>CANSZD010002963.1:913691-1582383 GCA_947648045.1 Beta corolliflora
ATTTTACTTCACATAACATCATTATTTACACACTATTACTAGAACAAAATGTAACAAATCCTTATCGACCAACTTACAGAAGATTAATGCACAACGAAATTAAAGAATCTGGTCGATCTGACCAACGACTACCATCACACTACTGAACTATATCAGAGAATGTGGAAACCAAAATCCCGACTCTATTTAATTTGAATTAACTATTACAACAATGTCCTGATGCACATAAACTATCCTAATAAGTTCCTCTGTAAAATTCGGAAACATTTCCTTACAAAATAGGACAATCCTAAAGCGGGAAATAATTTAACCCTGTTCACAATTTCAATTAATAAAATATTCCTAACTCCAACATCCAATAGCCTCAACTTTTTCGCGGAGCAACACCAAGAGAGAATCAAGCGCATTAACGCCTCCTAAATAATAAAATGGAAAACAACCAATTAACGACTAACTATTAAAATGTTGAGCGTCCTCGCCTAAAAAAAACCCACAATCAGACTTCTAACATTATAAAATCTTCAACTTTATTTATTAACCTCCAAAAACCTGCAACAAATAGGACATTGCCACCCACCAAGTGAGAGGCCACAGGATTGACAAAACAAAACATAACGTACACATCAGTAAAGCTGAGTACTAACCTACCAAATAGATTTAAAATATGCTTGGGTGCTTCTTTACTTGAAAACGATTCAATCAAAGTTACATCAACAATAGCAACATCACTACCAATATCAACAACTACACATGTTGTAAACTTGTCATCCAATATCCTTGGTGACTTTGCGATTCTTTATAAAACAATGGCAATAGCATCACATGATTTAAACTTGTCATCCAATACTTTGGGAGACTGCACGATTCTTCACAGAACAATCTTTATTCATTTCAAATAATTCCTTAACAGACATTAATATACTTTCCATTTCTTTAACACAATTATTTGGCAATAGGTAAGGGAACGACGCGAAGGTAGCAATACCAGATTGCAAATACTTCGCTTGTCGGGGAACGTCTTCCCATCAGATAATAAGGCCTACCGTAGTCTTTAGTATATACACCCCTTGAAGCAACCCACCAGAGGTAATACTTCTAAGGCGAGTGATACGCCCAAGTTATACGTTGTATATACGTTATTTTGGGTGCACTTTGCTAAGGGTTTGATTGTAATTGTTAACATTCGTGTTTCATTTAGTCCTTAGCGGAAGTTCGGAGTTTTGTGAGTTAAAATGGTGTTAACGTCTTATGTTCCGAGCTTTTATGGTAAAATGGGTTTGAGCGATATACTTGGAAGTGTTCGAGAGGCTCAACAACATTGTACCATTGCATCTCACCAACAACAACCAAGTTCCACCGCAAGCCTAAGCAAGCTCAGCAGCACCGCAAGCTCGGCAGCAGCTCATCGCCCAGCAGCATCGTCGCCCAGCTCTCGCGCATGCTCCTAGCAAGTCCTTCGAGCAGCCATCGCACAGCCAGCAGCAGGAGCCTGCCCAGCAGTAGCTCGCGACTTGCGAGCCCTGTCGCGACCCGCGACTCCCCTGCGCTCGCGACTCGCGATACCTATCTCGACCCGCGACCTGCTTGTCATGCCAATGCTGCGCAATTTGTGTGCGGAGAGTCAGTGAGCTCGTCGCGACTCGCGATCAGTGTCGCGGCTCGCGACGCTTTATGACGGTTTGGGTCCACTTTTGTGCGTGGTTTAAAAGCCTCCCAAAAACCTATTTTGAAGTGTGGAGACGAAGAGTACGGAGAGGAGAGCTGAAATGTAGGCCTTGGAGCAGCAAGCTTGAGGAGAGAGAGAGGATACTCCTCTCCTCATCCTTCCTTCTTCATGATTCTCTTTTCATCTTTCCTTCTTCATTTCTCTTTGTTCTTCATTTCTTAGTCTTTGTTCTTCATTTCCTAGTTTTAGTTTTCATTTACTAGTTTAGTTTTTAGGGATTTCAACTATGGATTTGGTTTTTGCTATCGGATTGTAGCTTGAACTGTTATTGAAGAAATTAACATGAAGCTTCAACCGTTATTGTGAGATCTTTCCTCTCTATCTATTTTCCTTGATTATGGTTCAATTTCTATGCTTGTGATTTATGATTATTGCATAATTATGCTAGGAACGTTACTAGTTTGATTATGTAATTAATCTAATGCTAGATTTAAGAATAGAATCGGATTGTTTTATTCTTTTATCAATTTGTAGCAAACTAGGGAGTAACTTAGATGCAGATCGTCTTGGTTATTTCTTAGGGAAATTGAATCAACTGTTGAATGTTTATCGCGTGTATGACATTAGCGTGTCTATTGATTCTCTGTGTTTATTCTTTGCTATTGGATTGAACTTAGACGCAGATCGGACTAGGTTATCCTTTAGTTAGGGTTTTATAGTCACGCTGATCGTGCTATTCAACTAAGAATAAGGAGAATACGAGATTAATTCTCAACAATAGATAATTATGGAAATAATTAGAGTGGATGTTCAATGATCGATAATGAATTGAAGTGGATGTTAATCGGATTCAAGATCTTTCCATATTGATTTCTCATTTTGTTTATATGCTAGTTAGTTGTAGTTTAATCTACTTGAAACCCCCCCTTTGTTATTAGGTTTCTCGGCCCTTAGCTTAATCTAGGTTTCGATTCACGCTGAATATTAAACTCGTCCCTGTTTCCCTGTGGATACGACCCCTACTTCCATTATACTTCCTTAGTGTAAAAGAGAGTAGGAGAAATATTATCTTTGGCCGGGTGCGGTGTACACAACGACACATCCGCGCCCCGCCAAATTTTGGCGCCGTTGCCGGGGAAACGGTGTTACTCGTTTGTATTTAGCGTGATTTTTGGATGGTATTGCTTGTGCTCTTTGTTTTTGATTGGCCACTCATATAAAGAATTCCCTTTTTGTTTTAGTTTCTAGTTTTCATCTTCCATTGAGCTCTATGTATTTCACTTTTGTATTTTGGACAAGAAGCATGAAACTTGTTGCTTAAACTCTCTTGGGAATGGTTGATTGACTCATACTCTATATCTTGGTTATTGTCTAGCTTTACACATTTATATTAATGGTCATGACTTGGATTAGCTAGGAGTACTACTAGTTGATGTTTGTTGTTGACTTAATGCTAGGTTTTGGATATAATCTGATGTTATATGCTCAACCATGTTGTAGTAAGCTAGGTACTAACGATGCATTGTAAGAGTTCTTCTCAATCAATTTTGCAGGTACTTGAAGTGGAGATTGACATGGAACCACCATTGTCACACATGGAGCACAATCCCAATGATTAAGCTTAAGGTACTAAGTCGAGCTAACGACTTTAAACAACAGCGCTTCTCGGGAGGCAACCCGAGATCCCTTTTATTTTCTTTCTTTTCCTTTATTTCTCATCAAATTTTCACCACCACAATAAATTTTCTTTCACTCATTAACCACCCACTCAAAAGAACCACAACAAATCTTAATCCACTTTGAGCCCAAGTCCACAAAAGAAAACCCGTTGGGAAGAGTTCAACCGCTAGGAGTTGGCGAAATTGGAACGGTGAGATTGTTGTATCTTTTCGATCTCTTAAGCTAGGTGCAAATCTCAAGAATTTAGAATTTTGAATTTGTCATTTGTTTGAGTGATTCGAGGGAGAGGGTTGTGAGTTGAGTTATGAGATTTGAGTTGGTGTTGTTAAGGAATTTGAGTTTGACGGATTGTTTGTCATGAGTTTTGAGCATTCGATCTTCGATTTACCCGATTTTCGATTTACCCGATTTTCGATTTTCTCCCCCCATTTTCAGTTTACTTTTTCTTCTAATTGTCGTCACATTGAGGACAACGTGTAGTTTAAGTAGGGGGGAGGTTATTCTCATTCTCATGTATCTATGTTGTATTTATGTTGTATTTATTTCAATTTGAAAAAATAAAAAATAAAAATAAAAAAAAATGAAAAAAATATATAAAAAAAAAACAATGAAAATGAATCCCGCTGAGTTGAAAACCCGCAAGGGCGGGCGACTCGGGCAAAAATGGGGGCCCGGATAGGTTGAAAACCCGAAAGGGCAACCTATGCAAAAAAGTGGCTTATATTGAGCGGGTAAGATGGTGAGATGAAAAAAAGAAATGTGAGAAGCTAGGATGAAAACCCGAAAGGGCTCCTAGGCAAAATGAGAGATTAAGAGAGAATTTTGTATTTGGAAAACTCATTTGCCGGAGTTGGTGTCATAAGGAGGAAGGTGTCTTCGGGTTGAGTTAGTGAATTCATCCTTTGTTTTGTGAAGATTTATTTTGGCTTTCACATTCTTTTGGTTAATTGTTTGTTTTTGGGAGTAAGCATGGAATTTATCCCTTTTTGTCTTTGTTCCATGGCTTGCTTATCTAGGTTGGTCGTAGAAGTAGTAGTAGTTTTAGATTTTCTTTTGAGGTTTGGGAGAGCTGATAGTTTAGTGTGTCGTGAGCTGACATTTTGATTTTTGCTGGTGTTGCTGGTTAAACCTATTGGTGTTGCTGGTTATTATTGTTGTCGCGTCTTTGTATTTTTCAGGTGAGCTCGAAGCTAAGTGTGGGGGAGTTGTTGTCCCTTACGTTTAGATTTTGAGCGTATGTTGTTAAGATGTGATGATGATGATATAGATGGTGGAGAGTGTAGGTTGATGTTGATAATTTGGGTGATGATTTATTGGGTGATCCTCATTTTGAGTTTACTCGAGGTCGAGTAAAGTTCAAGTGTGGGGGTATTTGATACGCCCAAGTTATACGTTGTATATATGTTATTTTGGGTGCACTTTGCTAAGGGTTTGATTGTAATTGTTAACATTCGTGTTTCATTTAGTCCTTAGCGGAAGTTCGGAGTTTTGTGAGTTAAAATGGTGTTAACGTCTTATGTTCCGAGCTTTTATGGTAAAATGGGTTTGAGCGATATACTTGGAAGTGTTCGAGAGGCTCAACAACATTGTACCATTGCGTCTCACCAACAACAACCAAGTTCCACCGCAAGCCTAAGCAAGCTCAGCAGCACCGCAAGCTCGGCAGCAGCTCATCGCCCAGCATCATCGTCGCCCAGCTCTCGCGCATGCTCGTAGCAAGCCCTTCGAGCAGCCATCGCATAGCCAGCCAGCCAGAGCACGCCCGGCCAGTAGCTCGCGACTCGCGAGCCCTGTCGCGACCCGCGACTCCCCTGCGCTCGCGACTCGCGATACCTATCTCGACCCGCGACCTGCTTGTCATGCCAATGCTGCGCAATTTGTGTGCGGAGAGTCAGTGAGCTCGTCGCGACTCGCGATCAGTGTCGCGGCTCGCGACGCTTTATGACGGTTTGGGTCCACTTTTGTGCGTGGTTTAAAAGCCTCCCAAAAACCTATTTTGAAGTGTGGAGACGAAGAGTACGGAGAGGAGAGCTGAAATGTAGGCCTTGGAGCAGCAAGCTTGAGGAGAGAGAGAGAGGATACTCCTCTCCTCATCCTTCCTTCTTCATGATTCTCTTTTCATCTTTCCTTCTTCATTTCTCTTTGTTCTTCATTTCTTAGTCTTTGTTCTTCATTTCCTAGTTTTAGTTTTCATTTATTAGTTTAGTTTTTAGGGATTTCAACTATGGATTTGGTTTTTGCTATCGGATTGTAGCTTGAACTGTTATTGAAGAAATTAACATGAAGCTTCAACCGTTATTGTGAGATCTTTACTCTCAATCTATTTTCCTTGATTATGGTTCAATTTCTATGCTTGTGATTTATGATTATTGCATAATTATGCTAGGAACGTTACTAGTTTGATTATGTAATTAATCTAATGCTAGATTTAAGAATAGAATCGGATTGTTTTATTCTTTTATCAATTTGTAGCAAACTAGGGAGTAACTTAGATGCAGATCGTCTTGGTTATTTCTTAGGGAAATTGAATCAACTGTTGAATGTTTATCGCGTGTATGACATTAGCAGATCTATTGATTCTCTGTGTTTATTGCTGCTATTAGATTGAACTTAGACGCAGATCGGACTAGGTTATCCTTTAGTTAGGGTTTTATAGTCACGCTGATCGTGCTATTCAACTAAGAATAAGGAGAATACGAGATTAATTCTCAACAATAGATAATTATGGAAATAATTAGAGTGGATGTTCAATGATCGATAATGAATTGAAGTGGATGTTAATCGGATTCAAGATCTTTCCATATTGATTTCTCATTTTGTTTATATGCTAGTTAGTTGTAGTTTAATCTACTTGAAACCCCCCCTTTGTTATTAGGTTTCTCGGCCCTTAGCTTAATCTAGGTTTCGATTCACGCTGAATATTAAACTCGTCCCTGTTTCCCTGTGGATACGACCCCTACTTCCATTATACTTCCTTAGTGTAAAAGAGAGTAGGAGAAATTTTATCTTTGGCCGGGTGCGGTGTACACAACGACACATCCGCGCCCCGCCAGCGAGTCTCATAATACCCCCACCAAAGGGTTTCCCCTAAAGACACTCCACTAGAGAGTAATCCTTAAGGTCCTTAGGATCGACCACCAGAGAAGCCCTAATTTTGTCACGTGTCCATAACCTACGAGGGGTCCACTAGAAGCGATTCTCATTGGCTCCTTCTAACCTTTGCCATTCTTTCACTTTACATGATTTGTTCTTTAATCACTTTTATTCCACACAATTCAACTTGAAATCAACTTAACAGTGAAACCATGAACTACAAGACAAATACGTAATCCATATCCCATAAAACAAGGTTCATGCTATAACATAGGTTAGTTTCCAATTTAATAAAATCAACAACGAACTATTAATAAACCAAACTTATAAGTACGTGGAGCGACTCTACCTCGTTTCTGATTAGTAAACCACTCAATCAAACAACCGAGGCTTTTTATATTTATACTTACATATTAAACTCATTACTCATTTTAGTGAACACTAAGCATACAATTCGACTTTAATATATTAATCCACTTATAGATATTAAATTGAAATCCCTTTTCAAACACAACCTCCACAATCTAGTCCATCATTAACGAAACTATCTCCACTCATGTGGGGAAACTCATAACTAATCTAGTTTTAAAGTCTAGTCAAATGATTACTCCTCAAAACACCCATGAACAAATCCAGTGAGATTATGCTCTTTTTAAAAACTAATTATTTTAACTCATGAATACACTCTACTGTAGACTTTCATCTAAATATCCATCTTCTTAAAATTGTACTCATTGTTTGACACCGTTCTAATCATAATTAGACCATCATCTTGAGATTACCCACTTAGTTCACATATTACAATAATAAAGACTTTCACAAATTAACAACTCGTAGTTCTAGTTTTTACCTTATACTAAATATTTTATCTTCCAAAACTCAATAAACCACCATTAATAACATAAGTATATTCCAGAGTTCTAAGAAACAAAACTGGGAACTTGATTGCATTCCTACATTCGTGTATTTGATATTTAACTTATCTTTAAATACTAACAATCACCACTTAAACCATAAAATAATAACAATTCAACTAAGAGTTCCAATCAATGATTAACATACATCAACCATAATACCATATTAATCAACCATTATCATTTCATTCATTCATAATTATATAGCAAGTCAAACTTATATCATTTCTAATATGAATATCACTCAACAATGTAATCAAGACCTTCTTAAGTAATTTCCAAACATGAATCAAACATACTTATTTAAACTCGTATATTAACGATCACCTTGGTGAATTGTACCGCTAATCCATCTGTACTATATAATTGCTATCCGTTCTTATCCTCAATGAACTTCCAAGAAGTATAAACCAAATTCTCACATTCCATCTACATAATCCTTAGTCTAATACGAATACCAATTTTATAAATTGATACTTACAAACTAAGAGACAACTGAACTTAATAAATGCAGCTCAATTCATAAACTGATTTGTATAATATAACCAATTCACAATCATAAATCTCAACAAGCTTTACAATAATACGAATTAGATTGAAATCACAACTAATAGAAATTCACACAGAACCCACAAAGAAGACTCCCACACAAGTTTGAATTTTATTTTAACCTTGACAAAATCTTATCACCAATTGTTTTTATAATCTCATAACAAAATATAGAACCCAACTATTAATTAAAATCATCCGACAACAAAGCTCATGTAAATCTAATTTCTATTTATTAATTTCAGTAAAATCAAATGGAAGTTCCTTAATTATATGTTCACAAAAGAGAGTGAAACTAGAACAGATTCACCATCAACAAGACCAACAATAACGATACAGTATACACACGCAACACAAGGGGAAAGTACCTTTCGTGCTTCATAAACCACCACACACGGCGGCGAATTGGTGGTGAGACCACCAAAGGAGAGAAAAGAGATGAGCAACAGCGCAGAGGAGAGAAAAGATCACGTTAGCTGGCGGCGGCAGCAGCCAAGCAGGCGGCTAAAACAGAGGAGAGAGGAACACGGGGCAAGGGAACAACACCACAACACGCAGCCATGAACGAGCAAGGCTCGCTACAACTCCGACAACCAGACAAACGACGGCGAGAAGAGAAAAATCTCCGGCGAGTAGCACGCACAGCTCCGTCGAGCTAAGTGGGCAGCGAAGATGGAAGCAGATGGAGGAGGGAAGAGAGTTGCAAGGGAAGTGAGAGAAAATATTGTGCAAGCAAGAGAGAATTGGGGTTTGGGGTTTGGGGTTTTAGATTTCTCGACAATCTCCAATTGAAAGGGTTAAGGTTTGTGTTATGGCTGATTTTTTTGCAGTTAGGCGACATACTTATGAAACTTGTGACGTTGACGTTAGCAAGAGGATCGGGACGCATGGACCAGGTCAAAGATTATCTGACTCCTTAAAAGTAGGGGAGGTTGAGTTCAACGAAATGACAATCGGTGGAATAAGTCTATAGTTGTTAAAAGAAGGCACCGAGATCTCAGAGGAAAGGGGCGAGATCCTAGCTAACTAAATCCCTAGATTTGAGGTTACACGCTGAAGTTGAGAAGGGGAGTATAAGAAGAGGAGAACGAAGGCAACAGAGGGGATACGCACAAACTGGAGAGCTCACAAGACATTGATACTCAGAAAATACTTGATACATTGTATTATTATTTCCTTTCTTGTGACAGTGATTACATTGTATTTAGAACAAAGATTATTAGGTTGTATTGATCGTTGGTCACTCCGACGAGCGATTGCAAGTAGTGGATTGGTAGACTCACATCTACCCGCGGTTTTTTACCCACCTTCATTGGGGTTTTTCCGCGTCAACACTCCTTTGTGTCCTTTCTTTCTTCTGTTTTCCTTTCACTTGCCTAGCGTGCATCATAAAAATCTGGTTGTTATTGCCCTGCACTTAATCTTGTCGTCAAATCCAAAATTCGACATAAACAATTTGGCGCCCACCGTGGGGAAACATCCAGATCAATCATCTTTATTTCAAATTCTCTCAACATGATCGCCTCGATGAACAATGATGAATTACAGAAGCTCTATGCCCAAATGAAGGCAGAAATGGCCGAAATGAAAAAGGCTAACGAGCAACTGTCCTCCAATTTTTCGTCGTCGCAAGAAAAAATCCAAAAGCTGCAAGAGGAATTAGCCTCGACGAAAGCATCCAAGACCCGACGTCGCTTCAGTGGAGACGACGTCTCTGTCATGCAACATCTCACTGATCCCGAGAGCACCGAGTCAGAAGATGACGAAGGTTTCCTTGACAGGTCCCCTCTCAACGACCAAGAAGAAGATCCCCTTGAAAAGACTCCCCTGAATAGAGACGAAGATCTCATGGCGAAGCGAATGGTCCTGATCGAGAAGCAAAACCGGCGCTTGATGAAGCTCATGTCTCAACTTCCTGGAGCGCCCACGCCCAGCATCGTCGAGCACCGAGACGGATATGTAGCGTCTCCGTTCGTCGAGAAGATCTCTTAAGCGTCGTTACCAAAGAAGCTCAATCTGCCTACCTTGACTGCCACTTATGATGGATCGACTGACCCTACCGAGCACGTCGCTCAGTATAAGCAGAGGATGTGGCAAGCGTCCATTCCGTGGCATCTTGTCGAAGCGTGCATGTGCAAATCATTCGGAGCTTAACCCTAACGGGCCAGCCTTAAAATGGCTTGGATCTCTTAAGCCCGGGCAAAGATAGCCAATTTCTCTACTCTAGTTAATAAATTTTATGATAAATTTGAAGGCAGTCGTAGCCTAGATAAGCAGACGAGTGACCTCTATGGCATCGTCCAGGGGCCAAACGAATCTGTCCGCGATTACTATAATCGCTTTAACAAAGAAATGATTAGCATTAAAGATCTCGATACTAAAACTGCTATTGAATGTTTTCGAGAAAGGTCTCATCCTCCAGGTCCAAGCCGTACAACCGCGTCGACGAAATACCCTTGCTCTACGTTCGAAGAAGTGAAGTCAAGGGCGTTGGCCCAAATGCGACTAGAGGAAGATGATGCCATCCTCAACACCATCTCAACACGCTATGCGTCGGAAAGCACCAACGATCGCAAAGCCTTTATCCCTAAAAAGACCAACTGGCGAAATCATCCGTATAGTCGTCCCAACCAGGTACATAACGTTAACGATATAATTGACAATGCAGGAATTGAGGTCAAAGCGGAACATCCGTCATATCCCGACATAGGGTCTTATGGATTCTCCGTCGACGTTGGAGGTGTTGTCAACGCGTTAACAAAGATCGGGGCCCCCGTCCGTTGGCCAAGAAAGAGCGACCGTCCAGATGCTCAAAAAGATCAAACCAAATGGTGCCAGTTCCATCACGACCACGGTCACAAGACGGAAGATTGTATTGCACTCCGAAGAGAAGTCGCGTTCATGCTGAACAAAGGGCACCTCCAAGATCTCCTCAGCGACAAAGGGAAGGCGTCCTTCGACAAAAACCCTTCCAAATTAAATCCGCCTGCCTCCCCTACTCACGTCAAGGTAATAAACGTAATCTCTGGTGGTTCGGATGTTTGTGGACTAACATATTCAGCAGCCAAAAGGCTAGCCAGAGAGGGATCCCCCTCGTCCATTGTTCCTAAACCTTACAGGTCAGATGAAGAACGCGAGTTGGAAGCGATGTCGATCACCTTCGATGACGACGACGTGTGCGATGAAGATCACCATGATGGATTGGTCATATCCCTAACTGTCAGCAACTGCCTATTGCGACGAGTGCTGATTGACGGCGGCAGTTCAGCTAACATCATCTTCAAAAATGGTCTCGAAGGTATGGGTCTTTGTGATAGAGATATAACTAAAAAGTCCACTGTCTTAGTCGGTTTCAACGGAGAAGCGCAACAGACTGTTGGTGAAATCACTCTGCCAACGCTCGCCAAAGGAGTTAACTTGCCAACGAGGTTCAACGTCGTGGATTGCCCCTCTGCCTACAATGTCATTCTGGGGACACCTTGGATACACAAGATGAAAGCAGTACCTTCAACGTACCATCAGACGCTCAAGTTCCCCACCAAATGGGGCGTCCAGGAGATCAAAGGCGAGCAAAAAGCTGCTCGAGAATGCTACAGCTCGTCGCTAAAGCCTACCAAGAAGGCCATCTAGCAATTAACAACCGGATCAGCGCCCGACGCGCCTGATGAAGATAACGTCGATGAAGTGGCGCTAGATCCGTCCTGCCCTGATCGTGTCATTCGCATTAGAGCGACCTTGTCGCCAGAACTCCGTACCCAGGTAATCGATTTCCTAAAAGCTAACCAGGATTGTTTTGCTTGGTCACACGAAGATATGACAGGTATCACTCCGGACGTCATTACCCATAAACTGAACGTCGATCCAGAGCACAAGCCAGTCAAGCAGAAATGACGCAAGTTTGCCCCTGAGCGCAATCAAATTATAAACGATGAAGTACAAAAACTGATCGACACAGGTAAGGTACGTGAAGTTAAGTATCCTGACTGGCTGGCTAATGTTGTTGTTGTCAGTAAAAAGAACGGCAAGTGGAGAGTCTGCATCGACTTTACAGACCTTAATAAGGCCTGCCCCAAAGATCCGTTCCCACTCCCCCACATAGACGCAATGGTCGACGCGACGTTGGGGCACGAGCTGTTGACGTTCATGGATGCGTACTCTGGTTATAACCAAATCCTCATGCATCGTGACGATCAGGAAAAGACAGCATTCGTCACCGATAAAGGTATTTATTGTTACAAGGTTATGCCTTTTGGACTAAAAAATGCAGGTGCAACATATCAACGCTTAGTCAACCACATGTTCAAAAACCAACTAGGCGACACCATGGAAGTCTACATCGACGATATGTTGGTAAAATCCAAGCAAGCAAGCGATCACATTCAACATCTATCCGAGGCATTCGACATTTTACGTAAATACGGTATGAAATTGAACCCCACTAAATGCACGTTTGGAGTCGCTGCAGGTAAATTTTTGGGCTATGTCGTGACGCAACGAGGAATTGAAGCAAGTCCCGATCATATCAAAGCATTGATTAACATCCAGTCTCCCCGAAATGTCAAAGAGGTACAAAAATTAACTGGACGTGTCGCTGCCCTTACTCGTTTCATATCCAGATCATCCGAAAGATGCCATCTGTTTTATGACGTGCTGCGCAAAAACAAAGGATTCGACTGGACGCCACGACACGAAGACGCTTTGCAAGCACTGAAGCAGTACTTAGCTTCCCCTCCACTACTATCCAAGCCCAACGAGGGAGAAACGCTCCAACTGTACCTAGCTGTCAGTAACATCTCCGTCAGTGCAGTCTTGACGCGAGAAGCAGAAAGTCAACAACTTCCCGTCTATTACGTCAGTAAGTCTTTGTTAGATGCTGAAACCAGGTATTCTTCCTTAGAAAAACTTGTACTAGCCTTAGTCACTGCTGTTAAAAAGCTGCGACATTATTTCGAAACTCACACTGTCGTGGTTATGACCAATTATCCTATAAAGAGCGTTTTGCGTAGACCAGAATTGACAGGTCGCCTGGGAAAATGGGCCATCGCGATCAGCGGCTACGACATCAAATACCTACCAAGAACTGCGATCAAGTAGCAGGCTTTAGTTGACTTTGTGGCCGACTTTAGTCCAGAGCTGGGGAGGATTGCAGCAAACGAAATTGCTCGCATCAACTATGTCAACCACGACGCATGGATTTTATTTGTTGATGGATCTTCTAATTTTCGTGGTGCAGGTCTCGGCGTCGTCCTAAAGTCTCCACAAGGGGACAAGATAGTGTAAGCCATATGCTGCGAATTCAAGGCGACCAATAACGAAGCCGAATACGAGGCGTTAATCGCAGGAATGACTCTAGCAAGCGACTTGGGAGCACAAGCGTTAAAAATCTACAGCGATTCATTGCTGATAGTCAGTCAAATCAAAGGCGAATTTGCTGCTAAGGATTCCAAAATGGCGCTCTACTTAGAAGTCGCACAAGGTAAAAGTAAAATGTTTAATCCTTTTGACATCATGCAGATACCAAGAGATCAGAATACGCAAGCAGATGCGTTGGCTAATCTAGGATCGTCCCTGAGAGACGTATCATTCACCTCCGTCCCTATCATCCATATCACAACACCAACGATAAACATTTGTCGTTACAACCGTCAGAAAAAGCAATGAAATAGACGACGATGACGCCCCGTCAGAAGACGACGTCGAATCAGGAAGCGACAACGCTGCCGTAATCAATGATGACAACCCCGCACGTGACGAGGTACAGGTTAGTTGGACGAAACCTTTTTACGATTATTTGACTAACGACAAACTCCTAGAAGACAAAGCAGAAGCTCGGCGAGTTCGCTTCAAAGTATCCAGGTATATCATTATCTAAGGAGTGCTGTTCAAAAAGTCTGTCGCTGGGCCGTATTTGCGATGCTTGGAAAAGGACCAATGGGGGCAAGTCTTGCAAGACCTACACGAGGGAACATGCGGAAACCACTCTGGAGGGCGCAGCCTATCCAATAGAGCATTAAGGACGGGTTATTATTGGCCAACGATGAAACAAGATGCAATCAGGTAGGTCACCAGATGCGATAGTTGCCAACGACACGCAGGTATGACACACAAACCCTGTGAAATTCTGCATCCAACTTTAACTCCGTGGCCTTTTATGAAATGGGGAATGGACATAGTTGGCAAACTACCTCCAGCCCCAGGACAGAAGGTCTTTATGTTAGCATTAACAGATTATTTTTCGAAATGGATAGAAGCAGATTCCTTTCAACAAGTGCGCGACAAAGAGGTAATTTCGTTTATACATACTAACATTATTTGCAGGTTTGGTGTTCCATCAGAAATTAGATGCGACAATGGGTCGCAGTTTATCAGTGACAAAACTAAGCACTTCTGCGACGAATGGAACATCACGTTATTAACATCCACGCCCAGATATCCTCAAGCCAATGGACAAGCTGAATCCAGCAACAAGACCATCATAGATACGTTAAAGAAGCGTCTCACCACTAAAAAAGGCAAATGGGCGGAAGCGTTACCAGCCATACTATGGGCAAATCGCACGACGCCACGAAGTGCGACTGGGCAAACCCCTTTTTCACTGGTTTATGGCTGCGAGGCAGTCTTACCAGTTGAGGTAAGTATTCCAACCGCAAAGTACGACTTAACGATAGAACAGCAGAGCCATGACGAGCTGGTCAACGATCTGGATACCATAGAAGAGCTACGCGACGCAGCATTGGTGCGCATGGCAGCTCAACAGCAGATCGTCGTAAGGCGTTTCAACAAGACCGTACAAGCCAAGTAGTTTGTCGAAGGAGATTGGGTGCTAAGGAAGGTGTTCCAAAACACACAAGAGCCTAGCGCAGGTAAGCTAGGTCCAAAATGGCCCCTATCAAATCAGCAAGGTCGTTGGTAATGGCGCTTACCGATTAGTCCGACGCGACGGCACTATGGTCCCATGTAGTTGGAATGCTATCCATCTCAAAAGATATTTTTTCTAGACAAACGCTAAGTGACACTTCATTTTGCGTCTTTTGTTTTTTCGTGTTTTGTTTTTGTTCATTAAGTAATGAGTATGTCATAATAAAAATCGTTGAAACGTCAACGACGGAACATTACCGAGTGCTGTGTTTTTCAGGATTTTCCTTCAATAAAGATTGCGACGTGTCAACGAAGCAACCAACGACTATCGTATAAATAAAGAATAAAGATTGTAACATCAACAAGGATACAATAAGCGTCCTATGCCATCGCAAACGTCATAAGACCATAACGGCCGCTCAACAGCGTTGCAAACATTTGACATATTCATAACAAGTAAGTAAATCTGTTTGATGTGTATTAGTCTTTTTAGACAGAGTCTAGCCTACGTGTTAAATAAGAAGAGGCTTTCAAAGCCCCTGAATAAATGAACTCAGACGCCAGAAGAACGGCAGCACATCGTAAGTAAACAAAGCACACACGATTAAAACGAAAGAAAACAAATGTCATGACCACTCCCATGAGTGGTCCAAAAGTACATGAGCGGTCATCCCCATGAGTGACCTAAAACAGCGAAGTGTTTTTCTAAAAAAGCATAACGTTTGAAATATCCAAAAGAGTTTAAATAACACACAGGTCGTTAGATTAAGCGACGGACGCATCATCAAACTTTTTATCAGTAGACTTTGACGATGGCGGAACCTCCGTCAAACTCCTTTCTCTGAATCAGCGACTGGAGGCACGTTCGACGCTATAAACGCAGCACTTGAAGAGTCAATCCCGTCATTTGGGCGATCAACAGCCAACGACGATTCAGCCGTCGCTTTCAGAAAATCTTCAGGGTCCATTAGGTCCTTCATACCCCCTAAGCATTCGAGGTACAAGTCAATGTCCTTCTGAGGTTCCCATGAAGCAGTTCGTTTCATCATGAACTGGTACATCAGCTTCGCCCTCACCCTTGTAAGTTCGTTTTTCTGGGCTGCAACTTGCGCTTGGAGGGCTTCAATTTCCAGACGCGACGACGCCTCTAAAATCTTCGCTTGTTTCTTCAACCCTTTCAAATCTTCTCCATTCTTCTTCAGCGTTTCCCTCAATCATTTCCGATTGAACCTTCTTCAGTTCTGCATCTTTGTTTTTTAAAGCTAGTTCGCTTTCGTCAGCTCTAGACTTCATAGTCTGATGCCCTTTCAACAGAGGCGACATTTCTTTCTTCGCCATAAGGAAATTCTGCGACGCCTGCAGAACGACGACGAAAAGATGAGCGACTAAAATCCATTTCATATTAGCAAGAATAAATCGCACGCTAGCGTACCTGGAAAACGAGTTCTAGGCCATCTGACATAAGCCTAGGTAGGGTAAGCTCGCGCAAGCGGTTTTCGGTGCAAGGAAAGATCAGCCTCTCCGCTTCCGGCCAGATCGACGTGTTTAACGACATAAAGTCGTTGGGCACAGTCATGGTATATGACGGGCCTTCTTTGTTGGGAGGGACAACGAAGTTTATCTTGCGCAATTTCGGACCAGCATCTGAGCCGTCATCTTCCACGTGGATGACGTCTGTAGGGCGTTTCTTCTCCGATGCAGTGGGTGATGAGGCAGTAGCATGACTCAGCTCTTTCTTCCTTTTGCGGAGCGTTTCGGCAAGGGTCTGGCTGTCCAAAGACCCTCTCGGTTGCAATTGAGAAGACTCTGTCGCAAAAAATCTATTAGAGTCATGATAGGAATAATATTCCAGACAACAAAGCAAAAGGTTTACCTGAAGCCATGGAAGAACAACTGTCTTGACTAGCGACTGTTGCCCTTCTGAAGTATCTCTCTTCTTCTTTCACCCTTAGGAACTTCTCGCACAGCCGCTCAGATTCCTCGCGGTGCGTCAGCAACTTTGGATCTAGATCTGCAGAAGGAGCGATGTAAGAATGACGTTAACACCATGACATAAGAACAATTTGTAAAAGATTTTTACGAACCTCCTATGTTCCAGCCTCCGATTAAGTGTTTTCCTACTTTTCCCAAAGACGATTTCTTGATAAAAACGTAACGGTTCTTCCAACCCATGTCGTTCGACTGAATTCCTCCAACCAAAGTGTCATGTCTCACCTTGGTATGCAAAGCTAACCTGTTTTTGACCTTGACCCTAATCTCGTAGCAGAGCAATAGGTCGTTAAAGGTAAAAGGCTCTTCCCAAGACGTTGTCACCCTGTCAACAACACTCAGAACTCTCCAGACCTGGGGCATAATTTGCCCAGGACCAATTTGGTAAATTTGCATCATCTCCCTTGCTATGGGAGGAAAAGGTAACCTAAGGCCTATTTTGAAGGGGTACTCATACAATACCACCCAACCTTGAGGCCACATCTCTGGTCGCTCATGAGGTTATGCGTTTCTCAGCACCGTGTCAATAGGTAAATTTCCTAAGTCTAAGAATTTCATTAAATCGTCTTGCGACATGTTAGATTGTTCATCATCGAGTTCTCTTTTCTCTTCTACCACTCTTTCTTTGGCCTTGTTTTTTTCTTGATTTTTAACGAAATTTCTAATACTACGTCTGCTGGGAGCCATAGTTTCAAGTATTAATTACGAAATTAGCTAGAAATCGAAGATCAGAGACGGCACATGTTACCTGATAAAGTCGAAGCTACTCCAGAAAATTCCGGATGCTTTTAGAGAAATTTGGATGCTCGAGCGATTTTTTAGAGAGAGAATGGTGGCATGTGGTTTTCAATTCATCAGGCTTTGTTTTTATAGCTACAGCTGGAGTCCTCGTAAGTGTAATGGATATGTTTTTGTAGAGTGTAGATGAATTCTTGGGCGAAAAAATCAAGAACTTATCTTTTACTTGTGACTTTTGGGTTATCTCTAGTGGATTCATCCGTTGGATAAAATTTTATTCTTTATCTTTTTTGACAAAAGTTGTAATAGATGGTTAACAGTTGTAACAGGTATTTTAACTATACAGGATGACTTATGCAAACTAAGATAATTGTCTCATGACTCTTGGTATTCCCTCATGTCAACAATTGGGGGCAAACTATTATGGCTGATTTTTTGCAGTTAGGCGACATACTTATGAAACTTGTGACGTTGATGTTAGCAAGAGGATCGTGACGCATGGACCAGGTCAAAGATTATCTGACTCCTTAAAAGTAGGGGAGGTTGAGTTCAACGAAATGGCAATCGGTGGAATAAGTCTATGGTTGTTAAAAGAAGGCATCGAGATCTCAGAGGAAAGGGGCGAGATCCTAGCTAACTAAATCCCTAGATTTGAGGTTACACGCTGAAGTTGAGAAGGGGAGTATAAGAAGAGGAGAACGAAGGCAACAGAGGGGATACGCACAAACTGGAGAGCTCACAAGACATTGATACTCAGAAAATACTTGATACATTGTATTGTTATTTCCTTTCTTGTGACAGTGATTACATTGTATTTAGAACAAAGATTATTAGGTTGTATTGATCGTTGGTCACTCCGACTAGCGATTGCAAGTAGTGGATTGGTAGACTCACATCTACCCGCGGTTTTTTACACACCTTCATTGGGGTTTTTCCGCGTCAACACTCCTTTGTGTCCTTTCTTTCTTCTGTTTTCCTTTCACTTGCCTAGTGTGCATCATAAAAATCTGGTTGTTATTGCCCTGCACTTAATCTTGTCGTTAAATCCAAAATTCGACATAAACAGTTTGCTGATTTAATTCAAGTTTGACAGTTCAAGGTTGAATCGTTGGCTTCTTGGCTAGGAGTCACGAAGAAAAAAGGAAGAAGGAGGAGATGAGGTTTCCTCATGAAGACACGAAATGAAAAGCCAGGGGAAGCTTTGGCTTCCTCACCAATAAGGCACGAAAAGAGGAGAGAGAAAATAAGAGGGAGTTTCTTTTTTTCTTCTTTTGTTCTACAAGCCTTAACCTAAGTGGACCTATTTCATCAAAACAATGAAACAACACTATAACTTATGAAAATCAATTTAATTAATAACTTTCAAATGTCATGATAAAACAAACAACTATGTTTAAACTCCAAATTACTCAAAAGGATTTCGAAAATATAATAGAATACTTAAGCTATCAAAAATAATTAACTTCATAATTATACGCGCATAAAAATATTACTTGCTATGTATAATAAATATAATATTAGCATCAATAAAATAATAGAAGATTGTTAATAAATATAATATTCATATTTAATCTCAAATAAATTAAGAGTATTTAATATATCATTTGGCTAATAATTATAATTAACAACAAATAGGACGAATTAGAAATTAGGGCTATTACACTTTACCACCCTTATAAGAAGTTTCGTTCTCGAAATTTGTAAACAGTTATTTACAAGCAACAATAAGTAAAACAATTAAGAAGCAAAATTCATTTAAGAAAATAATTAAGAGAAACTTTACACTCATGTGTCAAATTAATTTCAATAAAACTGAATTCTCAAACTTCTAAGATATTAGGCATCAAACTTCCATATTCTACCATCATCTTTTGTATCTCTACTTCAACTTGACTCGCGAAATCAAGGAGCAAAGAAGACAGAAGAGGCAAACTTGTTGGCGTTGGTTTCACAATAATCTCATGTGCAGAGATATCATTGGAAATTCTTTTAAACAATTTAAACAATAAAAGTTCTATGAAATTCACATTTCAATCTAATAAATAAAAAGCTCATACACAATAACAATGCACCACATAATAGAACACAATTTGACCTCTAAAGATCATGAAAAGTATGAGTATAACACTACCCTTAAAGGATAGTTTGTCCACAAACTTGGAAATGAACAGCTATGAATTAAGGTTATGCCATGAGAATAGAAGAGTTTGATATCGAAGGCCAATCACGGAATTAAACCAAAACAAAGATAAGGCGTTTCCCACGTTTAACTTTTGACTCAAGCGATCTTAAAATACGAGGGCATGGGACAACTACGCTTCTGCTACGCTACTCTAATAAACAAAATCGCTCAAACACATAAGTTCACATAAATAGAAACATAGAATACACATGCCAGCACAATCACTCTCAACGACTTGGTTCATTTTTACCTAAATTTAATCAAATCCATTAAACCTATCTCCAACCCTTATGTCACGATATGAAGATCATAACGTACTTGAGAGAAACCATGCTCTGATACCATTTGTAATAGGCAGTCCTTCTCGACGAGCTTACACAAGATTAATGCAGAGCGGAATTAAAGAATATGGTCGAGCTGACCAAGTGCTACCATCACACTCACTGAATAATATCAGAGAATGTGGAAACCAAAATCCTGAACTCTATTTAATTTGAATAAACTATTACAACAACTCCCTGATTCTCATACACTATCCTAATAAGTTCCTCTGTAAAATTTGGCAGAGTTTCCTTACAAAATAGAACAACCCTAAAGCGGAAAATAATTTAACTCTGTTCACAATTTCAATTAATAAATTATGTCGAACTCCAATACCCAATAACCTCAACGCTTTCGTGGAGCAACGCCAAGAGAGAATCAAGCGCATTAATGCCTATTAAATATAACAATGGAAAACAATTAATTAACGACTAACTATTACAATGTTGAGCGTTGTCGCCTCAAACAAACACACAATCAGACTTCTAACATTCTGAAATCTTCAACTTTATTTAATAACCTCCAAGTCTTGAACCTGCAACAAATATGACACTGCCACCCACCAAGTGAGAGGCCACAGAATTGGCAAAACAAAACATACACATCAGCAAAGCTGACTACTAACCCATCAAATAGATTCAAAACATACTTTGCTGCCTCTTTACTTGAAAACGATTCAATCAAAGTTACATCAACAATAGCAATATCAATAACAGTATTAACAGCTTCACATGCTTTAAACTTGTCATCCAATACCCTTGGTGACTTCACGATACTTTACAGAATAATCGCAATACACGCAAGTAGTGGCTCAGCTGGTTTGTTCTTTTTCTAGTGGAAAGACATTTATCTTTGAGAAAAACACATGATTTTTTTTCGCTAGAGCTCATCACTGAAGAATGGTGGCTTGACTAGAATTAGAGAAGAACTTCTTCGCGTGGGCAGCGTACGTACAAGGCTGTTCGTACCCTTTCCCTCTTGTATGAGGCTCGTTGCCATAAACTTGTCATCCAATACTCTTGGAGACTTCACAGTTCTTCATAGAACAATCTTTATTCATTTCAAACAATTCCTTTACAGACATTCATATACTTTCCGTTTCTTTACCACAATTATTTGGCAATAGAAAAGGGAACGACGCGAAGGTAGCAACACCAGATTGTAATCACTTCGCTTGTTGGGGAACGTCTTCCCATCAGATAATAAGGCCTACCATAAATCTTTAGTGTATACACCCTTGAAGCAATCCACCAGAGGTAATACTTCGAAGGTGACTCTCATAATACCCCACCAGAAGGTTTCCCCTTACGACACTCCACCAGAGAGTAATCCTTAAGGTCCTTAGGATAGACCACCAGAGAAGCCCTAAGCCTTTTTTCATGTGTTCATAACCTATGAGGGGTCTACCAGAAGCGATCGTCGTTGCCTCCTTCTAACCTTTGCTATTATTTCACTTTACATGATTAGTTCTTTAATCACTTTTATTCCACACAATTCAACTTGAAATCAACTTAACAGTGAAATCATGAACCACAAGACAAATACGTAATCCATATCCCATAAAACAAGATTCATGCTATAACATACGTTAGTTTCCAATTTAACAAAATCAACAACGAACTATGAATGAACCAAATTCATAAGTACTTGGGGCGAACCAAATTCATAAGTACTTGGGGCGACTCGACCTCGTTTCTAATTAGTAAACCACTCAACCAAACAACTGAGGCTTTTTATTTTATACTTACTTACATATTTAAATTCATTACTAACTTATTTTAGTGAACACTAATCATACAATTAGACTTTATTATATTAATCCACTTATAGATATTAAACTGAAATCCCTTTTCAAACATAACCTCCACAATCTAGTCAATCATTAGCTAAACTATCTCCAACACTCTTTATGTTATAAATAATATTATTAATCCTTTTTCTAACTTCATGTGGGGAAACAAATAACTAATTTACTTTTAAAGTCCAGTCAAATGATTACTCCTCAAAACACGCTTGAACTATTCCAGTCAGATTATGCTCTTTTTTGAAACTAATTATTTTAACTCATGAATACACTCTACTGTAGACTTTCATCTAAATATCCATCTTCTTAAAATTATGCTCAAGCAATTTGACACCACTCTAATCATGATTAGACCATCATCATAAGATTACTCACTTAGTTCACGTATTACAATAATGAAGAATTTCACAAATTAACAACTCATAGTTCTAGTTTTTACCTTATACTAAATATTTTATCTTCCAAAGCTCAATAAACCACCATTAATAACATAAAAGTATATTCAAGTAATCTAAGAAACAAAACTAGGAACTTGATCGCATTCCTACATTCGTATATTTGATATTTAACTTATCTTTAAATACTAATATAAATCACCACTTAAACCATAATAATAATAATTCAAGTAAGAGTTCCAATCAATGATTAACATACATCAACCATAATACCATATTAACCAACCATTATCATTTCATTCATTCATAATTATATAGCAAGTCAAACTTATATTATTTCTAATCTGAATATCACTCAACAATGTAATTAAGACCTTCTTAAGTAATTTCCAAACATGAATCGAATATACTTATTTAAACTCGTCTATTAACTCACCCTGGTGAATAGTACCTGTAGACACAAAATCGTATCTCCCCCATGAGTACCCAATGACGAAACATACCGTCGTCCTAATTGGTCCGGTCCAAAGGAAGAGCAATCGAACGAGCTAAGGCTATTTCGAAAATATAAAGTCTATTTATTAAATCCAAGCCCAATTTTAAAGGTCCAATTAATTAATCCTAATAATTAATTATGTTTCTAATATTAATCATTCTTGATAAATATTTTTATAGGATATTTAAAAAATCAGATTTTTATTCCTAAAGATAGCTGATTTCGGATTTCAAAGGATAGATTTTAACCAAAGGATAAAAAAAAACTTTAAACAATAAAAAAAACCTGGTCAGAAAGCAAGTGTGTCACGCGCAAAGCTATGCGTCTGGCGCTGAGGCTGTGCGTCAAGCGCAAAGTGTTGCGCCAGGAGCACAATTTTATTTTATTTTATCTTTTCGATTCGTTTTCGGTTTCCTTTGCCTATAAATACCACGTTTCTTCGAACGACTTTTCACAATGCTTTCATACGACTTCTACACATACTCTCCTTAAACGTTAATTATACATTGCATTAAAATGTTACTTGGTTATTAATTGCATAAAACATGACATGAATCGATATTAAGTATTAGAGGCCATTAATGGACGAATTTGATTTCTGATCTTATTCGTACCCTGACCCCCAAACTCAATATGTGGTTCATTGACCATTAATGGAGTCATCACGGAGAAATCTATATTGGATAAGTCCGTTAGTTGTCCCTACGATTTCCCAACAGTAGTGGAAAAACCTTATATGTCACAAGGTAACTGATCTGGTTTTAAAATTAACTGATCCGGTCATTTATCAAACCGGATCAGTAATTTCAAGATTTATTGGCGCAAAAGTTTGATTATAGAAACTAATCCGATCATTTATCAAACCGGATCAGTAACTTCCCCAAATCAGTGTTGTTGTAGCCTAAAAGATCTACGGCTCCTTTAAGACACTTGGGTCCATCAGGGCCGTACACGTGTCCTCTTATAACAAATAAAGGAAAAAAGATTTAGACCCTTGGGTTGGGTTGTATCCAGTAGGGAGAAAAGGACTTAACTTTCTGGCCCAAAAGTTAGTCAGAGCCCAGCTCTTTGAAGGTGGCTGCAAGTGATTGGATGATAAACTGTCACAAATCATGGCCTGCCAAGTGTCATGATCTGATTGCTTAGCCAATCAGATGCCACTATTCTAGGGCAATTTTTAAGGTTAGCTGTCATACTATAATCACTATAAATACCCCTGAAATCAGGAGAAAGATCATTCAATGCAAACAGTGTAAACTTACTCTGAAGAAATACTCTCTCACTTTCTCTCTCTATCTCTACTTTTCTCCTTACAACTCCTGATATCTGACTTAAGCTTCGGAGGGGGAACCACCACCCAAACCTCCAGGGTGGGTCCCTTTTTGCAGGTTCGGGAACGAAGCTCAGGCTCGGACATGACCAATTCAGACATTGTTGCACAAGTCTCCAAGTGAAGAAAATCTAAGGGATACTAGTTTACTTGTCGGGAAAGGAAGCTAAACCCATAGTTTACTTGCTGGACAAGCATACTAAACATTTGGCGCCGTCTGTGAGGAGACGCAACGATGACTGACTGTCAATCGTCCAACGTGGCTAGAAATCGAAGTTTTCAGATCAATGTCGAAGATACAGTAGACCATGAGAGACCGCCTCGAGGAAGGGATAGGCTTCCGTCCATCATCAATGTCCCCGACAAAGCCAAGTACACTGTCATACGAGGAGAATCTTGAACGTCCGGTGGCTCGCGCCCATCTTGACAACGTCTTGAATGATTTTCAGACTAAGATGGCAGCAGTCGTCCAGGAACAGATCAAGAGCAACATGCTGTTTTTCCATCTTAACCCTGAGCCAGCCGCTAACAATCCACCTCCTCTTAGGGGGCGTTCCCAAGAAAATCGTCCAGGTCCTAGTCGACCTGTTCGTCAGGAACCCTCTAGGAGAACAGCCAGAGAAAAGCAGAAGGAAGTTAGTGAGCGGCGAAGGAAGATGGACTGGAACCCGGTGGTTAGGACCCAGGATCATGTTCGTCCAAGCGGGCACCGAATGGAAACAGATGCCAGGAAATACCTCGAGGCAAAGAAAGCTGCTGCTTTACAACGGTCGGCCACAGGGTCTACACCGTACTTAAGAGACCCTCCTTTGAGAATACCGTCCAGAACCAAAGGAAGAAGTCTAGGCCCTTCTCTTGTTCGTCCAAGACAAGAAAAAACGGTGGTTCAGCCCATGGTTTATAGGCGTCCATCCCCTGCAAACACCTCATCTGATCCTGTGTCAAAGGAATATCGTAAGGAGTTCATACCCATCGAGGGACAGATGAGAGCCCTCCGGATTAACTGGCCCACTCTATTCTCGGCCATGATCATGGAGGCGCCCCTCTTCCCAAAGGTTAAACTCCCTACTATAGAACCTTTTGATGGAACAACAGATCCAGACGATCACCTATCCGCTTACAAACATCAGATGTACGTCCAAGGAATAGATGATGCTACTTGGTGTAAGAACTTCCCAGCAACTCTGAAGGGAGTAGCACAGAAGTGCTCAACAATCTTCCACCCAATTCAGTCAACAATTTTACTGAACTCAGTTTCTTATTTACTAGTCACTTTGTTGCCAATAAGCAAGAGCAAAAAATAAGCATGCACTTGGGTAAGGTCGTCCAAGGACCTAAAGAAGCTCTTAGAAGTTTTGTTAAGAGATTCAATATAGAAGCCCTTCAGATTCAAGATCTCAATGCAGGGGTGGCCTTTGACGCATTTATCAGGGGACTAAGGCCAGGAAGTTTTAAGTTCGATCTTGTTAAGAAGAACATCACCACTCTTGCCGAGGCTTTAAGGGAAGCCGAAGCATTTATACACGCCACTGAAGTATGTGCTGAGGCAAAGCACCCCGAGTCCAAGAAACCTGAAGAGGTTGCTCAGCCAAAAAAGAGCAACCCCAAAAAGGCCGAGACTTGGGCAATTACCTCAACTACTACTTCGTCCAGAAGAAGCAAGAGAAAATAATATGAGCCTTCAGCCAACCATATTGAATTCAGCAAAGACCAATACTCCATTCTTATGGAGATAAAGGACCAATATAAGCTGAAGGCTCCGGCTGAAATGAAGACTCCTTACTGAAATAGAGACAAGAGCAAATACTGTCACTTTCACAAGGACTGCGGTCATGAGACCAATGAATGCAAGCACCTTAAGAGGGCTTTGGAGGATCTAGCTCGAAAAGAAAAGATGAACTCCTATTTGCCTCAAGGGGGAAGGAAGTTTCAGAGGAAGGATGATCGACAAACCAAGAAGAAGGAGAGTGAAAGCACAAATGAGGATGTCGTCCTCGTCATTTCAGGAGGATTTGCGGCTGGGGGACCAACCAATAGAGGGCACAAAAACTACCTCAGGGAGCTCGGCCAAGTCTTGCTAACTGATCAGACAAAGGCCGAGCCCTTCCCAAAGGTGGTGGTTAGTGAGCAAGATCAGGGGAAGCTGAGGACTCCCCATGATGACCCTTTGGTTGTAGAAATGAAGATAGCAAACGTAAGAGTAAGAAGAATTCTGATTGACACCGGAAGCTCGACATACATCATTAGCGCATACTGCTTGTCTAGATTGAAGTTTGATGAGAAGAACTTGGTTCCCGTCCATCATCCCATCATAGGGTTTGGGGGAGGAGTCATCCACCCCATGGGAACAGTCACGTTGCCCGTCCGAGTTGGAGAGAAGGATGCTTCGCGGACTTTGTTTATCATGTTCTTGGTTGTCCGAGATTTGACAGCCTATAATGTCATACTTGGACGGCCAACTCTGAATCATGTTAAAGCTGTAATAGTAACTCACTTGATGCTTATGAAATTTGAATGTGATGGTGGCAAAATTGGCTCCTTGTATGGAGATCAGCAGGCGGCTAGGGAATGTTACCTAATAACCCTCAAGCCATCGTCATGGAGAGCAGACAATGAAGACCAGACGAGGATTGCTGGCGAAAGGAAAACGTCTGAAATTGGGAAAGATAAGACGAGGGCTGCTGGAGAAAGGAGAGCGTCTGAAATTGTGAAGGACCAAGTGGCCTCGCTGAGAACGGCAATTGAGAGTCCTCAGATGCCGGTTGCTCCCTCAAGGAAAACGTCTGAACATCTCCCCAGCAAGAAAAGGAAGTATGAGCTCGTCAAGGAAGAGCCACCCTCGTCTGAAGAAGTAATGGCCATTATGGGGCTTGGACTAGAACGTCCAGAGCCAGAGGAAGTCCCAAAAGATGTCTGTTTGGACGAGGCTCGTCCAGAAAGAACCTTGAAGATTGGGTCTTCCCTCTCTCCTGAATTGAGGGGCCTCTTAATCAGCTTGCTGAGTGAATTTCAAAACGTTTTTGCTTAATGTGTTGAAAAAAAGGCCGGAATTGATCCAGAGATAGCCGTCCACCGGCTGAATGTCGATCCAAGTTTAAAACCTGTTCGTCAGAAAAACGGCATTTAGGACCGGCCAGGAACCAGGCGGTCGACTAGGAAGTTCAGAAGTTGTTGAAATCAAAATTCATCAGAGAGACTTATTATCCCGAATGGATAGCGAATGTAGTCATGGTGCCAAAGCCTAATGGCACATGGAGGATGTGTATGGACTACACCGATCTCAACAAGGCTTGTCCCAAGGACAGTTTCCCATTGCCTAAGTTGGATCGACTGGTGGACTCCACGGCCTGCCATGCTTTGTTAAGCTTCATGGACGCATATTCAGGCTTTCACCAAATCCCCATGTGGTCAGAGGATCAGGATAAAACGTCCTTCATTACTGAGAAGGGGCTGTATGGCTGGCTGAGGATGCCTTTTAGCCTCCGTAATGCGCCGGCCACCTTTCAAAGACTGATTAACACTGTCTTTCAGCCACAGTTGGGAAGAAACATGGAAGCATATATTGATGATATGATAGTCAAGAGTCGGCAAGAGGAAGATCATGTTGGTGATTTGCGAGAAACTTTCGAAACTCTCAGAAAATACAAGCTAAGATTGAACCCCAGCAAATGTGTCTTTGGAGTCTTGTCGGGGAAGTTCCTAGGCTTCTTTGTAGATCAAAGGGGAATAGAAGCCAACCCTGAAAAGATCCAAGCTATTCTAGCATGAAATCTCCGTCAAAGATAAAGGAAGTTCAGCGACTGACGGGTTGCTTGACTGCCCTTGGACGCATTTTGTCTAAGTCGGGCGACAAGTGCCATCACTTTTTCGCTACTATCAAGAAGAAGGCCAAGTTTGAGTGGACAGCAGAAGCTGAACAAGCGCTTCAGCAAGTCAAAGATCACCTTCGTCAGCTGCCTAGGTTGGTCAGTCCAGCCGAGGGGGAGAAACTGTTTGTGTACTTGGTTGTGTCCACTCAGGCTGTGAGTGCTGTTCTTCTTGCCGAAAGGAAATCCGTGCAAGTTCCAATATACTTTGTGAGTCATGTGCTCAAAGATGCGGAAAATAGGTACACTCTAGTCGAGAAGTTTGGATTGGCCCTCGTCATGGCCAGCAAAAAGCTGAGGCCCTATTTCTTGGCTCACAGTATACTCGTCTACACTGACCAACCCTTGAAGCAAGTTTTGCAAAAGATGGAAGCCGTCGGACGGATGTTAAAATGGGCTGTTGAGCTTAACATGTTCGATATATCGTTTGAACCAAGGAAAGCCATTAAGGGGCAAGCTTTGGCAGATTTTATAGTTGAGCTTACTCGGCCAACTATAGAACCAATACTTGATCCAGTTGAAGGAAGGAAGCATTGGAAGCTCATGGTTGATGGATCGTCCACTGTCAATGGATGTGGGGCAGGAATTATATGTCAATCTCCAGAAGGAGACAAGTTTGAATATGCGCTAAGATTCCAATTCCAAGCGTCCAATAACGAAGCTGAATATGAAGCACTTCTAGCTGGAATCAAATTGTGTAAAGCGGCAGGAGCTCTGGAGATTGAGGCCAAATCGGACTCTCTCTTGGTTGTGAGTCAAGTCAATGGAGACTTTGAATGTAAAGAAGCATCAATGGGCAAATACATGCGTCTGATCAAGGATGAGATTGAGCCTTTGAAACGATTTGTCCTCGACCAAATACCAAGGTTAGAAAATCATCAAGCAGACGCTCTTTAAAAATTGGCCAGCTCGACTGAAGGTGATGCGCTAAGAACAGTGTTTTGGGAAGTTAAACCAAAAAAGAGCATTGAACAAGAACAAATCACGTTTCTTAGCCGAGGGGCAGTTTGGATGGATCCTATAATAGAGTACAAGAAGACAGGGCGGCTGCCTTCAGACCCTGTTGAGGATAAGTATGTGAAAGCTCGAGACAAATGGTTTGAGCTGTGGGATGAGACCCTTTACAAGAAGTCCTTCAATCGTCCTCTTCTCAAGTGCATCACCAGGGAAGATGGTTTAGAGGTTCTGAAGGAACTCCATGAAGGAGCTTGTGCATCTCACATTGGGGGAAGAGCTTTGGGAGAAAAGGCTTTAAGAACGGGGTACTACTGGCCTACCCTAAAGGAAGATGCTCTCGTCTATGCAAAGAAGTGCGACAGTTGTCAGAAGCACGAAAATCTGCATCAGAAGCCGTCCAGCTACTTAACTCCTATCTTGTTCCCTCTGCCTTTTGTCAAATGGGGCATGGATATCCTAGGACCTTTCCATGTGGCCACTGGACAAAAGAAGTTTGTAATCGTAGTTGTGGACTACTTTACTAAATGGATAGAGGCTGAAGCCATGCGGGGTATAACGACGAATGACGTCAAAGGCTTTAATTGGAAGAGCATTATAACCCGTTTTGGCATGCCACAGTCCATCGTCTTCCATAATGGTCCACAGTTTGAAACGCCTAAGCTGAAAGATTGGTTGGCAGAAAGGGAAATCAAAGCCCACTTCGCTGCAGTCGCCCACCCACAAGCCAATGGGCAAGTAGAGTCCTTCAACAAGATTCTATCCAATGGAATCAAAAGGAAGTTGGATAATGCTAAGGGACAGTGGGTTGAAGAACTACAGCTAGTATTATGGTCTATCAGAACCACCGTAAAAAATTCTATAGGGGAGACACCCTTTATGTTAGTTTATGGCACTGAGGCCGTCTTGCCCATTGAGATTGAAGAACCCACCCTGCGAGTCATTCTGTACACGAAAGATGCCAACTGGGCTGCATTGCGCACAACTTTGGATCAAGTACCAGAAGTCAGGGGCAATGCCTTGCTAAGAATGCAATTGTACAAGCTGCGAATGGCTCGGGACTTTAAAAAGAGAGTCACTCGACGACCACTCACGGTGGGGTACCTAGTTCTAAGGAAGATGGAGGCAATTGGACGAGCTAAGGAGCTGGGGAAG
Organism: Beta corolliflora; assembly: GCA_947648045.1. Taxonomy (NCBI): domain Eukaryota; kingdom Viridiplantae; phylum Streptophyta; class Magnoliopsida; order Caryophyllales; family Amaranthaceae; genus Beta; species Beta corolliflora. The sequence continues at coordinate 943,682 of CANSZD010002963.1, forward strand.
CTAACACCAAATTGGGAAGGACCCTATCTGATTGTCCAAGAGGTGCGAAGCGGAACTTTTCGTCTCTAAGATCTGGATGGACGACCAATACAGCGCACTTGGAACTCAGATACTTTGAAGAAGTACCACGTCTGACTCAGTTAATCGCCAAGAAACTGGCCAGTAGTTTGTAATCACTCCAAAGTGCCACGACACAAGCAAGAGAAAAAGAATTGTATACATGTATCTTGGTCAAGCAAAATTCATATAATACAATTCCTACTTTCTTCTCGCCTTTGTTTGTTTTTTACCAAGTTGGTTCACTTTGGGGCATTAAATCTGTTATTAGTCTAAAAGTGACAGTAACTTGGACAAAATTACAAAGACAAATAGAGCGTCAAAAATGCTCACTTCTCTGCCGAACATCACTCCCTCGAAGAGACCGGCCAAAGTGTAACAACCTAGAGGTTAAAACACATAATTGGCAACAAATTAACAAAAATCTCTAGTAAGAGAAACGTCAAAGTCTCTAAGAGAAAGCTGACCTGAAATAAGCCCTTAGTAAAGGATACTTACTTTCAAATACACGGTCAGCTAAGTAGTAAAGAGCCTAGTAAGGGATCACTACTTCATGACGAGTGTCACTCCCTCAACGAAGCCGGCCAAAGCATGGTTCGTCCGAAAATTCTAAGGCTCATCTAAAACAATTTCAGTAGGCTTAGTTAATGTTGGTCGTTCTCCTTCTTGGTGCATAGCTCATCCATAATACAAGGATGAGCTAAGCCCAAGAAGGGGGGATAACGCTATACACCATGAAATTTGTTAGGACGAGTCAAGTCTATAGGACGAACCACAGTTATCCTTGGCCTCTTTTCAGGGAAGTCAGGGTCGTCCAAAGGCCAGGACGACCTAAGCAATAAAAGCCCTAGTAAGAGTTCGTTACTTCAAGACGAGTGCTGCTCCCTCAAGAAAGCCGGCTAAAGCGTGGCTCGTCCATAATCCGCATTATATTGGCCGCTTTCCTTCTTGAGTCAAGACTCGTCCAAGTTTGCAGACCGTCCAAAAGTCAGGACGAGTCTCATATTATACTTGGCTACATTTTGGAATGTTTTGCGATCGTCCAAAGACAAGGAGGATACTCGTTCCTCAACCAAGTTCGTAGACCGTCCAAAAATCCAGGACGAGTCTCAGGAAAGATTCGCGATCGCCCAGAGACAAGGATGATACTTTTTATAAGCTTGCAGATCGTCCAAAAGTCAGGACGAGTCTCATCTGTACTTGCTGTTTAAGTTGGGAAGGCATCCAAGAAGTGATGGACGAGTCTCATTTATACTTGATGAAAATTTGAGTGCAATAAAAGAAAGGACAAGCAATTGACAAAAGGCAATTTCATTATATACTTGTCAAAAACTTACAGCTTAAGTATAAAGCTAGAGGAGACAAAGCTACGACGGCAAACAAGCCAAGAAACTTAGAAAAATAAACCTAAAGCTAGGCATCTCCTTATTTGGGAGTTTCTTGGTCGTCCTCAGGGGCTTCTTCCTCGTCCGCACCCTCTTCGTCCGACTCAGTGAACTCAGGAGGTTCTTCAGCAGACACCATTGCACGGTGAACGCTCTCTTGAAATTCCAGACGCCGGACAAAGCTGGGGACCTCACTAGGCTCGGTCAGCATCTCAAAAGCTTTGACAGCCCAGTCTTTAGACGTCTCAATGACTTGATTCAAGCCTTCTTTGGCGTCATTGAAGGCATGGGCCGCTTCCTTTTGCAGACGGGCATTCTTACCCCTTAGGATCATATTCTCCCTCCTCAGTTGGGCCGCGGCCAGAAGAGCCGTATCCCTTTCGCCCTTCAACTCAGCTGAGATGGTGTCAACGACCAATTGCAGTCGGTCTTGTTCCTTGTACAGCTGGTTGATAGTAACAAGATAGTTCTTGTTTTCGGACTCCAGGAGTGCTGATCTCTTCTCCAAGGCCTCCAGTGATTGGCGGTGGAGAGTATTAACCATCTCAATGTCGTGGATGGCCTTGTCGCCAGCCGTCATAGCCAGGTGGACGAGTTGTTTATTTTCCTTTCTAAGCTCCCTCGCCCACTCCTCAGTCAGCATACTGCGAGCAAAAAGCTGGAACAATGAAAACAAAGCAAGTCATTAGACGAGTTACAAAAGAAAAAATTATTTGTATAAGTATAAAACAAAAGCGGCAAGCATGATTATACCTCAAGAAGAAGTTGTGACATGTAGCCCACATGTGATGCTCCGATGCTCCCCTCAACCCTTTTATGTAGGATTCAGGGTAGCATTTGAACAGCTCTTGCTTGAGCCGATCTCGCTCAGCTTTTGACATTTTGGCAAAAGCAGCAGAAGACTCCTCGTCCGAGTCTATTGTGAGAGTACCTGTGGGTAAAGCTGGTCTTTTGCCCTTATCTGAAAGAGGGGGGGAGTCTCTTCTCTTGATGGGAAAGACTATGGCTTGTCTGTTGGACGGACTCATGGACCGTCTGTCGACCCGCACCGTCCTAACTCTATTTGGGTAATATGACTCACCCGACGATAAGGATGCCGTCCTAACGGATAGCGGCATCTGAGAGATCAGCTTCGTCACCGAGCCACTGAAGCCAGGGAAGTTGTCAGTAGCCGTCTCCGGCTCCGGAATTACCAGTGCCAAAGCTGACTCTGGTTTGGTCTCCGTTGGATTAGCAGGCACTATATCAAGCTGACCAGCGGGAGCATCACTCTTCTCCTCCAAGGCCGGGAAAGCACCAGACGGCTCCTCCTTTAGGACTTTGTCCTTTGGAGGAGGCATGGTCTTCTCCCCAACCTCCTTGCTAGACGGAGTACTCTTCTCCGTCTTCTTCCGAGTGAAGCCCTTTTTTTTTTTTGGCTGGAGGCTGGTCCACGGCCGCTGTAGGCCTCTTCTTGGACGAGGAGGATTTCCCATGAGGAAGTTTGTTGGTAGGAGCATTTTTCTACAAAAACAAAGCAAGTCAATATCCGGGTCGTCCAAAGAACAAAATCAATAAATTAATTATAAGGCTCCGGACGAGAATCACCCAAAGGAGGAAGGCGTCCTAAAATGGACAACCCCTTTCCTAGGGGAACCTCGTCCAAAGTAGCTTCCATAGGCAGACGAAAGTGATGCAAAGAAGGAAACCGTCCAAGATTGGACGGACTAGAATGATTTTCGTCTAAAGACTCAAAGTCTCTTAGACGAGAAGGGCCCAAAGAAGGTGGCCGTCCAAGCCTGGACGCCCTCTTTCTTCGGGTGATACCCGTCCAAGGACTGGGATTCAATATGGACGAACTAGAAAGCCGTTCGGCATCTCAAGCGAGAAGGGCCCAAAGAAGGTGGCCGTCCAAGCATGGACGCCTTCCTTCTTCGACTGAATCTCGTCTAGAGAATGAAAATCGGCTTGGACGAGCCCAAGCGGTCCTCGTCCAAAGCTGTTAAATATCTCAGACAAGAATGGCCCAAAAAAGGTGACTGTCCAAGCCTGGACGCCTTCCTTCTTTGGGTGATTCTCGTCCAAGGATTGAAAATCAATCCTTGATGAGTCAGAATGATCCTCGTCAAAAAAAAATAAAAAAAAAAATAAAAAATAAAAATAAATATTTATATATATATACCAGTGTTTCAGCCCTCTTCTCGGTACTGCTCTTGGCGAACTCCTTCCACAAATTATCAGTAAACTTGGACATACTGATATCTCCTGTCCAAGAATGTTTGAGACGAGCTCTGGCTGGATCTGCAACAGGAAGTAAAAGCGTTAGTCTGATATGGTTTATGGACGAGGTATTTTACTTGGGGCTTTGAAGGTATACCTTTATCTTCGGCCAACTGCAAGCCGACGGCGACCAAGAAGTCATCATTATAAAACATTTCTTTAAAGGGTATCCAGTTCGCTGACCCTTTAAAGGATGACTGACCCGGCCTGGAATTATCTTTCATTCGAAAGTACACCACCTCTTCATCGTATTGGTCCTCCAGCTCCAGCCAGGACTGCTTCCGTCCAGTATTTGTGACGGCTCGATTATAAAATCGATAACCCTCAGTGGCGTAGTCGTTGGCCGCCCGTAGGATGATGAAGTCTGGTTTCCATTCGTGCATCTTCGACGGCTTACCCCAAGCGGTGAAAAAGCCGGGGCGGTTGCAGATGCTGAGCCACATCCCGTCCACGGCCCCGGGGAACCTTGGCCGCATAGTGAATATGGGTGAAGGCTTGGAGAGAAAGAGCCAGGCCGCGCAGCTCGCAGACGGCTATGAAAGTAAGAATGTTGTGCCAGGCATTAGGCGCCAGCTAGTTATGGCCGATGTTGTAATACCTTAGCACTTGTTCTATAAAATCGTGTAGGGGGAACCTTAATCTAGCGTCCAAAGCTAGCTTGTAGACGCCGAAGTGATTTTTGGGGGCACTCAGAAGAGTGGCCTCCTAATTTGGGATGACGAAAGAGAAGCCTGGCATGGGCATGTAAGTGGATAAATAGCAAGGGTCAGGTTCTATCTTCTCTAGCAATTTACGATTTACTAAAATAAATGTGGGGTCGGAAAGGGGACCTAAGCGTCTCCTAATCTCAGACGAGGTAGTAGAGGGTTCGTCTGACTCCTCGGCTGTACCGGATTCACTCCCATTATTGTCCTCGCCGGCTTCCTCCATATTGACGTCCCTGCCAGAAGGACTGGCCTCAGGGTTTATTTGAGGATCTTCAAAGCTGAGGTCAATGGAAGGGGGCCCGTCCAAAGGTTGAGCACTTTGGGCCTCCCTTGTCTCATCTGGAACTCGTCCAGTAGATTCCTCCATGTCAGAACTATATGTTGGGAGTAATACCCTTCGTCTTAGACGGGCCGTTTGCTTGACGCGCGCCAGATTACCCCGCACAGGTAAAGACTAGGTCGTCTGACTTTCTCGGCCAAAACTATAAAAAAAAAGTACTCGGCCAGAAGAGGCCCAACTCTAGAATGCGCCGAAGAAGAAATACTCTCGGTTCTAGGGTTAAGACAAGCTCTTGGTCGGCTAGGATTATTTGACGAAGAAGAAGATTCCATTTTATTGATTTTCTAAGAAAAAATAAAGAATAAAGGAAAGTGAAAAAGAAGAAAGAAAAGATACCTGACGAAACGCTTGGACGATTCGGTGAAGAAGACTGAGATTGGACGATCTCTCTCTCTCTCTCTCTCTCGAAAAAATGTGCAGAGCTTCTCTCTCTAGAAAAATTCTCTCAAGGTGTGAAATGATTTAATGAGGTCACACCAAGGATATATATAGGGGGGTAAGAAACCCGTTGAGCCGGTTAAGGATGACCGAAAGAGCCTAAAACGGTCGAATATGACCGGTAAAATCCGGAAAAAGGGCGCGTCATTGCCTCTATTTTGAATTTGAATAAACAACCTCTGATAAAAGGATCTTAACCGTCAGATAGGCCAACAGTAAAAACCCTTTTAGGGGCAAATGTTGTAGCCCAAAAGATCTACGGCTCCTTTAGAGACACTTGGGTCCATCAGGGCCATACACGTGTCCTCTTATAACAAATAAAGGAAAAAAGATTTAAACCCTAGGGTTGGGTTGTATCCAGTTGGGAGAAAAGGGCTTACCTTTCTGGCCCAAAAGTTAGTCAGAACCCAGCTCTGTGAAGGTGGCTGCAAGTGATTGGATGATAAACTCTCACAAATCCTGGCTTGCCAGTGTCATGATCTGATTGCTTAGCCAATCAGATGCCACTATTCTAGGGCAATTTTTAAGGTTAGCTGTCATACTACAATCACTATAAATACCCCTGAAATCAGGAAAAAGATCATTCAATGCAAACAGTGTAAACTTACTCTGAAGAAATACTCTCTCACTTTCTCTCTCTATCTCTACTTTTCTCCTTACAACTCCTGATATCTGACTTAAGCTTCGGAGGGGGAACCACCACCCAAACCTCCAGGGTGGGTCCCTTTTTGCAGGTTCGGGAACGAAGCTCGGGCTCGGACAGGACCAATTCAGACATTGTTGCACAAGTCTCCAAGTGAAGAACATCTAAGGGATACTAGTTTACTTGCCGGGCAAGGAAGCTAAACCTATAGTTTACTTGCTGGACAAGCATAATAAACAAGTGTGGCCCATTCTAATGCTCACCAGCCCACATTCCACTTGAATGCTATCTTTTAAACGCTTCTCACATTCTCACCCACCAAACCCCTATCCCTCTTCCCTCTCTCCTCCTCTCACCCACAACAAACCATAACCCCTCTTCGATCTCTCTGCTATCTCCTTTCTCCAGTCCATCAATTCACCAACAAAATACCACAATCACACCACCACCCCTCTTCGATTCCACTAGCCTAGCAACACCGACGAATCATACCATGTGAATTAATCGAAATCACACGCTTACCTCTATTTTTCTCTCTATAAACACCTCAAATGGGTCCTTTCGAAGAACAGCTTCATACCCATCAGCTAAATAAACAACAATGACAGAAAACCCATCAATTTTCTCTCAGAAAACCGCTGTAAATACAGCTTTTTCTCCTCAAAACTGCTCTCAATCACACTAGGAACCTCAAATCGCTTTTTTGGAGGATTTAGTGAAGGATCTTCATCAATCTTAACCCTTAAAATCCCATCTTGGTAAGCTGAAACCCTCAAAATCAAGGGTTTTTGAGGAGGATCTTGAGCTAATTCCGGGTTTTGTTCGCTCGCTAATTATGGGTTTCGTTAGTTCGCTAACAACAAAAAGAAGACAAACCAACCAACGACAATGACAAGAACAATTTTTAGTCGCCAAAGACGAAAGTGATAGTTTTTTCTTTTTTAGTTTAATTTCTCGATTTATGTTTTGATTAACTTTCATATAATTTCAGATCTATAATTTCTTCTTTTTTTGTATTTTCGTTCGTATATTTAAATTTAAGGTTTTTTTTCTATGGTCAATTTATGTTATGTAATTTTTGTAATTTATGTTTGAACTTGTCCTTTTAATTTTCGTTAGATCTGTTGTTGTAATTTCCTTTTAATTTTGTATTTAATGTTTGAGGTGGATTTTTTATTTGTTTTTTTTTAATTTAAATTTACTGCTAATTTCTTGCTGAATATTGTTGTCCTGTTCTTTATTTTTGTTAATTTTGGTGGAGTTTTGTATAAAGTGCCTTTTTGTGAATGGGACAAAGTAAATCAGTGGATTGTTTAAATTAGTGCCTTTTTGTGAATGGGATAAAGTGTCATTTTGTGTATAAGGTGTGCTTTTTTTTTCATATGCCAATAGCATTAGCTGATCCGGTATTGTCAGAAAACTTAATTGGTCCGGTTTTCTGACAAAATCGGATCAGTTAATGCTTAACTGATCCGGTTTTCTGACAAAATCGAATCAGTTAATGCTTAACTGAGCCGGTTTGCAACCGGATCAGTTAATTTCTTGTAACCGCTGCTACGACAACCGTTCCGCCCCAAAAACGGATCAGTAACCCTTGTTTTGACTGGATCCAATGATGTTTTTTCAACTAGTGCAATATCAAATTAGTTTTATGAGTCCTCGTTTAAAGACTTGTTGGCGACTTCAAAATGTTCTCAATAAAACCTTTACAATGAGTTAGTCAAATACGCGCTCACACCGCGTAGGCGAAATAAAATCACGCCTACAATTTGGTGACTTCACTGGGGAGGATTTTTAAAAAAATTAATTTTGTAAATGAGTGGATGAAACTCGAAAAATACGATTCATACATGTTTATGCTTTTAAGTAATATTAAAGTTTTGCATATGCATGGCTACTGATTTAAGCCACTATAAGAACAGTAGTCCCTGCCCTATTAGCGCATGTTCTATGTGTGAGGCCACCCCCGAGGGTTTGTGCTTTGTCCTTCTGAAAGCTTCCTAAGCGATAGTGTTGGATTTTAGTCATATCATAAGCAAACTCATCCAACCATGGCATTGTTCTCTTGTTCCTGACTTGAGAACTAGAGTTCGTCTTACACGTGGCCATCTTTTTAAGCAAATGTACGAAGTGTGGGATCAATCTCTTAGTCATGGACCATTTTCACCCTTAACCTAAACCTAACCCTAACCATAATTGAAACGTAGAAATTGACTTTTAGGTTGAGAACTTTTGCATCGATATTATATGACATCTGGTTGTGATTGCAATTTTTGCCTGTTATTAATTTGTCAAAACATTAATGCGTACTGCGCGTAAAAATTGCGTCTAAAAACATCGTCAAATTGACCAGAATTTCGCCGAATCGACAAATTGCATGCCAGGGGACAGTGCGCCGACGCACTGGTTGTGCGCCTGGGGCACAACCCTTGCTCCTGGGCACCGCGCCAAGCGCACAATTGCGCGCCTGTCGTACCACTGTGCGCCTGGCACACAACTTTGCGCCGAGTGCAACTGTAACGTGGCGCGTAGCCTTTCCGTCTCATGATATTGCCAATTCGGCTATCGCTTAAGTCCTAAAAAGTTTGTCAACAAATCCGTCATTATGTCATGTTTGTCGTCGCGTCCCGAAATTATGTGGAATTAGCCAAAACTTCGCCTAAATCGCCAAAAAGCATGTCGGGAGTAGTGTGCCAAACGCATTATGTTGCGCCTAGCGCACAGCTCCCACGTCAAAAGCACTGGCTTCGCCCCGTACGCAACGTTGTTGTGTGGCGCGCATCTTGTGCATCTCATGTTTTTGTCGATTTAGTCGTCGTAGTGGTCGATTATGCATTTTTCCTTCTGCATTCATCTAGAGTCATGATCGCTCTTAGAGTCCTTTTGTCAAAAATACAACTCACCTAATTCTAACAAATGTTTTTTTTTAATCTTTTCATACATATCATCTAAGGTTGCATCAAGAAAAGTTATCATGGTAGAGTTAGAGTCGTCATGCATGTCTACCTCCTTCCATCTCATCCCATCTCCAACTAATCATCCCTATCAATTCTACCTTATCATATCCCAATCTCTTTCAAAAAGCATATCCTTTTTAAAATTAGTCCTACACCCTCTTCTATCCTATCCTTTTTGAAAAAATTTAGTAATCATCATCATACCACATTACCACCTATTCAAGAAAAGAAAAAAAAATCGAAATTATTCCATCATCTTTTCCCAAGGGGTCCCTATCAAAAACGAATTTCGAAAATTCTAAGCCTAGTCCAAATACTTCTAATCTAATCCAATCAACCCAATCCTAATCCATTTGCATTCGTTCTGGGCCTATCTAAGCTTGAGTTCATACATTCATATTAGACCCATTTGAGTTCATGCATTCATACTAGGCCCACTTGCATTATAACCAATCTTAGGCCCAATCTAAGTATCATCTCAGCCATTCCAATCTAAGTCTAATCCTAATCTAATAAAAAACTTAGGTCCAAAGGAAGAGCAATTGAACGAGCTAAGCTAAATCCAAGCTCAATTTTAAAGGTCCAATTAATTATTCCTGATAATTAATTTTATTTTTAATATTTTAATATTTTAATATTAATTATTCTTGATAAATTTTAAAAATATTTAGAAGAACAAATTTTTATTCCTAAAGAAAGCTAGTTTCGGATTTCAAAGGATAGATTTTAGTTAAAGGATAAAAAAATCTAAAAACAATTATAAAAAGCCGGCCATAAAGCAAGTGCGTGTGCACATCAAAGCTGCGCGTCTGGTGCATAGGCTGTGCGTTAAGCGCAAAGCGGTGCGCCAGGAACACAGTTTTATTTTATCTTTTCGATTCGTTTTCGTTTCCTTTGCCTATAAATACCTCGTTTCCTTGAACGACTTTTCACAATGCTTTCCTACAACTTCTACACATACTCTCCTATACTCAAACTCATATTCAAACACATTTAAATACATTCAAACACATTCATACCTTCTAATTTCTTATTTTAAGCTTCAAGATTGCTCATCCTGAAGATCGTTGCATAAGCCCTAGGCGGCAAATGTATAGTTCCTGAGGGTCAATTCCAGTTTAATTCTTATTTTACTAACAATCTACTTGTCATGATGTAGATCTTCAAAGAATTAAAGTTATACTTTACATTCTTCCCTAATCTCTATTCTTTTTATATATCTTTTTTATATAATATTATTATTCATATGCATGATTATATGTTTAACGCTTTCATCATCTACATGTTTATTATTGTTAATCAAAGACCTAAAGAACTGTTCTAACATTAAATTCAGTTAATTTGGACAACCTGTTGGCCGGGTTCCCTGTAATTTGATTTCATAATAACATGTCACCATAAATTAGTCTTTGTTTGTTTAACGAACCAACATAGATTAATTATACATTGTATTAAAACGTTGCTTGGCCATTTAATTTTATAAAACATGACATGAATCGATATTAAGTAGAGCCCATCAATGGGTGAATAATTTGATTCATGATCTTATTCGACCCTCACCCCTGAACTCAATATGTGGTTCATTGACATTAATGGAGTCATGATGGGTAAATCTACATTGGATAAGTCCCTAAGTTGTCCCTACGATTTTCCAATATCCTATTAGGTTTATGAGTCTTCCTTTAAAGACTTGTTGGCGACTTCAAAACGTTTTTAATAAAACATTTACAATGAAGGAATCAAATACGCGCTCATACTGCGTAGGCGAAATAAAATCACGCCTACAGTACTGCTAATCCAACTGTACTGTATAATAAAATATCCATTCTTAATCTCAATGAACTTCCAAGAAATATAAACTAACTTCCAACATTCCATCTACATAATCCTTAGTCTAATACGAATACCAAATTTATAAATTGATACTTACAAACCAAGAGACAACTAAACTTAATAAATGCAGCTCAATTCATAAACTGATTTGTATGATGTAACCAATTCACAATCATAAATCTCAACAAGCTTTACAATAATACCAATTAGATTGAAATCACAATTAATAGAAATTCACACTGAACCCACAAAGAAGACTCCTACAGAAGTTTGAATTTAAAACCTTGACAAAATCGTATCACCCTTCTACAATCTCATAACAAAATATAGAACCAAACAATTAGTTAAAATCATCCGACAACAAAGCTCATGTAAATATAATTTTTGTTTATACACTACTGTATATTTGGCCTAAAGTATCACCCCAAAAGTGTTATTTAAAGCTTGAAATGTTGCTTTAGGCAATAGGTAACACTTTTATAAGTGAAACATCTGCCCGTGCTACCTATTCTCTAAGGTAACACTTTCCAATACTAATGTTTCATTTTCTCAAGTGTTACTCAAAATTATGTATTGTAATACTTTTTTTAACTAATGTAGCATTTTTATAGCGTTACCCATAATTTTTTATGTAACACTTTTTCATCTATAGTAGCATTTTCTACATCATCTCTTGAATTATAGTAACACTTTATTAGATATTATGTATCATTTTAAGTCAGCATATGTAACACTTATATTAGATATTAAGCAACACTTTTTGTTAGCTAGCTTTATAGTAAAACTTCTATTTCACATGTCTTATAGTAACATTTTTAAATTTGTCGGCACACATACAATGATAATGATACTAAAACTTACAAACATAATAACAAAGAGGAATTCAAATGTTATTATAAATATAAATGAGTACATATACTCAAATGTTATTGTAAAGAATGAGCCAAAGAGTAGTATTTATCAATTGAAAATATACTATTGCGTTCAAAATATATATAGTTGATGAAAATCCAGTCATAATATATATCTCTCTCCCAAAATAAACCTAAATCAATCTTATAGTCATTTCTTTCTTTCGTCTTCAATCCCATCGCCCTACCTATGCATGCTTGTTTCTCGAAAAATGATGCCTATTTGCTACTCTAATCCATTATCTTCATCATCCTGCAGTAGGAAAAAAAATAATTCAAAGTCTTACACAGTATATGCATAACATGAGCATAAGATGAGTAACAATTACTGCTTTAACTTGATTCAGAGTTGGTCGTCCAAGAATAACATTGTAGGCTGTTAAATCTCTGACGACCACGAACTTGATGAACAGAGTTCGGGATATATCCTTCTCTCCTACTCGGACCGGCAAAGTAACCGTCCCCATAGGATGAATGACTCCTCCCTCAACGCTAGTGGAAAAAAGCTCATCGAATCCGGTCCAAACCGGACTTACAGATCCGGTTTTGGGGATCGGTTGGGCTCGCAGCAGTTGGATCAGTTACCTAGGAATCGATTTGGTTTTCACCAAAAACTGGACCAATTGATACATTAACTGGTCCGATTTATGGTGAAAACCGGATCGATTCCTAAGGTAATTGATCTGGTTTTCAACAAAGAACCGGATCAGTTTTTGAAGGGTAAGAAATAAAAAAAAAAATTGTTGCCACACAATCTCAGCCACGCCACAGAAGCATCCCAAATCAGACGAAACGAAACTAAATTCAACCCAAATCAGACGAAATGAAACTAACAAAAGCATTATAATTTACCCAAATTACGAATTCAACCAAACTAACAAGAAAACGAAGCTAAATTGACGAAAATACAGCACAATTACAACGAAAATATAATCAAAAATAAAAAAAATTTACCAGAAAAAGAAAACGAAAATCAATTAAGAGAAACGAGAAATAAAAAAAAACCCTAAAAAACTAAGAGAAACGAAAACTAAAAACTAATATCTGAAAACCCTAAAAAACTAAGAGAAACGAAAACTAAAAAAACGAACAAAACAAGATATGACTACATACATCTTGAAAGTAATATAGATAATGAAATGAAATTATAAACTTAAAACTAAGAGAAACATAACAAGATCTGGAAAAACCTAGATCTGAAATGATAAACTTGCGCCCCGAAACAAGATCTGAATATTCCGGTTTCGTTGCGTTTGAAATCCGGTGAAGGAAACCCAATGAAACGCACGAAGAGATGATGGAGATATGAAACGCACGAAGAGATGGTGGAGATGATGGAGATTTGCGTGTTTCGTTGTGTTTGAAATCCTGTGAAGGAAATCCGGAGATGATGAACGATGCACAAATTGCTATATTTCTTTGCCTTTGAAATGTCGGTGAAGGAAATTCGGCGAGTATTGAGGAGAGAGGAAGAAATCCAGTGAAGGATTGCGTGGATGGTGGCGGCGTGGGTAGGAGAGAGGGTTAGTGGCGTGGGTAGGAGAGAGAATAGAGAGAGTTAGGGTTTGAGGATTGAGAAGAGAGTTGGGTTTTGAGGAGGAAATGAAATGGCACTGCGTGCTGGCCCAAGTATTTTATATGGCCCAAAAGTAACTAATCCGGTTATTTGGGCCTTGACCGGATCAGTTACATGACGACATGATTGAGGCAATGATAAAGATGGCCCAACAAATTTAACTAATCCGGTTTGGGCCATGACCGGATCAGTTGACTTTAGTTGATCCGGTTTGGGCCCAACCGAATCAGTTATCTTGTGACAGATCCACTTTTTTCCACTAATGCAAACCCAATGATGGGGTGATGAACGGGAACCAAGTTCTTCTCAGCAAACTTCAATCTAGACAAGCAATCTGCACTGATGATGTCCGTCGAACTTCCAATGTCAATCAAAATCCTTCTCTCTTAGATTTGCTATCTTCATTTCCACAACTAGAGGGTCATCATGAGGGGTCGTCAACTTCCCCCGGTCTTCCTTACTGACCACTACCTTTGGGAACGGCTCGACCATTCTCTGGTCAGTTAACAAAACTTGGTCGAGCTCCCGGAGATAGTTTTTGTGTCCCCGATTTGTAGGTCCTCCAACTGCAAACCCGCCTGAAACGACTAGGACAACATCTTCGTCAGTGCTTTCACTCTCCTTCTTTTTGCTTTGGCGATCATCCTTCTTCTGAAACTTCCTTCCCCTTGGGGGAAAATATGAGTTCATCTTTCCTCGCCGAGCCATATCCTCTATGTCCCTCTTAAGATGCTTACATTCATTAGTCTCATGTCCACAGTCCTTATGGAAATGACAATACTTGCTTTTATCCCTGTTTCTATAGGGAGTTTTCATCTCAGCTGGAGCTTTGAGCTCATATTGATCATTTATCTCCATAAGAATGGAATACTTATCTTTGCTGAATTTTATACGGTCGGCTGAAGCTTCTAACTCTTTTCTCTTTCCTCGTTTGGACGTGGTAGTTGTGGAGGTTACTACCCAAGTCTCAGCCTTCTTAGGGTTGTTCTTTTTTGCCGGAATCACTTCCTCAGGCTTTTTGGGCTCGGGGTACTTAGCCTCGGCACAAACTTCAGTACCATGTATAAAGGCCTTAGCCTCCTTCAGGGCTTCTGTAAGACTAGTGGTTTTCTTCTTGACAAGATCAAACTTAAAACTCCTTGGTCGTACCCCTCTGATAAAGGCGTCAAAGGCTACTCCAGCATTAAGACCTTGGAACTGCAAAGCTTCTAGATTGAACCTCTTAACAAAATTCCGAAGAGCTTCCTTTGGACCTTAAATGACCTTTCTCAAATGCATGCTAGCCTTTTGTTCTTGTCGGTTTGCTACAAAATGACTTGTAAATAAGTAACTGAGTTCAGTGCAATTGTTGACTGAGTTGGGGGGAAGATTGTTAAACCATTTTTGAGCGAATCCCTTCAGAGTAGCTGGAAAATTTTTGCACCAAGTAGCATCATCTACTGCTTGAACATACATTTGATGCTTGTAAGCAGAAAGATGATCGTCAGGATCAGTCGTTCCATCAAATGGCTCAATTGTAGGGAGTTTAACCTTCGTTAAAGGGGGAGCCTCCATGATCCTGGCCGAGTAAGGAGTTGGCCAGTTGATACAGAGGGCTCCCTGCTGCCCTTCGATGGGTATGAACTCCTTACGGTACTCCTTCCAAATAGGATTAGATGAGGTGGTTGCTGGAGCTACACGTTGATAGGCCATCGGCTGCACCACTGTTTTCTCTCGCCTCGGGTGAAGAAGGGAAGGACCCAGACTTCTTCCTTCCGTCCGAGAATGTATCATCAAGGGTGGGTCTCTCGAATACGATGTAGACCCTGTGGCCGATCGTTGTAATGCAGCAGCTTTCTTTGCTTCAAGATATTCCCAAGCATCTGTTTCCATCCGATGCCCATTCGAACGCAGGTCATCCTGGGACCTAACCACCAGGTTCCAGTCCATCTTCCTTCGCTGTTCACTACATGCCGGCTATTTCTCTCTGGCTGTCCTTCTTGAAACTTTTGGACGAGTAGGTCGACTTGGACCTGCAACATTCTCCTGAGAGCGTCCCCAGAGAGGAGCTGGGTTGGGAGCAGCCGGCTCTGGATTCACCTGAAAAAATAGCATATTGTTCTTGATGTGTTTCGGAGGACTGGCTTGGCATCTTGGTCTAGAAGTAATTCAACACATTTTCCAGATGAGTAGCAGTTATAGGACGTTCAAGATTTTCCTGGAGAATAGGTACTTAATGTTGATCAGGAACGTTGGATGGAGGCCTATCCCTCCCTCGAGGTGGTCGATCATCATCCACATTGTCTTTTACCCGAATCTGCTAACTGCGGTTTCAAGCTATGTTGGACAAGCGATAATCAGTCATCGCTGCGTCTCCCCACAAACGGCGCCAAATGTTACGTCTACTTAAGAGTCAATCAGCTTTTTCCTTCTATATGTTCTTGGAGAGGCTTGTGCAAGCGATGTCGGTGCTCCGTGCTCCGAACCTGCAGCAAAGAAAACCAACCCTGGAGGTTTGGGTGGTGGTTCCCCCTCCGAAGCTTAAGTCAGTTTAGGTATATAATCAGGTTTAGAGATAGAGAGATAAAGGGAAAGTAATTTAGCAGAGTAATGGCACAATATTCAATGATCTACCTTTTACCTGATTTTGAGGGGACAATATATAATGTTTGGAATTTGAAAGCTGCCATTTGATGTCACCCTAGAATGGGGCCATTTGATTGGCTAAGCAATTAGAATTCGACTCGTGGCAGACAATGATTGGAGGCTGAATTTCAACCAATCATATGCAACGCCATTTTTTGGGAATTGGGCTTTGTTTATTCCTTCGTCCAAAAGTGGGCCTAAAACACCGGAGGATGAAACCCTTTAAAAATCCAAGTTTCCCTCCAATTTCAAGGACACGTGGAGGCCGCTGATTGGGCCATGTGTCCGCTCTTCAGCTTCATTTTTAGGTTACAACAAATGGTACTTTAATTGATTTTTTAATTGAAATTCATTGATCATCGACTATTTGGACCTTATTGGACTTGATTAAACTTTTTTGGACCTGATTGGAACTTATTGCACCTGATTGGATCTTATTGGAACTTATTGACCTAATTGGACCAGGATTGAAACTTATTCGAACCGAACCGAACTAAACCAAAAGGCGATTGGACTCGAACTTAATTGACTTTAATTAAAACATATAGTAGACCAATTGTCCAAATCATTATAGTACTATGGAAGTCTTTCAAAAGAACAAAGGAGATGAATATGCTCAATACTTGGTTCACAAAATTAACAACCTAAGATTGCAAAATTATGATTCTTGAACAATACGAAAGCACCAGCTATATGTCTTACTCCAAAACAAACAAACCAATTTAATTTATGAAGAAAAAATGAAAAATGACATTCCCTAATAATCTTGTGAAATTCTAGTTTATGACTTAACCAATTTGATAGTGATCTAATCAATTCAAATGCCAAAGACGAAGAACAGGATATCAAAGCCTAGCCACATATAATCCCTTCATTAAAGGAAAAAAAATTACAAACCTGGAACACCCTTGTGTTCATGAATTCGATATATCCTCATTCTTCTTCTCTGCGAAAATTTATCTTTTCTTTATGGATTCCCTCGCTTTTTTCATCTTCCATCCATCTTCAAATTACCACTTCTTCAATCCAACAACTAAAGGCCTTCATATTTTTACACCCTCTTTTCCTACCACTTTAATTTTTGCGTAAATCTTTGAAATTTCAAAGAGATACAGTTAGCTCTCAATTAATGGGGTTCAAGTTCCTAATTTGCACCAGGACATGAAAAAGAAGACGAGAGAAGAGAAATTCATCTTTGTTATACTTTTGATTTGTAGAATGGAATGCTAAAATTGGTAATTGAAGAACCCTAAAATTTTTCTAAAGATATAGAAATGAGGAATGGAAAAGAAAAGAAACACGTAACAAGAGAGGGAGAAGGGACTGTATAACACTATATTGATTTAAGTAGAAAAAAAAACCATTAAATTACAAAGTCAACTAACTAAACGGTCTAGATCTTACAGCAAAAACGAATGGCCTAGATTACATATATTACAACAGCTACAACAAAATTTTAACCATTGTAAAATTATCATTGAACGACACATATATATAAAAACAGTCGTATCTTTCTTCAGGAAAAAAAAAACTTTTGTACTTTAAGGCCAGCACAAAAACAAAAGAAAATAGAAGAATGGTCAGGAAACACCAACATATGCTTAACGTGGGCTAGTAAAGACACCAAAATTTGGATAAACCAAATTCAGCCAACTTAGCCTTTAAACAAATTTGTCTTGCACAACATAATTAGTTTGAAGGGAAAGATCAATCCTTGAACATAAAATTCTCCTGAGGTGTAGCATGACTAGGCACCAGCAGGTGATTCCTTCGCTTGTAGAAGCCTAACCCGTTCTGACAACTCTCTCATCACATTCACAATCAAGGACTTCTTTTCCAATCTGAATTTGATAGCCAGCTCTGAGAAGTTCGAGACACCCTCTTTCAATAAGGCTTCGTCCTCCATAATTTGTGTGGGAAAATTTTGAAGAATTACCAAACATAACCCGATAGTCGTTCTAAGAGCCGCGAGTTCATTTGAAATCCCAAGAGGAGCTTCAGCGGACAACGATTGAAGGGTACTTAATTCATGCTTACTAACTGATTTGGGGTCACTTGCATGAAGTACTCGTGAAGCAGCCAAGAGGAGACCATCCACTAAATCTGGACCACCCAACGTTACCTTTCACCAGAAAAAAAGACAAGGACAATGAAATCCAGATATGATATTTCAAGCAATGAGGGAATCTCACTTTGATTTATGGAAAAGATAATATAAAAAACTCCAAAGTTTCAATAATATGTATTTCTAATGACTACCTTTTGCAACCTTACACTGGCATATCACTACCATTAATCACAAAAAGGACTGATTTTGACCTTCAGTTGATCACCATTTTATCGTATTCAGGTGGTATAGTGGAAGTTACTACCTTCAAGTGGTCAATTCAGAACAGGATGGCATTCAGCGATCATTTGAAGGTCAAATTAGATTGTATTTTTTCAGCTTAAAGGTAGGGAATTATGTAAGAAACAAAGTTACATAGTATAAGGTAGTTTTGAAAAAACAATTATGTAAAGTACTTAATTTCAAGAATACTACATAGAAACTATTCCTCCCGTCCCTAAATAATAGGCCACAGTCGAATTAGGATAATTTTTAAGGGACTTGGTCAAAAAAACAAAAATTATCTTTCATATATAAAGATTAACATTCGATAGTATCAATGGAGTTTTTCTCTAGAATTCTTCTAAGCGAATCATTAACATGAGAATATTAAAATTACAACTTCCTGAATTTGCAAGGTTGCTTACTATGCTAAGACGAACCAAGACATGTAGCTGATTCTTTCGGGTAGGAGGCAGTATTTGTTAACAAAATTTCCTTCACTAAAATACAAATTCCTAGACATTTTGGTGAAACATACTCTTGCAATCATAGCAAAACAAAATATAAGATAAACTATAAGCCTCAAAGGCAATCATGTAAAAAAAAAAACTTATACCTTCAGAGATGAACCCTCACTGTCTAATTTTAAAGCGGACAAGATTTCAAGCTGCCATGAAGCTGGTGAGGTAAAATACGGGGCTGAAACCCCAATGGTGACATTGGCAGCATCTAGAAGAGCTGCCTGATACCGGAGCTCAATGGAGTCATTAGGATTAGCAGTTATCACAAACCCATAATCTAAGAGGAAAAGATCATTGCTCATATTGCCGTAGTTGAGCTCCAGTGGGAGCGTCCCCTTTTGATATGTTTTTCTGCCACAACCTGCAAGCAAAAAACTCCAGCAAATCTAACAGATAAGACTAATATCCAGAATTCTGATCTCACCATGTCTCCCAGGGCACATCACCTTGAGATGCACACACTGAGCAAAAGGATAGCGAGTTCAAGGTGAGAAGAGAAGACGTGACAATGAGAAACGGGTGTAAGGATAACATACAATGAACTATTTTGATAAGGTAGAAGCAACTTACCTTCACCAGCATCTTTGCCTTTTCTGCACCTTGACTCTGAATTATTTTAGCATTAGGACAAAAACTGTGGTTGCACATGTCGATCAAAGGTAACATCATAGGGACATATTCATTAATCCCTTGAGAATGTTTATCTCCATGCAAGCGAAAGGCTCTGGATGATACAGCTGACATTGCCCATCCCAGGGAAGCTGCATCAATGTCTTGACCCCGAAAAGGATGATCACCTGGTTTTATGTTTGCAACTGCCTTTTTGACTTGCTTCTCAAAATCCAGAAGAAATCGACATCTCTTATTTACCTGTTACAGCACAGGAAAGCAGTTGTAAGAAAATAGCAATTAGGTCCATAGTCAATCATCTAGATGAATCAAGATTCTTAACAAAAGTCAGAAAACAGTACCTGATTTACAATAGGAGCATATTGCAAATTTTTTATATCCTGTCCCCCAAAGAAGATTGGAACACTGTATGTCTCAGGAAGATTGCTGATGTACGGCCACCAAAAGGATCCAGTTTTTGCTCTTTCTTGAAGAAGCTTCAGACCCAACCTCATAGCCCAGATCTCCTCTGCCAAATGATCCAGTTTCCAATTTACTCATTTTCAAAATTCAGTTTAGCCTAATTTCACAAAATAGTCACTACCTAATGCGCGGTTGAAAGAGGGGAATCCTAGCAAAGTTACAGTAAAGGACACAAATGCCACAGAAACCATGCCTATGAAGTGAGAGGGAAAACAGTATCTTGGATAGCACGAATTGACTTGGTATTTCTTTAGATCACTAAGGAACAGATATTGTCATATCACACTATGCAGATATGTGCAAGAAACAAGTAATCATAATGTGATAATTGCACAGAGAAAATTACCCAGCACCTCTAATAGATTAATCTTCCATCAAAAGATTTTTGTTATAATTGCATATCTCAACTGAGTCAACTAACACTACACTACTATACTTGTAGAATTAAAAATATTGTTTTTTCCTTACAATTGTTCTTCGTGAATTATAATACCATCAAGCCAACATTACCAAGAACTTGGATTCCCAACATTTCTTCTATCTTTTTCGAATCAAACATAATTTGCCAAAATGTTCTTGGCAGCACATGGTATTTCCCAAGCACTGCTGAAAGGGATGCAAATGTAAGATCTTATTGACCTCTGATCAATACTTCTCACAGGAAATACAGGTCTCACAACCTTATTTTTCATTTTCATTCTTACACAGAGCAGCAGAGGAGAAATTTTTCACCGTCAGCTATGTCCATATAAGACTTGTTCACAGCAGATATTGTGTTGATTCCTAATATTACCGAGTTAAAACTTTATGGAGGGAACATATTCCTATAATCGTACTCAAAGGTCATGGAGCTTTCATGCTAAATTCTTTGCACCATTATAATCTAGACCCTTATGGCCCTATCCACTATTTGACCAAGTTCACTTTCAATGCCAACTAACATATACTTTCTTCATTCTGTATGGTGGTTATTCAACATTCAACACAGAGTAAGTGAAATTAGTTAATGGATTCGAGCAGCATATGGTTAACCAATCATTTTAATATCAACTAAGTGCTTGCTTCATTTACATGGGAATTAAATCCCAATAGGAAGCTAGATTTCACAGGAAGTTAATATGCTTTTGAGTCCTAAGAAATGTGACATGTTTGGTTGGCAATTGGCATATGGCCTATTTAATATTAGAAACTTCATTTCAACTGATTGATTTGGCCCGATTCACATGTTTGGGAATCTAAAACATTTGAATTTGGAATTGGGCCAATTCCATACCCATATTTCAAGATTTAAAATTTTGGAATTCCAAATACACTTTGCACGCATATCATTTCTCTAGGCTCCGTTTGGTTGGGTGTAAAACATTTTCAGTGTAAAATGATTTTCATGGAAAACAATTTACAATGGAAAACACAATTCCAAAATTAGTTTTCTATTGTTTGGTTCCATGTAAGAAAAATGATGAATGAAAGGAAAAGTAAGGAGGTAGTAAGAGGAGTGTACAAGAGAGATAAGAAAAAGGAAGGAAAACAGTTTTCCCTTCATTTTGAAGGGAAAATGATTTTCCATTATTGGGAGAGCAATTTTACTCCAAAGGAAAATGGTTTTACACTCCTTTGCAAACCAAACAATGTACTATTGAAAATAGAGGAAAACAGTTTTCCACGAAAATATTTTACGTCCTACCAAACGGAGCCCTAGTCTCTCTTCTGATGACCCATTCTCTTTCTCTTTCTTCACTATTGCACGCAGCGCAGTTATCTTCACAGTTCACGCATCATTTCTCTCTCTAGCAAGCTCCTCAATCCTCATAATCTCTCTGCTGTACCATTAAAGCAGCACATCTACTAAATTATATGCTTCTTAATTTTTATTTACAGTTTATTATGTGGATATAAAAAATAAAAAATTATAGAAGTATCCAAAGATCAAGTTTGATTGAAATTTACTTTTCAAGTTCCTTAGCTTGTTGAATTCAATCATAACAGAAGTATGGTAGCTTTATGGGAAATATAAGCTGACAACCAAATTTAAACGGTCAATTTTTTTCTAAGATGTAAACTAGTTTTGCAATATAATCTTTCATTACCTTACGCATCAAATATTAAAAAATCAAAAGGTTTAAGGTGTATATTTCCTAAGCTATATTATCGTACTTTTTTTATTTTCCAGTCATCTTGTTTAATACTACCTCCGTTTTTTTCTATTGCAACAATTACCACTTTGGGTAGTTTCACATCTATTGCAACAATTCCACTTTTGGACTTTAGTTGACAATATTACCCTTACTTTATCTTACTAAAACCATCATTAATTACTCACTTTCCCTCATAAAGTTGCTTTTACTTTATTAAAAATTGATTTCTCTCTTACTCTAGTTGATTAAAGGGGTCCCTTTACGCTAAACTATCCACTTTTTCCATTTCCTTGAAAACCATGTCCAAACCCATTGTTGCAGAAAAAGAACGGAGATAGTATTTGGTAGAAACTTTAGTAACTTCCCAAACAGTACAATGAAATTCGAATCCTGGAATTCAAAGTTTTAGTATTTGACTAGGTCTAGAATTGAATTATGGCATTTTAAGTTCTAAAATTTGAGTTTTATTATTTGAAATGACATAAAAGTTCCCAAACAATACCTGAATGCTATGTTTGGATTATGGAATTAGAACTCTCCCGTTCCATTACATAACGGCCGTTCAATAACGGAACGCCATAAAAATCACATACTTCTCGTCGCGTTGCCCGTTCCGTAACACGAACTCGCCGTGTTAGAACGTTTTTATTCCTATTACATCCATTCTTTTCAAACATTGGCAAAAATATTTTATGAATTAATTATATAGCTGATGAAACATGACGTTTTGATAGATTTCATTATATTTATATTTGTAATAATGCTTCAGAAACTAAAACAATACAAAAAAACTTTGGATACTAGTATATCATTTCAAAAGCTGGAATTCGCCAAAATCTAGTGTTTGGAAACCAAAGAATTTCAAATTCTACAATCTGGCCCAAATCTAAGATATCTTTTATAAGCCTACAAGCAAAAATTCCACCAAATGAACATTATACCATGTCATTTGAAATTCCCAAATCCATCAATCTAATGTCTTAACTCCTGACCCTTGGTCCCTAGTGCGCTCTCTCCCTCCCTCTCTCCTTCCCTATCCCTCTCACCCTCACCCTCACCCTCACCCTCACGTAGTTGTAGTTGTTGATAGGGCTTTCGTTCTTATCGTTGCGGCTTCCGATCTATATGACCCCAGGACGGTACAAAGAAAACTTCTTCCTGCGGAGGCGGGAACCTAACTTTGTCGGCGAGGAGCCCTACGTACTTGTCCGGTCCATTCTCGTTTTGCGTGTCGTGGGAACGGCTCAAACAAAGAAAAGTTTGGTGCAGTGCAGATTGAAGCGCCCCGTGTCTTTGCAAGGTTGGGAAATGCCGCCAGTTGAGGGCGCCGTTATGCCCTATGATCAATCGAATGGTCCATCAACCCTCGCTTGATTTTTGCAGTTGGCATAGATTTCATGAGACCCACCCACTATTACTAAGAAAAAAAGCCATACCCTTTTACTTCGCTACCATTCTCCCTCTCTCTGCCTCTCCCTCTTCCTCTCTCTTTTGCTCTCTCTCTCCCTCCCTCCCTTCCTCTTCCTCTTCCCTCTGCGGGGCACCTCTCTCTCTTGTATATAAGAGGCCCAACTACTATATTGCCTAACCCCTTCCTCATGTCCTTCTTTCTCTCTCCTACCTTCACCAAGTTTCTCTTGATAATTTCGGCTACAAGCCTACAATAATACTTCTATTTCTTTTTTATGTCTTATCTCAATTTTTGAGTGTCTTTATAAGTGAAAAGTAATAGATCAAATGATAGTATATTATTTTAGTAAAATACCACAATTTTCAAAAGAAAACAATCTCTCCTAATTTTATTGAACTTGGATTAGTACTGCCATTCTTCAAAATTATGTTTGTTGCTCAAAACTGAAAATTGTAGTAGAAATAATAATTTATATGCTTGGTTTTCAATGATTCTCCAAAATATTAATTAAAAGCTTCATAGACAGAAGAAGATACAATTAAGGAAGTTTTAATATTAGTTTCTGGAATTGACGCAGCTAAGAAGCCTTTATATCCAGGCTAAACTACGCTTTTGAAGGAAGATAAAACTTACTAAGCTTTTGAAGATATTCAAATCATGCACATTATGTTCCATTGACTTTTCAAACACAAGAAATGAAATGGTGGAATCAAGAATTTACATTGATTTCCCAAACATACAAACAAGAATTGTAATTCACGATCCTGAATTGAGTTCGAAAATTTGTAATGAAATTTCAGTTCCCAAAGGCAACCTAAAACACTACCTAATGCTATGTTTGGATAGCAAGATTTCATTTCAAATTTTGGATTTGGATGGCATAGAATTTCCCATGAATTTATAGTGACCAAACGGGGGATTCGTAATTTATTTCCAATGTTTTGTCGGACATTCCATGTTCCATGAATTCTCAATTCCTTCATTCTTCTTTTTAACATCAACCAAACAACTCTCAAACCTAGTATATTCCATAAACTCTCACTTCCCCCAACATTCGTCGTGAACCAAATAAGCACTTAATATTATCTTCTAAAAAATAGGCATACATGTTACACAATACTACACAAACTATCCTACAACAGATGAGCATAAACCAAATACGTTAAAAATACCCATGACCCACAAACCAGTATATAATCCAAACTCCATGAAAATTTGCACAAACTTTACACTTTAAAACTACTTAAATTACGAGAACATACCGGGAACTCTGTTAGCCAAATCAATCAAGATAGGCGAAGAAGAAACAGACCCATCAGTCAGTTCATCAAATTTGAGAGGTAAATGAGGAGGGAGGGCAATTAAGTCAGAGCCTTGAGGAATATCATGAGAAGCAACAAGACCTAGACCATAAGATGGAATATGGGCGAAGTTGATGGAGTCATGAACAAACCCTCCTTCTATGCGAACCCATTTGAGAAGATCGGGAGGATGTGGCACCAGACGTGAAGAATAAGAGATAGCGGAGCATGTCAATGGACGGAAGTGGGCGCGAGAGAAGAAGGATGTGTAAGTGCAACTCGATAACGCTACCACTTCCCTGCTACTGCTTGCTCGCCACATTGCGCATCTCTCTACTACTCACAATATCTGGATTGATTTCTCTATAATTTGGTCGGGGAAGTGCAATTAGGAAGATGCACTATAGAGTAAAGATGACTAGAGACTAGGAAATGCCTAATTCCTCCCTACCAAGAATATACTTCCTCACTTCTTTAATAATTGAAACAGGTAGGGGTTTTATATTTTCTTAAGGAAATGAAAGAAATATACAGAGATGAAAAAAGAAACCCATGTGATAGGGAGAGAGAAAACAATCAAACATAGTCAAATTTAGTAATGTTGCAATTTATATGAAATTTCCTACAGTTTTTTCACCATATACCCCTCATAATTTTTTTTTTGCACCATATACCATTTCGAGTTTCCAAATTCACCATATACCCCCAACTTTTAAAAACATACAACCACTTGCCCTTAATGACTAACGTCCGTTAGTCATTAACCCCTAGTCCCCCCTCTAACCCTAATTAACTTCCCTAAACCCTAACCTTCTCTAGCCCTAACCCCCTAATCTAATACCCTAACCCTAACCACCCACCCACCACCCCCACCCTACCCTCCCCCCCCTTCGCGGCACCCCCCTTCCCCCCCACTACTCCCGAGGCCCACCCTAACCCCTAATCTAATACCCTAACCACTCTCGACACTCGCGAGGTGATTCACGGCGACGATGGGGCGGCAAGAAGGAGGTTGCGGGGAGGGGGTGCCTGGGGATGCGAGGAGGGGGGCGGGGGAGGGCTTCGGGGGGTGGTGGGGGAAAAGGGGGCTGCGAGGGTGGTGGGGGGGAAGGGGTGGGGTGGGGGTGGGGTGGGGGGAGGGGTGGTGGGTGGGTGGTTAGGGATAGGGTTAAGATTAGGGGTAAAGGGGGTTAGGGTTTAGGGTAGTTAATTAGGGTTTGAGGGGGGATTAGGGGTTAATGGCTAACGGACGTTAACGCCGTTAGTCATTAAGGCAAGTGGATGTATTTTTATAAAGTGGAGGGTATATAGTGAATTTGGAAACTCGCAAGGTTATATGGTGCAATAAAAAATTGCCAGGGGTATATGGTGAAAAAATCGAATTTTTTAATAAGGAAAATGTTGCAGTGATAAAAGAACGGATGAAGTAAGTGACGTAACGTTCATGGTGCTTTTGTAAATAAATGAAGTAAATTTAAAAAACAATAATATTGATTTTCAAATACAGTAATAATGTATGATAAATGAAAAATGTTGTATATGTTACTAATATTGTAACAAAAAATTGCTGAATTTTGCTCATGTTCCTCTTTGGGAGGAATTATTCAAAGCTCGAGTAGAGTATGTAGCTCTTTGTTCACCTCCTATAAAATGACAGATATTATACTAAGCTAACGACAATTTTAGTTTTTACTATGTAAAAAATAGGAAAACTGAAAATCAAGTATGGAATCTTCTTGTTGTACCCGATGATGATATATATCGTTGTCCTAATTGGTTTGATTCGAAGGGAAATGTTCAAAGAGGTAAGCCCAAAATCATTTTAAGAATGCGAAGTCTATTTATTTGTCAAAAAGGTACCGATCCCAGTTTTAAAACTCCAATTAATTATTCTTGATAATTAATTGTATTTTTAAATCTTTTTTTTGAAGCCCAATTAATTATTCTTGATAATTAATTTTATTTTTGTTTGTTCTTAATAAATACTCCATCCGTTTCTTTTTAATCTATACACTTTCCTTACTGATCCGTTTCTTTTTAATTTACACACCATTGCTTTTTCTACTTTTATTAACAAGTCTCATCTATTTTCTCCTATTTTTCCACCCATGTGGTCCACTTTTTATCACCCAACTTACAAATTTCTTTTTCCTCCTTTTTAGTTTCTCTCTCACACTTTTGGACTTCCTCCTTCGTTCACCCCTAAAGTGAAGTAAATAAATTAAAACCAAACGAAGGGAGGTCCGTTTCATATTTTCTAAGTTAAAGGATATCATGAAAATCAGGCTTTATCTTCTAGAATGATGATTTTTATATTTTAATTACAATATACTTCTTCAGTTTCTTTTTACTTGCAATCATTTGACTTTCACGCTTGCCAATGCATAACTTCAACCATTAATATCTTCAATTATCAATAATTAAAAATTATAAGAAGTAGATATTTGGAAAATATACATTGAGACAAATCTAACAAGATCCTACATGAACATGTTGTTACTTAACTTTAAATCACCAAAGATAAATTAAGAAGAGTTAGTAAATAGTGTAAAAGTCAAACCGTAGCAAGTAAAAAGAAACAGAGAAGTATAATAAAGGATAAAAGGATCTTCTAATTTCGGATAAAAAAATAAAACTCGGCCGGATCTGCAGATGTGGGACGCGCCGCCATGTTGCGTCCAGCGCATCAATGGTGGCCACGCGCTACCTTTGAACAGTCAGCAAAATCAAGGAACGCTTAATTAGCATATTGCGTCAGCATATTGTCGTGCGCATGATACTCCACTGTTGCGTCCAGCCCATCATGTTTGCGTGATGCATAATCTCAAATTTTATCTTATTTTTCATATGTTCCTATAAATAGACCTCATTGTACTCGGTTTTTGGCACGACTTCCATAGAGATTTTACCTCGCATACTCAAAACATACCCCTCCTCAACACTTCAAACACTTATATTATAATTAATACCCCTCATGATTTTTTTTAAAGGGATTTAACAGGCTACTCATTCCAACAAGATGCATCTTTTTTTTAGGGAGTTCATTTCCTTAGTTACTCCACAGTTAAGCGTGCTTGGCTGGGAGTAGTCTTGGGATGGGTGACCTCCTGAGAAGTTTCTCGGGGTGCGCATGAGTGAGGACAAAATGCGCTAGAAGAACTTGTGTTGGTCATTGAGGACAGTTGTTGGCCCTACATGCGCATTAGTGATGATAGAATCGACTCCGTATGGGTCGGGTGTTACGTATATATTCTTTCAATCTCCATGGATTTTGTTTCAAGCTCCAACTTGCTCTTCCCGAATGTCGCTACTCACTAAGATCCTTGCGAAAACTGTATATTTCCGAGGATCCTTAAATCTTTCAATTCCTATTTAATTGTTTGAAGTTACTAATGCATTTTTCATGATGTAGGTCTTTAAATGACTCACTTTTTTTTATATTCTTCTCATTTTCTCTTTTTGTATATATATTCATGTTTTGGTGTTTATTGCTTTCATCACCTTTTATGCGAATTACCGCTAATCAATGATCTGAATAAATGTTCTCATGCCTAATAAGATATTCTGATCTGGACAATTGATGTAGGAATCTTGTAATTTGATTGCTAATAAACATATTGCCAAAAATTTGTCTTTTTGTATTTAATGAACCGACACATATTAGTTTTTAGGTGCTTATTGTGTGGTTATTTAATTGTATAAAACTGTACCTATGAATAGTATTTAGTAGAGCCAACCATGGGAAAATTTGATATTCTTGATCATATCCGTACCCTTACCACCGAACTTAACTTTTGGTTCATTGTCAAATTATAATGTTATGACGGGGAAATATGTCCCTTTCTGCCACATTGATAATCATAATCAAATGTGTGTTCTGTCCAACCGTTGTACAAGTAAGTCCTATACAGAGAATAGGTTGGTCTTTTTGAAGAGAATCCAATCTATGATTAGCTCTGAATCATGTCATACATGAACTGGCTCCGTAAGATCCAGTGTAATGTGTGATTTTGCATGATATAATCTAGATTTTTTTATTATGTTTTTTAATAGTATTAAAATGCATTCATTTCTTCTACAATGACCGGATTTATGATACTATCGGAGTGAAACAAGGGATCTAAAGAACAATAGAGACTAGGCTATATTAGTAACAAGTAAAGACCTTTTTTTTGTAATATATGTAATTCTATATGTTATAAAATGTCAAAATCTTCAAATATTTTGGAGATAAGCACCAAACACAAGGTACGAGACGACTCAAAAAGCATTTGATCACGATCAATTTTGTAAGCCTACTTGGGTGATGAACATTTATCATATTAGGTTCTGCGACTATTGTTATTCGCACTTCACAAATCATTACGACCGGCTTGAATATATTATTGAATTCATTCGAGATGTGAGCAAAACTCTTGAAGAAGAATATCGCCCTTGGGTTCCCTTTATTGGGACTCTGTTTGTTGTAGATGCAGGCGTAGCTTCTTCTTTGTTCTTGACAAAAGATATGAAGCTCATCTACATAGTTGGTGAATGCATCTGGGCTATGAAGCTTTATGTTTTAAAAGAACCTTTAATGGAGGTCTTTAATTCAATTCAATATGTTTCTTAGTCTTTTGTTAATTTGTTAAATCGAGTCAAGAGTGCTTGAGTCTTGTTTAACATTTTGATTCAATAGGTTTTTGTTTCATTGTTGTTGAGTCCATTGCTCTATCCATTACTTATGTGTATGAGAGTCATGTAATGTAATGTTGGTAGATCATAGTAGCTTAAGTTGTAATAACTTAACCAAGAACTAGCTAGGCTGGACCAACAAAGATAAGCAAGGAAAAAGAGAAGCGTGTGAGTAAGAATTCCAATTAAAAAAACGTATCTCTCTAGCCTCTGCTAGGGTCTGAGTTGTGGTCCTCATTTTTCGAGCCGTCATCCCGAATTTTGGGGCTTGTGATCAGTATCAATGGCTAATGACATCATAAATAAATGCTCGAATCTCAAGATTACTGATGATGAGGAAGAGATTATTGATTTCGAGGGTACTGACAAAGGAACCGAAGATGATGCTATTTCCATGTCGTTGGTTGGGAAGGTGTTATCGGAGAGACCATATAATTTTGAAGCATTAAAACGCACATTGAACAAATATGAGCACTCTCAAAGAATGCCCTGTTTTGGGTGATTGAACATGAATTATAATCATAATTCACATAACGAGAATTGGTTTGATTAAGAAGACTCATGTTAATGAAGTTAGGATGTTTTTAGTTAGTAAGAGGTAATCTAAGTTCCTTTGGTTCTGGTGTTGATAGAAAGTTGTTAATCCTTGTATTGTATTCATATTGCCAAGTATGCCAAGTATATATAGTTGTAATCTCAGTTCATTGTTATTGAGTTATAAGCTAAAATTATTGTAATTAAGAAGTTCTCAGTATATAAGTTAATTAGTCAATGACTTTTTGTATAACGTCTAAGAACAAATTGGTTTTGTCAGTTTACTAAACTAAAGTAAGGAAAGGGATTAGTTAATGATTTATCAAGATTATTAGAAGTAGCGAATAGCTCATAAAGTCCATTAGCGAGGTTTATTTGAGAATATATCTAAGTTAATTCGATGAAGGAATACCCTATAACGGATTAATATAGTAAAGTTAGAACACCATTTAGAGTTACTAAAAGGGAATTAAGATGTTTATTTCTTTAGTAATACTTACTACATAAGGCTAGTATTTCAGTAAACTACTTTTACATTGGTTAAATGTTCTAAAGTAAGATATTATCCACCTCCTTGTCAAATGATCAAGTAGTAACAATTTAATTAATCAAAGTTAACTGGTGAGAATTTAGTCTGATTGGTCCTTAAATGAAGGATGTTAGTTTGTTGGTGTTGGAAAAAGTTTTGAAAATTAAAGGAGTAATTAATATTGGCTAGTAATATATTGATTATTGGATTTAGCTTAATTAATTATGGACTCAGTTATCTAGGTTGTGTAAAATGAGATATCACTTTGATATTGGTAGATGGAGTAATATAAACAGGTTGTTATATTGTTTAATTAGTGATCACAAAGGTAAGTTAGTATATGAGATTACTAAGTAAGTGTAAGTTCGTGTATTACTTTAAAAATAGTTCTAGTTATATGGTTGAATGACTTCTAATTAGAACTGAGGTTGACTCACTCTAACGATTAGGAATATGATCCATTAATGGTTGTCATTCATAATGCTAAGTACTACATACACAACAAAAGCACGTAATCAGCAAAGCTGAGTACTACATACTAAACAAGTAAACAATCCTAACATTATACTAATAAATAGTAGGCAGGAATAAATAATAGTATAATAACTTGCAGACAACTTTTACTCAACTAAACTTTTACAACATTCTTATTACTTTAAATGGAATAGTAAATGGACCGGGTTGTCTAACTAAAACCAGCCTTCCCTTTGGAAGACGAAATACGGGCGAGACTCTGTATTCCCATGACCTACGATATCGAGGAACCTTTGAAATAAAAATAGGACACGGTGATCAATCCGACCCAGAAAAAGCCATGGCCCGCTCACCATGTATCCCAACTCCTAATTGTCCAACACTTCAGACGTGCACCAGTCTAAAGCTGTTGCTATCCAGTTTCACTTTACATGATTTACCAGTTATTACTTGTTATGACTCACAAGTACCACAAACATCACAATCAAGCAACAATTACAAACTTTCATTTTTATCTTAGGATTAGATAAGTGATCACACAACTTAGCAATCCAAGATTACTTTCAACTTTAATTCATTCCTTCTTATTTGTTGAACCTAGCCAACAACCAATATACCTTTCATAGGTAGAAAATATCAACTTACCAAATAAGGCCCTCAGTCCTTATAAAGCAGTGAAATACTAAAAGGGAACAATGATCAATCATGATCCAATAATAATAAATATATTAATTCCCCCATGTGAATTAATAAAATAAAGTTCCCAACCAACATGCTTGCATCAATATTCCATACAAACATGATATAAATCTCATAATCAACATGCTTACACAACAGCATAAAACATGCAAAATCCAACATAATAAATATCATATATGAACTCAACATAGTTCCTATACATGATACTACATAATTCTCCTTCCTAAAATCATGATACTATCTCAATCAACACATAGGTATGTACGTACCTTGTGTAGATAAACTGGGATGCCACTTTAACCAACTTAAAAGTCGCCTAGAGAGAAATCTCCGCCTAAAATAACCAATATAAATCCATAATCAAACCTTCATGAATTTACAGCAATAATAAAATACTTTAAAACCCTCTTAAACATGTTTAAAACCTTTCCCAATAATAGAACTTGGTTATTAAACCTCCTAGCATAATTCTCATTACACTAGTGGTTAAAATCCATCATAAAACACCTTAAAAATTCTTCCTTTAAATTTCCAACAACATAACATGAATTAAAACTCCCTTAAAACTTATTCAAACATGCTTAGAAGCATAAAGGCAATAACTTTCATAACTTATAATAACTACTAGGTTTTTCTAACTTTCAAAACCCTAAAAATTCATGCTGATAATTAAAATCTACTTTAAACTCAAATATGCAAATCTGAATTTTATTTTATCAATACACAAATTATATAACTTAGATTCAATAATAAATCATCTACTTATAACTTTTAAACATAAACAAATCAAAACAAAACCTAAAAAAACAATCTTTGAATAAAACTTGAGGAGGAAGAAAACAAACAAACCAAAGCAAGGAAGCAAATAAGGAGGAACACGCCAGCCAAGGATAGGCGGCGGCGGCAGCGACTAGTGGTTGTCGGCAAGTTGCGGTGGCCGGAGAAGAGGAGTGCCGAAGAGAGGAGGACCGAGTGAAAAAAAAAAGAAAAACTGTGGGAGGAAGGAGGAGAGAGAAAATAAAGTTGTGGGGAAAATTTAGGGTTTATAGGGTATATATAGTTTCCCCTTTGTGGGCTTAGGAAAAAGGTAAATGGGCTAGGATTATAAATCCTTTTCCAAATCTAAGAGTGTTTGGGCTCCTCACACCCACTTAAAATCCTTTTCCAAATCCAATAAGTATTTCAAACATTTCAAATACTTTCAAAGCATGACTTTAATAAAATATTTGACTTGAAATCAATCATTAAAATAATTCCTTTGACTTTCAAATAGTCAACCTTTGAAGAAATAAATCATTAAAATGCTAAAATATACTAAAATATAAATAACTATCTATTAAAATATATTTATAAAATTCATAAAATTACGGAGGATTACAGTTTACCCCTCTTAAAAGAAGTTTCTTCCCGAAACTTGACACGAAAACTCACACATTTTCAAAAGTTTTTCAACTCAACTACCATTGGAGAAATACTTGTGCCATTCATGTGCACTCTTTTTCCAACTTAAAATCACTTGTGTTACTCATGAACACCTTTTCTTATGCGGAGAATCTATTTATTTTGCATCAACATGTGCAAATCGCCAAAATAAGCATAAAAATGCCCAAAAATACCATAAAAATAGGTAAAAAGCGCGAAATTCCATCGCATTATACCCCTCTAAAGAAAACGAGTTACGCCCTCGTAAGTCACCTCAAGGAATAAATCTGGATACTTCTTCTTCATTTCAGCTTCAGCTTCCCACGTTGCCTCTTCAGACTCATGGTTCGACCAAAGCACTTTCACGATATTGACATCTTTATTGCGTGTACTATGCACCTTCTTATCAAGAATTTTCACATGCCTTTCCTCATATGTGAGGCTACTATCAATCTGGATCCTCTCAGGCTCCAAGACATGGCGCTCATCAGGGATATAACGCTTGAGATGGGAAATATGAAATACATCGTGCATCTTTTCGAACTCCACTGGCAAAGCCAGCCTATAAGCTACCTTCCCAATTATTTGCAGGATTCCATATGGACCTACATATTTGGCACTTAATTTGCCCTTTTTCCCGAATCTCATCACACTCTTAGTTGGTGATACTTTCAGAAACACTTTATCACCCACTTCGAACTCATCTTCTCTTCGCTTCAAATCGACATAACTCTTTTGCCTATATTGGGCAGCTTGAATTCTAGCCTGAATCAACTTCACATTCTTGACAGTCTCCTCAATGAACTCTGTCCCCAATACTATATTCTCACTAAAATCATTCCAACAAATGGGACTTCTACACTTCCTTACATATAACGCCTCAAAAGGTGCCATCTTAATACTCGCATGATAACTATTGTTGTATGAAAACTCAATCAAATCTAATTAGTCTTCCCAACTACCCAGAAAGTCAATAGCACAGGCTCTCAACGTATCCTCCATCATTTGGTTAGTCCTCTCAATTTGACCATCGGTCGCAGGGTGAAAGGCAGTACTCATTTTCAATGTTGTCCCAAGATTTAACTGGACCTTTTGCCAAAATTTCAAGAGGAATCTCAAATCATGATCTGAAATAATATCGGTTGGAACCCCATGCAATCTCACTACATGCTTAATATACGTCTTCACAAGTTGCTTCTTCTTCCATGTCTCTTTAATTGGAATGAACACGACGGAATTCGTCAGACGGTCCACAATAACCCAAATAGTATCATTGCCCTTCCTTGTCTTAGGCAAAGCAGTCACAAAATCCATTGAAATGGAATCCCACTTCCATCCAGGAACCTCATAGGATTGAACCTTCCCCATGGGTCTCTTATGATCTATCTTGACTTTATGACAGGTTAGACACTTAGACACGAACTCGGCAACCTCACGCTTCATGTTTGGCCACCAATAGATCTGCTTAAGGTCCTTATACAGCTTGCCACCTCCAGGGTGCACAGAATACGGAGTATTATGGCCCTCATCCATAAGACGTCTCTTTAGCTCATCACATTTTTGTGGTACACACCACATCCCCTTGAACCTCACACTACCATCATCATGGATCTTAAAATCAACTTCCTTTCCTTGGCCCATCTTTTCCTTAATCTTCTCTAGGTGCTCATCCCCAACTTGACCCTCTTTGATCTCATCGAAAATTGACAGCCCCAATGACAAAGCACTCAATCTTGCCTCAATATCCCCAGGATTTAAGTTTTCTAGACTATGTCTTTGCATATCTCGACACAACTCCTCAGGAACTACCAATGCGTTCATGCTATGACTCGACTTCCTACTCAACGCATCAACAACTACATTTGCTTTCCCCTCATGATATTGGATGTCTAGATCATAATCCTTTATCAACTCTAACCATCTTCTCTGCCTCATATTCAGGTCTTTCTAGGTGACAATATACTTCAAACTGTTATGGTCGGTAAAGATCTTACAGGTTGCCCCATAAGGTAATGTCTCCAAATTTTCTAGGCAAACACGATAGAAGCTAACTCTAGATCATGGGTAGGGTAATTAGCCTCATAAGGTTTCAACTGACGCGACGCATACGCGATCACCTTCCCATTCTGCTGCAACACACATCCCAAACCATTCTATGAAGCATCACTATACACCTCAAATCCTTCATTTCCATCAGGCAGGGTCAAAACAGTTACGGAGGTTAAACGCTCTTTTAAAATCTGAAAAGCTTCCTCACACTTCTCACTCTACTCAAACTTTGACTCTTTCTTCATCAAATTGGTCATTGGCCTCGCTATCTTTGAGAAATCTCTCACAAATCTCCTATAATAGCCAGCTAGACTTAGGAAACTTCGAATTTCAGACACATTCTTTGGAGTTGGCCACTCACTCACAGCTTGAATCTTAGCAGGATCTACAGAGACTCCTTCCTTAGACACATAGTGACCCAAAAATGCTACTTTCTCCAAACTGAACTCACACTTAGAAAACTTGGCATAAAATTGATTCTTCCTAAGCGTCTCCAATATAATCCTCAAGTGCTCATCATGCTCTTTTCCATTCTTCGAATAGATCAGAATATCATCAATGAATACAACAACGAACTTATCTAAGAACTCATGGAAAATCCTATTCATCAAGTCCATAAATATGGCAGGTGTATTGGTTAGCAGAAAAGGCATTACAATGAACTCATAATGACCATAACGAGTCCTAAATGCGGTCTTATGTATATCCTTATCGGCTACCCTCAAGCGGTGATACCCCGAACGCAAATCAATCTTCGAGAACACGCTCGCTCCATTCAATTGATCAAATAGGTCATATATCTTAGGCAAAGGATATTTGTTCTTGATGGTTACATTATTCAATTCCCTATAATCGATACACAACCTCATACTCTCATCTTTCTTCTTAACAAACAATACAGGAGCTCCCCAAGGTGATGCACTAGGCCTAATATGACCCTTATCGAACAGCTCTTGCAACTGCGTCTTCAATTCACTCATCTCCGGAGGTGCCATTCTATAGGGTGCTTTAGATATAGGTGCAGTTCCAGGAACTAAGTCTATGGTGAACTCAACAGCTCTAGCAGGCGGCATACCCGAAATTTCACTTGGAAACACATCCATAAACTTATTCACAATTGGAACATCCTCAATATTTACCCCAGCTTCTTTACTCACATCTTGCACACTACAGAAAAATAACTCACACCCCTTCTTCATCAACTTCTTCACTTGCATTGCAGAAATAACCCCAAAGTTCTTGGACTTTCCAAAACGTCTATATGAGGTCAATTTTCCCAAAGGGTTCCTTAAAACTACTTTTTGAACTTCACAGTCTATTTTGGCCTTGTATAAACTTAGCCAATCCATCCCCAGAATTATATCTAGGTCTCCCAGATTAAACTCTATCAAATCAGAAGGAAAAACACAATCTCCTATCTTCAGAGGCAAAATTTTAAACAACTTGGTACACCTTATGGTCTCAACAGTAGGTATACTAACATGCAAATCAATCACCTCAAAATCTACTAACCCCAGACTTTTAATAACAGATGACGAAACAAAAGAATAAGTCACCCCCGAATCAAATAATGCTTTAACTAGCACATAGTTAATAGAAAAAGTACCGAAAACTACGTCAGCAGATCGTTCAGCTTCATTGCGACTCATCACGAACAGTTTACCCGGAGCCTTGTTCTGGTTGTTGCTCTCACTAGCAGGCTTATTGTAGCTCCCTTGGTTGTTACGTGCCCCTACGAAGCTTCGAACCACGATTTCGATTTGGTTAAATCCAGGACCTCACACGGTTACCACTCCCATTGCCATTTTGCTCTTTCTTTTGCTTATAGCAAAGCACTCATACTCCCTATGGCCCTTCTTCTGGCAGTAGTTGCAGGTCACCGGTTCTCCTTTGCAGTCTCTACCAGGATGGTTATTACTACACTTCTTACAGTGGTACACTCTCTCAGATTGACCCTTATTGTTGTAGCCCTGATTATTCCTCCCTTAGAAATTCCCATTCCTATTTCTACTCTTCTTGAAGCTCCCTTGATTTCCCCCAGACATTGAAATCCTTTCTTTTCTCACCCACTACAACATTCTTCTTGTCACACCTCGATCGAAGACCATAAACGTGGGCGGCTCTTCCATAAACAATATCCGGGGATGAAAAAGTTTCACCACCTAACCCCAGCTGGATTTCATCCGTCAAACCTTGCTCAATCCTTTGAGCCTTTAATTCCTCAGTGGCTACTACCTCAGGTGCAAACCTCGACATTGCTATGAATTTGCTATAGTACTCGAAATGGTCATACTCCCCATCCTCAGGGTTAATAAACTCTCGGGCTTTGTTTCCTCATAAAAGCGGGGGTAAAACTTTCCTCTCAAGGCGGTAACAAAAGAATCCCAATTAAATCCCTCAACAACACTCGAGTCTAGCCCCATTTTCTCTCCACCACAAATCGGCCTCATCCTTTAGGGATGACACAGGCGACCTACTCTCATATTCTCGGGGCGAGTTCACGGCCCCCAAAGATTTTCTCAAACTCCCTAATCCAGGTTCTCTAAGAAGGTAGGATCAGCTTACCCCTTAAAGTATGGTGGTTTAACTTTGGCTAGCCTCTCAAACATGTCCCCGGCGAGAATCGGGACGCTCGGCCCTCTCTTGAGTCGGTTTCTCCGCAAAAGGCGAATAGGCTAGGCTAAATCGTTATTGTTGTTTGCCATTCTAGTGCGCGACCTGAAATTAACGTGCTCTATTTTAGGTTCAATACATAACTTATATGCCATTCTCTACGAAGGCAATATTTGATTTGACCATAAAGATCGCATCAACAAACAATTTCTCATGAAGTTACAACCATATTACAGAATAATCATCATCAATCATCCATGAAGAATATTCACATTAGGAACACACAATTTAGGAACAATGAATAAAAATTCAATCATAACAAATAAATAAAGTATTCCCATTCGCGTGCCCAAAATAAATTCTTGCTCACTTGGATAACTATATATTTAACTTTTATTTCTCAAAAGATGCTAATAACAATTTTCTCAACCATAATAATGTACTTCTCCAAAAAATAAAATAAAGGTACTACAAAATAAATTTAAACCACTGCTGGACGAATTATCCAACATTATTCTTTAAAGCATAAATACATAATAAATAATCTAAGGTGAAACATCATCAGTCCTCTCCTCTGATTCCCTGTAGTTTTCTGGAATGAAAAGTTC
Organism: Beta corolliflora; assembly: GCA_947648045.1. Lineage (NCBI taxonomy): Eukaryota > Viridiplantae > Streptophyta > Magnoliopsida > Caryophyllales > Amaranthaceae > Beta > Beta corolliflora. Next base: position 981,804 of record CANSZD010002963.1, read on the forward strand.
ATCTACAACTTCATCAATGTCCTCAGTATTATATTAAACATATCTTCTAAATCTCGTAGATCTCCGTTTAGGTTGAGGCTCGTCCTCCTCTGGCTCAGAATCAGTCTCATATTTGAAAGAAGCATGGTAGATATCACTCTTAGTCTTTCTTCTAGCACGGTCAAACTCATGAAAAATCTCATCATCACTATCGTGCATGCCTGCTCTTAGTACATTACGCATAATGAATTCTAGTTCGGTATAGTTATCATCAACAGACTCATAACCTCCATCACTCTCATCATCACTCAGCACGATAGGGCTGTAATAGCTCCCTACTCTAGTATCTTCTCTTTCAGCCATGGCTAGGAATCTATAACAATAAATTTAACTTCTATAAGCAATTACTCTCACTTAACGTATAATCCCAACAATAAACAATAAGCAAGAATAATCCACAACATAAAGCATAGGAATAACATAAATAGTTAGCAGGGAAGAAAAATATAATCATGCTGAACTAACTATTTAATGCAGACATATAATATATTCTATCCTATATGCCCTTCCTATACTACCCATCTCTCACAAAATAATAAAATAAACTAGAGTATTGAAAATAATTTAAATAAATAATAATAATTATTTTTTTTTTTTCGAATTTGGAAGGAACCGAAAAATATGGTTCGAAAATTTCGAACATAATACGGAAAAAAAAAAAAATTCGGACTCCCTTTTAAAAATAAATTCGAATCGAAATAATGTTAGAATCTTGAAAAAGACATTTCGAAGGTAATTTAAATACCATGACTAAGTAGGCGCTCAATTCTAAGAAATTCATTTTAAGTACTAGCTAGTTAGGCGCCTAAAAACTTAAAGTTGGCACGAAAGGCCAATAAAACCTAAAGCTCCTAGATACCATTTTGTAACACCCCGACAATTCTCTCTTTTCTAAAATACCTTTTTAACATAAAACATAGAGAATTATCAAAGTATTATCGCCCGTGTGAAAACGTATCGGCTTATTCAGAATTTTGCAGCGGAAAATAATAATAATAAACTTTATAAATAAAACTTAGTCAACCATAAAGTCAACTCCAAAACCAACCAACAAAACCAAAGTCAACCTTAAAATCAAATCAAACCAACTATGAAAAGTATAACTCAAAAGTACTTTAAATAAACTACACAAGCTCTCCAAAATCTCGATCCCAATGATGCATCATCTTCAAACATGTAGATAGACAATGCACTATTGATCCCTAGAGACTGCTCACCAAAATGGGTCATCACATGATCAATAAGGCAAAGCCATGATCAACATACACAACAAAAGCACGTAATCAGCAAAGCTGAGTACTACATACTAAACAAGTAAACAATCCTAACATTATACAAATAAATAGTAGGCAGGAATAAATAATAGTATAATAACTTGCAGACAAATTTTACTGAACTAAACTCTTACAACATTCTTATTACATTAAATGGAATAGTCAATGGACCGGGTTGTATAACTGAAACCAGCCTTCCCTTTGGAAGACGAAATACGGGCGCGGCTCCGTATTCCCATGACCTACGATATTGAGGAACCTTTGAAATAAAAATAGGACACGGTGATCAATCCGGCCCCAGAAAAAGCCATGGCCCGCTCACCATGTACCGCAACTCCTAATTGTCCAACACTTCAGACGTGCACCAGTTTAAAGCTATTGCTATCCAGTTTCACTTTACATGATTTACCAATTATTACTTGTTATGACTCACAAGTACCACAAACATCACAATCAAGCAACAATTACAAACTTCTATTTTTATCTTAGGATTAGATAAGTGATCACACAACTTAGCAATCCAAGATTACTTTCAACTTTAATTCATTCCGTCTTATTTGTTGAACCTAGCCAACAACCAATTTACCTTTCATAGGTAGAAAATATGAACTTACCAAATAAGGCCCTCGGTCTCTATAAAGCAGTGAAATACTAAAAGGGAACAATGATCAATCATGATCCAATAATAATAAATATATTAATTCCCCCATGTGAATTAATAAAATAAAGTTCCCAAACAACATGCTTGCATCAATATTCCATACAAACATGATATAAATCTCATAATCAACATGCTTACACAACAGCATAAAACATGCAAAATCCAACATAATAAATATCATATATGAACTCAACATAGTTCCTATACATGATACTACATAATTCTCCTTCCTAAAATCATGATACTATCTCAATCAACACATAGGTATGTACGTACCTTGTGTAGATAAACTGGGATGCCACTTTAACCAACTTAAAAGTCGCCTAGAGAGAAATCTCCGCCTAAAATAACCAATATAAATCCATAATCAAACCTTCATGAATTTACAGCAATAATAAAATACTTTAAAACCCTCTTAAACATGTTTAAAACCTTTCCCAATAATTGAACTTGGTTATTAAACCTCCTAGCATAATTCTCACTACACTAGTGGTTAAAATCCATCATAAAACACCTTAAAAATTCTTCCTTTAAATATCCAACAACATAACATGAATTAAAACTCCCTTAAAACTTATTCAAACATGCTTAGAAGCATAAAGGCAATAACTTTCATAACTTATAATAACTACTAGGTTTTTCTAACTTTCAAAACCCTAAAAATCATGCTGATAATTAAAATCTACTTTAAACTCAAATATGCAAATCTGAAATTTATTTTATCAATACACAAATTATATAACTTAGATTCAATAATAAATCATCTACTTATAACTTTTAAACATAAACAAATCAAAACAAAACCTAAAAATACAATCTTTGAATAAAACTTGAGGAGGAAGAAAACAAACAAACCAAAGCAAGGAAGCAAATAAGGAGGAACACGCCAGCCAAGGATAGGCGGCGGCGGCAGCGACTAGTGGTTGTCGGCAAGTTGCGGTGGCCGGAGAAGAGGAGTGCCGAAGAGAGGAGGACCGAGTGAAAAAAAAAGAAAAACTGTGGGAGGAAGGAGGAGAGAGAAAATAAAGTTGTGGGGAAAATTTAGGGTTTATAGGGTATATATAGTTTCCCCTTTGTGGGCTTAGGAAAAAGGTAAATGGGCTAGGATTATAAATCCTTTTCCAAATCTAAGAGTGTTTGGGCTCCTCACACCCACTTAAAATCCTTTTCCAAATCCAATAAGTATTTCAAACATTTCAAATACTTTCAAAGCATGACTTTAATAAAATATTTGACTTGAAATCAATCATTAAAATAATTCCTTTGACTTTCAAATAGTCAACCTTTGAAGAAATAAATCATTAAAATGCTAAAATATATTAAAATATAAATAACTATCTATTAAAATATATTTATAAAATTCATAAAATTACGGAGGATTACAGTTTACCCCTCTTAAAAGAAGTTTCTTCCCGAAACTTGACACGAAAACTCACACATTTTCAAAAGTTTTTCAACTCAACTACCATTGGAGAAATACTTGTGCCATTCATGTGCACTCTTTTTCCAACTTAAAATCACTTGTGTTACTCATGAACACCTTTTCTTATGCGGAGAATCTATTTATTTTGCATCAACATGTGCAAATCGCCAAAATAAGCATAAAAATGCCCAAAAATACCATAAAAATAGGTAAAAAGCGCGAAATTCCATCGCATTATACCCCTCTAAAGAAAACGAGTTACGCCCTCGTAAGTCACCTCAAGGAATAAATCTGGATACTTCTTCTTCATTTCAGCTTCAGCTTCCCACGTTGCCTCTTCAGACTCATGGTTCGACCAAAGCACTTTCACGATATTGACATCTTTATTGCGTGTACTATGCACCTTCTTATCAAGAATTTTCACATGCCTTTCCTCATATGTGAGGCTACTATCAATCTGGATCCTCTCAGGCTCCAAGACATGGCGCTCATCAGGGATATAACGCTTGAGATGGGAAATATGAAATACATCGTGCATCTTTTCGAACTCTTGTGGCAAGACCTATAAGCTACCTTCCCAATTATTTGCAGGATTCCATATGGACCTACATATTTGGCACTTAATTTGCCCTTTTTCCCGAATCTCATCACACTCTTAGTTGGTGATACTTTCAGAAACACTTTATCACCCACTTCGAACTCATCTTCTCTTCGCTTCAAATCGACATAACTCTTTTGCCTATATTGGGCAGCTTGAATTCTAGCCTGAATCAACTTCACATTCTTGACGGTCTCCTCAATGAACTCGTCCCCAATACTATATTCTCACTAAAATCATTCCAACAAATGGGACTTCTACACTTCCTTACATATAACGCCTCAAAAGGTGCCATCTTAATACTCGCATGATAACTATTGTTGTATGAAAACTCAATCAAATCTAATTAGTCTTCCCAACTACCCAGAAAGTCAATAGCACAGGCTCTCAACGTATCCTCCATCATTTGGTTAGTCCTCTCAATTTGACCATCGGTCGCAGGGTGAAAGGCAGTACTCATTTTCAATGTTGTCCCAAGATTTAACTGGACCTTTTGCCAAAATTTCAAGAGGAATCTCAAATCATGATCTGAAATAATATCGGTTGGAACCCCATGCAATCTCACTACATGCTTAATATACGTCTTCACAAGTTGCTTCTTCTTCCATGTCTCTTTAATTGGAATGAACACGACGGTCGTCAGACGGTCCACAATAACCCAAATAGTATCATTGCCCTTCCTTGTCTTAGGCAAAGCAGTCACAAAATCCATTGAAATGGAATCCCACTTCCATCCAGGAACCTCATAGGATTGAACCTTCCCCATGGGTCTCTTATGATCTATCTTGACTTTATGACAGGTTAGACACTTAGACACGAACTCGGCAACCTCACGCTTCATGTTTGGCCACCAATAGATCTGCTTAAGGTCCTTATACAGCTTGCCACCTCCAGGGTGCACAGAATACGGAGTATTATGGCCCTCATCCATAAGACGTCTCTTTAGCTCATCACATTTTTGTGGTACACACCACATCCCCTTGAACCTCACACTACCATCATCATGGATCTTAAAATCAACTTCCTTTCCTTGGCCCATCTTTTCCTTAATCTTCTCTAGGTGCTCATCCCCAACTTGACCCTCTTTGATCTCATCGAAAATTGACAGCCCCAATGACAAAGCACTCAATCTTGCCTCAATATCCCCAGGATTTAAGTTTTCTAGACTATGTCTTTGCATATCTCGACACAACTCCTCAGGAACTACCAATGCATTCATGCTATGACTCGACTTCCTACTCAACGCATCAACAACTACATTTGCTTTCCCCTCATGATATTGGATGTCTAGATCATAATCCTTTATCAACTCTAACCATCTTCTCTGCCTCATATTCGGGTCTTTCTAGGTGACAATATACTTCAAACCTTGTTATGGTCGGTAAAGATCTTACGGAGTTGCCCCATAAGGTAATGTCTCCAAATTTTCTAGGCAAACACGATAGAAGCTAACTCTAGATCATGGGTAGGGTAATTAGCCTCATAAGGTTTCAACTGACGCGACGCATACGCGATCACCTTCCCATTCTGCTGCAACACACATCCCAAACCATTCTATGAAGCATCACTATACACCTCAAATCCTTCATTTCCATCAGGCAGGGTCAAAACAGTTACGGAGGTTAAACGCTCTTTTAAAATCTGAAAAGCTTCCTCACACTTCTCACTCTACTCAAACTTTGACTCTTTCTTCATCAAATTGGTCATTGGCCTCGCTATCTTTGAGAAATCTCTCACAAATCTCCTATAATAGCCAGCTAGACTTAGGAAACTTCGAATTTCAGACACATTCTTTGGAGTTGGCCACTCACTCACAGCTTGAATCTTAGCAGGATCTACAGAGACTCCTTCCTTAGACACATAGTGACCCAAAAATGCTACTTTCTCCAAACTGAACTCACACTTAGAAAACTTGGCATAAAATTGATTCTTCCTAAGCGTCTCCAATATAATCCTCAAGTGCTCATCATGCTCTTTTCCATTCTTCGAATAGATCAGAATATCATCAATGAATACAACAACGAACTTATCTAAGAACTCATGGAAAATCCTATTCATCAAGTCCATAAATATGGCAGGTGTATTGGTTAACCGAAAAGGCATTACAATGAACTCATAATGACCATAACGAGTCCTAAATGCAGTCTTATGTATATCCTTATCAGCTACCCTCAACTGGTGATACCCCGAACGCAAATCAATCTTCGAGAACACGCTCGCTCCATTCAATTGATCAAATAGGTCATATATCTTAGGCAAAGGATATTTGTTCTTGATGGTTACATTATTCAATTCCCTATAATCGATACACTGACCTCATACTCTCATCTTTCTTCTTAACAAACAATACAGGAGCTCCCCAAGGTGATGCACTAGGCCTAATATGACCCTTATCGAACAGCTCTTGCAACTGCGTCTTCAATTCACTCATCTCCGGAGGTGCCATTCTATAGGGTGCTTTAGATATAGGTGCAGTTCCAGGAACTAAGTCTATGGTGAACTCAACAGCTCTAGCAGGCGGCATACCCGAAATTTCACTTGGAAACACATCCATAAACTTATTCACAATTGGAACATCCTCAATATTTACCCCAGCTTCTTTACTCACATCTTGCACACTACAGAAAAATAACTCACACCCCTTCTTCATCAACTTCTTCACTTGCATTGCAGAAATAACCCCAAAGTTCTTGGACTTCCCAAAACGTCTATATGAGGTCAATTTTCCCAAAGGGTTCCTTAAAACTACTTTTTGAACTTCACAGTCTATTTTGGCCTTGTATAAACTTAGCCAATCCATCCCCAGAATTATATCTAGGTCTCCCAGATTAAACTCTATCAAATCAGAAGGAAAAACACAATCTCCTATCTTCAGAGGCAAAATTTTAAACAACTTGGTACACCTTATGGTCTCAACAGTAGGTATACTAACATGCAAATCAATCACCTCAAAATCTACTAACCCCAGACTTTTAATAACAGATGACGAAACAAAAGAATAAGTCACCACCGAATCAAATAATGCTTTAACTAGCACATAGTTAATAGAAAAAGTACCGAAAACTACGTCAGCAGATCGTTCAGCTTCATTGCGACTCATCACGAACAGTTTACCCGGAGCCTTGTTCTGGTTGTTGCTCTCACTAGCAGGCTTATTGTAGCTCCCTTGGTTGTTCTGTGCCCCTACAGGCTTCGAACCCTGATTTCCTGACTGGTTAAATCCAGACCTCACCTGGTTACCACTCCCATTGCCATTTTGCTCTTTCTTTTGCTTATAGCAAAGCACTCATACTCCCTATGGCCCTTCTTCTGGCAGTAGTTGCAGGTCACCGGTTCTCCTTTGCAGTCTCTACCAGGATGGTTATTACTACACTTCTTACAGTGGTACACTCTCTCAGATTGACCCTTATTGTTGTAGCCCTGATTATTCCTCCCTTAGAAATTCCCATTCCTATTTCTACTCTTCTTGAAGCTCCCTTGATTTCCCCCAGCATTGAAATCCTTTCTTTTCTCACCCACTACAACATTCTTCTTGTCACACCTCGACTGAAGACCATAAACGTGGGCGGCTCTTCCATAAACAATATCCAGGGATGAAAAAGTTTCACCACCTAACCCCAGCTGGATTTCATCCGTCAAACCTTGCTCAATCCTTTGAGCCTTTAATTCCTCAGTGGCTACTACCTCAGGTGCAAACCTCGACATTGCTATGAATTTGCTATAGTACTCAGAAATGGTCATACTCCCCATCCTCAGGTTAATAAACTCTCGGGCTTTCTGTTTCCTCATAAAAGCAGGGTAAAACTTTCCTCTCAAGGCAGTAACAAAAGAATCCCAATTAAATCCCTCAACAACACTCAGTCTAGCCCCATTTTCTCTCCACCACAAATCAGCCTCATCCTTTAGGGACAACACAGCCTGACCTACTCTCATATTCTCAGGACAGTTCACAGCCCCAAAGATTTTCTCAAACTCCCTAATCCAGTTCTCTAAGAAGGTAGGATCAGCTTACCCCTTAAAGTATGGTGGTTTAACTTTGGCTAGCCTCTCAAACATGTCCCCAGCAGAATCGGGACGCTCAGCCCTCTCTTGAGTCAGTTTCTCCGCCAAAAGGCGAATAGCTGCAGCTAAATCGTTATTGTTGTTTGCCATTCTAGTGCGCGACCTGAAATTAACGTGCTCTATTTTAGGTTCAATACATAACTTATATGCCATTCTCTACGAAGGCAATATTTGATTTGACCATAAAGATCGCATCAACAAACAATTTCTCATGAAGTTACAACCATATTACAGAATAATCATCATCAATCATCCATGAAGAATATTCACATTAGGAACACACAATTTAGGAACAATGAATAAAAATTCAATCATAACAAATAAATAAAGTATTCCCATTCGCGTGCCCAAAATAAATTCTTGCTCACTTGGATAACTATATATTTAACTTTTATTTCTCAAAAGATGCTAATAACAATTTTCTCAACCATAATAATGTACTTCTCCAAAAAATAAAATAAAGGTACTACAAAATAAATTTAAACCACTGCTGGACGAATTATCCAACATTATTCTTTAAAGCATAAATACATAATAAATAATCTAAGGTGAAACATCATCAGTCCTCTCCTCTGATTCCCTGTAGTTTTCTGGAATGAAAAGTTCATCTACAACTTCATCAATGTCCTCAGTATTATATTAAACATATCTTCTAAATCTCGTAGATCTCCGTTTAGGTTGAGGCTCGTCCTCCTCTGGCTCAGAATCAGTCTCATATTTGAAAGAAGCATGGTAGATATCACTCTTGGTCTTTCTTCTAGCACGGTCAAACTCATGAAAAATCTCATCATCACTATCGTGCATGCCTGCTCTTAGTACATTACGCATAATGAATTCTAGTTCGGTATAGTTATCATCAACAGACTCATAACCTCCATCACTCTCATCATCACTCAGCACGATAGGGCTGTAATAGCTCCCTACTCTAGTATCTTCTCTTTCAGCCATGGCTAGGAATCTATAACAATAAATTTAACTTCTATAAGCAATTACTCTCACTTAACGTATAATCCCAACAATAAACAATAAGCAAGAATAATCCACAACATAAAGCATAGGAATAACATAAATAGTTAGCAGGGAAGAAAAATATAATCATGCTGAACTAATTATTTAATGCAGACATATAATATATTCTATCCTATATGCCCTTCCTATACTACCCATCTCTCACAAAATAATAAAATAAACTAGAGTATTGAAAATAATTTAAATAAATAATAATAATTATTTTTTTTTTCGAATTTGGAAGGAACCGAAAAATATGGTTCGAAAATTTCGAACATAATACGGAAAAAAAAAAAAAATTCGGACTCCCTTTTAAAAATAAATTCGAATCGAAATAATGTTAGAATCTTGAAAAAGACATTTCGAAGGTAATTTAAATACCATGACTAAGTAGGCGCTCAATTCTAAGAAATTCATTTTAAGTACTAGCTAGTTAGGCGCCTAAAAACTTAAAGTTGGCACGAAAGGCCAATAAAACCTAAAGCTCCTAGATACCATTTTGTAACACCCCGACAATTCTCTCTTTTCTAAAATACCTTTTTAACATAAAACATAGAGAATTATCAAAGTATTATCGCCCGTGTGAAAACGTATCGGCTTATTCAGAATTTTGCAGCGGAAAATAATAATAATAAACTTTATAAATAAAACTTAGTCAACCATAAAGTCAACTCCAAAACCAACCAACAAAACCAAAGTCAACCTTAAAATCAAATCAAACCAACTATGAAAAGTATAACTCAAAAGTACTTTAAATAAACTACACAAGCTCTCCAAAATCTCGATCCCAATGATGCATCATCTTCAAACCTGTAGATAGACAATGCACTATTGATCCCTAGAGACTGCTCACCAAAATGGGTCATCACATGATCAATAAGGCAAAGCCATGATCAACATACACAACAAAAGCACGTAATCAGCAAAGCTGAGTACTACATACTAAACAAGTAAACAATCCTAACATTATACAAATAAATAGTAGGCAGGAATAAATAATAGTATAATAACTTGCAGACAAATTTTACTGAACTAAACTCTTACAACATTCTTATTACTTTAAATGGAATAGTCAATGGACCGGGTTGTATAACTAAAACCAGCCTTCCCTTTGGAAGACGAAATACGGGCGCGGCTCCGTATTCCCATGACCTACGATATCGAGGAACCTTTGAAATAAAAATAGGACACGGTGATCAATCCGGCCCCAGAAAAAGCCATGGCCCGCTCACCATGTACCCCAACTCCTAATTGTCCAACACTTCAGACGTGCACCAGTTTAAAGCTATTGCTATCCAGTTTCACTTTACATGATTTACCAATTATTACTTGTTATGACTCACAAGTACCACAAACATCACAATCAAGCAACAATTACAAACTTCTATTTTTATCTTAGGATTAGATAAGTGATCACACAACTTAGCAATCCAAGATTACTTTCAACTTTAATTCATTCCGTCTTATTTGTTGAACCTAGCCAACAACCAATTTACCTTTCATAGGTAGAAAATATGAACTTACCAAATAAGGCCCTCGGTCTCTATAAAGCAGTGAAATACTAAAAGGGAACAATGATCAATCATGATCCAATAATAATAAATATATTAATTCCCCCATGTAAATTAATAAAATAAAGTTCCCAACCAACATGCTTGCATCAATATTCCATACAAACATGATATAAATCTCATAATCAACATGTTTACACAACAACATAAAACATGCAAAATCCAACATAATAAATATCATATATGAACTCAACATAGTTCCTATACATGATACTACATAATTCTCCTTCCTAAAATCATGATACTATCTCAATCAACACATATGTATGTACGTACCTTGTGTAGATAAACTGGGATGCCACTTTAACCAACTTAAAAGTCGCCTAGAGAGAATTCTCCGCCTAAAATAACCAATATAAATCCATAATCAAACCTTCATGAATTTACAACAATAATAAAATACTTTAAAACCCTCTTAAACATGTTTAAAACCTTTCCCAATAATAGAACTTGGTTATTAAACCTCCTAGCATAATTCTCACTACACTAGTGGTTAAAATCCATCATAAAACACCTTAAAAATTCTTCCTTTAAATTTCCAGCAACATAACATGAATTAAAACTCCCTTAAAACATATTAAAACATGCTTTGAAACATAAAGGCAATAACTTTCATAACTTAAAATAACTACTAGGTTTTTCTAACTTTCAAAACCCTAAAAATTCATGCTTTGATAAATAAAATCTACTTTAAACTCAAATATGCAAATCTGAATTTTATTTTATCAATACACAAATTATATAACTTAGATTCAATAATAAATCATCAACTTATAACTTTTAAACATAAACAAATTAAAACAAAACCTAAAAATACAATCTTTGAATAAAACTTGAGGAGGAAGAAAACAAACAAACCAAAGCAAGGAAGCAAAGAAGGAGGAACACGCCAGCCAAGGACAGGCGGCGGCGGCAGCGACTGTTGGTCGCCGGCAAGTTGCGGTGGTCGGAGAAGAGGAGTGCCGAAAAGAGGAGGACCGAGTGGAAAAAGAAAAATGCAAGGAGAGAGAGAGAGAAGGCCGAAAAGTGTGGGAGGAAGGAGGAGAGAGAAAATAAAGTTGTCGGGAAAATTTGGGGTTTATGGGAGTATTTATAGTTTCCCCTTTGTGGGCTTAGGAAAAAGGTAAATGGGCTAGGATTATAAATCCTTTTCCAAATCTAAGAGTGTTTGGGCTCCTCACACCCACTTAACATCCTTTTCCAAATCCAATAAGTATTTCAAATATTTCAAATACTTTCAAAGCATGACTTTAATAAAATATTTGACTTGAAATCAATCATTAAAATAATTCCTTTGACTTTCAAATAGTCAACCTTTGAAGAAATAAATCATTAAAATGCTAAAATATATTAAAATATAAATAACTATCTATTAAAATATATTTATAAAATTCATAAAATTACGGGGGATTACACATCATCCGAACTCTCCAAATTACCATTTCAGATATGGAAAACTATCAAACCTAAAGAGTGGGAATCATTTGTTGCCAAAAAAACAACCCCACAAGCTATTGTAAGAATATTTTTATTAATATTTACTACACTTAGCTCCAGTATTATTGTATAACACTTAACCTTTGTTTGTAATTGTGTGTTGTAGGCAAAACATGAGAAAACTAGCGCGAGTGCAAAAGTTAGGAAGTATTATCATCATTTGGGTGCTCATTCATACAATGAGGCGAGAGAGAAGTGGATGTTCGCGCATTACCCCAAACTGGGGTCGCCAACGGCAACGGGGTCTAGCTCTACGACCACAGTTACACAGGCTGGGCAACCAGATAGAGTCCTCGATTGGTGGTGTTCGATGCATGGGGTCGATGCAAAGGGAAAAAAGGGTCTTGCCTGATCCCGGTACAGAACAGATAGCCAACGCCATTGTAAGTATAGCAAAAAATGTCCTATTTTCGCCTTTTCGCGTCCAATTCGTACTTATCGAGTCATTTAACCCCAATTTCTTTTTGAATATGACTATATAAGGTATAATATAACTAGTGTCTAGATTTTTAGCCTTGAATTTATTGTTGGTTTAATTTCGGTAACGTAAATGTCATTTTAGGCCTATTATGGCCATTTCGCGTCCAATTCTTAGATTTTGAGTTATTTAACCCCAAATTTTTTTTGAAGATGATAATATGAGGTATAATATAACTATTGTGTAGCTTTATAGGCTTGAATTTGTTTTTTATTGAATTTTGGGAACGAAAAGGTCATTTTTGGACTTTTTTCGCCTTTTCGCGTCCAATACTTATATTTTGAATCAATTAACTCCAATTTCTTTTTGAATATGATTATATAAGGTATACTATAACTTTTTCATTCTATCTTATCCTTATGTAGATTGGCTTGAAGGAAAAAGAGGCCACCGGCGAGTTCACTCCTAAAGGAAACGTCGATGCATTGCACAAAACTTTAGGAAAGGACCACAGTGGATGGATGAGGGGCGTAGGAGGTGTGCGCCTCGGTTTAACAAAGGTATATGGTGATCAATACACTACAGCGACAAAAGCAAGTGTAAGTAGTGTGAATTTAGCGGCTTCATTAGATGTGGAGTCTATCAAGGCTGCAATTCGGGAGGAGCTGAGGGAGGAGATGACACATAACTTGAACGCCATGTTGGAGCAAATGGGTTTACCAACTTTTGCATTAAAGAAGGGTTGTGATATTCCACCTAGCCAGCTGACCGGTGATCCACGAACATCTGATGATCAAATTATACATGTACCTGATCCACATCTAGTACCCGAGTTGAAGGTAATTACTTAATCCCTTTGCTTTTTTAAACAACTATTGTTCTTAAATGTATGGAATTCTTACTATAATAATTTTGGTTCATAGACTAACTACAAATGGAGTTTTTTTTAAAGGAGGAGACCCCATGCGAACTATTAGCTCGAGGAGATGGTTCTAATAGTTTCATTCTGGTAGCTTATGCGCATGCACAACCCCCTAGTGGCCGAGTACGATTGCATAACAAGTTAGTGGACGATAATCACTATGTGATCACCCTCAATAAAATTGTGTCTGGTTTCGAAGAATTACCTCTTCCGCTGCCGAAGCCAGAAGAAGTTGGTCTACAGTTACTGAATGATGCCCTTGGCAGTTTTTTTCTATGGCCGCGTGCATTGGTGCGGATTTCAGATGAGGTACAATGATTAACATACATATATATGCGTGTTTTCTTTAATATTTCCTATGATAGTTAGTAATATCTTTACTTTTAATTAATTAATAGGTTTGAGGGAAGGCCGGTTCACATGACAAGAACACAAAGAAGGCCTGTTCACCTGATAAGAAGGCAAGTTTACGTGATGAGGGTGAACGAAATATGTTAAAGGGAAATGTTTCTATGATGAAGAATCCACTTATTCTCGACCCGGAGGTGGTGCGAGGCCTTAGTATTCCATGCTATTGGTTACATGAGTGCGCTAGCGATTTACCGAATGATAGTACCATAGAGGTTCCTTTGGAGGGGCAACTATTCCACTACATTGAGGAGTCATCGACATTCATTTCTAAGGTCGATATTAAAGAATTCTCATGTGGGGTAGAGTTGAATGTTTCTATGATACAAACTTTCATGAGGTAATACATAATATAAGTATATATATATACATATACATATGCTTAATTAGTATTCAATTCAACTTCCATAATAAGTAAGTTTACTTTTAATCAATATGATTTCTCAGGTTATTATACACTGAATTGCTTGGAACAACAAGTGAGTCAATGTTTGGTTGGTTATGTCCAAACATAGTACGAGATGACAATTGCTTAAAAAACAAAGCCGAAGTGAAAGAGTATATCGATATGAGTTTCAAAACATTATCTCGTTTAGGAGCTCATCAGATCATCCTTGTCCTGTATATGGAACTGTATGCTTCTTAAACCCGCCTTACTTTTATTTATTCAATAATTAAATTCACTTATTAATTGTTCTATGATTAATAACTATATTTTCTTGTTGTAGGGCTCATTGGACACTGCTTGCGATATCTTTGTCACGTAACGAAGTCTACCACTTTGATTCTTTGCGTCGACAACCACCACAGTCCTTACTAATCAAATCATTGTTAAATAGGTAGTCTAACCGAAACTAGATATATACGCACTTAATAATATTACACATATCATCATTCATCATCTTTATATATATAAACAGTACATCTTATAAATGTATTGATGTAGTGTGATGAAGCATACTAGTGGAGCAGGACTTCGAGCACCAAAAGCTCCTGTTAGGATATCAGTCGAGATAACATGACTAATTTGCTTGTCCTTCTATAGAAACACTTTTCGCCACAGACTACACATCAAACATGAATGTCATTGGATGCATGTTTTGGTGAATTTTAGTGTCCGCAACAAGATAATGGAGTTGCATGTGGCTATTACGTGCTGAGGTACATGTTCGATATCGTCAACCATTGCACTAACAACGATGATCTTCAAGAGGTATATAACTTATTAGTATATGTCAGTTTAGATTAGATCGATGGGTATGGTTTAGAACAGGTCATTTTCGGCATATTGTCGCCTTTTCGCGTCCAATTCGTATTCCTCGAGTCATTTAACTCCAAATTATCTTTTAACATGATAATATGAGGTATAATATAACTAGTGTGTAGATTTCTAGGCTTGCATTTGTTGTTGGTTGAAATTCGGGAACGAAAAGGTCATTTTAGGCATATTTTCGCCTTTTCGCGTCTAATTCATATTTCTCGAGTCATTTAACTCCTAATTATTTTTGAACATGATAATATGAGGTATAATATAACTAGTGTGTACAATTGTAGGCTTGCATTTGTTGTTGGTTGAAATTCGGGAACGAAAAGGTCATTTTAGGCATATTTTCGCCTTTTCGCGTCCAATTCATATTTCTTGAGTCATTTAACTCCTAATTATTTTTGAAAATGATAATATGTGGTATAATATAACTAGTGTGTAGATTTCTAGGCTTGCATTTGTTGTTGGTTGAAATTCGGGAACGAAGCGGTCATTTTAGGCCTATTTTCGCCTTTTCGCGTCCAATTCGTATTTCTCGAGTCATTTAACTCCTAATTATTTTTGGACATGATAATATGAGGTATAATATAACTAGTGTGTAGAGTTTTAGGCTTTCATTCATTTTTGATTGAATTTCGGGAAGGTTATATGTAATTTTTAGAACTATTAACTACGGTAAATGATTGAATTCTTATATTATGTGTTTTATTCCTTGGTTGTTTTGCAAGGTTTATATGAATAACACACCAAGTTTGAGGGCCTTCACCATGGACGAATTACATGAAGTTCGGGATAAGTTGGCGACCTACATTTCTGATGATTGCTTATGATAGATTTTGGTGGATTTTGCGATATATTTATTACTAGATCTAGTTGGTATATATTTTCCTTTCTAATATAGCTTTTAGCTAGTATGTTGGTATTTTGTCAATTCTATGAACGCTTTTTACATTATTAATATATTTAATGTTAGTTACGTTGAAAAACTTGTGATATATTGCAATTTTTTTTTGTGGAAGGGAGGTGTTGGGGTGGGGGGCTTGCCACGGTGGGGTGGTGTAGGGGTGGTGTAGGGCTAGTGTGAAGGCTGGTGTAGGGGGTGCTTGGCGGCAAGGGTGGTGCGGGGCGGCGAGGTCTTCTTGAGGTGGGGTGGGGGGGTGCGCGGCGGGGTGTGGGGGCGGTGTGGGGGGGTCTTCTTTGGGGGTGGGGTGAATTGGTGATAGGGGGTGTTGGGTTGGGGTTGGGGGGTCTTCTTGGCGGGGGTGGTGCGGGGCGGCGGGGGGTCTTCTCGGCACAGGAGGGGGCCGCCAACAGTGGAGTGTGTAGGGGGGTAGGAGGGTCTTGTTGGGGCTTTGGGGGGGGTGGGGGGTGGGGTGGGCGACGGTTGTCTTCTTGGGCTAGGGGGGGGGGGCTAGCAACATGGGGGGTCTTGGGTAGGGTGGGGGGGGTCTTTGTTGGGCGGGGGGGGCAATGCGAGGGGTCTTCTTGGGGCGGGGGTGTTAGCTTGGGGGGGGGGCACAGGGGGTGCCGTTGGCCGGGGGGGTCTTCTTGGGGGGGATGAGGGGGATTGGGGATTGGGGGGGCAAGCAGGGGGTCTTCTTTGGGTCGGGTGGGCGGGAACCACTTTTTTTTATAAAAAAGAAACGAACAAAAAGGGCTGCGGTTATGGGTCTAGGCCGCAACCCTTCCATTTTTGAAGGGCTGCGGTCAAGGCGCAAAATCGCAGCCCTTCCTAAAATGAAGGGCTGCGTTTTAGGCCCAAAACCGCAGCCCTTCTATATTTGCTGAAGGGCTGCTATGCCAAGGGCTGCGAGCCAAATACGCAACCCTTAGGGCTGTTTTGACCGCAGTCCTTGCGGTTTTCTCCACTAGTGTAAGTGAGAAAGTATGGGTTGCATTTGGCTCACATTGAGGTGCACCCGCACCACTTTGGTGCGCCCGTACCACTCGTAACGGTGCGCCCGCACCTTTCGACTCGTAGTCATCTATGAGATCAGAAAGATTGGTGCGCCCGCAGCTGTTACTATGGTGCGCCTGCACCATTGAATTCCATTAGAAAAATTGTAAGGCTCGTGCCTAATTAAAATAGGGGGATGTATTTTTTTCGAGGCATGCTTTATGCTAGAGATTAAAGAGTTATATTAGGGTTCCATATTAGAGAGAAAAACACAGTGGTTTGTCTTAAATTTCGGATTTATAGATCGAAGTTTGTTGTTTTCTAATTACAAAATTTTAGTTTTTATTCTTCCTTTTCATTGTTAATCTCTCCTCTCCCATAGTATTAGTTCTCTTTTATTATAATTTCATATTTGTTTATTTTCATCAGATTAATTATCCCTTAATCATGTTTAGCCCTAGATTATTTATAAATTTCATGTTTTTATGCTTAGAATCCATGATTAGTGACTAGTCTATTATATAGAATCCATGATTATTGAGTAGTCTATTATATAGGGTTAGGCTGAAAGTATGGATTAAGGTTTTCATGTATTGTTAATTTGATTGTGATGATCTAAAGATGGTTATGCATTTATCTTGGTGTTTTGAGGCCTTAGGATAGATATTGATCACATTTATGCTTTGGTATTTTGATTTCAAATGTTCTTAATCAAATTTTAAACTCTTTTATCATCCCTATGAATCAACTTAATTTGTAGGCCAGGATATTGGGTAGAAATTAAGGGGATCCTTGTAGTAGGGATTTTCCGTATTCATTGGATCTCTTAATTAATTGACTAAAGACTATTCGAGAGAGGATTTAGTCGATTGATTAAGCGATCATTCTTGAGGACCATTCGAGAGATGACTCGAGTATTTTAGAGGAAAACTAAACCTTGCATAATTGTCGCCTTTGAATCACAATTGCATTAATGATCGTTGTTCCGCTTTGATTCATACTAGTAACCCTAACTCTAGTGTCTTCTTTATTGATATTTAATCTCGTGTTTTATTGCTAGTTCTTTGATAATAGTTAGTCATTAGTTGTCACCAAATCAAACCCCCAAAAATCCTTCAATTAGGTAATCTAGACTAGTTAGACTTTGAACAATCCCGATTTCCTTGAGGATCGACGCCTGACTTGCCTTTACTACGCTCTTAGTAGTTGCTTGTTAGGTGTTATATATAGTTTGAAAAGCGATTTTTGGTGCCTTAACAACTCAATAAAAAGCTGTTATCAAAATGGCGCCATTGTCGGGGATCTTGTGCTACTGATTGAAGTTTATCTAAGCTTAATGTTGCTTAGTTGATTTTTCTTTTATTTTATTTTTGATTGTGGTTGTTATTTTTTAATCCTCTGCTTAGCTTTCTTGTGTTACATGAGAAGAAGAGCTCACGGTTCACCCACTTTGCCTCTAGATCCAGAAATCAACCGTACCTTATGAAAGTTTCTAAGAAATTTGGAACTATTGTCTCTGGTTCCGAACCATCTTCACCAGTCTCAAGTACAACAAGTGAAGTTGAATCAGATATGGGTGAAGCAAATGCACAACTCTTTAGGGATTTCGGAAATCCGGGTTCCTATATTCTACAAGGTGGTATTCGACTCCCCAACACTACTACTAATTTCAGCATTTATCCTCAGTTCAATTCACTCGGATGGTGAAAGCGGAACAATCTTGTGGGGGGGAGGGGGTCAGATGAAGATCCTCATGACCATCTTGATAGGTTTCTTGAGATTTGTTCCATGATTAGGGCTGGCAATGATGTGAGTTGAGCTCGAGTTTGACTATACTCGACTCGAACTCGAAAACTCATACCCAAACTTGACTCGACTCGAACACTCGCAAGCATGAAATTTTCAAGCTCAAATCGAACTCGAAATCGAAACTCGATCTCGAACTCGAACTCGAGCTCGAACTCGTTTCAAGCTCGAACTCGAACTCGGTTAAAGCTCGAACTCAAACTCGGTTAAAGCTCGAACTCGGTTCCAGCTCGAACTCGATTCCAGCTCGAACTCGATTCCAGCTGCATATCTGCATTCTTTGTAGATTTTTTATGAACATGAAATATCAAACTGAGAAAAAATCCCCTAAAAGTACTTAACCATACATCAAACATCAACATGAAAAGTTTTTCCGAAAACAACTAATACAAATTCATTATCATCATATCACTACAAATCCACAACAACTAATACAATTTGCACATCACATGATGGCCACATTTTAGGTTCTGCAACCTTAACACCAAATCATGCACCTAGCTCAAACTTTTCCCGCAAAAACCTGCCAAGAAATAAAATGAAACCTTATTAATAAGGGTTATTCATAATAACACTATTTTAAAGGCAACCTATTTAAAAAATATTTAAGTTAACACTAACATAGAAAAAACTGAACTTACGAACTGAATTTAACAAATAATTCCATCAGATTTCACACCAGCTACAACCAATCAACTTATAAGTTTTTTCTGCACGACAATCTGATTTCTCATAACATTCTAAATTCAATTAGTGTAATCAACTTCTAGCATTTGAAATAAAACCCACAATCTGATTTCTCATAACATTCTAAATTGAATTAGTGTAATCAGCTTCTAACACTATAAATTCCACAACTCATATTTGACAACATCCTTTATTGAATTCCACAATTCACAATATCCACAACAAAAGAACAATTTCAATTCAAATAGCACTAGTGGAATAAAGTCCAACCACTGCGGTCAAAGCCGGGCTTCATTGCGGCTTTGGCCCGCTAACGGTTGGGCGCGCGGTATCCCTAAAATAGCGATGCGGTTGTGGACCGCATCAGTTAAGCACAAGCGATGTGGTTTCAAGGGAAAACCGCAGCGGTTAATAGGAAAAACCACTGCGGTTTTCCCTTGAAACCGCATCAGTTTGTGCTTTGCCGCCAACATCTTTGTATGCACTAGAACATTAACTGATGCGGTTCTCTTAGTAAACCGCATAAGTTAATGTTATATATATATATATATATATATATATATATATATATATATATATATATATATATATATATATATATATATATATATATATATATATATATATATATATATATATATATATATATATGTATATGTATATATATATATATATGTATATGTATATATATATATGTATATATGTATATATATATATGTATATATGTATATATATATATGTATATATATATATGTATATATATATATGTATATATGTATATGTATATATGTATATATATATATGTATATATGTATATGTATATATGTATATATATATATGTATATATATATATGTATATATGTATATATATATATGTATATGTATATATATATGTATATATATATGTATATATGTATATATATGTATATATATATATGTATATGTATATATATATGTATATATGTATATATATATGTATATATGTATATATATATACATATATGTATATATATATGTATATATGTATATATATATATATGTATTATATCTAACCTGCTATAGTTGGCACAAATCCCACAAGCGCGTCGTATACAAGTCAAATTAATATATATATAAATATAAAATTAGGAGAATGTACTACAAATGAAGTTGTACTAAGTACTAAAATCCAAAATAAACATCAATTATATTATTGTACCTAAATAACTAGCAATTAACACAATAAGAACAAATAAACTCAATGTGGCGGCATCATCTTCACATGCAAACTTCCGTAAGGTAGTGTGCTAGCAAATCCCGAACCTCGTTTATCTCCGTTGTGGTGAAAGAACTCTCCCTTTGGTTGAATACCTTAAACATAAGGAAACACACATAATATCATTTTTAGTTTGAGCAAGACTTTAGTTAACTCTAAAGAGATTAAAGAAATCGAGCTGCAAAAGCCAAAATCGGCCAAAAATGACAATCATTTACCCAAAATGGGTTTCATAACATGTGAGTGGACTTTAGTTGACTTTAATACTTACATATGTACTTATTAGAACTATATATGACCTAACATGTGGCTAAATGCGGGAAACTAAATGAAATAAGCTTCAAAGGCCAAAATCGGCCCGAAATGGCCTTCATTTACCCAAAATGGGTTTCAAAGCATATGAGTGAACTTTAATTGACTCTTATAGTTATATATGTACCTATTAGAAGAATATATGACCTAACATGTGGCTAAATACGGGAAACTAAGTTAAATGAGCTTCGAAGGCCAAAATGAGCCCGAAATGGCCTTTATTTACCCAAAATGGGTTTCAAAGCATATGAGTGAACTTTAATTGACTCTTATTATTATATATGTACCTATTGAAACAATATATGACCTAACATGTGGCTAAATGCGGGAAACTAAGTGAAATAAGCTTCGAAGGCCAAAATCGGGCCGAAATGGCCTTCATTTACCCAAAATGGGTTTCAAATCATATGAGTGAACTTTAATTGACTCTTATAGTTATATATGTACCTAATAGAACTATATATGACCTAACATGTGGCTAAATACGGGAAACTAAGTGAAATGAGCTTCGAAGACCAAAATCGGCCCGAAATGGCCTTCATTTACCCAAAATGGGTTTCAAAGCATATGAGTGAACTTTAATTGACTCTTATAGTTATATATGTAGCTATTGGAACTATATATGACCTAACATGTGGCTAAATGCGGGAAACTAAGTGAAATGAGCTTCGAAGGCCAAAATGGGACCGAAATGGCCTTCATTTACCCAAAATGGGTTTCAAAGCATATGAGTGAAATTTAATTGACTCTTATAGTTATATATGTACCTATTGGAACTATATATGACCTAACATGTGGCTAAATGCGGGAAACTAAGTGAAATGAGCTTCGAAGGCCAAAATCGGCCCGAAATGGCCTTCATTTACCTAAAATGGGTTTCAAAGCATATGAGTGAACTTTAATAGACTCTTATAGTTATATATGTACCTATTGGAACTATATATGAATTAACATGTGGCTAAATGCGGAAAGAAAACAAAACTAAGTGAATTGATCTTTAAAGGCTAAAATCGGTCCTAAATGACATACATTTACCCCTGCGGTTCTCTTAAGGACCGCAGCTGTTGTCTTGTGACATTTTGCGTTTTTTCCACTAGTGTAGTGTGGTGGCATCCTTAAATAATGTTTAAACAGCTTCAAATTTTAAATAAACTTACAAAGAATTAAACATCCCTAATATTACTAGTCTCCTACATTCAATATAATTAAAGTCGAGTTTACCTTAGATTGTGCGGCGCCGAGGTGAGGTGGTGGAGTATGGCAGCTGGCGTGGTGTGTGGGCTTGCAGCGTCGCTTGAAGTAGTGGCTGCTGGCGTGGTGTGCGGGCTTGCAGCGTTGCCTGAATGTGTAGGGAGATGGAGATGGATGGAGATTGGAGGGGGAGGGGGAGATTGGAGAGGGAGGGGGAGATTGGATGGAGTGATGGACGGCGTGGGGTGAAAAAACGTGAATGTGTGATACTGAATTGTGTAGGGCTGGTTTGTTGTCTTTCTTTACAATGGATGGCTAAGATGTTATTGTTGGGTTTCTTTAAATCCCATCCATTGATATAGTTCTATTTCTTATAGGGGAAATTCCTTCACTATGCCTTTTAGTCATTTAACGTACTTTTCCTTCATGTCTTTTTTAAAGAAAAGTCCAAGTATTTTTTTAGAAAAAAAGGTTAAACTTTCTTAAAAAATAAAAAGTATATATATATAATTTTTCGAGTATGTCACGAGCTTTTCGAGTCGAGTATTGGGTTGCTCGACTCGACTCGTTTACATGTCGAGTAGAGTTCGAGGCCGAGTCGAGCTCACTCGAGTTGAACTTTGACCGAGTCGAGTTCGAGTAGCTCGCGAGCTGTCTCGACTCATTGCCACTTCTATCCATGATAACCACAAATGATGTATCTCCAGACTACATTAAGATGCATCTGTTCCGGTCTTCTCTTACCGGAAAAGCAAAATAATGGCTCAAGAGCTTACCTGCTAATTCCCTCACTACTTGGGGGGAAGTCACATTGGCTTTTCTGAAGAAATACTTACCAGAGTGGAAGACATCAGACATGAGGAGGAAAATCTCCTCATTTGAGCAAGAGAATGATGAAACACTTGCGGAAGCTTGGGAACGGTTCAAGGAGATGATTCGTTCATGCCCTCACCATGAGTTCAATAAATGTATACTCATGCGGTTCTTCCAGATGGACTTGATCCGATGTCACGTGCCAACATTAATGCTGGAGCGGGAGGTCAACTTTCAAAGATCCCGCAAGACCAACTTAAGTCCACAATCGAAGAAGTGATTAAGAACTATTCATGGGGTGGAAGAAAAAGAGGTGCTCAACCAAAGAAGAGCGATAAGTTTGAATTGGATCCCATGGATCAAATTCAAGCTAAGATGGATCAACTTGACAAGAAGCCTCCAAGATCAACTTGGCATCATCTAATCCATCACAGGTTAATTCTTTTTCTTGTGATATTTGTGGAGGTACTAACCATGATACTTCTTATTGTGGAGATACCCATTCGGAGCATGTGGCGGCGATAAATTCAAGAGGTGATGGTTCTCAAGGAAACCAAGGGTATAGAAGCAATCAACAAGGAGGTTGGAAACAACCTCAACAAGGCTGCAATTAAGGCTTCAACCAACCTTAATAAGGATGGAATTAACCTCAACAAGGGTACAACCAAGCTCAAAACCAAGGGTATAACCAAAACTATAACCAAGGTGGTTCATCCTCTCAAGGGTCTAATGTCTACCAAACTCCACATCAAAGAGCTAATTTCCAAAAGGCTCCTCCTAATCCTCCTTCCCCAAACAAAATCCTGAACCTACTCCATCTCCCGATCCAACCTCTCTCCAAATTCTCCAACAACTCCAATCCATGTACCAAATTCTCCAAAACCATGAGCAAAGGTTTCAAGAGCTCCAAGCCCATAACAAAATGCTTGAAACCCAAATTGTCCAAGTAGCTGAGAAAAACCCCTCTACTCCTACAAATCAACTTCCAGGTCAACCCATTCCTAACCCCAATTCACCTTCACCAAGCCAAAGCTATCCATTTAAGGTCGGGCACAAGTTATGAGGGTCCCAAGATGCCTAATGAGAGGGACGAAAAGGAAAATGAGGATGTAAAGAAGGAAGGAGAAGTTGATGTCGTTGAGACAGAAGTTGAAGTTGAGGAGGGTGAGAAAGGAGATAATGTGGAGAAAGGGGAGACCAAGTCCAAGTCGATGATAAAGCTCCATTGCCATCATCTCCACCAACTAAAACCTATGTGCCACCGGTTCCTTACACTCAACGGTTGGTGGAGAGAAAATTGAGGGACAAGTTCACCAAGTTCTTTAATGTGATGAAAGGCCTTCAAATCAACATGTCTTGCCTTGAGCTTATGTCTCAATTGCCGGCCTATGCTAAATTTTTGAAGGAGATCCTCTCCAACAAACGAAATCTTGAAGATGAGCTCATCACTTTACCATACCAAGTAAGTGCTCTAGTGCAACGTGCTATGCCCAAGAAGCAAATAGACCCCAGAAGCTTCACCTTGCCGGTGAAGATAGGTGATTTAGAGCCTAAGGGTGCATTGGCCGATTTAGGAGCAAGTGTGTGTTTGATGCCACTATCCATAGCTAAGCATCTTAACTTTCCTCTTCATTCCACACGAAAAACTATTCAATTGGCGGATCAAACTGTAAGAGTGCCACATGGTGAGTTGGAGGATGTGCCAATCCAAGTTAGGCATGTGTTTGTGCCTTGTGATTTTGTGGTGATGGACATGGAGGAAGATCCGGAGACTCCTCTTATGCTTGGAAGAGAGGCTCTTAGGACATTGGGTGCCATAATAAATTGCAAAAATGATACAATCACGGTTGAGGTTGCCAATGAGTGGGTTGTGTTTGAGTTCTCTAAAACTTTGAAGAGACCTATGATAGAGAGAATTTGCCGAGTCAATCTAGTGGAGTGTGAGATGGAGGATTTTGAGACAGTGGTTCACACCAGGGATGAGTTGTATACTTCTATTACCGATGCCCCGAGCTTGGACATGGAAGAGTTGAAGGAATTCTCCATGCTTCTTGACAGCAGTACCATTAAGGAGACACAAGATGAAGCGTTTGAGGTTCTTGCTACATCCACTGATAAAGAGGAGAGTTTTAAGCCTCCTCCCAAGGTAGAGTTCAAATCCCTTCCCTCCCCTCTTGAGTATGTTTTTCTTGATGATGCATGTACTTATCCTGTTATTGTCACCTCGAGTCTTGATGACATCTCTATATCAAAATTGATTGAGATACTACAAAAATATAAAGATGTCATTGGGTACTCGATTGATGACCTTAAGGGGATAATCCCTTCTCTTGCTATGCATCGTATCCATCTCACTTATTGTAATGCCTCATCCATTGAGCATCAGAGAAGGCTCAATCCCAACCTCAAAGAGGTTGTGAAAAAAGATATTATGAAACTGCCTGACGTGGGAATCATCTATGCTATCTCAGTGGGTGAGCCCGATTCACTTAGTTCCTAAAAAGGGAGGCATGACTATTGTTGAGAATGAGAAAGGAGAAATGATTTCTACTAGAACTGTTACCGGGTGGAGGGTTTGCATTGATTATAGGAAGTTAAGTAAATCCACCCGCAAGGACCATTTCCCTCTCCTTTTCATTGATCAAATGTTGGAAAGGCTTGCTCGTCATTCACACTTTTGTTTTCTCAATGGTTATTCCGGATTCTTTCAAATCCCTATTCATCCGGATGACTAAGATAAAACCACCTTTACCTGTCCGTAAGGGACATTCGCATATCGAAGGATGCCCTTTGGTTTGTGTAATGCCCCATCTACTTTTCAAAGGTGTATGACAGCAATCTTTTCTGACATGCTAGAGGATTCTATCGAGGTATTCATAGACGATTTTAGTGTGTGTGGTTCATCTTTTGACACATGTCTTGTTAATCTTGAGTGTGGGTTGAAAAGGTGTCAAGAGACTAACCTCATCCTGAATTGGGAGAAGTGTCACTTTATGGTCGAGGAAGGCATTGTCCTTGGACATAAAGTGTCAAAGAAGGGCATTGAAGTGGATCCGGAAAAGGTTTCGGATATTGAGAAGCTTCCGCCACCGAACTCGGTGACGGGAGTTCGTGCTTTCCTTGGACATGCGGGTTTTTACCGGCGTTTTATCAAGGATTTTTCTCAAATAGCCAAACCATTGACGAATCTAATTCAAAAGGATGAATATTATGAGTTTGATGAGTCTTGTATTAAGGCTTTTGAGACTTTGAAGAAGGCCCTCACTTCTGCCCCCATAGTGCAAGCTCCGGATTGGAGCTTGCCTTTTGAACTGATGTGTGATGCTAGTGATTTTGCAATGGGCGTTGTTCATGGGAAACGCAAGGAAGGAAGGCTACATGTGATAGCTTATGCAAGTAGGACATTGGATGATGCCCAACAGAATTATGCAACTACGGAGAAAGAGATATTGGCCTTAGTCTTTGCTTTTGACAAATTCCGGTCTTACTTGACTTGCAATAAGGCTATTGTGTATACGGATCATTCTGTGGTCCGTTATTTAATGAGCAAGAAAGATGCCAAGCCTAGGCTCATTAGGTGGGTGCTACTTCTTCAACAGTTCGACTTTGAGATGAAGGAGAAGAAGGGGACGGAAAATATGGTAGCTGATCAACTTTCTCGTCTCCTTCTTGATGAGAATGACTTTGATCCTGACGAGACCCCTATTGAAGAAGACTTGAGAGAAGAAGCCTTATTTGCCATCAGGAACAATGAGATTCCATGGTTCGCCGACATTGCGAACTACTTAGCTTGTGGGATTGAACCTCATGGCTTCAATTATCAACAAAGGAAGCGGTTTTTCAAGGAGGCTTCAAGGTTCTATTAGGATGACCTTCTCTTCTTTAAGAAGTGTGCCGACGGTGTGTTTAGAAGATGTGTGCCTAATCATGAGATAACTTCGGTGTTGAATTATTGCCATACCTTGGCTTGTGGAGGGCATGGTGGAGCAAGCAAAACTGTTGCTAAGGTGCTCCAATGTGGTATATTTTGGCCTTCGATGCAAAAAGATGCTCGTGAGTTTGTTTTGAGCTGCGATAAATGTCAAAGGAGTGGTGGCATCATAAAAAGACATGAGATGCCTCAACAAAACATTCTAGAGGTTGAGCCCTTTGATGTATGGGGACTTGATTTCAGGGTCCTTTTGTCCCCTCTTTGGGCAACATGTACATCCTTGTGGCGGTTGATTAGTTAACTAAGTGGGTTGAAGCCATCGCCTCCCCCACCAATTACCAAAAGGTTGTAACCAAACTTCTTTTGAAGATCATCTTACCAAGGTTTGGAGTACCCCGAGTTTTGGTAAGTGATGGCGGTTCACACTTCGCCAAGAAGCTATTGAAGGCACTTTTGAAGAAATATGGGGTGAATCACAAAGTTGGTCTTCCCTATCATCCCCAAACCCAAGGTCAAGTTGAAGTTTCCAACCGCGAGTTGAAGAATGTCCTTGAGAGAGTGGTAAATAAGACAAGGAAGGACTGGTCTTTGAAACTTAATGATGCTCTTTGGGATCTTCGCACGGCATTCAAGACACCTATAGGTACCACTCCCTACCGCCTCGTGTATGGCAAAGCTTGCCATTTGCCGGTTGAGCTCGAGCACAAAGCTTGGTGGCAATAAAATAGCTAAACATGGATCTCAATTTGGCAGGAGATGCTCGAAAGGAAAATCTGGTTGAGCTTGAGGAACTCCGGTTTGATGCATACGAAAGAAATGACAGGTTCACCAGATTCAACAAAGAGAATTTCGGGTTGGAGACAAATTCTTGTTGTTTAACTCAAGGCTAAAGCTCTTCCCCAGAAAATTAAAATTCAAGTGGTCGGGGCCCTTCCAAGTGTTAAAAACTACACCTTATGGAGCCTATGAGATTTTGGGCTAGAATGGTCCATTTTTGGTGAACGGTCAAAGATTGAAGCTCTACCACGATAATCATGTCATCGGGTTTGTTGGTTGTTTGATCCTTAGCTCACCCGAGCCCAGCCCTTGAGAGACATATCCTTTTAGTCACGCTAATGACTTAAAACAAGTGCTAAACATGAGGCAAGCCGTTACTCTTCATCTTTTCACTTTTTAATTTTATATTCTTTTTTTTAAAATTTTTGATTTTACTTTCTTCTCATGGCTAGCTGAGCTAAAAAATAAACGGGGGGAAAAATAGTTGAGCGTCAAAGGAAAAAAACCTTGGCTTGACAACCAGTTTGGTGCGCCCGCACCAAACTGACTAATTGGCAAAAAAAATGTCAGTCAGTTAGGTGCGAAAGCACCATTCAAAATTTCCCAAATTTTTTTGAACGGTGCGCCCGCACCATGCAAAGCAGTGCGCCCGCACCAATCTCTCTGAGAAATTCCACATTTGGCAGAAGGTTTGGTGCGCCCGCACCGTTCAAAATTTGCGAATTTTTTTGAACGGTGAGCCCGCACTCCTTCACCAACCCCGACTGGGCTAAATAACCACGAAAACGTGGACTTTTTTCCGGCACTCAATCTTTTTCTCTCAAATACTTCGAGTCTCTCACTCACTTCCTCTCACACCTTCCTCTCTAGATCCGGCGATCACCATGATTTCTGGCGGCTTTCGGCCACCTCCTCACTGGAAACTTCAACTTCTTCATCTCTACATCACTCAAGTTCATCAATTTGGGGGGTTTTTGCAAGTTTTGGAATTGTAGGGTTTCGAATTTGGGGACTTTCATCTCCAAATTGGTAATCTCTTTCTACACTCTTGTTTTTCATTTATAATCTTGTTATTAGGATTACAAGCTGTTTTCTTTTTGATTGCAAGCTTGTTTCTTCTAATTTTGGGTTGTTCATGAATTTTTGCCCAAATTTGTTATTTGTGTTGAGATGAACTAGTGGAATCTTGTGTTCTTTGTGGAAATCTTATAGTTTATTTGATTTTCGTGAACTACATTGCACTACTTGAAGTGAATTGTTGCGGAATTGTTGATGATTATGTTGCTTGGATTTTGTGTGTTTGTAGTTTATTTGATTTTAGGTTTTTCGTATGTTTATTAATGTGGTGATTTATTTGTGCGAAATTGTATGTTTTTTGTATGTTTTTGAATAGATGTTGGAAGATTTGTCTATGGAGGTTCCTTTTGAAAAGGACCAAAAAAAGGATGAAGATCTAGTTGTCACTAGTCTTAAGAAAGGGTCTCCCTCTGCATCTACTAGAGCAAAGGGAAGGAGAGTCACAAGATCTGCTATGAGGAAGGAAACAGAGGAGTTTAATAAGGAACAATCTGTTAGTTCTGTAAGGGGAACCAAACAAAATGGGATACCAGCCGGACTTCCTCGCTCTGCAAAAGGTGAATATGTTGAAACTCCTGTTTCTACTTGTTCTACTCCTTTATCTGAAAGAAGTGTGTTGTCTAAATGTTCTACTAAGCATGGTTACTTTGATTTGCTTGCTTTGTATGAGGTTCATCAATTGTTAGAATTTCAAGGTTGGATGCCTTTGTTTAAACGCGTTAAGAATGCTTTTGTGGATGTTGTTAGGAAATTCTATATTAATTTACATCAATAACTGGATATATCTTTGGGTTCTTCTGTTTTTGGAAGTGAAGTTTATTTGTCTGTGTCTTATGTGGCATCTCTGCTTGATATACCTACAGATGAGTTTGATAAGTCTGCTGGGGATAGTTGGCTAATTATTGTTGGGGTAACAGCTGAGGAGATTTACAAGTTTTTGATTCTTGTTCCCTACTCCAAGAAAGCTAATTATCAATCCACTAATTTGCGTGAACTATTTATGATGGTCCAACACTCCATATGCAACAAAGTGTCAATGCCTAGGGCTTAGGGCTGGGGAACAAGTCGGATTATGAAGATGATCTTGATTTATCTCATCATGAAAAAGATCAAGATTAATCTTCCTGCTCTCATCATTGATCATATAATGAACTGTTTCTCCTCTTCCCACCATGCCCGAGCCCATGGACCAATCATCACCTCTTGCTTCAATAGCAAAAGATACCTCTAAATGGGGAAACAATTCCCATTGAGGTCATTACAACGAAGATATTGGAGGTAAAGTGGGTTGCAAGTATCCTCAGATATGCTTGTTGAGAATGAGTTGCTGGTTCTCTCCCTCCCAGAGATTAAAGCTCAACTTCCTTCAGTAAATGTTGCTATTGGTTCTGCTGATCCCCGTATCCAGCTGATCCTCGTCTTCCTGCTGATCCTATGGAAGAGGATCTAAATAATGATGAGGAAGAAGATGATGGTTCTGGTTCCTCTCAGTCTTCCTCCAACAAAGATGATGATCGTGATGTTTCTGAAGGAAAGGGCAAAGGAGAGGATGAGGAGGATGACGAGGAGTGATTGCTTGTTCCAACTGTTTCCCCCCTTCCCAATCTGCTAATTGTTTATGTTTGATTATTTTCCCCCCATTGTACAAGACAATCATTTGTGTAATTTGGGTTCCCGTTTGACTATGTTGGTTTGTATTTTAATACTTGCCTTTGGTTTGTGGATTGTGAATTGGATGGCTAACTTGTCTTTTTGCAGCATGATTACTTGATTGGTAGTTAATGCTACTATTTTTGGATGATGTGATAACTTATGTGCAATGATTGTCTCATTAAGTACTTTTTAATGATGCCAAAAAGGGAAAAATGGTTGAAGTTGAAGCGCCTAACTCTAATTTAGATTGAGTTTGTCATAGTGTAGTAGTTTATTTTCTAAAAAAATTACGTTTCTCTTGCTTTAGGGAACAATGAATATAGTTAATTGTTTCACCTTTTGATTCTTGTGTCAAGTAGGCTTTTTGATTAGTTAATTGAGCTATTGATTGGAGTTATCAACTTTCTCTAACTTGCTTGGTTGCAGGAAACTTTAATAGGTTTGTCATCATCAAAAAGGAGGAATTTGTTGAGTCCCCTAAGTTTTGAATGATGACAAACTGCGACAGGGAATAATTGTTATTACAGGATTTTATAAGATGTTAGGAAACAGTTGAGACTACCTGTTGCTGACTGTATGCTGAAACAGTCAAGAACTATGTGCTATGGTATGATGTTTCTTGTGTGGCAAACATGTTTATTCCAAGACTTGAAGTTAAGAGGCCCTCTCGAAGATGTGAGGAAAAGACAAGTGTTGATTTGTTATATCAAGGGAAGCTTTAAGGATTAAAGTACATGAAGATAGTTTAGGATCTTTTAATTGGTTCATATGAGATCTTCATGTAATATTTGCGTATCATATTCTTAGAGGAATTATTAGTGTTGTTCTTAATGTGAAACAATAGGGTTTTGAATATGGGAACCAGTTGGTTGCATATTTAGAACATTATTAAACAGGGTAACAGGTCCGGGTTACCAGTTACTTTGTTGTGTGATTGAGCTGGCTATTTTAAAAAAGATTTTTGAAAAAATATTTGCCTATATACTTTCCCTAAAATAGAGTTGCCAGCCTTTAGAATCTTTATTCAGTATTTTATTACCTTAAACTGTGTGATTATGTTGGATAATATCTTTCCTTTAAGAAGAATATTATTCAAGATATACTTTCCCTAACTTAAGATTATCATATCTTTGATATCTTAAGTAAGGACATGCTTAAGGGTTAGACATCAGTCTAAAAATACTGAGTAATGATTCTACATCACCCTTTGAGAGCTTTCACGGAGAGATCAGCTGAACAATTTCCTAAAATAGAGTACGCATTTCATAGAGCTTTACATTACTCTTTGTTTTCTTTGTAAGAAAGCGTGATTTAAGATTAACAGATTGAGAAGTTCGAGGTTGGGTAGCGCTTGTAAGTTCATTCGCGAGTGCTTGGAGGAGTGTGCGAGAGTATTCATGTTTTTCAGAGATGATTAATAAGAAAACTAGCGTAGGAGGACGTAGGTAGGGCTGTGCAAAGACCAGAGTTTCCGGTCCGGTCCGGTCCAAACCCGGAAAATTTCGGTCTGGACCGGAATTTCTGATTTTTTTTTAGTATAAACTAAAAAATTTATATGTTAAAATTTTTTAAAAGGTAGAAAGCTAGAAAGTTAGAAAGTTAAAAACCTACTACTTATTACCTTAATGAATATTGTTATCAAAATTATTAAATTTTAATTTTGCCGAATTTATAAATATATTTAAATAAAATAAAAATGTTTTTTTTTTTAAAAAAAATTTAGATTCCGGTCCAACAGGTCCAAAATCGGGTCGTACCGGTCCGATCCCAGTCCAAAAATTTTCCAGATTCAGGTCCAGTCTTGGACCAGTGCACACCCCAAGACGTAGGCCCTTGTTTGGCTTAACCTCATTAAATTTGGTGTGTTCTTTATTTCTTTCAAGTTCTTCTGTTTCTGCTATTAGGAACCAGCCCAACTGCTTGCTCCTTAAATAGAAAGAATTTGAATATAGTATCAATTCTCCTAAATACTCAATTCACCCGCCCTATTGAGTATAATATAAAACTTCATATTCTATCTTTTTTGGAAAAATTTGTATGTCATCATCCTACCACATGTTTAAAAAAAAGTTTTTCAAAATTATCATCATCTTCTCCAATAAAAGATAAAAACAAAAGGTTCCCTTTAAAATTATTAATTTTGAAAATTCTAAGCCTAGTCCAATCAACCCAGTCCAAAAAACTCCAATTCAATCAACCCAATCCAAATCTATTTACATTCATCTTAGGCCCACTTAAATTTGAGTGTCCACGACCCATAAGATACAAGTCATCGGCTTCCACACCAACGGGTGCTGCATATAAAGAGAATAGGCACGGAAATTGCATGTGTGTACCTAAAACATAAGAAATACCATTATCCGCAAGATCACAAGTACCCTAAGATTTAGAGGATTTTCTTCATTATTATCCGTTACTAGAATTTGACGCTTACTGTGTTGGTTGCTTCAACTCACCACTTGTACTTATAGATGAGATGAACTTCCTTAAAGACATTTATCAAATGATCTAGCCAAATCATTTTCTCTACCAAATTTAAATTTCACAGCTAACAAAGTTAAAGTGTTGCAATATGTTGAATGTGTGCTGAAATATCATTTAAAGTTGAAGTTAAAGTCATTTAATGCTTCCAAGTGTGCTGAAATATTACAAACACAAATCTACATGTTGGGGCCATATCCAAATATGACCTCACCCACATAGTGTTGTTCGAATGGTGATCCTTGGATATAAAGCAGGAAATTGGGCCTTCCAATATAAAGCAAGAAATGGCCTTTGTCAACTGCTTATAAAAAACCACGAAATTGGGCCTTGTCAACTGATTATCAAATAAACCACAAAATCGGGCCTTCAAGTGTCCACCACAATCAACTAATATTTTGATACGGGCTTGCAACAACACTCAAAACCACTCGCACCGAGATGCATGTCCAATAATGCACTTCCCTTCTTCTTCATTGTTGTGTTGGCTTTCTTCTTCATTGCCTTCCATTTGGGGGCTTTCTTCTTCATCACTTGATGCTTGAGGTTTTGGATTTCTTAGAGAGAAAAGCGAGATTGAGAAAGCTAAAGGAATTAACAAAGAGGAAAGCATATGTAAAGCTTTAATAGACATTACTTTAAAGGTTTCCAATGAGCCTCTCGTCATATAAGGACCAAATTGTATTTGGTAGGTGAATTCAAATTTTGCTAGCTTTTACTCATCCTTTTGTAATTATTATTTGTCGCTCGAATGCTTAAAAGGATATGATCTAAACTAACGTCGGACTTTATTATTTTAATTTACAGACTTGGTTTTATGTTTTTTTTTTCTAATGTACTTGTATTTAATCTTCTTCCTTCTCACCTAAGCAAGGTGTTGCCGATAACCATTGTAAAGTTAGTATGTTTGTTGTCATTTGTGCCATAGTTATTAGTTAAAAACTTAGTTCATTTAATGAAATGTCAGACTGGTATTGAGTCATATTGAATTTTCTTTCTGTCCTATGTGTTATGCCCCCTGACCTTATACTTGATTTATCGTGTTTGTAATATTTATCAGTAATTATCTTCTTTTTTCACTTTTCACAGGTAGTGTTCATTGTGAGGTCCATTGAATTAGATTCAGCTCTTATTTGGGAGGCAAATACTATCATATATCATCGTCCTCTATTTAGAAAGAATACAATGGTTGCTTTTCCTTTGGATGTACAAATAATGTATACAAACTTTGCAAGATGTATAAACAAATATGTGGAGATTTATACCTCATCATGGTATAAAGAATGCTTTACTATGTGTCAAAATTTGTGATGTGTTGATTAACAATAATAATTTATCAACTTCTCATCATCATCAATGTACTTATAGAAATTAATAATATTTATTGAGTTAGGATTGAAAGGGCAATTATATGATGGAGGTTTTGAAAAAAGTATTGCAATTTGAAAAAAAAAATAGTTGCACCTGCATTGCAAATAAACTAATAAAAGTGTTGCGTTTGATATTTTAAGTGTTGCCGTTGACAATTTCAATGAACAACAAAAGTGTTGCATGGAAAAAGTGCTGCATTTGAGTAAACATGCAACACTTATGGAAAACGTTGCATTAATATAAAAAAAGTATTGTAGAAGGCTAATGCATGCAACAAAACCTAATGAAATACTTTACAAAGTGTTGCATTAGGTTTAATCCAACATTTTTACCCCCTAAGACAACACTTTTAAAGCGTTGCATTAAACTAGTTTTTTTAGTAGTATCAATAGTTTCCAAATCCACTTTATGTTTTAAGCCCTTAGCAACTAACTCAGGGGTGCACTTGCTTTTCTTCAAAACCTCGGAAGACGGAGTCAATTCTTCCTATCCATTCATTCGCCTTATCACCATAGCACTTGTTGTAAGCTTGGAGTACAACTCGAAGCATACAAGAATAAGATTCGAACAAAACAAACACCAAGTGGAAACAATGAACTTCAACTAAGTATTCGAGGAATATATTAGCTATCTTTAATCTCCTAAAGATACAATCACACCACCTTAGTTAATTAAAGTTCCTAAGATCACAAATTAGTCTAGCTACGACTAATTAAGCATAGGCAAATCACTCTAAGTTTCCAAATCCAAGAAACAAGAATAATTCAAGTGTTTGAGAATTAACTCGGTTGTTTTAGGCATAAACTTCAATCTCCTTTTTCATTAATAATCACGAGTATTTATACAAGAGTTTATGTCCTAGTTTTCTGATTTTCTTAAATTAAAAATAAAGAAATTAAATGTAACCAAATCCACTAAGTCTTGATCATGGACGAACATGGAGATCATGGCTTCATGGCCTTGATTGAAACTTGAACATGTTAGGACAATGTAAGAGGAAGAAGGCCAACAACCCTTGCTCTGTGGAACTAACTCCACAATGCTCCTTCAGCTTGCACGTTCAACTTGCACGCCTCTTTAATAGGAAGTGGTTCCTATTTTCTAGCACATTTCACGCACCACTTGCTCCATTTGCTCCAACAATCTTCAGCAATGCAACGACCATCTTCCAGCATGCCTCGCACATGATTACAACTCAAACTGCTCCTATTAGTACTAGGACTCCAACAAACTAATCCTACTAGTACTAGGACTCTTCATGCGCAACACTTGCACACTCCTATCAATACTAGGACGCTTTGTACTTAGCTAAATATCATTATAATACAATGACACTTAGGAGTACAATTTAGGGAATTTGAAATACAACTCAAAACAACAACTAAACAAAAGGGAAATGACGAGCAAAGCAAATCAATTATGAACTAGACTAACAAGTGCCTCGAACTCATTTGACTTGACCAAGGACATTGATTCGAACTCCAACATAGTATCACCTACCATGGCAATAAGTGAATGAGCTTTGTTGATGTTCAATGATGGTGCGGCATCTCCATCATCCTCCCCTTGTTGATAAGACTTTTCCCTCAAACTTGGAATCGCAACAAGGTCCTCATGAAATGGACTGAGATCCGAGACATTGAAAGTTGTTGAAACTCCATAATCTCCCGGAAGCTCGATCTTATATGCATTAGGATTGATTTGTTCAAGCACCTTGAATGGTCCATCTGACCTAGGATTCAATTTAGAAGCCTCTTGGAAGGGAAACGTTCCTTCCTCAAGTGAATCCATACTAAATCTCCCGGTGCAAATTGAACATCCTTCATCTTCTTATCCAAGCGTAGCTTAAGTTTCTCATTAGCCTTCATGAAGCTCGAACAAGTTCATGTAACTTCTTGATTTCTCTTGCTCTCTCATCAGCTTCCATACTAAACTTGTTTTGGATTGGAAGTGGTGAATGATCAAGAGGAGTGCAAGGATTGATACCATAGACAATTTCGAAGGGACTAAGGCCAGTTACCTTGTGAGGAACACAGTTGTAGGCAAATTCAGCATGAGGAAGCATCTCCTCCCATTGCCTTGGACCCTTGGTGGCTAGAGCTCTAAGCAAAGTGCCTAAAGTTCTATTAACAATCTCAGTTTGGCCGTCGGTTTGTGGATGACTTGAAGTGCTAAACTTCAGTTTTGTTCCCATTTTCTTCCACAAAGTGAGCCAAAAGTGACTCAAGAATTTGGAGTCTCCATCACTAACCATGTACCTTGGAACACTATGTATCTTAACGACTTCTTTGAAATACAACAAAGCGGTTTGGACATCATCATGAGTGGTGTTGCTTGCAATGAAGTGAGCCATCTTCGAGAAACGATCAACAACAACTATTATTGCATCTTTATGGTGTTGTGAACGTGGCAAACCAGTAATGAAGTCAAGACTCACATCCTCCTATGGAGCTTGAGGTGTAGGCAAAGGCATGTGAAGACCTTGAGGCAGAGAATGACCTTTGGCCCTTTGCCACACATTGCAACGTTTGATCAAATACTCCACATCTCTCCTTAGCCTCGGCCAATAAAAGTAGTCACTCACCATGGATGTTGTCTTCTCAATACCAAAGTGACTTGCTATACCTCCTTCATGAAACTCTTTGATGAGAGATTCACGCACATTATGCCTAGGGACACATAGTTGATTGTTTTTTAATAGAAAACCATCGAAGAAATGGTACTCTCCTTGTGTATGATTTTGACACTTTATGAACATCTCACCAAAATTCGGATCATCTTTGTAATTCTCCTTCAATATTTCAAGTCCAATGACTTGACTCCTTAAAGAATTCAATAACACATACTTCCTTGACAAAGCATCTGCCCCTTTGTTCATTTTGCCGAATTTGTGTTTAATGACAAAGTGAAATGCTTGTAAGAATTCGACCCATTTGGCATGCCTTGCTTGCAATTTGTGTTGACTTTGCAAGTACTTCAAAGCCTCATGGTCAGAATGTAGGATGAATTCCTTAGCAATAAGATAATGGCGCCAATGGTCTAATGAACGAACCAAAGCATAAAACTCTTTGTCATAGGTTGAGTATTTAAGCTTAGCCTCATTCAGTTTCTCACTGAAATAAGCCAAAGGACGACCATTTTGAGACAAGAATGCACCTATTCTCACACCAGATGCATCACACTCCACTTCAAACACTTCATCAAAACTAGGTAAGGCTAAGATGGGGGCTGTGGTTAACCTCCTTTTGACCTCTTCGAAGGCTAATTGAGCTTGGGGGTTCCATTGAAAGTGTTTGAGTTTAGTGAGTTCAGTTAGGGGTGCCATGAGAGTGCTAAAGTCTCTCACAAAACGCCTATAGAATGAAGCTAGGCCATGGAAGCTTCGCATTTGTTGAATAGAGGTGGGGGTAGGCCAATCTCTTATTGCTTGCACCTTCTTATCATCAACCTTGATGCCTTCATTAGAGACTAGGAATCTGAGAAAAATCACTTGATTAGAGAAGAAGTGACATTTTTCTAAGTTTCCATAAAGCATCTCTTTCTCCAAAACTTCGAACACTTGCTCCAAATGTGAAGCATGTTCTTCCTCGTTCTTGCTATAGTCAAGAATGTCATCAAAGTAAACCACAACAAATCTCCCACGGAATGGTCGAAGTGTTTGGTTCATGAGCCTCACGAATGTGCTTAGCGCATTAGATAAACCAAATGGATGACTAGCCATTCATACAATCCTTCTTTTGTCTTAAATGCGGTTTTCCATTCATCCCCTTCATAGATTCTAATTTGGTGATAGCCACTCCTAAGATCAATCTTAGAAAAGACTTTAGACCCATGAAGATCGTCAAGAAGGTCATTCAATCTAGGGTTTGGAAAACGATATTTGATGGTGATCTTGTTGATAGCTATACTATCAACACACATACACCATTCACCATTCTTCTTTGGTACCAAAAGTGTAGGTACGACACATGGACTCAAAAATTCTCTAATCAACCCTTTAGACTTCAACTCCTCAACTTGCCTCCTTATCTCTTCGGTTTCTCTAGGATAAGTTTGATAAGCAGGTTTATTGGGTAGACTAGCTCCAGGTATGAGGTCTATCTTGTGTTGTATGTCACGCCTAGGGGGCAAACCAGGTGCTATTTCTCGTGGGAAAGCATGAGCATACTTGTTAAGCAAAGGGGTGAGTAAAGGATGTTGGTTATTTTGTGGAGGTGGAGGGTTATCAATGCCACTAAGAATGAGCTCCTTAATTGGGGCATACCCATAATAATCAGATTTCATTAAGGTGGTTAAGGCTATTTTCCTTTTGGAATGAAGAGTTTAGGGTTCTTTTGATTTAGGCACGAGGGGAGCAAGAATAATTTTCTTGTGATTTTTCATGAAAGTATAAGTATTCTTGTATCCATCATGGATCACTCTTCTATCAAACATCCAAGGTCTCCCTAGTAACGCGTGGCATGCATCCATTGGGATGACATCACACCAAATCTCCTCTTCATAAGTCTTATCAATGTTAAAGTTAAGCAATACATGATTGGATACATGTATTCCATTACCTTGATTCAACCATTGAATGACATAAGGATTAGGATGAGGGGTTGTGTTTAGGTTAAGCTTGGTTATGAGGGTTTGAGAGGCTACATTCGTGCAACTCCCACCATCAATTATCAAAGTACATACCTTTCCTCCAATAGTGCATCGAGTATGGAAGACGGAGTCCCTTTGGAATTGGTCCTCTTGGACAGCCATTCCACTATGGGCTCTTCGAACAACCAAGCACTCTCCTTCATCAGGACCGAGCACTCTTTCCTCCTCCTCCTCGAATTCTCCTTCTAAGGCTTCATACTCCATTAAGGTTACCACTTTTATATTAGGGCACTCAGATGCAAAGTGTCCTAATCCTTGGCACCTAAAATATCTCCTAGGAGCCTTAGTTTGGATGGGATTGTTTTCGGGTTTCTTAAAGGGTAGTTTGGAGGCAGTAAGGGTGGCAGGCTTAGGGGTGAATGTGTTTGGCTTAGTGTAAGGTGTGATTTTGGCAAAGGATCGTGAGGAATCCCATTTGCCTTTGGTCTTTTATTGCTTGTCCACCTTGTGAGCCAAGATAACAAGTTCTTCGAGGGTTGAAAATTGATGGAGTTCCACCACATTAGCAATCTTGGAGTCGAATCCTCCCAAGAATCTAAAAAGAGTTTGAGGTTCATCCTCTTGTAGTTCACACTTCATCAAGAAAGATTCAAACTCCCTTACATACTCTTCAACACTCCTCGAACCTTGTTGGATGTTTTGAAGCTTAGCAAAATTCTCTTGCACATAGTAAGTTGGCAAGAATTTTTACTTAAGGAGCTTCTTCATCATCTCCCAAGTACGCACCTTCTCTTTTCCAGCGCTCTCCCTTTTGGCACACACACTAGCCCACCAAGTAGAGGCATACTTTCTCAACTTAAGAGCTACTAACTTCACTCGTTTATCTTCCGGTATTTGTTTGTAATCAAATACTCTTTCCACCGTTCTCATCCATTCTATGAACTCATCAACATCCAACTTGCCATCATAATCAGGGATATCAACTTTGATATCATTATTATGGCGTTGGTGTTGTTGTGGAGGTCTTCTAAAGGTTAAGAAAGTCTCATCACTTTCTCGATCAGAATTATCATCTCCGTCTCGATCAGAAAGTCTCATTGTAGGAGATTCATTCTAGCCTCATTTTCCTTCCTTTCATCCTCCATGAATTTCAATGTGGCTTTCCAATTGTTTGGTGGTTCGAATTGATCACCAATCTCCATGATTATGGCAATTTTTTGTTTCGATTTTTGAATGGGGTTTGGGATTGTGTTTGAAACGTGTTTATGAATGGTTTAAGGTTGGTTATAGAGAGTTTCTTCAACCTCCAGCTCTGATACCAAGATGTTGTAAGCTTGGAGTACAACTCGAAGCATACAAGAATAAGTTTCGAACAAAACAAACACCAAGTGGAAACAATGAACTTCAACTAAGTATTTGAGGGATAGATTAGCTATCTTTAATCTCCTAAGGATACAGTCACACCACCTTAGTTAATTAAAGTTCCTAAGATCATAAATTAGTCTAGCTAAGACTAATTAAGCATAGGCAAATCACTCTAAGTTTCCAAATCCAAGAAACAAGAATAATTCAAGTGTTTGAGAATTAACTCGGTTGTTTTAGGCATAAACTTCAATCTCCTTTTTCATTAATAATCACGAGTATTTATACAAGAGTTTATGTCCTAGTTTTCTGATTTTCTTATGTAAAAAATAGAGCAATTAAAATGTAACTAAATCCACTAAGTCTTGATCATGGACGAACATGGAGATCATGGCTTCATGGCTTTGATTGAAACTTGAACATGTTAGGACAATGTAAGAGGAACAAGGCCAGCAGCCCTTGCTCTGTCGAACTAACTCCACGCTGCTCCTTCAGCTTGCACGTTCAACTTGCACGCCTCTTCAATAGGAAGTGGTTCCTATTTTCTAGCACATTTCACGCACCACTTGCTCTATTTGCTCCAACAATGTTCAGCAATGCAACGGCCATATTCCAGCATGCCTCGCACATGATTACAACTCAAACTGTTCCTACTAGTAATAGGACTCCAACAAACTAATCCTACTAGTACTAGGACTCTTCATGCGCAACACTTGCACACTCCTATCAATACTCGGACGCTTTGTACTTAGCTAAATATCATTACAATACAATGACACTTAGGAGTACAATTTAGGGAATTTGAAATACAACTCAAAACAACTACTAAACAAAAGGGAAATGACGAGCAAAGCAAATCAATTAAGAACTAGACTAACAAGTGCCTCGAACTCATTTGACTTGACCAAGGACATTGATTCGAACTCCAACAAAGTATCACCTACCATGGCAATAAGTGAATGAGCTTTGTTGATGTTCAATGATGGTGCGGCATCTCCATCAGCACTAGTATCATCGACCCTAATAGCAAGCAACTGATGCGTCTCCTCAAAACAACTACATTTTCCTCATACACTGTTGCATTTTCACAAAGAGGAACAAACCTATCCATAATAAAGTCGTATTAACGGACCTCATATGTTTAGATCGTGATAGGCAACCTTCACTCCAGTATGCTTCCTTTGCGCATCTTTACTCCATCGCCTAAGAATATACTTCTCAGGGACATCCAACTAATTGTGCATCTCGTAAGCTTTAATGGTGTGCCTACACATAATTCAATGGCACTCACATAATTTGCATGAAAAACTAACATCCTTTCAAATGGAGTCATACTTAAACTTGTACGTCTATTTCTTCTTCGATGGAATGTCCTTCTTTGTTTCACGACAATGAATCCATACTGTATCATCCACAAAGTGTTGTACAATGTTATCAGATATCACATTCTTCCCGTGAAATTTCAGGTAAATGGTTCGTGTGCACTCCTGTTGGACCTCATTGAATGTCGAATCAGTGTATACACCCTGAAAAACATCCTATACCACAAAATCAATCATCAGTTGGTGCACATATCTAGCGGAATTTGTGTCTGATAACTTCTCATCGTTTGCACGCACTTCCATTGCTTCACAGTACCGCTCCGCAAACTCAAACAAACGTGTGCGCTTGTTCACATACTCATCGAAGTAATTATTCATGATCTCCACTCATTGGGTTGTTTTCATTCCCGCACAGAACATGTGCCTTAGATAAGTAGGGACCCACATCTCTTTCTCTCGATATAAACCTGTGATTCTATGCAAAGTCCATATTAGAAAGTCATAATGAAACAGACCAAAAAAAGCATAAGGTTTAGATTAAATATTCTAAATACAACATTTAAATTACACAAAAACAGAAACTTTAAATTTTGACTTATTGAATAACCACCTATACAACTAAGCCACGTATTGAATAACCACCCAAACGCCTCCGTATTTTCATGAGATACTAGAGCGTACAACCCAGTAGAATGCTTTACCCGTGGTGATTTACACCAACAAAGTTCGAAAATGGAAGCTCATATTCATTGGTCAAGTTATGCAACTCTTCTGCGAGCATTCACCCACATAATGTCCTTCAAATAATTTTAATCATCCAAACTATGCATATGGAATAAGTTCTTATTATTTGCAGTCATTTTATTAAAAAACTCAAACATAGCATTCGCACCACCTTCCTTAAGTTTCAAACCATTCACTTTGCTTACTTCGTTGCGCAAATCTCTCTTCGTTAGAGCCCAATTCTCAACCCCGTTTCTCTCTCTTGCTAAACAATCATGTACTTGTGGTATTATCACTACGGAGTTATTATCATTGAATAGCTTTCTCCTCACGTGATTAGACAACTCCTCTTTGCGATACATACTTATGTGCCAGGACTTAGATGGTGAGGCATCATGGTTCTTATATTCTAACACATCCCTCCTAATCACCCACCCTCGACATTCATTGAGACTAGAAAATATAATAGCCGGACATTCACACTTCTTCACACCACCATCATCACAAACAAAAGAATCAGTCAGAAACATCGACCCACTTACTCGTTTCTTTCTATCAGGCTTCCCAAAGCATTCATAAGTCCATGACCCATTACAACGTTGTTTCTCTTGACCTTGTTTATGTTGTCTGTATGGCGAAGATGCACGAACAATGTTGATCAAACCCTTCTTGCTTTGCGTATTTTTTATAATAAGTTTCAACCCCTTCCCAACTAAGAAACATCATACCAACATACTTTGCCCTCCGGAGTAATTGCTACTATCTCATCACCCTCAATATGTAAAGACTCAACAATGGCATCATCATCAACATACATTTCACCATTCAATTCATAGAATTCTAGACCCTGTTCAACATATATTAATTTAACATTATAGCTTAACTTTTAAATATTTATAAAGCTAACTTCAAATAAATATCATACAAGCACAACATACTTAAGCAACACAATAAATTAACAAACAGACAATATAATAAAAACACTTCATTTTTACTAATGAGTGTTATTCACCAGTTAATAAATATTAGGGCAACTGTTTACCAAATGTTGGGCCAACTACGTTTATCAAATCAGAATTCAATTGTGCCAAAAAGTAATAACAGCCAAAATTCAATAACATTCAATGCAAACTGATAATTGCCATTTTCAGTACAAGCAAACATCCAATGCGATTATGCCCCAAATTAATGTGAAAAAGACAAAATTGTTTACCGATTTCATAATTTTTT
This sequence comes from Beta corolliflora, assembly GCA_947648045.1. NCBI lineage: Eukaryota > Viridiplantae > Streptophyta > Magnoliopsida > Caryophyllales > Amaranthaceae > Beta > Beta corolliflora. Next base: position 1,025,427 of record CANSZD010002963.1, read on the forward strand.
TGCCAAACTACATAAATACTTACATCAAATTCATTGATATTTACTATGATGCATGGCTCCTCAATTTGATCTTCTCCTCCTTTACAACTCCTCATCATCGTAATTTCAGAGTTTTGCTAAACACTCCAACAAATTTCTCACTAAACCTATATTCAATCGCCTTTGGTACCAATTCTTTTAACGCCCACTTAGTTTTGGAGAGTTTTATGTCAATTCAGCTGAATGCAACATTCTCAATTTCCACCTACTTACCCTTGTGCCCTAAACCCCAATGGGAAAATGACACTTCTCGAAATAGTTTTACTCTATCCTATATGTTAAAGGGGGCTGAAATTACTAATTTGCCCCGGTATGGACAACTTTCTCTTCTCATTGTATAATTGATTACTTTCTCTTCTCGTTGTATAACTGATTGCTTCTTTTGCATTCCAATCACATTTCTTATTCATCTTCCTTTTGTCACCAAATGTTTTTTTTTTGTGAACATGGAACATACTACTAAGCTACAATTGTGTTTTTGTTGTCCATACAAAACGTTTTACTTAGCAATTGCTTAGCATCAAATAAAAATACATTCTCGTTATAATGCTTATGAAATTTATATGTACAATCACAAAGAATAATTGTTATGTACACCGCAAAACTGTACACATTTAATTTTGTCGTTCTTCTAGGTAGTGTTCCTTCACATACCGCTCAATGTGAGATAAGTCGAGGATTTTATCTAATCCGCTGGCTATAAGAAACCTGAATCACGAAGATAAGCAACAATTTAAAGAACTTGTGATGATAAGATATGAAAAATGGAAATTTTAGTTGGTTGAGTATCATACTTTTCCCTAAAGACTTTAGCCATCGAATGACAACCTCCAGGAATAGAAGATTGCATGTTCACTGCGATGTTTGGATTATGAACACTCTGTCTTAGGTGCACCCATCCATTCTCATTTTGTTCTTTGTCCAAAACCTTTACCCTGCATACAATGATTATCATATATTTTATGAAAGTCACCTTTAAATAATACACACACATGCACCTTAACTATAATTTAAGTAAGGTAAAATCTGATAGAGAATATACAGAAAATATTCTCTATAAGGATATATTTTTGTAAAATACTATCTTTACAAATCTCGCCATCATTAGGTTACTGCTTCTTCTTCATTTGATCTTGGGTTATCATACTATCCTTCATCGTCTGATGCGTGATTCAAATCTAGTTTCAGAGTCCGACTTTCTCCTGCATCGACTGCGGGGGTGTGATAGAGAATATACACATAATATTATCTTCCTCGATTTTTGATATATTTTTGTAAAATATTATCTTTACAAGTCTTGTTAGTTTCCTAATATGATTTGGACTATCATTGTAACCTTATAAATATTTATCAATGGAATACATAGAACAAGGAGTTTCATTGAATCTAGCAAAAATCATTTCAAGAGAATCCGAATCCGACATAAGGGAAGAGAAACTTTTATAAATTGAGAACACATATAAGTTATACGCTCTCTGTCTTCTTTTACTTGCTATATTTTTCATAAATACATGTCCCTATTTACTTGCAACATTTTCTTATTTCGTAACAATGACCACATAAAAACACCAAATTGTCATTTAATTTTATCCACTTGTACCTTTAATTATCTCCCAAATATTTGTCATTATCTCATACAATTATGGTTTTCACCATACTTTTTTCTCATTTCCTAGATTCTTGTGTAAAACAAACGTAGCAAGTAAATGGAGATAGAGAGACTAATATAATATAATTCCTCCATTCCTGGATACATGCAACATGTGGATTTTAATACATGCACATGAACTAATTGAGTGTTCATATCCTTAATTATCAATTAATAAAAATTATAAAAATTGATATTTTGAAAATACATTTTGGGATTAATGCAAATATATATTATGTGATATCATTTTTTTATATACTCCCTCTGTCCTAGGAAAATCTGAACACTTGTTTGGACACGTAATTTAAGGTGATAAATGGTAGTGTGGTTATCAAATGTTATTTTATTAAAAAAGTAGATGTGATAGGAGTTGGTGTGACACTTTTTATTGGACGAGAGAGAAAGTTTGGTAACTTTTTATTGAGAAAGGTAGAGTGTGGGGCAAAGAAGCGTAAAAGGAATAATATAGTAATAGTGAGACCATGACAAAAATCGAAGTGTTCAAACTAATTTGGGACAAACATAATAGGAAAGTGTTCACACTATTCTGGAACGGAGAAAATATGAGCTTTGAAATGAGGTCAAAATTAGTATTTGAATAGTGCCATAAGTTTCTAATAGTGTATGTATTTAGAAAGTATAAAAAGAATCTGCAGTTTGTTACGAGTTCGGCCCTTTCAGTGCTCCTAGAAACAGGAAAAATTAATGCAAAGAACGTAATATGATATAATTCTTATATATGTGGCGAACTGGCGATACTATGTATTGGGTGCATGAATCTCTTTATTTGCCAACTTTAATGCTGCACCAAACACATGAAAGTAGTTTGCCATCATTGTTTTATTTTCTTATCCTTTTATTCACCTGAGGTGTATCCAAGCTGGGGTTGTAACTTATCATTATTGGAAAATTTATAGGTTGAAAATATTTTAACATGAGAAGTTTATGTGGGAAAATAAATGGAGATAATATATTTGCCTTACCAATATAATTGCTTTAAGCATGGGAAACATGAACTTTTCCATAAAAGAAACAAAACCTCATCAAAGAAAATTGACAAATTAATGTACTTTCGGACCATTATTTTTAATGCCAAAAATACACCCTATTATGGAGTGTTTTTCTACTCACTAAGATGTATGTACATCTCTCATATAAGTAGCATACACTTTGTAACACGTGTGTAATGCTTAACACTAGTATAAAGCTATTAAAAATCAGAAACTTTCTAGCTTTTCATAAACAACAATAGTATCATGGAAAATTTTAAGATTATTATACTAGTAACTCATGACGATATAGCAGAGATTTGTATATTTTCTTCTTAAATAAATTATATTAATTAATAATAACTAAAAACTTGATTGGATAGTGACAATGGAGTGCAACCGTAGATGAGGGATGCGGAAAAAAGGAAGCAGAAGGAAGACTGCACTTTTATTTTTCTAAAAGATGTTTCATCCATAAGAAGGATTTAATTTATTTAACAACTAAGGAAAATAAATTCCTTGCAAATTCCTTCTGTAATACCCCTCATGATTGCTTTAAAGGGATTTAACATGCTACTCATTCTAACAAGACGCATCATTCTTTTAGGGAGGTTATTCCCTTAGTTACACCACAGTTAAGCGTGCTTGGCCATGGGAGTAGAATTAGGATGGATGACCTCCTAGGAAGTTTCTCAAGGAGAGCATGAGTGAGGTCAAAATACGGCGGAAAAAATTGTGTTGGTTATTGAGGACACTTGTTGGCTCTGGATGCGCATGGGTGCCAATAGACTCGACTCTGTATGGGTCGCGTGTTACAAATGGTATCAGAGCAATCCTCCGTCCGCGTGCTGATCGTGTGGATAACTAATCCAAGTTTAGTCGCCTAGCGGGAGAGGATATATCACCGGTTGCGGTCGAATATGTGATTCGTTTCGAGGCTGGGGAGACCCACAGGTCGTTGTGGTCAAATATATGGAGTTCTCAGGCTCAATGAGGGCATTGTTGTCCTCAAGTGGGGGTGTATGAAATACACCTCATGATTGCTTTAAAGTGATTTAACAGGCTACTCATTCTAACAAGATGCATCATTCTTTTAGGGAGTTCATATCCTTAGTTACTCCACAGTTAAGCGTGCTTGGTTGTGGGTAGTCTTGGGATGGGTGACCTCTTGGGAAGTTTCTTAGGGTGCGCATGAGTGAAGACAAAATGCGCCGGAAGAACTTGTGTTGGTCATTGAGGATAGTTGTTGGTTATTGAGGATAGTTGTTGACCTCCTGGGAAGTTTCTTAGGGTGCGCATGAATGAAGACAAAATGCACCGGAAGAAATTGTGTTGGTCATTGAGGATAGTTGTTGGCCCTAGATATGCATTGTTGACGATAGAATCGACTCCATATGGGTCGGGTGTTACACCTTCCTTTTCCATCCTTTCTTTTTGTTACAAGTTAGTTAGTTAGTTACTCTTTCATTGATATACAAGTTTGTTGTAAACTAAAAAGTGTATAAATACACTCTTCCCTCTTTATATTCATCAAATCAGAAATAATATTGATTCTTCTTTCTTCTAATTCATGTCTCTCTCTATTTTCTCTTCTAAGCTGAAGAATACTTCAGCTTCTCATGGTATTAGAGCTACAGCCCGGTTCCTACTGATTTTCGCTTAAATTCTTGCAATCAATTGTGTTGATTGTGTCATTACTTTTGATTCTTTAAATCATTATCATAATTTCTTTCATCCTGAAGAAATTCTTCTGCATTTCTTGAAATTTTTCTCAAGTTTCATCTGCGAAATTATCAAATTGTACATGATAATTTTTGATTTCATCAAATATGTCTGAGATTCCGATATCTTCAGAACCTCAATTCACTTCATTGAATTCGGCGATCAATTACAATGATCCATATTTCCTGTCTCATGGTGATAATTCGAACAATCAGCTACATCATTTTCTCTTCAATGGCGCCAATTATGTCAATTGAAGTCACAGTGTGAAGGTTGTACTTGCGAAGAACAACACATGTTTCGTTGACAGTATTCTTGCAAAACATTCATCTAATTCTCATGATCTTCATAAATGGATACGAAATGACTATATGGTGACTTGCTGGATCTTCTATTCTATGGAGAAATCGATTGCAAGAACTTTTATTTTTACACTTTCTGCTCGTCATCTTTGAGTAGAGCTTCAAGAGAGGTATGGTGAATCGAACGCTCGTCAACTCTATGAAATTCACCAGAATGTCGATTGAAGAAAATTTGGGATAAATTGCAAGTTCATGAACCTTATCCTGATTGTAGTTGTGGTACCTTGTTGAAATGTTCTTGCAATTTGTTAAATAAAATTGCTAAAGCTGATGAGCTCAGGAAACTGATTCAGTTGATTGCGGGTTTAAATACTAGCTATAACACTGTGACGTCAATTTTGTTGAGTATGGATCCTCTTCCTACTGTTAATATACCATATTTTACAGCAAATTGGGAAACAAACTTCATTGATTGTTGAATCTTCTATTTCTGAAATAAGTGTTCTCCTATGCATAATAAATTCTTCTTCAAAATATAGACCTCCTTATAAGAGAGATTTTAAGGAGTCTATAACATCCAAGGCTCAAAGATTCTATGATCATTGCAAAGCCAAGGGTCACACTAAGGAGTTTTGTTTCCAGCTTGTTGGTGAACCCGACTAGTTCAAGATCATAATTCTAATCAGCCTTCTTCATCTTTTGGAAGATTAGTTGCTAATGTTCAAGAACATCCTCTGGATTTTGGTAGTACTGGTTCTAATTTCTTTAGATCTTCTGCTAAAAATGCTACTATTTCTAATATGTTTAAAGAATTCATGAAGATGATGCAATCTTTGAATTATGCTCTTACTGTTGACTACTCTCCTGCGTGCTACCCTCGAGGACGTGTAAAAAAGGTCTTTGCCGATTCCTATCAACATGGTACACCTCTCAGTCAATTTTGCAGGTACTATATCTGCTGCTAATGTTGATCTTATTTCAGATAAGTTTCATGCTCATGCCTGGATTATTGATATAGGCGCTAGTGATCATATGGCATCTCATTTAGAAATGTTTGCTAACACACAGAGGCAATTACTCTTCAATTATAATTACTCTTCTATATGGTTCTTCTAAAATAGTGTCTACTGTTGGCACTCATTTCAATCAAATTACTCTTCAAAATTTCTTTTATATTCCCTCTTCATTAAAAAGGGTCATGCTGATACTTTTACTGTTGTCGTTGCTTATGTAGATGACTTAATGATTGCAGACAATTCTTTTGCTGAAATGGCTGCTTTGAAACAATCCTTGCATGATGTTTTCACCATTAAAGACCTTGGTTGCTTAAAATACTTCTTAGGCATTGAGGTGTCCAGAAATACTTCTGGTATTCTTTTACATCCAAGAAAGTACATTTTGGATCTTGTCAAAGATAATGATATGCTTGATTGTAAGCATGCTTCTTTTCCTCTTCAAAAGAATGTTTAGTTGAGCATTGAAGATGGTCTTGTTCTTCATGATCCCGAGCCATCTAGAAGAATTACTGGTAAGCTACTTTGACCAGGCCTGACATCTCTTATAGTGTTCAGTAATTAAGCCAATTTGTGCAGTCTGCTGCTCAGCCTCATCAGCTAGCTGCTTTACATATTCTAAGATACTTGAAGGGCACTATAAATCTTGGCATTTTCTTTCCTTCTTCACCTGTTATGAATCTTAGAGCTTATTGTGATGCTGACTGGGGCTCTTATCCTTTTTCGGCAAAATCTCTTTCTTGTTATGCCATGTTTCTTGCCAATTCTTTTGTTTCTTGGAAAACTAAAAAGCAAAAAAACTACTTCCAAGAGTACTTGGGAAGCTGAATACAGGAGCATGAGTTACTTAGCCACTAAGCTGATTTGGCTTGAAGGTCTTTTTCTCTGACTTGGGTGTGTCTGTTGAACAACCTATTAATCTATTTTGTGACAACATAGCTGCTAAATACATAGCTGAGAATCCAGTTTTCCAAGAATGAACAAAACATCTCAAGGTGGAATGTCATTTTATCAAGGATTATGTTCAGTCAGGCATATCTTTATGTGAAATCGGCCTTGCAACTTGCTACATTTTGACTAAGCCTCTGGGTGCTGAACACCATTCTTTTATTTGTAACATTCTAGGACATGTTTCATAACCCCCAATCAAAACACACCCTAAACAACCAAATGACTCCAGCATAATAGTTTAAATCTTCAAATCAGATCCATATACTTTAAGAAGGTTTGAGAATAAAACCTGTACATGTGAGCGTCAATAGCTGTAGGATTTTCATTCAAGTCTACAAGGCAACCTTCGCCAACCCAGCAATCTCCACAAGAATCAAGTACCCAACTTTCTAGTTCTTCCTCCTAGTGCCAATTACATATTTTGCATTTTAGTCAAATAAGTATAATTTAATTGGTCGCTAACAAAATGAAAGCACGTTTTGTGACTTTATACCTCCACATATCTTCGAAACGTTTCAATGACTTCAATTGCTTTTGTCTTAGCATATCTTGGCTCCGAAAGAACATCCATTCTTAGCTCTACTGATTCAAAGGGATCTTCAAAGCCTTCGATGAGACTTCCAATTCCTTCACTTGATCCCGAAAGCCGCATGCGAACCATCTCAATGATGATCTTCACAACCATATATGCACCTAAAATCAAATGCAACAGTATGAGACTTCTCACTTAAATAAATGGTGATAGATAGAATAGTTATTGTCCCTTTGATAGGCACATGATAATAAATGATCATAAAGATAATTAATTCATAGATAATTCTGTGAAGAAACAAAAAGAATAGGATATAACCATCCATGATTATGGACATATTTCTTTACAACGAAATTCAAAATACATGTTTATTATCAATATGATCATTTATATATCGGCTATAAGACGAGCTATTGTAGAAAGCAGGACATTGGTCGCTTACCATCATCAAGACAATAATTCTCCTTAAGAGCACCATGCCCGGAGGTCTCCATCATTAGGTGAGTCTCAATACCTTCCTGGTTCAGCTGAACACCCTTGTTAATGACATTCCTATATCCAACTCGGTACAAACAATGCTTTCCACCTTTATTAGCTATGAACCTTGATAGCCCAATGCTAGTTCTAGCATCTGTCACAATGGTAGTTTCAGGATGCTCTTGAAGCACAATTGTGGACATTAGTGCTATCAACTTGTCACCATTAATGGAGTTCCCTTTGTTATCGACCACACCACTTCGATCAACATCAGTATCGAAGACAATTCCAAGGTCGGCTGAGTGTTCTAAGACTGCTGCTTTGGTTAAGGCCATAGCTTTTTTGTCCTCCGGGTTAGGAATATGGTTAGGGAACATTCCATCAGGGTTGAGATGTAGTGATCCAAATGTGTCTGCTCCAAGCCTATCTAACACATCCCATGTGAAAAATCCTCCAGAACCATTTCCAGCATTCACAATGATCTGCAATTTGATTGTTTTCGTCATTTTTTTTTAATTAATATCATAGTAAATAATCATGGTAGTAGTGCATGCTTAATTAATACTAGCAAATAAGGCACGCCATGCATGTCAGATTTTTATTTATTTTTTCAAACATAAATTCTGGCACTTTTAGGTATAAAAAGGGGTAAACATTTGAACATTAGACAGTTGTTTTGCTAAATTTCGTAGGTTAAACCTCTATCACTTAACCCTTCTTTATTAATTTTTTTAACTTATTTTCTTTTAGGTTTTTAAAATTAAACTTGATGAACGATAAAAGAACGTTAAGTTAATTTTTTTAGGATTTTTTATGTTGTATTAACTTAGTCTTTTGTGTTAAATAAATCATTTCACTTTGTTAATTGATTGTATTTTCCGTTGTGATGAAAAACTTGATTGTGTTTGTGAATTGATTGATACGATATTTGATTGATATAATATTCCTTTCTACTTTGTTCAGCATAAATGTACTAAATCTTATAGTCAATGTTTCTTTTTTTGGTGGTTCACTCATAACTTGATTACCTTCAACATTTAAGTTAATTTTTAAATGCTATATTTGAGTTTCACTCTGTTTTTCTCTTTTTTGGTAGTAGTTGATTTACTAATGGGCAGTTAAGTAAATTTATAGGGGCCGGGGACACCATAACTCCCCCCTTCCCTTATATAATAGAGTTAAGATCCATCATGCTATATATGAAAGTTATTCTTTTGACATTAGACTATGAACTTTTAGATAATAACTTAGAAAATTTCATAAAACTGCCTTCTATAATCAACTTTTTTCAAATAACTACCTTTTAAAAAATTTCTTTCAAAAAACTACTCCCTCCGTTTCATATAAGGCATTCACGCTTCACAAAAATTTGCTTTGACCACAAATGTCTCTTATAATATGACAAATAAAAATGATAAAAATTATACCATTGGATTCATCTTGAGAAATACTATAACAACATTATTTTTTTATTTTTCTATCAACATGAATCAAGAGTAATTAACGGTCAAAGTTCGACCTTGAAAATCGTGCATGCCTTATATTTTGAAACGGAAGGAGTACCTTATATAACAAAATTCTTTCAGTATACTACCATTTTACCATTAATGGAGTTCAATCACTAATAATTGAGTCACCATAAATTGATCTTCTTTCTTCCCCTCTCGTTTCTTTTCTCTTTTCTCGCTACTCCACCGGGCAAAGAACACATACGACCATTGTCATTTATGGATTAGTATTAAATATAAACGTAAAATGGTAGCATATTGAAGTGAATTTGTTATATACAGTCTTCACAAACCAATATATGTTCTTCCGGCGAATATTGCCCTCATTCATGCGCACCCTGAGAAATTTCTTAAGAGGTCACCCATCACAAGACTACTCCCATCCAAACACACTTCACTTTAGAGTAACTTAGAAATTGAGCTCCGTAAAAGAAAGATCCATCTTATTGGTATAACTAGTCTACTAAATCATTTTTAAGGAAATTATGAGGGGTATTACAAATATAAATTGCCAGCGATCCAACTATAATTAAAGAAACATCATTTCGTAGTAAAAATGGTGAAACAACCATAATATAGATATATAAAATATTTTTTATGCCCGGGCTATGCCCCGGGTTATTATAATTTTCATTTATTAATACTTTTAAAATTATAACACCAAAACATTACTTGGTTTAGTGGTTAAGGCTTTAGTATATAAGCTTGAAGTTATGAGATCAAATCTTATACCACACACTTTTTCTTAATGTTAGAGATTTCTCCAAGTCTATTTGGGTTCATAAACTGCTAAGCATAAATTTTGTCCTCTTAATCAAGAATCTACCTTATTTATACATTGCTGAGAACCTTAGTTATGACTATGTTCTCTTTCATAAATTTAGGTGGAAAATTTCCACTTTAGGAAATTTTGTCAAATAAAGACTAACTTCATTCTGAGATGTTTTTGTGTGAGTAAATTAATAGTGTTATGTTTGGTATCCTCTGGTGTAGTTTAGATAAGATCTCGAACTTTCTTTCTCATAGTTAAGAAAAGGTAGAAGTCTCTAGATAATGAAAAATACCAAGGTTTGTGATATATTTATAAAAAGGGAAGCTACGAGGGAAAACAAGATTCTCATAAGGGATATCCTATTTGAGATCTTAAAGTATTATGTCATTTTCCTTCTTTGGAATTGGTTAATAATCTGCTATCTATATATGATTGTTTTAGCCACTAATTATAGTTATTTAAACATGTCAATGTCTCATTTTGGATTGGTTGTCCATGTAATTGCAAATTCATCGATGTCTAATTTAGACTTCAAAAGTTATTGGATTGGATTTTACTGGTTTTATTGCACAGTTATTCTGTTTCATAAAAACTCCAATTTTATCTACAGAAGGTATTGGATGGGAGATCTTTTTAGTTCCATCTTCAGTATCTATTTCCATGTTCTAGCTATATTGTGCTTAAAGAAGTCTTCTGAGATAAACTTTATCGATTTTGTTAAGATGCTGAATTTTGCTTAGACATAACTTCTTAAGAGAGCAACTTCTAGTGAAATTTATTTTTAATAGTCTCTATATATGTATAAAAATGGCCACTCACTATATTGCTCTTAAAGGTCTTTTTCTCGGTATTATAAATGAAATACTGTTTATCTTTTCTTCTGTTTTAGGCTTGATTATGAATAGTTCTAATTATTGTGATATATTCATACAAATATTGGAAGCTTTGAAGAAAATTGGATTCATTTTAAAGGGTATCCTAATTGACTCTTCTTGTTTCTTTAAGTATCTTGTCAATCTCCTTCTTTAAAATTGGTTAATAATATAACTTGCTCTGTATCTATGTTTTTTTAGCCGATAGTTATAGCTATTTAAAGTTGTATATCAATGATTTTGGAGTGGACGTCCTTTTTTAATGGAAAACTCCAAGAAATCCAATATGGATTTCAGAAGTTATTAGATTGAGTTTTGTGGTTGTATTGAATGTTTTGGTCTGTTATAAGCACCCTGATTTAGGCTACATAAGCTATTGGATTGGAGATTGTTTATGTCCATTCTTCAGTTCTTATTGTCGTATTAGTTTTGATGGTCATAGTTTGGTCTCGCTCAAATGTTTTTTGCTTTATTATCCCGGTGATTTATGTCGATAGGATGTTGGAATATTAAAGGATGTGATAGAAAGAATGTTATGGAAGAATGTAGGGACTTTTGCAATAGTAACAACATTAAGATCTTAATGTTGTGTGAAGTAAAATCTAAATCACCCCCTTCCCAAGCTATTGCTAGTGCTGCTGGTTTCCATCATTTTGATTATCTCCCTACTATTGGTTATGCAGGGGGCATTTGGCTCTTTTGGAAAGATTGTAATATAAATCCTTTCCCTTTATATGTTATTCATAAATCTATGAGATTTTTAGATTGTTCTATAAATCTTTTGAATTTAGATATTCAATTCATGGTGATTTTTATTTATGCACCAGCCTCAAAAGGAGCATAAAAATGAATTTTGGAATGAACCGATATCCTATATTAGTTCTCTCTCTTCTCCCTTTATTATACTTGGTGATTTTAATGAGATTAGTAATGCATCAGATAAATCTGCAGGTGCTCCCTTCACTTCTTCTAGATCTTATTACATGCAAAACCTATTTAGTATTGTAGCTTTCACTGAACTCTCTTTTGTTGGTCATGTTTTTACCTGGCGAAAGAAAAGGGTTGGCCCCAATAATATTCATGACAGATTGGATAGAGGTGTAGCAAGCATCTCTGGGTTGGGATTATTTCCCCAAGCTTCTCTTAAACATCATATTTTTACTTCTTCCGACCACTGCCAACTTTCACTTCATTATCTATCTCAAAATTGTTCTAAGGCTCCTCCTTTTAGATTTGAAAAATGTGGTGTTCTAAGAAAGAATATGATACTCTAGTTAAACGAAATCTGAGTAACAAGTTCAATGGTTCTCATATGTATAATCTAACTAAAAATGCAAACTTCTCAAAGAAAATTCTAAGGAATGAAATAAATTCCAATTTGGTAATATCATTAGACAATTACGCCAGATAGATATTAGACTTGAGGAAATTCAAGATATTCTTATCATTGATCCTTTTAGTGTAGCTCTTCAAAATCAACAGGAAATTTTCTTAAATAAGAGATTCAAATTGTTAGACTAAAATACTACTTATTGGAAACACAAAAGCAAAACTTACTATCTAATATTTGGGGACACAAACTCAAAGTATTATCATACCCACACTACAATTAGTAAACATTGAAACCAAATCAAACAATTTACCACGGAAGATGCACAGGTTATTTCTCAACCTATGCTAATAGAACAAGAAATTACAGAAGCTTTTAGAAAAAGATTTGTCGCTAACCCTAGATGTTTATTTGATAAAAATGTGGATTTTCATCTTGTTTCACTTGTAGTATTTGATGATAATAATCAGCTTTTATTTTTGTCAATCTCCAAGGAAGAAATTAAGGAAACGGTTTTTGGGCTTGCCCCTGATAAATTCCCGAGTCCGGATGGGTTCCCTCCTTATTTTTTTTCAGAGATATTGGACTTTAGTTGGGAATTCAGTGTATCGTGTTGTTCAAGCTTTCTTTCACATTGGTCATATGCTTAAGGAAATTAATAATACATTTCCTGCCTTAATCCCCAAAATTGAAAATCCCTTAAATGCAAATCACTTCCGTCCTACAAGCTTGTGCTCCACTATTTACAAAGTTATCTAAAAAATAATCACAAACATATTGAAAATTACTATGGGTAAAATTATTCACCCACTTCAAGGTGGTCCCTGAAAGACTAATCCAAGACAACATTCTTATTGCTCATGAAGTGTTTTATTCATTTAAGAACAAATTAGGAAAGGAATGGTGGATTGCGATTAAATTAGACATGGAGAAAGCTTATGATAGACTGGAATAGAATTACATTTATACCACTTTAGATATGTTGTGGTTTAGCCCAACTTGGATTGGTTAGATTCGTAGTTGCATTTCTACTACTTCGTTTTCAGTCCTAGTTAATCATATTCCAGGAGAAAGATTTTTTCCCTCTCATGGGATTCGGCAAGGGGACTCCCTTTCCCCGTATCTTTTTCATTCTATGTGTTGAACTACTAGTTAGAGAATTTTCTCAAGCTAGTAATTGTCCTCGGAATCTTATAGGTGTTCTTTTAGCAGACCGAGAGTTAGAATTCCTTTTCTTACCTTTGCTGATTACACCATGATTTTTGCTAAGGCAACTGATCTTTGCGGTACGAAAATTAGGCAAATTTTAGATAAATACTGCTCGATGTCAGGGCAAATTGTTAATTATCATAAATATGCTTTTCAATGTTCTCCGAATGTTATTGATTCTGATAAAATAAACTTAGTTGTTATTCTTGGGATGTAAGAAACTTCAGATTTAGGTGATTAAGTTAGTTCAAAAAAAGCATATGAAGGACAATAGTATTGTTTCGTGTAAAATCCGTTCTACTGCTTCTTGGCAATGGAAAAATCTTCTGTGTCATCGATAAATTTTTAAACAAGGTGTTAGATGGCAGTTGGGCAATGGCAAGAATATTATGTTTTAGTCTGATAATTGGATCTTTGAGTTCCCACTTCTCCTCTCTAAGTTTCATCCAACTCTCAATAATGAAAGGTTGCAAATTGTATCTTGGACTCGGGTCTCTAGGATTGCCCTAAACTCCTTACATTAGTTCCTCTTAATATAGTAAAGATTATTGCTTCTCTTTTTATTCCTTCGTCTAATCAAGAAGACAAATTGGTATGGGGGCTAACTTCGGATGGCCATTATTCAGTCAAATTATGTGCTTCTCTTATCCAAAATCTTAATGGTTACAATGATCTCAAGGTGGACTACAATTGGATTTGGGGTATTTGTGCTCATTCTAAGATTAAAAATTTTCTTTGGAAAGCTTGTAATGATGGGCTAGCTTCTACTAGTCGTTTTTTTTTTAAAAAAAGACATATTTTTGTGCCGCAAAATTGTTGTTTCTGTAATAATCCTTCTGAGACGACATGTCATTTGTGTTTTGGTTGTCCTTTTACATTAGATGTGTTTGCTCACTTGGCAGATAATTTTGAATGGCATATTCTTCCTTTGTGGATCCCTTCGTTGGAGCTCACTTCTTTTTGTTCGGCTTTAAAGCTTGCCATAATTGCTTGTCTATTGCTAATCTTACTCAACTCGCTATTGTTTGGTGGCATGTTTGGTATTTCAGAAATAAACTCATTTTCAATGATGAGAGTGTTTCTTTCTCTCAAGCTAGTTTTATCATTAACTCCTATGTTAAGAAGTGGGATAAAGCTATGTTGCCTCCTCGCTCTGGTAATCTAATTGGGCCCTTCCTGATGAGAAAGTTGTTAAGTTAAATTTTGATGGTTCTAAACTGGATAATTGGCAAGCTTCTTATGGCTTTGTTCTGAGGAATTCTCAAGGTGAGGTTTTGATGGCATGCAAGTGCCAAATCTTTGGGAGATTATCCTTCGTATTGTAATAGCAGAAGCTATAGGGTTGATGGAAGGCATTAAAGGGGCCATTTATCTCCATATTAAGAAGTTTGTCATTGAAGGAGATAATATCACTGTTATTAACTCTATTAAGCCAAATGGTAATTCGTCGTGGTCTATTGCTAATATTATTGTTGATGCAGGTTTGCTTTTGGAGCATTTTGATCAAGTGTCGTTTCAACATTGTTATCGGGAGGCCAACCGAGCATCATATTTTATGGCACACAAGGGTCACTTCTCTTCGGATGTGTTATTTTGGTCTCCTCCTTATTGTATTGAATTTTCCATTCTCATCCGCAAGAATGTTTTAGGTTGGCCTCCAGATTAAAAAGGGTAACTTTAGGTTTTTTTCCTCCTCATAAAAAAAATTCATTATATAAAGAAAGTAGTCATAAAGGTGTATTTTCAAAAAGCCTAAAGCTAATAATGTAGTCATAAAGGTGTATTTTCAAAAAGCCTGAAGCTAATAATATAGTTTATTTCTGATTAAAATTGAGCTATTGGACCAGAAAAAACATGACCAACCACAATCCAACTTGTTTGGATCCCTGTATCATATGTTATGAGCATAATCCATAATCAACTCAACGTTAGAGATAAATCCGACCCATGTATTTGAATTGCCAGCTTTTACAAAAGCCAGGAGCCCTATTAAAAGTTCTTCAGTCCGGTAATTGAACAGGACCACGTTATTGGCGCTTATATGCACAGCTTTGTCTCATTTAGTATATGTGTGGTTCGTGTTCCTTGTTTATCATGTGTAGGACGTACGTTTGGCCAATATCAAAAACCATGCAAATGTGCGAACCAAATAAAAGGCCATATCCACTCACAACACATAATTTAAAATACTAATGCATTGTGCCTATCACAAAAGGAGGCCAACTAGAGTTCCTGCTAATTCATGTTGTCTAAACTTTTTCTTTCACCTCCAAAGTCCGGGTAAAGTAAAATCCTTGACAAATCCAAAAAATAATTTCGAAAAAACAACTTTTGTTACAACTTGACACATCTAAAATCAGTGTAAATACTTGCTAATTCATTTTCAAAAAACATGGAATTTTTCATAACAACAAAGTTTACCACTTCGACAAATGCATACCCGTATGTAATTCAGGTAAGACTACGAGTTACACAAATCCTAATTACTATATGAAATAACTAGCGAATAATAGTAGATATTGACCGAGCTTTCGAAACGTACGTACCTGAAAGCCGTTGAGGGGGGTGTCGAAGTGAGTGGGATGGTTGATTCTCTCCTTGATGATGTCTCGGAGATGTTTGGAATAGGCACTCATTAGATCTGCTTTTATTGGAGGTTTGGTTAATGCCAAAGAAACCCTGGCTTGTCTATTAGCATACTTGCAGGCGGCTCTATCACATAGTTCTTCAACCTCAAGAGAGGTGAACCCTCCGCTTTTTGTAAAAAATTTTAGACCATTTCTAGTGTATGGTAAATGCGATGCTGTCATCTGCAACACAAACATGATTTTAAATAATATTGCATAAATCAATCGTTGGGAATGAATTGGATATAATTGCAGTTACCATTATAGAACCATCATAAGAAAAAAGCAGGCAAAACAGTGCTCATAAAACAAGCGGGTGTAGTTGCAAGTCCCATGTCAAAAGGTACGCAACCAGCCCTAGAGAGACCAGCGAATACAGCTGCGCTCAATAGGGCACCTGATATTCGAGGATCTCGTCCTAGGGATACCCTAACATCTTTAGCCTTCTCATGATCATCTCTCAACTTTGCTATCAACCACTCGCCGAAACTCTCCGCAATGGCGTCCACAGCAGGCGGCGTAAGGTCGACAGTACGACCCTTTTCACCCTCCAATGCCACCCCTCGAACGTCTGAACCATCTCTGAAGCCTCCTGATTTTTTCTATCTCGTCGTCGTTGGTTATTATGACATCTTGAGCCGTGCTCGAAGATCTTACGAAGATGGTACTGCTTTTAGTGGAAAAGGGAGCGAAGCTGAGGCTTAGTGTACTTTGTAATGATTTTCTCTCTTGTGCCAATCTGAATTTTGGTTTATTAGCATTGTGGTTTAGTATGAGAGTTGAAGATGTACAGGCCATGGATTCAGATTTGGGGAAAATGTGTTATTGGGTAAGCCACTTTGGAAGATAAAATGCTATGATACACATTAATATCTTTGAAGAATAAATTGAACCACAAGTCCGCAACCCTACAATATTTGAGTTACTCTCTAGGCTATACTATACAAATATCTTCAGGTAAACTGACAAAAATTTGCAGATTTTTTACTCTCTCCACACCTACGGACTTGTAAACTCAGCTTTCTCTTGTTGTTTTATATTTCCTTTTCTTTTCGTGTTTTGTTATGTTTGACATATTTTTACAAAATATATACACAAAAAAAGGTAGCAAGAATAGAAAGAGAGAGGGAGTAAAAACAAGCGTACCATGTATTAGGATGCTGAACTGTATCTTTGAACAAGAACATGACAATTTATGAATTGCAAAGCTAAAAGTTGAAGGTTTCACCATTGGGAAGTTTAATTCTTCCACACATCTACTTCCTTCACTGACACACTTTTCATTTTTGAAAATGTTGTAATAAGTGACACCTGCCTCAAAAATATTTTTTTTTCAATTTTATTACAACTTTGCCATTATTAATTTTCCCCAACTTTTCACCTAACCTCTATCAATTACCAACCTCCCGCTAACCCTCATTAATTCATTTAACCATTTCCGCCCATTTTCACCCCCTTCCCCACCGCTTTTCTTTCAATTCAACAACATTTCTCATTTTCTCTCTTTTATTCTAGAAAAATCTCGAGAACCCTAGATCTCCCTCTCTCGTTTATCTCATTTTCTCTCCTAAACTCAAGAACCCAAGTTCCCTTTTAAAAAGTCTGGATTATCTCTTTGTCTCTCACAGTCGTCTAAATCTTCAATCGCTCTCGTCTTCCTTCTCTCCCTCGTTTTCTAAACTAGGAAACCCTAGATCTGGGTTTTTCGCAATTAGCTTAAGTCTAGAAGTTGTTCGTGTTATATATTCCACTACAATATGTTTATGAATAATATAAACTATGTATTGTACCTTATGTTTTCAACTTTGATACTTAACTACTTAGACTACGTTGTAATAATTAAATAATTTAATTGGATATTTGCGCTTATGCTTAGATAGTTTCAAATTTCCTATTTATCCTAATAAAGGGAAGTGCAGAAGTCTGCGCTAGCAACATCACTAATTAGCTGTTATTTAGGGAGGGTTGTTACAATTATGATTAGTAAAGTGATTATTGATCATGGGTTTAGTTGAGATGAGTTATCTTATTGAATTGTTGTTTTGGTTGATTGAATAAGTGAGGTGCTGTTGAATTAGTTTGTTGAGAGTTAGTTTAGAATCATTGTTTTGGGAGTTAGTTTGAGCATAGCACATACTCCCTCCGTCCCTAAATAGAGTTCTCATTTTTCCATTTATGTCTGTCCCAAGTAGATTTTCCATTTCCTTATTTGGTATGAGTCCACCATTTAAAATAGTATTTAGCTTTCATTTTATTCATTATATTATCCACTTCCCAGTAAAACAAGATGACTTTGTAAATTGACTCACATTCTCTCAGCTCAATAAACAATTCATAAATAGTGTACCAACTTCTATTTTAGTTCTGATTTAATACAACTAAGGTTCCACTTATGATTTCTACACTTGTGCCCAAAAGAAATGGGAACTCTATTTAGGAACGGGGGAGTATATAAATGTTAAGTTTCTGTTAGTTTGAATATTGAAACCTCATTTGGATTCCTTTCTCATTTTAGTGTGGAATTTATTCATTATTGCTATAATGGTTGAGGCATTTGGAGTTGGTATGCAGACTTAAGAATATGGATTGCTTAGTTTATATTGGAAAGGTTTTAGTTTATATTGGATTGGCTAGTTTATATTGGAAAGGCTAATTGAATAAGTTTCTTTATCTAAAGTTTATGGAAAAGTATAACTGTTATTATTATTATTATTGCGGAGGTGATTGTTAATGTCATTAAATAAATTAGAGTTTGCTTTTCATTTGCATATGACTTGAGTAATTGTAGCATTAGTACGAATAAAGCAATTAGAGCCTGTTTAAGGGAACTAAATTTAAATTCTGTTGTCTGATTAGTATGATGAGCAGTTAGTAATGTTTATTAATGTAATTGTAAGAGTAAAATATGAAGGATGATTATGAGCTTAAGGTATTATTTATATAAGCAATCCTAAGGAGTATTGAAGACTAATAGTGTCAAACTTAAATAGGATCATATGGTCGTATAGTAGTAATTCAAGTTCATTGTTGAGTTATGTAGGCGTGAGCGCGTATTTGACTACCCAAGATTTTATTAAATACATTTTTCGAAGTCGCCAACAAGTCTTCAAAGGAAGACTCATAAACCTAATTGGATATTTGGGAAACCAAAGGGACATTCGAGGGACTTATCCAATGTAGATTTCCCCGTCATAACTTTATTAATGGTCATGAACCAAAAAGAGAGTGTGGGGGGAGGGGTGAGGGTACGAATATGGTCATAATGAACCACGTTTGCCCATTGTTGGCCTCTACTAAATATCGATTCATATTATAGTTTTATGCAAAAGAATAACCACATAATGTTTTAAGCACACTAAAAACGATTAGTCTAGGGTGGTTCATGAATCACATAAAAGGCTACTTTTGTGGTGGTATGTTATTAAACAATCAAGATTATTGGGTTCCTAGCAGGTTGTCCATGTTATCTCGATTTAGTTAGAACATTTTTTAGGTCTTGATTAACAATAATAACATGTGGGTGATGAAAAGACAAGCGAGACAATCATAACAATATATAAAAATAAATAAAAAGAAGGATGAGATCGAATATACAAGAAGAACGTTTATTTATTAAAGATCTACATCAGAAACAAAGAGTTAGTAACTTCAATAAATAAAATAAAAGAGATTATTCAAGGACCCTAAGGAGTATACTGATGCGTATGAGAAGTGTTAATTATGTAGTATTCTAGTTCTGTTAGAATTCTATATAATTTAGGTGTCTTAATTCCTAATTTGTTAAGAGTTTGTTTTACATTAGGACTTTATAGTTTGTTTTACATTAGGATTTTAATGTGTTAGGCGTGTGCTTTTGCATAGCTTAGCCGTGTGTTAGTGATAAGTTTGTTAGTTTTATTTTTGTTTATCCTTTATGCTTTACTAGTTCTAATAAGTTTAGGATTCTTTGTAACCTATATATTGCCATTCGACCATCATAATAAAGTAGTGTGAGTTTTTGAGTTTAATTCTTGGTGAATTAATTGTTTTCTGGAGAGAATCCAAACGTTTTCCAGAGTGAATCCTAACCCTAGTTGAATCTTGACTTAGATTAGTCAAATTCTTCATATCCCTTGTTCCATTCGACCAACCATTGCTGGTTGTTCATCATAATATTCGAATCTTGCATTCATTAACATTAAAGTTTGCATCTTTAATCCTACAAAAACTAAACTACTGACTAAAGAGCCTAGGATTGTGTTTCTTGCATAAGGAAATACATCATCTTATGATGCGTATGAGAAGTGTTAATTATGTAGTATTCTATTTCGTTAGAATTCTATGTAATTTAGGTGTCTTAATGACGGGTCGTTGTATACTCGCCAAATATAACCTAATTTATCCAATATAGGATAAGTATAGGGTCGAAATCCACAAGGAAGTAGGGTTAAGTCAATAGTTAATTAGCTAACCACAATGAGCTAAATCAATTTTTGGGTTTTGATTGAAAGTTTAGCAATGATTCTAAATTCTAATTAAACTAGGAAATTTGTAATGAAAATCAACGAACAATTAAAGGAGATAAGACAAGGGTAAAGAAACTAGGGGATTAGGGGGATTCACCAACACTCAATCCAAGAATCTAATCATTTAAGCCAAGGGGAAACAAATGGGGGATCACAAGGGGAAAATCAAGAACATATGAATTCCAATTACTCTCTCGAGCTAATTAGAAGGGCTTGATTAGTCACTCATGACCTATTCTCATGGCATGAGCAACCAATCTAGCCAAATCAAGCACAACACGATTAATCAAGCTTCCCTAAACTAAAAAATGCCTATTTTCATGGAAATCCTAGTCTAGCAACCAAACATAGTTTATTCCTAGCTTCATCTCTCAATCCTTCACTAGGAATTCCAAATATGTAAGTTAAGTGGTGATCAAGCACCCAACAAACCAAGTAAAACAAGTTTGATCAACAAGTTCAACCCCAAAAGTTAACCCCCTAACTTAGATCCAAGATCCAATGAGTAAATGAAGGTTACATCCCTTTCTCTAGTAAGAAACTACTCACACATTATGTAAATAAAATAAAACAAAGCTTGAAATAACTTAATCACCATAACCATGGATGAAAAGAGGAAAATTGCAAATAATCAACTAATAAAGCAAGATATAAACAAACAAAGCATGAAATAAGCAAGAATAATGGAAGGAAAGAAGAAAATAAACATTGATTACCAACTTTAAGCTTTCATAAATGAAGAATGGAGATCCAAAAGCTTCAAACTTCCACTTTTCTCTCTCCTAAGGTTTTGCTCTAAACTTGAATGCTAAAACAAGATCTAATTTCTCTCTAATCTCTAGTTAAAAATTGCTTAAGTTAAAATAAGAGGAGTCCCTCTTTTATAGTCATAAGAAATAAAACAGAAAATTACAAAATAGCCCCCGCATAAAAACAAACAAAGTCGCAAAACCGTTTTCGGAAAATGACCCGACCTGAGCAGGTGACATGACCCGAGCTCTCGGGTGACATAACCCGAGCCCTCGGGTCACATGTCCCGGGCGGGTCAACTTGTCAGGACCATGGAGATTTCCCAATCAAAGCGACCCGGGCGGGTCTGTGAACCCGAGCCCTCGGGTCACCATACCCGGGTGGGTCTGCTGAAAGAAGGGCGCTATTTTTGTCTGGCTGGGCTGACCCGGGCGGGTCCACACACCCGGGCCCTCGGGTCAGCCACTTCTTCTATTTCTTCTCTTCTTTCGAGCTCCTTGGTGCTCCATTTCTTCAACACTTTGCCTCGGGCTTGTGCATAGACCCTCCAAGCGTGCTCCCAAATCCTGAAATATAAACAAACACCCAAAGAAAGAGCGCAAGGGAGGAAAAATGCACAAAAAGAAGGAAAAGGAAAGAACTAAGCATAAATCAAGCATATAAACCAATCATCAAACTCCCCCAAGCTAGATCTTTTCTTGTCCTCAAGCAAAATAGATTAACACACAAGTAGGAGAATGAAAACTTATTTGAAAACAAAATGAAGAAGAAAGAGGGAAGAAAAAAAAATGAAAAAGGAAGGAAGGATAAAGAATTTACACTAACTCATTTTCATAGGAATCACAATTGTATTTAGCACATGCAACAAGCTCTTTAAACCCCTAGATCGCTCTAGAGGGCGAGTGGGATCTCGTGAGGGTTTCCAAAGAGTTTTCAAACCGACCACTCTAGTTTTTTCATCAACCATTTATTCAATCGAATTCAAGAGTAATGCCCAAGTCAACTATCAATGAAATGGTTCACAAGCAAAGATAGAGAGCAACTTTCAAAACAACTAATTTCCATGTGTATTCATAGGTTATGAGTAGAGAAAGCAACTAATCGAGATTGCAAAAGGACACCTAATTAGACTTTTTACTCGCTCATTAGAGAACACCTAGCTATCCAAAAGATTTAGAGCCCTTCGAGTGTTATAGAAGCTCAAACTACTAGTCCACTATGCCTAGACACACAAACATGCCTTAGACTCCCCTCTACTCAAAACTTTAGAAAAAAAAAAGTACTAAGTGTGGGAGGCATCCACAAATTGACCTCTTTTATTGGAATTATTCTATTATTTTTGCTTTTCGTTTTTCTCTTCACTTTTTATTTTTATTTTTCACGCCTTTTGTTTGTTTTTGGCTTTCTGTTTTTCCCTTATTATGGGAATTTTTGCTATACAAAAGAGGAGTAACTGCTCACTAAAGAGAAACATGAGAACTTGTGGCTTTTTGTACCACTAATTACAAATGAAAAGAAGTAAAAACTAAGCTTTTTGTAGAGTTTTGTTTGGGGACATGATGAACATATCTAGGGACACTAGGGACCGCAAATTTGAAGCTAAATTTATTCAAGCATGAGCAACATAGTCAAGATTCAAGACTAGACATTCAATTGAGCATTCATTGGTTTCATTTTGGTTGATTCTAATGCAATCAAGATTAATCACCTCCTAAGGCACCACAACCCAAGCTCACACTCTTCCAAAAGGAGCCTCTAAACATATACTCAAAATCCAAGTAAGGAATCCACATATATCGTCAACTAGCATCTTCCTTGGGCAAGGAAATCAAAACTTTATTCAAAGGTAAAACTTCTTTTTGTTTTTCTTTTGTTTTTGGGTTTTATTTTTTAGAATAAATATTTTTTTCTTTTTCTTAAAAACTAAGAAAATAAACAAATAAGAAAAATCGAATCATGAGACACCACATATTAACAAGCATTGGCCCATTTACCAAGCTTAACCACAATCACAAACAACAATTCAATCAAAATAGCAACAAGGGTCTCCTAACGCCTACCCCGTAACGTAAAAACTACTCAAACACCCCGTAAAGTAAAAACTACCCAAACAATGAAAATACCCCCCCAAGCCAAACCGAACACCGTCCTCGGTGTGAAAGGAAGAACAAGGCGGGGAGGGGGTGGGGAGGGACCAACTCAAGGGTCGAGGTCCTCCTCCCCTCGGGGGAGGCGGGGGTTGCATATAGGAGGGGTAGGGGGTGCCGGAAGGGACCATGCTGTTATCATGAAAGAATTGCAAAATGGGGGTAAAATTCTCTCGCATCTCTTGTTGGAAGGTGGTTAGTCTTTGTTCAAAACTATCGAACCGCCTATCTATATGGGCATAAATAGGGGCATAGTCGGGAACATAGGTGGGATGGGGTTGGGGAGGAGGAGGGGGAGGGGCGGAAGAGGAGGAGGCAAGCTCATGGGGATCCCGTCGATGGTAGGTGCGGATCTCCGCGCCTTCGTCCGCGGCTTCTTGGATGAGATAGTTGACTTGCCCCGTTTTAATCTCGGTGATGCGGCGGTTTGGAAGTTGAATGGAAGACACTTTACCAATCTTCCAAGTAAAATGTATTCCAGTCACTGTAAACCAACGCGCATCTTGTAGGTGTTGTTGGTTTATTAGTGGTTGGCCCCGCAACCTCGGGGTCCTAGGGCGAACCCTAAAGTGCTCAAGCAATGGCAGTAATCAAGCCGCCCACAACTATCGACCCACATCCGAGAGTTTTTGGGGTTCCTACCCTTTGGACATGGCGGGCAAACATCAAAGGTATGTTCAGCTTCTTCTTATTCCATAGGTAAGAACCTATGATCATAAGTTCCGATTGACTTAACTTTGAGTTATCCTTTCTCCCATAGTGTTCCCTAAAAACTTGCGAGAAACCTTGGGATAGCTAGTTGGTGTATGAGTGGGTCATTAGCATTTTTGGCATCATAACTCTTTCCGTCACTCAACTTACTCCAACAATCATAAAGGTTGAAAGAAGGTGTGGGAGTGGTGCTCGATTCAATTTTTAATTCAAAAATTTCAGCAAAATCACCAATAGACATAGAATGAGCAACATTCCCCAACCTAAAATTAAGAACGACTTCGGCTCCAGTTGAGCACGCAAGCCGTTGCTCTCCGGTTACTTCCAAGGAGCTTAAGAATTCAAGTGTTATACATTTATAAGTTTTTTTTTCTCATCAATAACACTTTTTTTCATATTCAATCCGTCAGCTATATTATTTACATCCCCCCGAATTCCCCATAAAGACAACAAGGTCTCATCAACAAAACGGGTAGGGGCGAATTCCTTAGCCTTAAGGGCTTGTAATCTATTAAAATGTTCTAAACCATCGAAAACAATAAAAGGGAATTCGGGATCATGAAACTCACCAGGGGTATCATGAACCGAGATATTTTCCCCTTGTGATGGTTGGCTTGAGTTAGCTTGCCCCGCTTGTCTACTCCGCTTTGAATTCCTCCTCTCCATGCTTTGAATTACTTGTTGCTCAAAGTTTCAAAATCCCGTAACTTAGTGGTGAGGGTGGAAAAAAAATAAAATTTTTTTTATTTGTTTTTGAGTTTTTTATGAGAGAAATGGAAGGGGGATGATGTTTTAGGAAGAATTTGTGAAGAGATTTGAGTGGAAAATGATGAATTTGAGAGTTGTGGTAAAATTTTTGAGGAGAGAGAAAATGGTGAAAAATGGTGGAGATGGGGCTTTTGAAGAAGAAAAAGTTGAAATTTGTGGAGAAAAGTTGATGAGGATGAAGATTTGTGAAGGATTTTAAGTTTTTGAGTGGTGATTTGAGTGAATTGAATGAGTTTTAGGAAGTTAGGGTTTGGAGTTTGAAGAGGGTTAGAGAGAGTTGAGAGGTTAAAGATGAATAAAGAGTGCAGAGGAAATGAGGAAAGATAAAAAAAAAAAATCAGAAATTTTCGACCCTCCTTGCCAACCGACCCCCCGAACCGGGCGGGTCGCCTCACCCGAGCCCTCGGGTCGAGCGACCCAAGCGGGTTTCTTAGACCCGGCGAGCCGGGCTCATTTCAGCCGTTGTTGTTTTCTTAATCACCCGACCCGGGCGGGTCAATGCACCCGAGCCCTCGGGTCGAGCTGACCCGGGCGGGTTTTCCCTGACCTGGGCGGGTCCGCTTGTCGGTCGTCATTTTGCCTGGCTCCCTTGAGCGACCCGGGCGGGTCAGGAGACCCGGGCCCTCGGGTCAGCTCCATGCTCCTTTTTCTTCTTCTTTCCTTGCATCTCTTTGCTCCAAAATTCCTCCCATGCAATCCTAAACATATCCAAATCACAAAATCACCATAGCAAATATTTCAAATGCCATAATAATATGTGATAATCCATCATTCCAAGTAAATCAAAACTAAAAAGAAGAAAAAGAAATAGAAATAAGTGAGAAAAACGGGTTGCCTCCCGCTAAGCGCTTGTTTTAAGTCATTAGCTTGACTACCATAAATCTTCAATCATTTTGAGGGGAGTAGTCCTCAAGATCAATAGAATATGCTTCTTGAATAGGTGCACCATCATAATATGTCTTGAGCCTTTGTCCGTTCACTTTGAAACATCCCTTTGCATCGTTACAAATCTCGACCGCACCATGTGGGAATACTTGATGCACGGTGAATGGACCACTCCACCTTGATTTGAGCTTGCCCGGAAATAACCTCAATCTCGAATTGAACAAAAGGATTTTGTCACAAACTTTGAATTCCCTTTTCATGATTCGTTGATCATGCCAAGCCTTTGTTCTCTCTTTGTACACCCGGGAGCTCTCATAGGCATCCTTCCTAAGCTCCTCAAGCTCATGGACATCAAGCATCCTTCTTTCACCCGAAGCTTGAAGGTCAAAATTCAAAGCCTTGATGGCCCAATAAGCCTTGTGCTCCAATTCCACGGGCAAATGACACGATTTTCCATAAACAAGCTTGTAAGGTGTCATGCCAATAGGGGTTTTGTAAGCCGTGCGGTAGGCCCACAATGCATCATCCAACTTGGAGGACCAATCTTTTCGAGATCGGTTCAACGTCTTCTCCAAAATGAGCTTGACCTCTCTATTAGATATCTCCGCTTGACCACTAGATTGAGGGTGGTAAGAGAGACCCATTTTGTGATGCACCCCATATTTAGGAAGAAGGGTCTTGAATGATTTCTTGGCAAAGTATGATCCCCTATCACTAATGATGGCTCTTGGAACTCCGAAACGGGGGAAGATCACCTTCTTAAATAGCTTGACCACTACCTTGGCATCATTTGTAGGGGAGGCGATTGCTTCAACCCATTTAAAAACGTAATCAATCGCTACCAAGATGTAACGATTACCAAGGGAGGAGGGAAAGGGACCCATAAAATCAATCCCCCAAACATCAAAAACTTCCAACTCCAAGATGCTTGTAAGGGGTAGTTCATGCCTTTTTGAGATATTGCCAACTCTTTGGCACCGATCACAAGCCTTGACAAAGCCCCAAACATCCTTGAACATACGTGGCCAAAATAGACCACATTGTAAGATCTTTGCCACGGTCTTGTCGGCTCCCATATGACCACCACATGGGGATGAATGGCACATCCCTATTACATTCTCGATCTCATCATCCTGGAGACACCTCCGGTAAATACCATCCACCCCCCTCTTGAACAAGTATGGATCCTTCCATACATAGTGCTTGGCCTCATGCATGAACCTTAGCTTTTGTTGATAGTTAAGGTCATCCGGTATGAGTCCACTAGCATGAAAATTAGCAAAATCCGCGAACCAAGGAGCATGCATGGACTTAATGGCATAGAGGAAATCATCTTGGAGAGAATCATTGATGGGAGGGTCCAAGTCATGTGAATCATCCATAGGAAGGCGGGATAGGTGGTCGGCAACCGAGTTTTCGGTGCCCTTCTTGTCTTTGATCTCATTATCGAACTCTTGTAGGAGAAGGATCCACCTAATCAAACGAGGCTTGGCATCCTTCTTGGTTATGAGATACTTGATAGCCGCATGATCCGTGTATACCACCACCTTGGAGCACACAAGGTATGACCGTAACTTGTCAAAAGCAAACACGATTGGTAGGAGTTCCTTCTCCGTGGTAGCATAGTTTCTTTGAGCGGAGTCAAGCGTCTTACTTGCATAATAGATCACATAGAGCTTTCCTTCTTATCTTTGTCCTAAAACGGCTCCCACTGCGCTATCACTAGCATTACACATTAGTTCAAAAGACAAGCTCCAATCTTTTTCAAATTTGAATTCGATGTCTTTTTGAAGCAAATTGGATAGGGGCTTTGAGATTTTTGAGAAATCTTTGATAAAACGGCAATAAAAGCCCGCATGCCCAAGAAAATATCTCACTCCCTTCACCGAAGTTGGGGGAGGTAATTTCTCAATAATCTCAATCTTAGCCCTATCCACCTCATTCCCTTTTTGAGAGATCTTATGACCAAGGACTATGCCATCTTCAACCATAAAATGACATTTTCCCAATTAAGAACGAGATTCATCTTTTGACATCTCTCCAAAACCCTTTGAAGGTTGGAGAGACAAATGTCAAAAGATGAACCTACCACGGAGAAGTCATCCATGAAAACTTCTATGGTTGATTCAAGCATGTCCGAAAAAATGGCGGTCATACACCTTTGGAAGGTGGAAGGAGCATTACACAATCCAAATGGCATCCTTCGATAAGCGAAGGTGCCAAATGGACATGTGAATGTTGTCTTCTCTTGGTCATCGGGTGAATGGAGATTTGAAAGAACCCCGAATAACCATCCAAAAAGCAAAAATGGGTATGACCCGCCAATCATTCAAGCATTTGGTCAATAAAAGGGAGGGGGAAATGGTATTTCCGGGTGGCCTTATTCAACTTACGCTAATCAATGCACATGCGCCACCCGGTGACCGATCTTGTGGAGATAAGCTCACCTTTGTCATTTTTAATGATGGTTATTCCTCCTTTTTTTGGGACAACTTGAACGGGGCTAACCCACCTATTATCCGAGATAGGGTAGATTATCCCCGCCTCAAGGAATTTCAAAACTTCTTTTTTACCACTTCCTTCATGTTAGGATTTAGCCTTCTTTGACGCTCAATTGAGGAGGCTTCGACCATCATCCAAATGAATTCGATGCATACACAATGTGGGGACTTAGACCCTTGAGATCATCAATTGTATACCCAATGGCACTTCGATGTTGTTTTAGAACACAAATAAGTTTGTCAAGAGAAGGCCATTGAGTGTAGAATTGACAATCACGGGGTAAGTTTCATTATCTCCAAGAAAAACATACTTCAAAGAAGGGGGGGAAGGGGTTTTAACTCACATGTAGGAGGAGGCGTAGTCCATGGCGTAGTCCAAGCTTCACCCTCCTTTTCTTGTTCTTCCCCTTAGGTCTTGATTAACAATAATAACATGTGGGTGATAAGAATCATGCATAGAACAATCATAATAACATGAATATTAATATATTTACAAAATAAGAGAAAAGGGATTATAATATACAATAATAACGTTAATTTATTAAATATCTAGATCATGATAATAAATTGTTAGTAACTTCAAAGAAATATAAATAAAAGAATTATTCAAGGGTCCTCACGAGTATACCTATGCGGTTTAGGCCTAAGAGCGTAACGACCTTCAGGAGAAGCAATCTTGAAGCCAAAAGAACGATGTAAGTATGAACGTAAGTGTGTTTGATATGTTTGAAAGTATGTGGAAATGCGAATTTAGAGCACGAGCGTATGCGGAAAATAAAGTGTATGAGAAATAATAATGAAAAACCATCCTTTGATTCAGGAAATCAAGGAGTATTTATAGGGAAAGCAAAATTGCGCTTCACGCGCAATTTGCGCCAGGCGCAACAGGCTGTGTGACGCACAATCACACGTGTCAGGCGCATATTGACGCCCCTGACGCGTATTGACCAATAGAATGCGTACACGTGGTACGCGCTTTTGAAAAAGATAAAAAAGACAACCTGCGTGTCACACGGAGTAGTGCGCTCGGCGTAGGACTCTATGTGACACACATATCCACGTGTCAGACGCAGATTGGCACGCCTGACACATCGCAACCTCTGTCCTGAGGGCACGTGGTGCGCAAGGCGCATCACCTTTGTTCAGCTAAAGTTGCCAAGCTTTCTTACTAAACGCGTTTTTTGATGAATTATTTTTTCCCTTGAAATCCGAAAATTTAATATTACGGATTAAAAATCTGATTTTGATTTTATTTGATGAAAATATTTATTAAAAATAATAAATAAACAATTAGGCTTTTGGGGCTTAAAATATTTTAAATGGACTCAAAATATTTTATGGGCTAAAAATACAATTAATTATCATGAATAATTAATTGGGCTTTTTAAAATAAGATTTCTAAATACACTTTAATTTTATTTTGGGTTGGCTCTTCGGACTGCTCTTCCGTCGGGTTGCGTGAACAGGAAGGAATGATGCTGGTGTCTGGGCTGACCCGAGCCCTCGAGTCAGCTCCCTTCTCTCCTCTTTCGAGTTCTTTGATGCCCCGATTCTTCAACGTCTTGCCTCGGGTTTTTATAAAGGTCCTCCAAGCATACTCCTAAATCCTGAAATAAAACCAAGCACCTAAAGAAAGAGCACAAAGGAGGAAAATTGCACAAAAAGAAGGAAAAGCAAGCAATTTAGCCTAAACTAGTCTAAAAGTTATATAAACCAATCATCAAATTCCCCCAAGCTAGATCTTTGCTTGTCCTCAAGCAAAATAGAATAAAACACAAGTAGGAGAATGAAAATTTATTAGAAAACAAAATGAAGAAGAAAGAAGGAAGGAGAAAGGGAAAAGTAAGAAGGATAAATAATTTACACTAACTCATTTTCGTAGGAATCACGATTGCATTTAGCACATGCAACAAGCTCTATAAACCCCTAGATCGCTCTAGAGGGCGAGTGGGATCTCTTGAGGATTTCCAAAGAGTTTTCAAACCCACAACTCTAGTTTTGCATCAACCATTTATTCAACATAACTCAAGATTTATGCCCAAGTTAACTATCAATGAAATGTTTCACAAGCAAGGATAAATAGCAACTTTCAAGACAACTAATTTCCAACTGTACTCATAGGTTATGGGTAGAGAAAGAAACTAATCCAAGCTTGAGAAACATAGTCAAGATTCAGGACTAGACATCCAATTGAGCATTCATTAGTTTCATTTTGGTAGATTCTAATGCAATCAAGATTAATCACCTCATAAAACACCACAACCCAAGCTCACACTCTTCCAATAGGAGCCTCTAAATATATACTCAAAGTCAAAGCAAGGAATCCACAAATATCATCAAATAGCATCTTCCTTGGGCAAGGAAATCAAAACTTTATTCAAACCTAACACTTCTATTTGTTTTTTTTTCAAATTTTATTTTTGAACTAAAAACAAAGATTGAAAGAAAAAGGAAAAGGAAATGAAGAAAGAAAGCTAAAATGAAGTTGGGAAACGAAAGAAAAATTATTTTTGGATTTTTTCTTTTCTTTTTCTTAAAAACTAAGGAAGCAAACAAAAAAGAAAAAAAAAATATCATGGCTTAACACATATTAACAAGCATTGGCCCATTCACCAAGTATAACCACAATCACAAACAACAAATCCATCAAGAATAGCAATAAGGGTCTCCTAACATTTACCCCGAAAAGTAAAAACCACCCAAACAATGAAAATACCCCCAAGCCAAACCAAACACCGACCTCGGTGTGAAGATAAGAAAACAATCGAGGTGGGGGTGGGGAGAAACACCAAATCAAGGGTCTGGGTCCTCGTCCCCCTCGGGGGGAAGCGCGGGTTGCATATAAGAGGGGTAGGGGTGCCAGAGGAACCATGTTGTTATTATGAAGGAATTGCAAGATGGGGGAAAAGCTATCTCACATCTCTTGTTGAAAGGTGGTTAATCTTTGTTCAAAACTATCAAACCGCCAATGTAGATGGGCATAAATAGGGACATTGTCGGGAACATAGGTGGGATGGGGTTAGGGAGGAGGAGGGGGAGGGGCGGAATAGGAGGAGGCATGCTCATGGGGATCCCGCCTTTGGTAGGTACGGATCTCCTGGCCTCCCTCTGGGACTTCCAAGATGAGGTAGTTTTCTTGCTTTGTTTTGATTCCGGCAAGGTTGCGGTTTGGAATTTGGAGGGAAGGCGTTTTACCAATCTTCCAAGTAAAATGAAATCCATCCACACTAAACCAACGCACATCTTGTAGGTGTTGTTGGTTTATGAGGTTTGGCCCTTAGACCTCGGGGGTCCAAAGGCGAACCCAAAATGCTCAGCAATGGCGGTAATCAAACCGCCCACAACAATCGACCCACGTCCGTGAGTCTTTGGCATGCCTACCCTTTGGAGATGTTGGGCAAACATCAAAGGTATGTTCAGCTTTCTAAGTCTCCATACGTAAGAACCTATGATGAATAGTTCAGACTGACTTACATTTGAGTTGTCCTTCCTTCCAAAAATAGTGTTCCCTAAGAACTTACAGAAGTACCGGATAGCCGGTTGGTGGATAAGTGAGGCATTCACGTTTTTGGCTTCATATGTTTTTGACCTACTTATCTTGCTCCAACAATCAAAAATATTGAAGGAGGATGCGGGAGTAGTGCTCTGCTCAATTTTTAAACCAAAAATATCTGCGGAAATATCCATAGAGCGAGCAATATTCCGTATCCTAAAATGGAGAACGGCTTCAGCTCTAGTTGAGCATTGTCGCCGTGTCTTTCCGGTTACCTCTAAAGAGCTAAGAAACTCAAGTGTGATGCATTTATATGTTTTCTTTCACATTGCTAACACTTTTTTCATATGTAGTCTATTTGCAATATTATTAACATCCCACTTATTCCCCATAATGAAAGCAAAGATTCATCAATAAAGCGAGGGGAGTAAATTCTTTAGCCTTAAGGGCTTAAAATCTAATGAAATGCTCTAAACTACAAAACTTAAGGAAAGGGAATTCGGGATTATGAAACTCACCGGGGACCCGAAAGGTTTTCCTCCGCTCCTTGAGATTGTTGACTTGAGCTAGCTTCTCCCGCTTATCTAGTCCGCTTTGTCCTCCTCTCCATGTGTTGAACCTCTTGTTGCTAAAAAAAATCAAAATCCCGTAACTTGGTATGGTGAGTGAGGAAAAGTGATTTTTTTTTTTTTTTGTTTTTCATTTTTTTGCAAAAGAAATGGAAGGGAAATGAGGTTATAGGAACAATTTGTGAAGAAATTTGAGTGGAAATGGATCATTTTGAGAGTTATGATAAAATTTTTGGGGAGAGAGAAAATGGTGAGAAGTAAGTGGAAATATAATTTTTTGGGAAAGAAAAAGTTGAAATTTATAGAAGAAAGTTGACGAGGATGAAGATTTGTAAGTGATTTCAAGTTTTTGAGTGGTGAGATGAGTGATTTGAGTGAGTTTTAGAGAGTTAGGGTTTGGGTTTAAAAGAGGGTTGAGAGAGATCAAATGTTGAAGAAGATGAAAGAGTGAGAAGGGAGATTGAAAGTGTTTTCTTGTATTACAAACTGACCACGCGACTCGGGCGGGTCTCCCAACCCGGGCGCTCGGGTCAGAGCGACCCGGGCGGGTCGACACCAACCAGATTGGTCACTGCGCTGCCGCTTGTTACCGAAACCTCTAGTTTTTTCTCCCACGACCCAGGCGGGTCCTCTCACCCGAGCCCTCGGGTCAAGCGACCCGAGCGGGTTATTAAACGACCCCGGCACGTCCCGCAATCAGTTTCGAAGAAAATTTTCCCCTGGAGCGACCCGCGCGCTCGGCCGCCTTTTTATTCGCCCCTTTTTCCTTTTTTCTTAACCTCTCTTTGATCCAAAGTTCTCCAAATCAAGCCTAAACATGCACAAATCACAAAATCACCACAACAAGTAATCCAAAAGTTACAATAATATGTGAAAAGCCATTATTCCAAGTGAATTAAAACCCCAAAGAAGAGAAAAATGGGTTGCCTCCCGCTAAGCGCTTGTTTTAAGTCATTAGCTTGACTACTGTAGGCGTGATTTTATTTTCGCCTACCGCGGTGTGAGCGCGTATTTAACTACCCGATTGTTATGGTTTTATTGAAATTCGTTTTGAAATCGCCAACAAATTTTTAGAGGAAAACTTATAAACCTAATTGGATATTGAAAATTATAGAGACATCTTAGGGACTTATCCAATGTTTATTTCCCCGTCCTGACTCCATAGATGGTCAAAATGAACGATAGATTAAGTTCGGGGGTGAGGGTACAACACAGTCAGGAACCATGTTTCCCATGACTGGCATCTACTAAATATCGATTCACAATAAATTTTATGCCAAAGAATAATCATATAATATTTTTAAGCACCTTAAAAATATTAGTCTAGGTTGGTTCAAGAAACACATAAAGGACTATTTTTTAGTGGTATGTTATTAGACAATCAATATTACTGGGTTGCTAGCAGGTTGTCCATATTATATGAGTTAGTTAGAACATTTATTTCGATCTTGATTAACAATAAATACAAGGTGATAAATATTGCAATCAGGCATAAAAAATAATATGTTCATGAAAAGAAATAAATATAAGAAAATAAAATATTGCAGGGAATTAGCAAAATACACTATACTTACAATCGCAGGAATATATTAACAATCTACATCACAAATAGAATGTTAGTAACTTTAATAAAATAATAAAAATAAATAAAGAATTAAAAAAAATGTGGTTAATTTAGTAGACCCTCATAAATTATACCACCGTCGAGGGTCGTTGATTTGTACGTATCTTGGATCGAAAGTTATACGAGTATTTAAAAAAAAGATTTGTAGGTTGCGCTAGCGTGAGATTAGAAAAGAAAGGATGAATTTTTTTTTTAATGTCGAGCGTTGACCTTGATATACTACTTGTGATGCGTTGCAGCAGTAGGGGTTTATTAGATGTGAGTATTACGGAATGAGGTATAGGGTGATATATGATGATGATGTGCCGCATGTAGGGTGTTGTCATTAGGAGATAATGAATGGTGATGGTTGATGTGCCGAGTTATGATCAGGGAGTGATGAAGGTTGGTGAATTATGGGGTCAACGAGGATATAGTGAGGGAGGTGAGAGATTTAGGAGTGCTGTGGGTTTATGGTGAGAGAGTGAGATTGTTAGGCCGTTGTTCTTGTTTGTTGTGTGCTGAGGGATTTGTATGAGGTTTAGTGTTTTTGTGCCGTGGAGTTATACGAAGTGAGGGGTTGGGAGATTATATAGTGTAGGTAGATTTATGTATTTTTATTGCCATAGCGTTTTCTTTAAAAGATATTAGGTCTCTAAAAGATTTTTATTAAAAAAGATTTTAGAAAATAGTTAGTAAGAGATATTAGAAAATACTTTGGAGAAAGATTATTTTTATAAAGATATTTTTATTAACAAAACTAATTAAATTAAATTAATTAATTCTATTAATTAAAATGGGCTAAAAAAGGTGTTTTAAAAATTGGGCTTCTTAAAAAAACTATTTTAAAAGGTTTTCGAAGATGGGCTTTTATAAAGAGTTATTTGAAAACGTTTTAGCAAGTGGGCTTATTAAAACTAGTTATAAAAAAGGTTTTCGGAAATTAGTTAATAAGAAAGGTTATAAAATGGTTTTGGGCTTAAAACATTTTATTTTAGACTCGTTCTTTATTCTTTCCTCGATACGGACCAATTGGAGCAGGGTATTAGTCATCATAGGGTACTAAATGGGGAGACACGATTATGCGTCTACATAAGCCCCCACTTTGACTGAGGTTTGCAAAACCGAAAGTCAAAGTATTCATGTCGGGACGGAGAATGATTCTAGATGCTCTGCAATCCAAAATCACTCTTTTACGCCAGTACCTGCAAAACAAGCAAAGGTTTCAGGAACCGACATATGTGAAACAAATTCGCAAAATAATCATGAATCTTGCAAAAATGAAATGATATAGGTGAAAGGGAATCATGAGCTATTTTAGTCCGGCTCATGTCAAGGTAGAGCAGCATCCCGCTCCGGGGTTGTGCTGTCTTCAGGAACACGAACTATATTAGCGCTTTGTTTTCCACTGTTTTTGTCTTCAGGAACACGAACTATATTAGCGCTTTGTTTTCCGCTGTCTTGGCTCTTGATGGTCCGCAGACATAACAGTTTGTTTTCCGCTATTAATTTGAAATGGTCCGCAGACCTAAAGGTGTGTTTTCCGCTGTTAATCTGAAATGGTCCGCAGACCTACCAATGTGTTTTCCACTGTTAATGATGCACGATATGTGCAAGGATTACTTCACCAACTATCTTTATTTGCTTTATTAGAATTGTTGCATGGTTTTACTTTACTCTTAAAGTGAAGGTTTTACATGTAACAAAAAATATGTCTTTTATTATGTTTGTTAGTTAAATTAGTTAATGTCATTAGGTTGTTTTTACTTTCAGTTTGGTTGTAATAAGTTGGTCGAAAATCTAAGTTGTAATAATATATAGATTTAGGCGTGTGATTTTGTAAGTTTTATGGAAAGTTTTCCAAAGCTTTCCTAAAACACTTGTTTCCTTAAGTTGTGCTAGATTCTAGGCTAGTTTTAAGGGGAATGTTTCTTTAACTCTTTCTTAGGAAATACGGTCATATTATAGCTTGGAGGGCAAGGTTGTTTGCTCATCCTATATAAGTACACGCCTAGTCCATAATAAAAAAAAAAGTTGATTTGAGAATTTGTGAGCGTTGCTTATTTCGGTTGTTAACCAAAACAATACTTGTTGCGACTTGTATTCATCTTCTAATTGCGATTAGGAAGAGACCCTCTAATTCCTGCGATAATCAAGAGTACTATCCTTTGTTTTACTTCTTATTTTCAGTATTCCATCATAAAAACACCATAAAAACGTCACTTAGAATCTAGGGTAAACATTGTGAATATTCGAACTTCGAAATTCATATCTGTTAATTTGAAATGGTCCGCAGACCTAACAGTGTGTTTTCCGCAATTGATTTGAAATGGTCCGCACACCTAATGATGTGTTTTCCACTGTTGATTTGAAATGGTACGCAGACCTAACGGTGTGTTTTCCGCTGTTGATTTGAAATGGTCCGTGCACCCAACAAAGGTGTTTTTCGTTGTTGATTATCGCGAATTTTTTAGATAAACCTCTTAAAGAATTAGAGGGCTACAATGGTCCGCAAACCTAACGGTGTGTTTTCCGCTGTTGATTTGAAATGGTCCACAGACCTAACAGTTTATTTTCTGCTGTTGATTTAAAATGGTCCGTAGACCTAATTGTGTGTTTTCCGCTGTTCAATGTTGGGTACCTGTAAATACAAAGAATACATAGATATACAGACAAATAATTAGGGGATGTGTATGTGTCCCGTGATATGGGTGCTAGTGAATAGGAAAAGACTTGACATATAAAGAGTGATCTCTAATACTCTAGACTTAAAGGTGCTATCGTGTGCATACGTGTGTGTGTGTGTGTGTGTGACTCGATGATTGATGTTAGAATCCTATAGCTAAGGACGAAGGGCGCAATGCTTGACACAATGCTTGGATGATGCCGATATGTAATGCAAATGTAGAGATATGACACTAATGCAGAGATATGACACTCATGCAGATGATATGATGCTAATGTAGAGATAGGATATGATGTTTTGTTGTTCCTCTAAGCTCAATTTTTCATTTAGAAAACTATTTTTGAAAGAGGAGAAATGGGAAGCCCCCAAGGATGATCCACGTAGGTTATGTTTGATTTGAAATGCGTTGTAGTTGTTACAGGCCAAAGTGAGCCCATAAAACAGTTAGGATCTTGTATGGGTCTGAAGCCCACAATCTTTTGTATCGACTCGTAATGAAGTCCTTATCAAGGTACACATGGAGCCCAAGGATGATCTATTCAATTAATAAATTATATTGGATTTGAAATGAGTTATAGAACGAGCTTTTGTAGCTCTTGAGTTGTATATGCTTCCAGTTTTGTATGCCAAGGGCCTAAGTGAGCTCATAAAGTAGGTTCATACTTGTATCAGTGCGGGTTTTAAAACCCAAGATTTCATGTATGGACTCGTAACGAAGTCCTTATTACCATAGGTTTGGACTTGGAGCCTATGATTTTCTGTGTGGACTAGTGATGAAGCCCCTAGTAACATGGAGTTGATGAAGTATCCAACTTAATTGCTTGATTTTGAAGATATCTCATCACGCTTAGTGGAAGTTTCGACCAAAGATTCCATATAGGGTTCCTAAGGTGAGAAAACAAGAAAGGCCAAAGAAATGAACACTCAAAGATGAAGCGCGGTTATAGCACTGAGTGTTGAAAGGTTATGCGAAGGCTGGCTTAGAAGCGATAATGCGGCTTAGAAAAAGGAAGTGATTAGAATAAGAAATGGCAGAGTCATAATGAATTGACTCACGCAATGAGGTAGGCTAATGATGCAGGTGCAAATCCCAGTCTATTTCTAAAGGTAGGAATGAGCATTGAAAATTCATGATTTGGGTGATCGCGTTTTTCTCATGGGCCTTGGCAAGCTTTAAAAAAATATGGTTCTTATGAATTAAAATGGTCGGGCCTCAAAAGAGGTTGCCTACGTATCTGTTGTAGCCTAACATCTACGGTTCCTTTGAAGACACTTGGGCTCATCTTAGCCGTACACGTGTCCTCTCCTAATAGGTAGAGGAAGGAGGTTTAACCCTTGTGTAAGATTCAGTTGGAAGAAAGGCTTTGTCTTTCTGGCCCAAAAGTTAGTCAGAGCCCAGCCCTTGGAGGTGGCTGTTAGTAAGTGGTTGATAAGCCCTCACGAATCATGGCCTGCCACGTGTCATGATATGATTCATTAGCCAATCAGATGGCTTTCTAGGGTTAATTTTAGGGTTAGCTGTCATCCTGCTATCACTATAAATACCCCAGAAATCAGGAGAAAGGGAATTCAATGCAAACAGTGCAAAGTTACTCTGTAAAATTACTCTCTCACTTTCTCTCTCTATCTCAACTTTCTCTTACAACTCCTGATATCTGACTTAAGCTTCGGAGGGGGAACCACCACCCAAACCTCCAGGATGGGTCCCTTTTTGCAGGTTCGGGAGTGAAGCTCAGGCTTGGACTAGGTTGATTCAGACATTTGTTGCACAAGTCTACAAGGAAGAACATCTAAGGGATACTAGTTTACTTGCTAGACAATAAAGCTAAGTCTACAGCTTACTTACTGGACAAGGAGACAAAACATTTGGCGCCGTCTGTGGGGAGACGCAACGATGACTGATTGTCAATCGTCCAACATTGCCAGAATCCGAAGTCTTCAGGTTAATGTCGAAGACACAGTAGAACACGAGAGACCGCCTCGAGGAAGGGATAGACCCCCATCCATCGTCCATGTTCCTGGACCAAGCCAAAGAACTCCGTCATTCAAGAGAATCTTGAACGTCCCAAAGGATCGCCGCCCATCTAGAGAACGCCTTAAATGACTTCCAGGCAAAGATGGCAGCAGTCGTCCAGGAACAGATCAAGAGCAACATGCTGTTTTTCCGTCTTAACCCTGAGCCAGCCGTCAACAATCAAGCTCCCCCTAGGGGACTTTCCGAAGAGAATCGTCCAGGTCCTAGTCGACCTGTTCGTCAGGAACCCTCTAGGAGGACGGCCAGAGGAAAGCAGCCAGAAGGCAGTGAACAGTGAAGGAAGATGGACTGGAACCTGGTGGTTAGGACCCAGGATCAGGCTCGTCCAAGTGGGCATCGAATGGAAACAGATGCCAGAGAATACCTTGAGGCAAAGAAGGCTGCTGCATTGCAACGATCAGCGACAGGGTCTACACCATACTTGAGGGACCCTCCATTGAGGTTGCTGACCAGAACGGAAGGACAGAGTTTAAGCCTCTCTCTTAC
This sequence comes from Beta corolliflora, assembly GCA_947648045.1. Lineage (NCBI taxonomy): Eukaryota > Viridiplantae > Streptophyta > Magnoliopsida > Caryophyllales > Amaranthaceae > Beta > Beta corolliflora. The sequence goes on from CANSZD010002963.1 coordinate 1,064,557, forward strand.
CCACCCAAGACAAGAGAGGACGGTGGTTCAGCCCATGGCTTATAGGCGAGCAGCCCTTGCAAACACTTCATCTGATCCTGTGATAAAGGAATATCTTAAGGAGTTCGTACCCATTGAGGGACAGATGGGAGCTCTCCGGATTAACTGGCCTACTCCCTTCTCGACCAGGATCATGGAGGCGCCCCCATTCCCAAAGGTTAAACTTCCTACTATAGAACCTTTTGATGAAACAACCGATCCAGACGATCACCTATCTCGCGCTACAAACATCGATGTACGTCCAAGGAGTAGATGATGCTACTTGGTGTAAGAACTTCCCAAAGAACTCGAAGGGAGTAGCTCAGAAGTGGTTTAACAATCTTCCACCCAATTCAGTCAATAATTTCACTGAACTCAGTTTCTTATTTACTAGTCACTTTGTTGCTAATAAGCAAGAGCAAAAAACAAGCATGCACTTAGGAAAGGTCGTCCAAGGACCTAAAGAGGCTCTTAGAAGTTTTGTTAAGAGATTCAATCTGGAAGCCCTTCAGATTCAAGATCTCAATGCCGGGGTGGCCTTTGACGCCTTTATCAGGGGACTAAGGCCAGGAAGTTTTAAGTTCGATCTTGTTAAGAAGAAAATCAATACTCTTGCCGAGGCTTTAAAGGAAGCCGAAGCTTTTATTCATGCCACTGAAGTATGTGTTAAGGCAAAGCATCCCGAGTCTAAGAAGCCTGAAGAGGTTGCTCAGCCAAAAAAGAGCAACCCCAAAAAGGTCGAGACTTGGGCAATTACCTCAACCACTACTTCGTCCAGAAGAAGCAAGAGAAAGGAATCTGAGCCTTCTTCGTCCAACCCCATCGACTCCAAGAAGGACCAATACTCCATTCTCATGGAGATCAAGGACCAAGCACGAGCCGAAGGCTCCAAATGAGATGAAGACGCCTTACGTAAAACAGAGACAAGAGCAAGTATTGTCATTTTCACAAGGATTGCGGTCATGAAACAAATGAATGTAAACACCTTAAGAGAGCTTTGGAGGATTTAGCTCGAAAAGGAAAGATGAATTCATACTTACCCCAAGGGAGAAAGAAGTTTCAGAGGAGAGATGATCGTCAAAGCCAGAAAAAGGAGAGTGAAAGCACTGATGAAGATGTCGTCCTCGTTATTTCAGGAGGATTTGCTGCTGGAGGGCCAACCAATAGAGGGCACAAAAAATACCTCAGGGAGCTCGACCAAGTCTTGCTAGCTGATCGGACAAAGGCCGAGCCCTTCCCAAAAGTGGTGGTTAGTGAACAAGATCGGGGGAAGCTGAGGACCCCCCATGATGATCCTTTGGTTGTAGAAATGAAGATAGCAAACTTGAGAGTAAGAAGAATTCTGATTGACACTGGAAGCTCGACGGACATCATTAGTGCTGATTGTTTGCCCAGATTGAAGTTTGACGAAAAGAACTTGGTTCCCGTCCACCATCCCATCATAGGGTTTGGGGGAGGAGTTATCCATCCCATGGGAACAGTCACGTTGCCTGTCCGGGTTGGAGAGAAGGAGGCCTCGCGGACTTTGTTTGTCAAGTTCTTGGTCGTCCGCGATTTGACAGCCTATAATGTCATTCTTGGACGACCTACGTTGAATCACGTTAAAGCTGTAATAGTAACTCATTTGATGCTTATGAAGTATGAGTGTGATGACGGCAAGATCGGCTCCTTGTATGGAGACCAGCAGGCGGCTAGGGAATGTTATCTAACTACCCTTAAGCCGTCATCATGGAAAGCATGTAACGAAGCCCAGACGAAGATCGGTGGCGAACGGAAAACGTCTGAAATTGGGAAAGATAAGACGAAGGTTGCTGGCGAAAGGAAAACGTCTGAAAGTGTAAGGGACGAAGTGGCCTCGTTGAAGCTGGCAATTGAGAGTCCTCAGACGCCTCTCGCCCCCTCAAGTAAAACGTCTGAACATCTCCCCAGCAAGAAAAGAAAGTATGAGCCCGTCAAGGAAGAACCTCCCTCGTCTGAGAAAGTGATGGCCATCATGGGACTAGCACTAGAACGTCAAGAGCCAGTGGAGGTCCCTGAAGATGTATGTTTGGATGAGGCTCGTCCAGAAAGAACTTTGAAGATTGGGTCCTCGCTCTCTCCTGAGTTGAGGGGCCTTTTAATCAGCTTGCTGAAAGAATTTCAAGACGTGTTTGCTTATTGTGTTGAAGAAATGCCTGGAATTGATCCAGAAATAGCCGTCCATCGGCTGAATGTTGATCCAAATTTAAAACCTGTTCGTCAGAAGAAAAGACATTTGGGACCGGCTAGGAATCAGGCGGTCGACCAGGAAGTTCAGAAGTTGTTGGAGTCGAAATTCATCAAAGAAACCTATTATCCATAATGGATAGCAAATATGGTCATGGTGCCAAAGCCTAATGGCACTTGGAGGATGTGTGTGGACTACACAGATCTAAACAAGGCATGTCCTAAGGACAGCTTCCCTTTGCCTAAGTTGGATCGTCTAGTGGACTCCACAGCCGGCCATGCTTTGCTCTGTTTCATGGACGCCTATTCTGGTTTTCATCAAATCCTCACGTGGTAAGAGGATCAGGACAAAACGTCCTTCATTACTGAGAAAGGCCTGTATGGCTGGCTAAGGATGCCTTTTGGCCTCCGTAATGCCCCGGCCACCTTTCAAAGATTGATCAATACGGTCTTTCAGCCACAGTTGGGAAGAAACATGGAAGCATATATCGACGATATGATAGTCAAGAGCCGGCGAGAAGAAGGTCATATTGGTGATTTGAGAGAGACTTTCGAGACTCTCAGAAAATTCAAGTTAAAGCTGAATCCCAGCAAATGTGTCTTTGGGGTTTTGTCGGGGAAGTTCTTAGGTTTCTTGGTAGATCAGAGGGGAATAGAAGCCAACCCCGAAAAGATACAAGCTATTCTAGACATGAAATCTCCGTCAAAGATAAAGGAAGTTCAGAGACTGACGGGATGCTTACCTGCCCTTGGACGTTTCTTGTCTAAATCAGGCGACAAGTGCCATCACTTCTTCGCCACTATTAAGAAGAGGGCCAAATTTGAGTGGACAGCCGAGGCGGAGCAAGCGCTGCAGCAAGTCAAAGACCATCTTCGGTACCGCTTAGGTCGGGTCACCCACTCGAGGGTGAAAAGCTGTTTGTATATTTGGCTGTATCCACTCAGGCTGTGAGCGCCGTTCTGCTGGCTGAAAGAGAATCCGTGCAAGTCCCAATATACTTTGTGAGTCACGTACTCAAGGATGCGGAAAATAGGTACACTCCCGTCGAGAAATTTGGATTGGCCCTCGTCATGGCCAGCAGAATGTTAAGGCCCTATTTCTTGGCGCACAGTATACTCGTCTACACTGATCAACCCTTGAAGCAAGCTCTGCAGAAGATGGAAGCCACCGGGCGAATGCTAAAATGGGCTGTTGAGCTTAACATGTTTGATATATCATTTGAACCATGGAAAGCCATTAAGGGGCAAGCCTTGGCAGATTTTATAGTTGAGCTCACTCGGCCAACCGTAGAGCCAATCTCTGATCCAGCTGAAGGAAGGAAGCATTGGACGCTCATGGTTGATGGGTCGTCAACAGTCAATGGATGTGGGGCAGGAATCATTTGTCAATCTCCAAAAGGAGACAAGTTTGAATATGCGCTAAGATTCCAATTCCAAGCGTCCAATAACGAAGCTGAATATGAAGCACTTCTGGCTGGAATCAAAATGTGTAAAGCGGCAGGAGCCCTGGAAATTGAGGCCAAATCAGACTCCCTTTTGGTCGTCAGTCAAGTCAACGGGGATTTTGAATGTAAAGAAGCATCGATGAGCAAATATATGCGTCTGATCAAAGACGAGGTTGAGCCTTTGAAACGATTTGTTCTCGACCAAGTGCCAAGGTCATAAAATCATCAAGCAGACGCTCTCTCAAAATTGGCCAGCTCGGCTGAAGCTGATGCGCCAAGAACGGTTTTTTGGGAAGTTAAACCCAAAAAGAGTATTGACCAAGAACAAATCATGTTTCTCAGTCGAGGAGCAGTGTGGATGGAGCCCATAATAGAATACAAGAAATCAGGACGGCTGCCATCAGATCTTATGGAGGCCAAGTATGTGAAGGCTCGAGACAAGTGGTTTGAGATATGGGATGAGACCCTTTACAAAAAATCATTCAATCACCCTCTCCTCAAGTGTATCACCAGAGAGGATGGTCTAGAGGTTCTGAAGGAACTCCATGAAGGAGCTTGTGCATCTCACATTGGGGGAAGAGCATTGGGTGAAAAGGCTTTAAGGACGGGGTACTACTGGCCGACCTTAAAGGAGGATGCCCTCGTCTATGCAAAGAAGTGTGATAGTTGTCAGAAGCATGGAAACCTGCATCAGAAGCCGTCCAACTACTTAAGCCCCATATTGTTCCCTCTGCCCTTTGCCAAATGGGGCATGGATATCCTAGGACCTTTCCCGGTGGCCGCTGGGCAAAAGAAGTTTGTGATAGTAGCTGTGGACTACTTCACTAAATGGATAGAGGCTGAAGCCATGCGAAATATAACAACAAGCGACGTCAAGGGCTTTATTTGGAAAAACATTATAACTCGTTTTGGCATGCCTCAGTCCATCGTCTTTGATAATGGCCCACAGTTCGAAACGCTCAAGCTGAAAGATTGGTTGGCAGAAAGAGAAATGAAGGCTCACTTCGCTGCAGTCGCCCACCCACAAGCCAATGGGCAAGTCGAGTCCTTCAATAAGATTCTATCAAATGGAATCAAAAGGAAGCTGGATAACGCCAAGGGACAATGGGTTGAAGAGTTGCAACTAGTGTTATGGTCCATCAGAACAACCGCCAAAAATTCTACAGGAGAAACACCCTTCATGTTAGTCTATGGTACTGAAGCCGTCTTGCCCATTGAGATTGAAGAACCCACCCTGCGGGTCATGTTGTACACAGAAAATGCCAACTGGGCTGCATTGCGCACGGCTTTGGACCAAGTGCTAGAAGTCAGGGGCAATGCCTTGCTAAGAATGCAATTGTACAAATTGCGAATGGCTCGGGAGTTTAACAAGAGAGTCGCTAGACGACCACTCAAGGTGGGGGATCTTGTTCTTAGGAAGATGGAGGCGGTTGGACGAGCTAAAGAGAGGGGGAAGCTAACACCAAATTGGGAAGGACCTTATCTGATTATCCAAGAGCTGCGCAGTGGAACCTTTCGCCTCCAAGATCTGGATGGACGAGCTATACAACGCACTTGGAACTCAGATAATCTGAAGAAGTACCACGTCTAACTCAATTCATCGTCAGAAATATAGCTGGAAGTTTGTAGTAAGTCCAAAGTGCCACGGCACATGCTAGAAAAAAAAAAGAATTGTATACATGTATCTTGGCAGTTCGTCAAGCAAAATTCATATAATACAATTTCGAGTTTTTTATAGCCTTTGTTTATTTGCACCAAGTTAGTTCACTTTGGGGCATTAAATAAGTTACAATTCTAAAAGTGACAGCAACTTGAGACAAAAATACAAAAAAGAAACTCGCTTCTATGCCGAACATCACCCCATCGAAGAGACCGGCCAAAAGTATAACAACCTAAAGGTTGACAATACATAAATGGCAATCAAATTGACAAAATCTCTAGTAAGGGAAACGTCAAAGTCTCTAAGAGAAAGCTGACCAGAAAATAAGCCCTTAGTAAAGGATACTTATTTTCAAATACACGGATAGCTAAGTAGTAAAGACCCTAGTAAGGGATCATTACTTCTGGACGGGTGTTGCTCCCTCAAGGAAGGCGGCTAAGACATGGTTAGATCATGTATCTAAAGCTCGTTCTTGGCAATTTCAGCAAGCTTGGCCAGTGTTGGCCGCTCTCCTTCTTGGACTATTGCCCGTCCATCATATATGGTTGAGCTTAGACCAAGAAGGGGGGATGGGACAAGCCTACAGGACGAGCTAAAGAAAGAAGGTCGTCCAAAAAACCAGGACGAGCTAGGCAATAGATGCCCTTGTGGTGGATCAATACTGCAAGACGAGTGTTACCAACTCGAGAAAAATGGCTAAAACGTGGCTAGTCCACACAACCATATGTATTGGCCGTTTTCCCCTTTGGGGCAAGACTCGTCGGAATGGGAAGACCATCTACAGTTCCAGGACGAATAACATTAAGTACTTGAGTACTTTCTGGAAAAAATTGCAATCGTCCAAGAAAAAGGATGGCAAACTTTCCATATATTTATTCTGCAAGTCAATCAAAGTTGCAGGACGAAGGTCACAATCGTCCAAGGACAAGGATGGCAATTTCACCAATATGTGTTTTACAAATCGTCCAAAGACAAGGATTGGGGTCGGCAAGATTACTCTATCCAAACTTTGTAGATCGTCCAAGAATTCAGGACGGGTCCTTTCTTTTGGATACATTTTGAAAAGGTTTATGATCGTCTAAAGGCAAGGACGTTGCTCTTCCTTTAAAACATCTGCGCGGATCGTCCAGCGTTCAGGACGAGGCACTTTTTAAGCTTAGTCAGAAATAGAACTCAAGAAGAGAAAAGATAAGCAATTGGCAAAAAGTCTTTCATATATACTTGACAAAAGGTTTACAATCTAAGACAAGAAGAGTTAAAGCTACAACGGCAAACAAGCCAAGAAACTTAGGAAAATAAACCTAAAACTAGGCATCATCTTCAGCGCGAGTCTCTTGGTCGTCTTCAGGGTTCTCCTCCTCAGCTGTAGCTTCGTCGTCCGAGTCCAAAAATTCTGGAGGTTCCTCGGCACATACCATAGCACGATGAACACTCTCTTGATATTCCAGATGACGAATGAAGCTGGGGACCTCAGAAGGCTCAGCCCGCATCTCAAAGGCCTTGACGGCCCAGTCCTTAGACTTTTCGACGACTTGAGCCAAGCCTTCTTCGGCGTCGTTAAAGGCACTAGCCGCTTCCCCTTCCAGACGGGCAGTCCTCGCCCTTAGGAGGACGTTCTCCCTTCTCAGTTGAACGACGGCAAGAAGCGCAACATCTCTTTCACCCTTCAGATCAGTAGAAACAGCATATATAACCATCTTCAAACGGTCCAGCTCCTTGAATAGATCTTTGATAGTAACAAGATAATTCTTATTTTCGGACTCCAGGTTAGCTGACCTCTTCTCCAAAGCATCCAGGGATTGACGATGAAGGGTATTAACCATCTCAATGTCATGGATGGCCTTGTCGTCGGCCGTTGTAGCAAGGTGGACGAGCTTCTTGTTCTCTTTTCGAAGCTCTCTTGCCCACTCTTTAGTAAGCATGCTGCGAGCAAAAAGCTGGGGCAATGAAAACAAAACAAATCATTAGACGAGTTTCAAAAACGAAAAAATATACACAAGTATTAAACAAAAGCGGTAGTAAGTTATACCTCAGCAGCCAGTTGAGACATGTAGCCCACATGCCCGGCCGATGCTCCCCTTAATCCTTTGATATAGGATTCAGGATAACACTTGAAGAGTTCCTGCTTAAGCCGTTCCTTTTCTGCCTTTGACATTTTGGCAAAAGCAGGAGAAGACTCCTCGTTGGAGTCTAAGGTGGGAGCGGGTGAGGGTAAAGCAGGGCCTTTTCCCTTATCTGAAAGAGGGGGAGAGTCAGTTATCTGGATGGGAAAGACGATGGCTTGTCTATTGGACGGACTCATAGACTGTCCGCCGACCCGCACCATCCTAACTATATTAGGATAATACGACTCACCAGATGAGATGGAGGCCGTCCCATTGCTAGGGGCACTCGTGAGACCGGCTTTGCTACCGAGCCGCTGAAGCCTGGGTAGCTCTCAGCAGCCGTCTCCGGCCCCGAGCAACCAAAGCCAAGGGCGACTCGGTCCGACTTCGCCGTCGAAGGCAAAGCGTCCTAACCGACCGGCCAGGTCGAACTCTTCTCCCCTTCGGCAAGGACCTCAGCAGAAGGCTCCTCTTTCAGGATCTTGTCTTTAGGAGGAGGCATTCTTTTTCCCTCAACGCCGCCAGTCGGAGTAGTCCTCTCCGCCCTCTTTTTTGTAAAGCCCTTAGGCTTTTTTGCCGGAGGCTGGTCCGCGGCAGCTGTGGGTCTCTTTTTGGACGAAGATGACTTCCCTGGTGGAAGTTTGTTGGTAGGAGCCTTTTTCTGCAATAAATGATCAAGTTAAAATGATGGACGTCCAAAGATTAAAATCTAAAATAAATTGCAATCCTTCAGACGAAAATCAAGCAAAGAAGGAAGCCGTCCCAAAAGAAGACGGGCTAAAATTCCTCCCGTCCAGGGACAGGAAATCACCCCTTCATCCATTTTCTGAACTTAAAGAACTTCAGACGAGAATGGCCCAAAGAAGGTGGCCGGCCAAACATAGACGCTTTCCTTCTTCAGGTTATCCTCGTCCAGCCATAGAGACAACAACTTGGACGAGTCCCAATGGTACTCGTCCAAAGGAGTCCCAGCATCTCAGACGAGAGTGGCCCTAAGAAGGTGGCCGTCCAAGCATGGACGCTTTCCCTCTTCAGGTTATCCTCGTCCAGAAAAGGGACAATGACTTGGACGAGTCCAAATGGTACTCGTCCAAAGGCATTCAAAATCTCAGACGAAGATGACCCAAAGAAGGTGGCCGTCCAGGCCTGGACGCTTTCCTTCTTTGGGCCATTCTCGTCCAGAGAAAGGCATTCAATGCCTCAGCCGAGAATAGCCTAACGAAGATGGACGTCCATGCTTGGACGTTTTCCTTCTTCAGGTGATTCTCGTCCAAAAAAAAAAAAAAAATTAATAATTATTATAATGTTACCAGTGTTTCAGCCCTTTTCTCGGCGCTGCTCTTGGCGTATTCCTTCCATAAGTTGTCTGTAAATTTAGACATGCTTATATCGCCCGTCCAAGAAGCTTTGAGACGTTTTCTGGCCGAGTCTGCAAAAGAGAGATGAAAAATGGTCAGTCTGGTGTGCTATGTACGAAGAAGTTTTACTTGGAGAATTTGAGTGTATACCTCTGTTGTCAGCCAACCGCAAGCCGGCGGCGACCAAGAAGTCATCATGGTAAAACATTTCTTTAAAGGGTATCCAGTTAGTTGGTCCCTTAAAAGATCGTTAGCCGGGCCTGGAGTACTCCTTTATTTTGAAGTACTTCACCACCTCTTCGTCAAAGCTGTCCTCCAACTCCAGCCAAGACTGCTTCCGTCCAGTATTCGTGACGGATCGATTGTAAAATCTATAGCTCTCAGTGGCGGAGTCGTTGGCCGCCCATAGGAAGATGAAGTCGGCCTTCCATTCGTGCATCTTTGACGGCTTGCCCCAATCTGTCATGAAGCCTGGACGGTTGCAGATGCTGAGCCATGCCCCGTCCACGGCCCCAGGTACTTTGGCCGCATAGTGGATGTGAGTAAAGGCTTTAAGAGAAAGGGCTAGGCCGCGCAGCTCACAGACGGCAATGAACGTCAGGACGTTGTGCCAAGAGTTTGGAGCTAGTTGATTATGGCCGATGTGGTAGTAATGCAGCACTTGGTCTATGAATTCGTGGAAAGGGTCCAGGGCCAGCTTGTAGACGGCGAAGTGGTTCTTTGGGGCGCTCAGTATCATCGGGTCCTTATTTGGGATGACCAAGGAGAAGCCCGGCATGGGCACGTAGGACGATAAATAGTTAGGGTCTGGTCCAATTTTCTCTAACCATTTACGATTTACTAAAATAAAGCCAGGGTCAGAAAGGGGACCTAAGCGTCTTCTAATTTCTGACGAGGTAGTGGAGGCCTCGTCTGACCCTTCGACAGAATCAGATTCACTGCCATTATTACCTTCGCTGGGTTCCTCCATGTTGACGTCCCTACCAGAAGGACTGGCCTCAGGGTTTATTTCGTAGTCTTCGAAATTATGGTCAGAGGAAGGAGGCCCGCCCAGAGCCTCAGCACTTTGGACCTCTCTTGCCTCATCTGGCACCCGTCCAGTAGATTCTTCCATATCTGAACTATTTGACGGGATTATTACATTTCGTCTTAGACGGGCCGTTTGCTTGACGCGCGCCAGATTACCCTGCACAGGTAAAGACTGGGTCGTCTGACTTTCTCGGCCAAAACCATAAAAAAATATATACTCGACCAGAAGAGGTCCAACTCTAGAATGTGCCGAAGAAGAAGTATCGGTTCTAGGGTCAAGACAAGCTCTTGGTCGGCTAGGATTATTTGACGAAGAAGATTCCATTTTATTGATTTTCTAAGAAAAAATAAAGAATAAAGAAGAATGAAAAGAACAAAGAGAAGATACCTGCTAAAGCGCCTGGACGATTCGGTGAAGAAAGCTGAGGCTGGACGATCTCTCTCTCTCTCTAGAAAATTTGCAGAGCTTCTCTCTCTAGAAAAATTCGTTCAAGGTGTGAAATGATCAAATGTTTTCACACCAAGGTTATTTATAGAGGGGTAAGAAACCTGTGTAGCCGGTCAAGAATGACCGAAGAAAGAGTACAACGGTCGGTTATGACCGGTAAAACCCGGGGAAGGGCGCGTCATTTCCCTCATATCAAATGAAGCTACCTTGGGTAAAAGGGCCTTAACCGTCAGATGGGCCAAATGAAGATACCTTGGGTAAAAGGGCCTTAACCGTCAGATGGACCAACAGTGAAAACCCTTTTAGGGGCAAATGTTGTAGCCTAACATCTACGGTTCCTTTGAAGACACTTGGGCTCATCTTAGTCGTACACGTGTCCTCTCCTAATAGGTAGAGGAAGGAGGTTTAACCCTTGTGTTAGATTCAGTTGGAAGAAAGGCTTTATCTTTCTGGCCCAAAAGTCAGTCATAGCCCAGCCCTTGGAGGTGGCTGTTAGTAAGTGGTTGATAAGCCCTCACAAATCATGGCCTGCCACTTGTCATGATATGATTCCTTAGCCAATCAGATGGCTCTATTCTATGGTTAATTTTAAGGTTAGCTGTCATCCTGCTATCACTATAAATACCCTTGAAATCATGAGAAAGCGAATTCAATGCAAACAATGCAAAGTTACTTTGTAAAACTACTCTCTCACTTTCTCTCTCTATCTCTACTTTCTCTTACAACTCCTGATATCTGACTTAAGCTTCGGAGGGGGAACCACCACCCAAACCTCCAGGGTGGGTCCCTTTTTGTAGGTTCGGGAGTGAAGCTCAGGCTTGGACTAGGTTGATTCAGACATTTGTTGCACAAGTCTCCAAGGAAGAACATCTAAGGGATACTAGTTTACTTGCTAGACAAGAAAGCTCAGTCTACAGCTTACTTGCTGGACAAGGAGACAAAACAGTATCCATGATGGAATCAGGCCAGTCGTAGCTCTTAACATTTTTAAATGGCGACCGAGCATTTTGCTTTGGAGCCATTTGCATTGAATTAGGCATTGATTTGGAAGAGGTCTTTGTCAAGAGGGGATAATGATGTAGGTTTAGTTTGGTTTAAAGCGGTCGGACCTCAGGGTGAGGTTTCCTACGTATCTTTAACAGAATCAGACCATTCGTAGTTCAGGCTAATGAATGAGAAAGTGCCTTGATTTTTGCCTGAGTCGCCCTTATGGCTTTTCGACCTAGCGGGCTTTGCTTTGTCTTTTGTGGCTTATTAGGATGCGATATGCATGGTCATGGATTGTGATGTAAATGCAACTCTCACTTCCTCACTTAATTTAGGTTGAATTGGTTTTAATAATTTTGCTCCTTTTCCTGGATTAGAACGGATTGAGAAAACTGAAAATTTAACTATAGCTTTCAAGACACACTCAAAGAACTATAGGATCTTGATACAACTAAACAAGACACACTCAATTTAGTTTATCAATCCTAAACAACCAAGATACACTCAAGTTGTAATAGGGGTTTTTGAGACACACTTAAAAGAAAATTTCACAAAGAAACACTTTTTCATTCAACTTTAAATCTGCCTTTCATTGATCCTTTGCTCACATTATATAGGAAAAATGGAGCAGTAAAAGGGAAGCCAAAAGACTTCAAAACACACACAAAAAAAGGTCTAAAGTGGATGATCCAAATTGAACCCTCACTTCCTCATTTAATTTAGGTTCAATTGGTTTTAATAATTTTGCTCCTTTTGCTGGATTAGAACGAATAGAAAAAACTGAAAATTTAACTATAGCTCTCAAGACACACTCAAAGAACTATAGGATCTTGATACAACTAAACAAGACACACTCAATTTATTCTATCAATCCTAAACAACCAAGGCACACTCAAGTTGTAATAGGGGTTTTTAAGACACACTCAAAAGAAAGTTTCACGAAGAAACACTATTTCATTCAACTTCAAATATGTCTTTTCCTCTCATTAGCTCTCCTTTATATAGTGAAAAGGAGCAGCAAAAGGAAGCCAAAAGACTTCAAAATAAACCCTAGAAATCTGTCCAACAAAATCTTTTAGAAAATTCAGTTTTCCAGTTACTTGCAAAGCCATTTCGGTCATAGCATCCCATCTTTTATTTTGTCTTTTTTTATCCTCCTCATTCTCCACTGATTGTCTCTCCACATTTTCTAATTTTAGCGTGATAACTTGTAACATCCTAGTAAGATCCCCATAAGCCATATTTTTCCACTATTTTGCTAGACTATTACAATTACAAGTGATCAAAACTGACGAAATTTTAAGCAACTGAACGAAACATAAAAAGTCCCTGAGACTCTAAAAGCTTACAGATTAAGAAAATTCATTCAATTTTAAGCAATTTGAAAAAAAGAAACTCCTTAAAAGCTTTTCAAACGAGGGAGAAATCTTCAATTGAAAACCAGTGTGCTGTTTTCGTTCCGTTTCGGCGCAGCTTCGAGAAACCTGTCCAGTTTAATAGTAAAAAAATCCAAAATATCTGAAAAATTCTGTGAGTCTTCTACACAGAAAAATATCCAGATTCAAAAAAATAAACACCCAATTTGGACTCTTGTAGGCTAAGAAATCGTTCTTCAAAGTCGACTGAAAAACTGTCCGAATTCCAGCAGTTTGTTTTCTTCTCCGAAAGCGCGTCTTTTCTTCGAATCTTTCAACCAAATCTCTGATACCAAATGATCCAAATGCAACCCTTACTTCCTCATTTAATTTAGGTTGAATTGGTTTTAATAATTTTGCTCCTTTTGCTGGATTAGAACGGATTGAGAAAACTGAAAATTTAACTATAACTCTCAAGACACACTCAAAGAACTATAGGATCTTGATACAACTAAACAAGACACACTGAATTTAGTCTATCAATTCTAAATAACCAAGACACACTCAAGTTGTAATAGGGGTTTTTGAGACACACTCAAAAGAAAGTTTCACAAAGAAACACTTTTTCATTCAACTTCAAATCTGTCTTTTCTTCTCATTAGCTCTCCTTTATATAGTGAAAAGGAGCAGCATAAGAAAGCCAAAAGACTTCAAAATAAACCCTAGTAAACTGTCCAACAAAAATGGTTTTAAGGAGCTTAAAAGTCCCCTTGATTCACGCCTAGCAAATGATTAGGTAATCACACTCCTAAATACCCCCTAAACAGCTGGCCACCAAAAGATACATTAGGAGTAACTCTTGGCTTATTATAAGCAACATTTAACTACAAAAGCAAAGTAAAATATAGTGCCCAACAAAGAACTTTGGGCTTGCTCATTTACACATCACATATCACACCTCCTTGCTGTTTGTAGTTGCTGCAATTGGACTTCAATCTTGTATCCATGTAATGCATGTGAAAAAGTTGGGCTTTTGCGACATTGAATTGTAAGATGAACCAAATCCAGTAATTGAAAAGATCATCTAATTTTAATATTTTGAGTCGTCTTGATGCACATGTATCAGTGGACAACCTTGGGGGTTACAATTCTCCTAAAATCACTCCCCTAATCAAGCACCCTAAATGTAGCTGTTAGAAAAGGGGTTATAATCAGCACACAAGGATCTTAAACACACGCCTAATCATCCTACTTAGCTGCCCTAATTGAGTTTACTTAAAGAGCATACTCAAGGCTTTATTACATGCTTATAAAAACAACAAAAGCAAATACAACCCAACAGAACTTGGGCCTTCAATTTACACGACTAACTCAAGTCCCACTTGATGTTGTTGCTTCAAATTTTGGGTTAAGCTTCATTCATGGCATGCAACACTTGTATTCTGCCTAAAACTTATCCAAATTAAGTGTTTGACCACTTTTTCCGTAAGTTCAGAATGTGAATTTATTGATGGACCTATTAATGTCCACGAAATGAGCCAAATTGACCGAATTATGGCTGTTAGAAATATAAGTATCAACACTAACAGTTCTAATTCCTCATGTAATGCATGGGCTTTTCTTTTGGACCTTGGACTTGCATCATTCTCCCTTTCTCCAAAAACGTTTGCCCTCAAACTTGGTTTTCCAAAGTATGAAAAAGTGATCTCTTATAGTGAAGATTGGACCAGGTTTGAAGAGTTTCCTTTTGTTGTTTACCATCTCAAGATTTCTTTTGTTCACCTTTTCAATTTCTTCTCTCATTTTCTCCCATGAATTTTGAAATACTCCCACTCTCTTATTTTCATTTCTTTCATCTTGGTATTCTCCTAATAACCCATTTAGAGATGAGTTATCACAAGAAGTACCCCTTTCTTGTTTTTCATTCACAATCAAACCCTCCCTATTTGATTCCACTAGATTTTCATATGAATTACAAATTACACGAGAGGTGCTTTGCTTCTTTTCTTTTGTAAATACTTTTGCAAGCAATGGTAAAGATAAAGTAAGTTCACTTTCCACATCACTTGGATACATTGAAGCAATCATGTTTGAACTTGTGATACTTTCATCATCACCATGACTAGAACCTTGCTCGGGAAAACCTTCTTCAAAGGGATCAAAATTTATGACATCATATGAGCTGATAAGAGATCTCTTTTGAAAAAAAGTTCCTTTAATAGCAAGTTCATGAAAACATTTTTCTTTCCCTTGTCCTTCTTCAAAGTCTTCAATTATTTCTCTCTTTTCAAGAGCAACTTCAAAATTGAATTATTCTTTCCTAACTTCTTTTTGAACGACTTCAATTTCGAGTGCTTGAATCATTACCCTATTTCTTGTCTTCTTCTTCAAAACATTGAAAATCATTCATAGGCACATAAAACTTATTAGGACATGAATGGTATGTATACCCATAAGCATGGCATTTTGAACATCTTGCACCATCAACCTTCCCAATTTCAAAGAAAATATCTTCCTACATTCTTTCTTTTTTCCTCTATTCTTTTTCCACTGATTTTTTCTCCAAATTCTCCAATTTTTGAGTTATAACCTGTAACATCTTAGCAATATCATCACCAGCCATGATTTTTTTCTCACTATTTTGCTATACTATTACAGTTACAATGATGAATCTTCCCGTAACTTCAAACAACAGAACGAAAATATAAAAAGGCCTTGAGACTCTCAAAGGCTTACAGATTAATTAAATTCAGGAAATTTCAAGCAGAATAAAAAAAAACTCTAGAAAATCTTTCCGAATGAGGGAGTAATCGTCGTTTGAAGTTCGGTATGCTGGATTTGCTCCATTTTGGCGCAGTTGCGAAAACATTGCCCAGTTAAATTTTGTGAGTATTCTAGACAAAAAGTTATGCAGAATGAAAAAAAGAATCAACCAATTTGGACTCCTGAAGGTTGATAAATCGTCCTTCAAAGTCGACGCATAAAACTGGATGAATTCTCCCCGTTTTGTTTCTCCACCAAAGCGATTTTTCTGCAAAATTTGCACGCCAAAGCTCTGATACCAGATGATGTAAATGCAACCCTCACTTCCTCACTTAATTTAGGTTGAATTGGTTTTGATAATTTTGCTCCTTTTGTTGGATTAGAACGGATAGAGAAAACTGAAAATTTAACAATAGCTCTCAAGACACACTCAAAGAACTATAGGATCTTGATACAACTATATAAGACACACTCAATTTAGTCTATCAATCCTAAACAACCAAGACACGCTCAAGTTGTAATAGGGGTTTTTGAAACACACTCAAAATAAAGTTTCACAAAGAAACACTTTTTCATTCAACATCAAATCTGCCTTTCATTAATCCTTTGCTCACATTATATAGGAGAATGGAGCAGTAAAAGGGAAGCCAAAAGACTTCAAAACACACACAAAAAACATCCAAAGTGGACAGCCTTAGGGGTTACAATTCTCCTAAAATCACTCCCCTAATCAAGCACCCTAAATGTAGCTGTTACAAAAGGGGATATAATCAGCACACAAGGATCTTTAACACACGCCTAATCATCCTACTTAGCTGCCCTAATTGAGTATACTTAAAGAGTATACTCAAGGCTTTATTACATGCTTAAAAAAAACAACAAAAGCAAATAAAACCCAAACAAAACTTGGGCCTTCACTTTACACGACCAACTCACGTCCCACTTTTTGTTGTTGCTGCAAATTTTGGGTTGAGCTTCATTCATGACATGCAACACTTGTATTCGGCCTAAAACTTATCCAAATTAAGTGTTTGACAACTTTTTTCATAAGTTCATAATGTGAACTTATTGATGGACCTATTAAAGTCCACGAAATGAGCCAAATTGACCGAATTATGGCTATTAGAAATATTAGTATCAACACTGATAGTTCTAATTCCTCATGTAATGCATGGGCTTTTCTTTTGGACCTTGGACTTGCATCAGATTGTTTGTGAGAAGGTTTATTACAGAGATTTGAAGTTGGAGGCTTAGAATCGAAGGTTGAGGGTTTGGCAAGGAAGTACTTTTGACAAAGTTATTGATGGGCTTATTCGCAACACTTCTCTTTTTTTTTATATATATTTTACACTTTTTTCATCATTTTTTGCTTTTTATTTTTTTCGCTTTCGCTTTTGTTTTTTTTTTTGCTTGCCCTTTACATTGGATTGTTGTCAAGTGTACTTCCCATGAGGTAGGTTAAAAGGAGAGGAGCGTTATTGAAGTGAATGGCAAGGATCGGCGAAATAGTTGTTGGGAAAGGGGAGGAATGCCTCTTTTATATATGCCATTTGTTCATTGCCTTTATTAGAATAGTCATGAGAATTAGAAATTCATTTCTTTTAAGGCGACAATCGTGATTTTCATCTATGCTCATTAGTGCAAGGTTAGAAAATAAATACTCATTTATTATTTGAAAGTTATGAGTACATGGAATAAAAAGGGAAATCCTACATCAGGCTGGGAAAAAGGAGAGAGATGAAACAAAAAATGAAATCCTAAGTCTAGACTTCTACGTCACATGACGAGACAGCTTCGTTGCTTCGATCTTCATAAAGTCTCTTTCTAAGTGAAAAGAGATGAGGTGTATATATTTTTTTGTGCTGATTGGACGTAAGCGAGTGCAAGTATTTTAATGAGCGATCGAGCTCAGAGATGTGTCTGCTTCTATGGCATTGAGGTCAATGTCTTCGGCATTTTTCGCAGCAGTAGGGAGTGTAAGCCTCCCTTCGTCTATCTTATCTTGGATAACATCTTTTAACTTTTTGCAGGAAGCAGTCTTATGTCCATTGCCTCTATGGTATTTGCAATTGGCATCCATATCCCATGTTAGTCCTTTTTTATTTTTATGAGGGTATGGAGTGGGCCCAATAGGAGAAATTGCACCTTTAGCATGAAGGCAGTCAAAAGCAACCTCATAATTCATGCATAGCGGTATATACTTTCTTTGCTGCTTTCTATTAGGCCTGATAAGATTAAATGTAGGTGTAGAAGGTATATCAACTTGAGCACAGGTTTTCTTTATTTTCATAGATGTTTGGATGTTGGGTGTATCATCAATATTTCTTTTGCCTCCTCTGTAGAGAGGCAAGCTTTCAGAGACTGATTTGATGGAAGGGTTTATCAGTGGACTGTGTTGTGTGATGTCATGATGTTCCTTGATCCTTTGTTGGTCTGTCGTTATTGCAACAAGACTATTTGGTGCCTTGTAATTTGCACTACGATTCTCTTGAATAACAGTGTAGTGTGCTTCTAGTCTGACGACACGTGCTACAAGATCTACCAGTATACCCTTCAACTCATCAACTTGTTCTTGAACTGTGTTTAATATATTGTATATTTCCTGTAATGGATCATTCAATGGGAGATTAGAAATAGAGTGATGATGGAGAGAAAGGAATAGAATGGGAGAATGTATGTTTGTTTGAAAAAGTTGAGCTTCAAGGAACAAAATATCATCTCCTAAATGAATGATATATTTTTTTGGATTTTTTTTTTGTGGATGCACCTAGACCTAATATATGTATGCATGACTCAATCTATGCATTGGAACCTGTAAAGGCTGCCTACATATCTCAAAAGAGGGAATCAGATCGCTTGTAGTTCAGGACTACTAAATGCGGAATACATGAAATGAAATGGAGAGTATGGATGCAATGAGACTCCTAAATGCCTAAGAACTCTACTTATGCATGAAGTGCATTAATGATGGACTACGTAATACAAGAGGATTCTAGTATGAATGCAGTCCTGATAGCTATGAAATTCTAATGACTAGACTTGATAGACTTCTAATGATGTTAGAATTCTAGATTTGAAGAGCTTTCAAAGAGGCTAGACTCCTAATATGCATGAAAATCTAGCGGACCTAGACTCCTAAAATAAATGGAATTCAAATGGTTTTAGACTTCTAATATGGGCGGAACTCTAATTGATTCAAAACTCCTAAGATGAATGGAATTCCAATGGGTTTAAACTCCTAAGATGGACAAAATTCTACGATTTTAGACTCCTATTGTGCATGGACTTTCTACGGAATATGGACTTCTAAGATGGATCGGACTCAAGCGAATTAGGACTCCTAACATGGATAGAGTTAGACGGGGTTAAGAATTCTAAGTGGAGTGAAACTGGATGAACCTAGACATATGCGCTAGATGGATTTCTAATGGAGTTATAATTCTTAGGCGGATGAGACTTTTACAACAAGATGTACACTAAAAGGAATCTTTGACGATGTACACAAATGATGGATAATATACATAGAAAGATAGGATAGAGAAAAAGGGTGAATTAGATATGTGATAGGAAAAAAAGTTGGATATTTTTTTTTTTTAAAAAAGGTGGAGATAGAATTCTTGAAGTACATAGGAGATTAAAGATGGGATGAAAATTTGAAAAAGATAGGAGAATAATTTTCGAAAAAAGATAGGCTATACAATTTGAATATGAGATAGTTTTTCGAAAAAATGATAGGAGATATAGTTTGGTAAAAGGTGGAAATAGAATTTTCGAAATAGATAGGGGATATATTTTGAAAAATTTGAAGATAGATTTTCAAACTTGAAGTGGACAGGCTTGCGCTTCATGCACACTGAAATGCGCTTCACACCGATCTTAAGCGCTACACGCAGAAGTTAGGTGCTAGACGCAGACATGATGCAGAAAGAAGGTGTGCAGGGCGTGGAGAAATGCGCCGTGCGTGAAGAAATGCGCTGCGCGCGGAGGGCTGCGTGGGATGTCGAGGCACTGCTGCGCGGAGCGCAGTCTAAAGCGCGACTCACAAATGAGGAGAAGTTCGTTTTCATCCATTTATGATCAAGTAAACTCGTTCGATAGTTTCGAACTCGAAACATTGCGTAATACCAAGCAATAAAAGCACGCACACACAAAGATGAACAATTAAGATATTAATTTGCAAAGTTCCAACCTAAAAGTCAAGTTCTACGTTTAACTATTGGTCAGTTTTAGGTTAAAGTTAAAGAGGGTCCATGACAAAGAGATTGATCCCACGCTTCGTACCTTTGCTTAAAAAGGTGGCCACGTGTATGACGCACTCCAGTTCTCAAGTCAAGAACAAGAGAACAATGCCATGGTTGGGTAGGTTTGCTTATAACTAAGATCCAACACTATCGCTCTGGAAGCTTTTTGGAAGGACAAAGCGAAAACCCCCCGGGGGTGACCTCACACATAGAACATGTGCTAATGAGGCAAGGTAGATTGTCCTTATGGTGGCTGAACAATAGCCATGCATATGCAAAACAATATATTATTCAAAGGCATAAAAGGAGAATGAATCGTATTTTTCAAGTTTCACCCACTCATTTAAAAAAATAAATTATTATTTTTAAATCCTCCACAGTGGAGTCGCCAAATTGTAGGCGTGATATTATTTTCGCCTTCCGCGGTGTGAGCGCGTATTTAACTACCCCATTGCTAAGATTTTATTGAAATTCATTTTGAAGTCGCCATCAAATTTTTAGAGGAAAACTTATAAACCTAATTGGATATTGACAATTGTAGGGACATCTTAGGGACTTATCCAATGTAGATTTCCCAGTCCTGACTCCATAGATGGTCAAAATGAACCATAGATTGAGTTCGGGGTGAGGGTACAACATAGTCAGGAATCATGTTGCCCATTACCGGCCTCTACTAAATATCGATTCACAACAAATTTTATGCCAAAGAATAATCATATAATATTTTTTAAGCACCCTAAAAATATTAGTCTAAATTGGTTCAAGAAACACATAAAAGACTATTTTTTTTGTGGTATGTTATTAGACAATCAATATTACTGGGTTCCTAGCAGGTTGTCCATATTATCTGAGTTAGTTAGAACATTTATTTAGGTCTTGATTACCAATAAATACAAGGTGATAAATATTGCAATCAGGCATAAAATATAATATGTTCATGAAAAGAAATAAAAATAAGAAAATAAATATTGCAGGGAATTAGTATAATACACAATTCTTACAGTCGCGGGAATATATTAACAATCTACAGCACGAATAGAATGTTAGTAACTTCAATAAAATAATAAAAAATAAATAAAGAAATAAAATAAAGGTGGTTGGGTCGTTGATTTGTACGGATCTTGGATCAAAAGTTGTTCGAGTCTTTAAAAAAAAAGATTTGTAGGTTGCGCTAGCGTGAGATTAGAAAAGAAAGGATGAATATTTTGTTTAATGTCGACCGTTGACCTTGATATGCTACTTGTGATGCGTAGGGTGTTTATTAGATGTAAGTATTACGGAACAAGGAGTAGGGTGATTTATTGATATATGATGATGATGTGGCGTAGGTAGGGTGTTGTTATTAGGAGATGATGAATTGTGATGGTTGATGCCGGGGTATGATCAGACTATCAGAGAGTGATGAAGGTTGGTGAATTATGGGGTCAACGAGGATATAGCGAGGGAGGTGAGAGATTTATGAGTGCCGTGGGTTTATGGTGAGAGAGTGAGATTGTTAGGCTGTTGTTCTTATTTGTTGTGTGCCGAGGGATTTGTCTGAGGTTTAGTATTTTTGTGCCGTGGAGTTATACGAAGTGAGGGGTTGGGAGATTATATAGTGTAGGAAGATTTATGTAGCTGTATTGTCATAGGCTTTTTTTAAAACATATTAGGTCTCTAAAAGATTTTTATTAAAAAACGATTTTAGAAAATAGTTAGTGAGATATTAGAAAACACTTTGGAGAAATATTATTTTTATAAAAGATATTTTTATTAACATAACTAATTAAATTAAATTAATTAATTCTATTAATTAAAATGGGCTAAAAAAGGCGTTTTAAAAATTAGGCTTCTTAAAAAGACTATTTTTAAAAGGCTTTCGAAGATGGGCTTTTATAAAGAGTTATTTAAAAACGTTTTAGGAATTGGGCTTATTACAACTAGTTATAAAAAAAGTATTCGGAAATGAGTTAATAAAAATGGTTATAAAATGGTTTTGGGCTTAAAACATTTTATTTTAGACTCGTTCTTTATTCATTCCTCGATCCGGACCAATTGGAGCAGGGTATTAGTCATCATAGGGTACTAAATGGGGAAACACGATTATGTGTCTACAACTACCATATGTCTTCAATCATCGAGAGGGGAGTAGTCCTCAAGATCAATAGAGTATGCTTGAATAGGTGCACCATCATAATATATCTTGAGTCTTTGACCGTTCACCTTGAAACACCCTTTTGCACCATTGCAAATCTCAACCGCACCATGCGGGAATACTTGTTGCACGATGAATGGACCACTCCACCATGATTTGAGCTTTCCAGGAAACAACCTCAATCCTGAATTGAACAAAAGGACTTTGTCACCAACCTTGAACTCCCTCTTTATGATCCGTTGATCATGCTAAGCCTTTGTTCCCTCTTTTTACAACCGGACACTCTCATAAGCATCCCTCCTAATCTCCTCAAGCTCTTGAATATCAAGCATCATTCTTTCACTCAAAGCTTGAAGATCAAAATTTAAAGCTTTGATGGCCCAATAAGCTTTGTGCTCCAATTCCACGGGTAAATGACACGATTTCCCGTATATAAGCTTGTATGGTGTTTTGCCAATAGGGATTTTGTAGGCCGTGCGGTAGGACCACAATGCATCATCTAACTTGGAAGACCAGTCCTTTCTAGATCGGTTCACCATCTTCTCCAAAATAAGCTTTATCTCTATATTCAATATCTCCACTTGACCACTAGATTGGGGGTGGTAAAAGAGATCCATTTTGTGATGCATCCCATACTTAGCAAGAAGGGCTTTGAATGATTTCTTGGCGAAGTTTGATCCCCTAATAACTCGTGCAACTCCGAAACGGGGAAAGATCACCTTCTTGAGTAGTTTGACAGCTACCTTGTCATCATTTGTAAGGGAGGCAATTGCTTCAACCCATTTAGAAACATAATCAACCGCTACCAAGAAGTAGCGGTTACCAAGGGAGGAGGGAAAGGACCCATGAAATCAATCCCCCAAATATCAAAAATTTCCAACTCCAAGATGCTTGTGAGGGGTAATTCATGCCTCTTTGAGATATAGCCAACACTTTGGCACCGATCACAAGCCTTGACAAATCCCCAAACATCCTTGAACATGCATCGCCAAAATAATCCACATTGCAAAATCTTTGCCACGGTCTTGTCGGCTCGCATATGACCACCACATGGGATTGAATGGCACATCCCTATTACATCTTCATTCTCATCATCCGGGAGACACCTCCGATAAATACCATCCACCCCCTCTTGAACCAGTATGGGTCCTCCCATACGTAGTGCTAGACCTCATGCATGAACCTTCGCTTTTGTTAGTAGCTAAGGTCATCCGGTGTGACTCTACTAGCATGAAAATTAGCAAAATTCGCGAACCAAGGAGCATACATGGCCTTCACGGCATAGAGGTAATCATATTGCAGGGAATCATTATTGGGAGGTTCCAAGCCTTGTGAATCATCCACGAGAAGGCGAGAAAGGTGGTCGATAACCGAATTTTCGGTGCCCTTCTTGTCCTTAATCTCAATATCAATTTCTTGAAGGAGAATGATCCGCCTAATTAACCGAGGTTTGGCATCCTTCTTGGTCATGAGGTACTTGATAGCCGCATGATCCGTGTATACCACCACCTTGGAGCACACAAGATATGACCGAAACTTGTCAAAAGCAAACACAATTGCTAGAAGTTCCTTCTTCGTGGTGGCATAGTTCCTTTGAGCCGAATCAAGGGTCTTGCTTGCATAGTAGATCACTGGTAGCTTCCCTTCTTTTCTTTGTCCTAAAACGGCTCCCACTGCGCTATCACTAGCATCACACATTAGTTTAAAAGGCAAGATCCAATCCGGAGCTTGCACTATGGCAGCGGAAATTAGGGACTTTTTTTGAGTTTCAAAAGCATGCTTGCAATCTTTGTCAAATTTACATTCAATGTCTTTTTGAAGCAAATTGGATAGGGACTTTGAGATTTTTGAGAAATCTTTGATAAAGCGGTGATAAAAGCCCGCATGCCCAAGAAAAGATCTCAGTCCTTCACCGAAGTTGGGGGAGGCAATTTCTCAATAACCTCGATTTTAGCCCTATCCACCTCAATCCCTTTTTGAGATATCTTATGACCAAGGACTATGCTATCTTCAACCGTAAAATGACATTTTTTCCAATTAAGAACAAGGTTCATCTTTTGACACTCCAAAACCTTTTAAAGGTTAGAGAGACAAATGTCAAAAGACGGACCTACCACGGAGAAGTCATCCGTGAAGACTTCTATGGTTGATTCAACCATGTCCAAAAAAATGGTTGTCATGCACCTTTGGAAAGTGGAAGGAGCATTGCACAATCCAAATGTCATCCTTTGATAAGCGAAAGTGCCAAATGGACATGTGAATGTTGTCTTCCCTTGGTCATCGGGGTGAATGGGGATTTGAAAGAACCCCGAATAACCATCCAAAAAGCACAAATGGGTATGACCCGCCAATCTTTCAAACATTTGTTCAATAAAAGGGAGGGGGAATTGTCTTTTCGGGTGGCCTTATTCAACTTACGATCATCAATGCACATTCGCCACCCGGTGACCGATCTTGTGGAGATAAGCTCACCTTTGTCATTCTTAATGACTGTCATTCCTCCCTTTTTTGGGACAACTTGGACGGCACTAACCCACCTACTATCCGAGATAGGGTAGATTATCCCCGCTGCAAGAAGTTCAAAACTTCCTTTTTTACCACTTCCTTCATGTTAGGATTAAGCCTTATTTGAGGCTCAATAGAGGAGGCTTGACGATCATCCAAATGAATTCGATGCATACACAAGGTGGGAGTTAGACCCTTGAGATCATCAATTATATGCCCAGTGGCACTTCGATGTTGTTTTGGAACACAAAGAAGTTTATCAAGAGAAGGATCATTGAGTGTGCAATTGACAATCACGGGGTAAGTCTCATTTTCTCCAAGAAAATCATATTTTAAAGAAGAGGGGAGGGGTTTTAACTCACATGTAGGAGGAGCCGTAGTCCTCTCCTCTTTTTCTAATGATGCTTCCAAAACCTCGAATCTTGCATGAGTAGGTTGGTAGATTGGTGCTTTGTCCTTGGCTTGCTTGAGGTGCTAAGCTTGACCCTCCTTTTCTTGTTCTTCCCCTAGGAGCACATCTTCAAGCGAAGCCCTTAGGCTTAGCACTTCTTGCTCAAGGGTATCGATCCTATGCACTTCTTCCATAATAGGGGCTTTCATGCTCTTGTTGAAGGCGAATTCCATTTTGTCATCCCCCCACTCTCAATGTCATTACATCTCTCTTCATATCAACTAGCACTCCGGTCGTTTTCAAGAAAGGCCTTCCCAACATAAGAGGTACTTGGGAGTCTTCTTCCATCTCCATAACAACATAGTCACAAGGAATGAAGACTCTCCCAACTTCCACCGGAACATCCTCCAATTCTCCAACGGGCACCTTAACCGAGCAGTCTACTAGTTGTATCACTCTTCTTGTGGGTTTAAGCTCAAAGTTGACCTTCTATGTAATGGAGAGTGACTTTAGGCTTACACTAGCCCCAAGATCGGCCAATGCTCTCTTTGGCTCCAAATCTCCAATGCTCAAAGGTATGGAGAAAGACCCCGGATCTTCAAGCTTTTTGGGGAGCTTGTTTTGGAGGATTGCACTAACTTCGGCGGTGAGAGCAATGGTGTAACATTCTTCAAGTTTGGACTTTTTAGAAAGAAGTTCATTTAGAAACTTGGCATAGGTAGGCATTTGTGCCACAACTTGGAGAAATGGAATATGGACTTGTAAACCTTTCATTACCTCAAGAAACTGAACGAATTTGTCATTGAAGTGCTTCTTTGCTAACCTTTGAGGATATGAAACCGGAGGAGTGTAGCTCTTCATTGGAGGAGGCTGTTTGCTTGATGTTTTGGGTTCAACAACTATAGGAGTACCATCCTCTTGAATGTCCTCCATAATGTTTTCTTCAACCTTTTTACCCCCAGCATCATCAAGTGTGGGCATCTTGGGACCCTCATAGTGATCCCCAGATCTCAAAGTGATGGCTTTAGCTTGCTCTCGAATGATTGGTTGGCTAGGAAGTTGGGTAGAAGAGTTTGAGGAGTTGTTGCTTACTTGTTGAGCCACTTGAGCAAGTTGTGTCCCAATCATGTTGTTGTGTGCATTAATTTATTGGAGGGAAGTGTTTATCTCCCCAAACATCCTATCATTATCGGCATTGTTTTTGTTTGTTGGGCTAGGAAGAGTTGGAGAGTGGATTCTAGGGAAGATTGTTTGGGTTGGTTTGGTTCAAAGGGAGCTCTAGGAGGTGGTTGTGTGAATGCTTGTTGGGGGTTGTGGAATCCGGGTGGTCTATTTGACGCTTGGTAAGGTTGAGATTGTTGAGGGTTCTTCCATCCACCACTTGCATTGTTGTTCCATCTTCCTTGATTATTGAAGTTAGGATTTCCCTCACCTCTAGAATTCACCCATGCAACATAGTCCATAGACCCACCACAATAAGAAATAGCATGGTCCGATCCACCACAAATTTCACAAGAAAAAGCTTGAGAAGTGTCTTGGCTAGGAGATGCCAATCTTACCTTTTCCAACTTCTTTGCAAGGGTATTAAGTTTTGCATTAATGTGATCAATAGCATCAAGATCATACTTGCCCTTGCTTGCAATCTTCTTGTTTGCGGTTCTAGTAGAATTCCCCCAAGAGTAGTGTCTTACTACTTCTTCAATTGTAGGCTCAATATTGTCAACGATAAGCTTTGTTAGTCGGCCTTCCGCACCCGAATCAAGGCTTGCACGGGTCATAGGATGAAGACCATCATAAAAGCTTTGCATAAGCATCCATTGAGTATAACCATGGTGAGGGCAAGATCTTCGAAGGTCCTTGAACCTATCCCAAGCTCCATATAATGTCTCATCCTCTTCTTGGGTGAAATTAGCTCTCTTCCTCCTAGCTTTGGAGGTCTTCTCTTGAGAATATAATTCATCCACAAAGGCTGCGGTCACTTGTGCCTAAGTAGTCAAATAATCTTCCGGAATGGATTGCAACCATTTCTTGGCCTTGCCCACAAGAGAGAAGTGAAAGAGGTTGAGCCTCACAAACTCTTGAGTCACATTGTTTTGCTTCACCGTGGCACATAAATCGAAGAAATTAGCCAAATGCTCAAGAGGGCACTCATTAGTCATGCCCCCATAGGGCTCTTGTTTGATCATGCGAATCAAATGCGGAGAAAACTCAAAGTTGGCGGTGGTAGTTGCACGGAGAATTCCACTTTTGAGTTCGATGGCCTATGGATGCCCAAAGTCCCGTAATTCTCTCGGAGCTTCATCCCCAATAGTGCTGGAAGTAGTGGAAATAGACGACTCTTGGTCAAAACCCGGTTGTTCATAGATCGAAGGTTGGATCGTGGGTTCCCAAAAGATTCTCCTTAATTGCCTGAAAGTATTTTCGAGGTTATGATCAATGGGTATGGTAATTGGATCACCTCTTAATCTTCTTGACATGCAACCAAAAAATCTAAGGAGAATATTAGTAAAAACAACCAAGAGGTAAACACAAAAAAAAAAGACAATTTAGTCTCAAAACTAACAAATTAGCCAATGTTAACCGCTACTTCTTCGGCAACGGCGCTAAAATTTGATGGGTCGTTGTAAACTCGCCAAATATAATCCTAAATTACTCAAGATAGGGTAGGTATAGGGTCGAATGCACAAGGAAGTAAGGTTAATCAAGGGTTAATTCGCTAATTACAATCAGTTAAATCTATTTTTGGGGTTTTTCGAAAGTTTAGCAATAATTCTAAAGTCTAAGGAAACTAGGATGTTGGCAAAATAAATCAACAAGACAATTAAAGGAGATAAAATAAGGGCAAAATAACACCATCTCATTTCAATCACTAATTGGAGTGATTACCTTATTCCTAATAGATTTGTCTAATTCTAAAAATTGAGTTATTCATAATCTATTTTCCTTTCCTTTTTCCCCAATGGAATTGGCCATTTAGGTTGAGACATGAGATCGAACTACAATGGTTTTGATCCATGAGTGGATTCTAATCCTGGAATGATTGGTACGTAGTGCAACTTCAGTGCTCCAACCTACCATGTACAAATGATATATTGGTCCCAAATAAAAATGATTGATGTGTATATGTGCAAATTATGTGATTTTCTTTCTTTTGAATAGCCATGATTACTTTAAAATAGAAAATAACGCATTTAGTAAGAGCCCATTCTGTAGAACGGAAGAGGAGACGAGTTCTAGATGTTCGCACCTCTTAACCTAAACCCCGAACCCCATCTCATGGTATGAAAGACCAATTTTAAAATTAATTTCAAAATAATTTATTAAATAAATCTGTCCCTATTCAGATATTAATAGGGTGGTGACTTCAAAGTTTTCTAAAACTCAAAGTCCAATGAGAGACTTTTGTGGGATTCAGACCGTTAATTAAGACAGTAAAAAATCGGGTACCACATCTACAGAAGCCTTCACTTTGACTGAGGTTTGCAAAACTGAAAGTCAAAGTATACGTGTCGGGACGAAGAATGATTCTAGATGCTCTAAAATCCAAAATCACTCTTTTACGCCTGTACCTGCAAAACAAGCAAAAGTTTCGGGAATATACATATGTGAAACACGTTTGCAAAACAAATGCAAAAATGAGATGATATGTGAAAAGGGTATCATGAGCTATTCTGATTCACTCATAACAGTGTAGAGCTTTTGTCTTGCTCCAGGGCTATATATGTAGAGCCTTTATCCTTCTCCATGGCGATTGTGTAGAGCTTTTGTCCTGCTCCAGGGTTGTATGGTGTAGAGCTTTTGCGTCGCTTCGAGGCTGTTGTGCAGAGCCTTTGTCCCGTTCCAAGGATGTATGGTGTAGAGCTTTTGTCCAGCTCCGAGGCTGTTGTGTAGAGCCTTTGTCCCTCTCCAAGGTTGTATGGTGTAGAGCTTTTGTCCCGCTACGAGGTTGTTGTGTAGAGCCTTTGTCCCGCTCCAAGGTTGTATGGTGAAGAGATTTTGTCCCGCTCCGAGGCTGTTGTGTAGAGCCTTTGTCCCTCTCCGAGGCTAATGTATGACTGAAAACTAGCATTGGACTTGACCGTTGTTGTTGTCTTCGGGAACACAAACCATATAAACTCTGGATTTTCCATTGTCTCGGCTCGTAACAGTCTTCAGACCTAGCGTTGGATTTACCGCCATTGATGCTTTTGAGTACTTGATGCCTTTCGAGCGATGTATGTTATAGTATGAGAATTTGCTTGTTGAAAATTTGTGTAAAGCAGTATGTGTAGTATGAGTGGAAAATTGTATTTTCGCGAAGTACTTTTAAAAGTTCGTTGATTTGTCGCGCGCGACGTTCACTGAACATTTGAAATGATTTATAACTGAAGAAGCGGGCACCATCTTGGCTATGAACACCCCAAGCGCGTTGTTAAGCCTAATGCGCAGGACACGTAGGGGCGCTTTGGACGCAGGTGTTGTGCGCATGACGCAGACGTGTCGGTGCGCTAGATGCACCCGGCGCAGGTCATTGAATGACCTATAAAATGCGGGTTTCACGCGGAAACCCCATTTCATTTCCCTTCTCCTCTTGACCGCCGTTTCTCCTCTCTCTCTCTCTTCAAAACTTTGAATCTCCATTGTTGAAGTTCTAAGCTTCAAATTTTTAGTTGGAATCCATCAGTTTTTGCCAGATCTTAGTAGGAGAGTGATTATTTGTCATTTTACTCAAGTTTGGTGCGATTTTTGGGGTGCTTTAAGATCGATATTGGGCATTTTAAAGTTCGAGATTTTCGAACTTTTCGTGCATTTTCCGACAGTCTGTTCTTCTCCAGCGGGTTGTCATTTTCGCTGAGTTGACCGCTTAGTTTACATTCTCTAATTTTTTTTTTGCTCTTTTTCGAACTTGTTTAAATTCCGGCCAAACTTTATTTATTTTTAGATTGTGCTTTCGAAGTTCTATTCAACGGGTGAGCGATTTTCCGGCGCATTTTTTCGGTGAAATTCAGGACAGATTTTTCGGCGAGACTCCGGCAGAAATTTGGCGAGATTCCGACGACTTTTTGTGCTTTCTTCACGAATTTAAACGCGTTCCATGTGAGTTTGTATCAGTTTTGTAGTTTAATAATTCTTTAGATCGTGAATCTAGAATTCTATTAAGATTGATATAACTTCTAAGTCTGGAACCTAGAAACATGTTTAGGGAACAATGAATGTGCGGATTTGCTGCTAGTAGAAATCTTGGCTAGGAGACTATTTGTAACAGCATGTTGTAGCTTGAACGCTTTTGTTTGATTTTTTTTCAATGGATTCATGAAATCCCATTAGATGTGATGATTATGCTTCTTAGGGAGCAATTTTATGAATTAAGATTACAGATTCATGAAATCTAGTTGACGGGCGCTAAATATAATCCTAAATTACTCAAGATAGGGTAAGTATAGGGTCAAATCCATAAGGAAGTAGCGTTAATCAAGGATTAATTCACTAATTACTATGAGCTAAATCTGTTTTTGGGTTTTTCTAAAGTTTAGCAATAATTCTAAAGTCTAAGGAAACTAGGATATTGGCAAAATAAATCAACAAGACAAGTAAAGGAGATAAAATAAGGGTAAAGGAACTAGGGGATTAGACGAAATTAATTTTCCTAGGCGGTGTGAGCCTGTATTTGATTACCCCATTGTTAAGGTTTTAATAAAATACGTTTTCCAAGTCGCCAATAAGTCTTTAAAGGAAGACTCATAAACCTAATTGGATATTTGGGAAACTGAAGGGACAACTGCGGGACTTATATCCAATGTAGATTTCCCAATCCTGACACTATAGATGGTCAATGAACCAAAATTTTAGTTCGAGGGTGAGGGTGCGAATATGGTCATGACACGTTCGCCCATTGATGGCCTTTACTAAATATCGATTCATTACAAAGTTTATGCAAAAGAACAACGATATAATATTTTAAAACACCCTAAAAAAGATTAGTCTAGGTTGGTTCAAGAAACACATAAAAGACTTCTTTTTTTAGTGACAAGTTATTAAGCAATCAATTTACAAGGTACCTAGCAGGTTGTCCATATTATCTGATTTAGTAAGAACAGTTCCTTGCGTGATAAAAATCATGCATAGACCAATCATAATAACATGAATATTATATATACGTGCGTGATAAAAATCAGCATAGAGGTTGCGATGTTTTAGGCACACCAATCTTAATATTAGCACAGCCCTGGAGCAGGATGCAGCTCTACATTTGCATAGCCCTGGAGCGGGATGCAGCTCTACATTAGCACAACCCTGAAATAGGATGCATCTCTACATTAGCACATCCCTAGAGCGGGATGCAGCTCTACCCCAATATGAGCCGGACTAGAATATATCTTTTCACATATATCATTTCTTTTTGCGAATTTACAAATTTTTTTCACGTATGTCTGTTCCTGAAAACTTTTGCTTGTTTTGCAGGTACCGGCATACAAGAGTGATTTTGGATTGCAGAGCATCTAGAATCATTCTCCGTCCCGACACGCATACTTTGACTTTCGGTTTTACAAACTTCTGTCATAGTGGGGGCTTCTGTAGATACATAATCGTGTCTCCCCATTTGAGGGTCTGATGATGAAACATACCGCGGTTATTATTGTTAATAACGTGCGTGATAAAAATCAGCATAGAGGTTGCGATGTTTCAGGCGCGCCAATCTGCGCCTGACACGTGCATCTGTGTGTCACACAGAGTCCTGGGCCGAGCGCACTACTCCGTGTGACACGCAGGTTGTCAGGCTCTTAGAATTTTAATTGGCGGCCGAGCATTTTGCTTGGAGCCATTTGCATTGAATTAGGGATTGATTTGGAAAAGGTCTTTGGCTAGAGTGGATAATCATGTATATTTAGTTTGGTTTAAAGCGGTCGGACCTCAGGGTGAGGTTTCCTATGTATCTTTAGCAGAATCAGACCATTCGTCGTTCAGGCTAATGAATGAGAAGAGGCCCTGAGTTTTTCCCAAGTCACCCTTATGGTTTCGATCAAGCGGGCTTTGGTTTGTCTTTTATGACTTATTGGAATGCAATGTGCGTGGTTGTGGGTTGTCTGAGAAGGTTTATTAAAGAGGTATGATTCACTTGTAATGTTTTTTGGCTATGGTGGTCAAGGCCTTATGGTTAAATTAGAATTTTGGGTCGAACGTTAAAGGTTTTGAAAGAAGTACACTTGACAAAGCTATTAATGGGCTTATTTGCAACACTTTTTTTTTCTTTTTTTTCATCCTCTTTTGCTTTTGCTTTTTTTTCTTTTTTTTCCTTTGCTTTTTTTTTTTGCTTTGATTTTTGACGTTGCTCTCTTTTTTTTACTTGCCCTTTACATTGAATTGTTATCAAATGTACCTCCCATGAGGTAGGTTAAAGGGAGAGGGAGATTATGTGTTTAGGTTCAAATGAATGACAAGGATTAGAGAAATGGTTGTGGTGAAGGGATGTTCATTGTCTTTATTCAAAAAGTCATGAGAATTTGAAATTTATATCCTTTTAAGGCGACAATTGTTATTTCCATTGATGCTCATTAATGCAAGGTTAGAAAATAAATACTCATTTATTAATTGAAAATTATGAGTGCATGCAATAAGAGGGAAATCCTATATTATATTGGGCAAAATCAGAGAAACGAAACAGAAAATGAAATCCTAAGTCTAGACTCCTACGTCGCATGACAAGACAGCTTCGCTGCATCGGTCTTCATGAGATCTCTTTCTAAATGAAAAGAGAGGAGGTGCATATTTTTTATGCTGATTGGACCTAAGCGAGTGCAAATGTTTTACTGAATATATGTTATTGGGGCTGGAGATATGTCCACGTAGTCTAGATTTGATTGCAATCAATCATATCTTGGATAATTACCTGAATGCCATTACACCCTTCAGTATCGTGGCCTCTTCCCCAATGGTATTCACCATAGGAGTCTTTATCCCATATCGGATTTCTTTCCCCGTTAGGTGGATTCTTCTAAGGGTCCAATTGGGGAGATCGCTCCTTTAGCCCGAAGTTGATGGAAATTTTGAGTATAGGTCATTTTTAGTGGGGTGAAGCTCCTTTTTGCCCGTCGGGGTTTTAAATAACCCTTGGTACCCTTGTCAATCTCTTTCACTACTAGAGCGACATCTACCTTATTTAGGGTCTTGTTCGAGAGAACTGGAAACTTTTCATCTTCTATTATGTTTTGCATAAGGTGTTTTAACCTATAGCAATTGTTAGTTTTATGTCCATATCCTCCACGGTACTTGAAATAGGCATTTTTGTCCCAATTTAGCCCTTTTCGGCCTTCCTCAGGATATGGAGTGGGTCCTATAGGATAGAGGAAGTTTCTAGAATGAAGGTACTCAAATACAATTGGGTTGGTGTAGCACATGTTTTCTTTTAGGCCTGGTAAGAGTTGGTGTAGCACAGGTTTTCTTTGTTTTCATAGATGCTTGGATGTTAGGTGAATCATCAATAATTCTTTTGCCTCCTCTGGAATGGGGTGAGTTTTCAGAGACTGATTTAAAGGAAGGATTTATCAGCGGACTGTGTTGTGTGATGTCATGCAGCTCATTGATCCTTTGTTGTTCAGTCGTTATTGCACCAAAACCATCTAGTATCTTTTAATCTGCACTTCGACTCTCTTGAAGGTTAGTGTGGTTTGCCTCTAGTCTGATGACACGTGCTACAAGATCTACTATTATACTTTTCAACTCAATAATATGTTCTTAAAGTGTTCTTGACATGTTACTTATTTCCTACAATGGATCGTCTAACTGGAGATTAGAAATGGAATGCAAGAATGTATGTTTGTTTAAAAAGTTGAACTTCTAGGAACGAATCTGAATATCCTAAATGCATGATGATTTTTTTTTTGGATTGGATGCACCTAGACCTAAGGTATATATGCATGACTTTTTAGATGCACCTAGACCTAATGCAGGTATGTATAACATTTTTTTGGATGCACCTAAACCTAATCACTAGTGGAAAAAAGCCTATCCGATCAAAATTAGGCTTACAGATCCGGTTTTGGTCCGGATCGAGTGGGCTAGCATCGGTTAACAATGATTAACTGATCCGGTCCAAAATCGGATTAGTTGACACTTGAGTAATCCGGTTGCATCACATAACCGAATCAGTTAGGTGAGTGAACTGATTCGGTTTTATGATGCAACCGGATCAGTAAATGTCAATTCACAAAAATAAAAAATTGACTCTTTCAATACATTCAGCGAAGACCCAAGTGAGCCAGAGATATACCAAACAAAATTCAAGAAATGATTCAATCCCAGTAACACACAACAATCCCAGCAAAACAATAAATAAAAAACCAAATTAATTGCAAAAGAAGACATTAACACAAACTAAAAATAAGATCTCCCTCTTTAATAGCGGTCTAGTCTTCCCGGCGACTGGGGGCGAGGTGGGTCATAATAGGCAGGGAAACTCGGCAAAGGAACTAGATGATGATACATCGGATAGCCGCATACCTTGAATCTGCGGACAAGAGCCTCTCATTATTATTATTTCACATTTATGCTTCAATCAGGCCCATATTCGCATTTGAATGATACCAATTGAGATGGCTTTTTCAGGGACTCGCCTCTTTCCTGGGCGGGGGGGGGGGGCAGAAATAAAGCAACCGGAATCGTTGACCTTGCCGATATTCTACTTATTTTCTTGCTTTCTCGGGAAATTTCGTATCGTAAGTAAAGAGAGCTCCCTGTCCCTGGGGTATAGGGTATAATGCGGCCCTTTCTGCTCATGACTCAATCTCTTGTTACTACTTTGCGCTGGAGAATACAGGCGTCTAGGAGGAAGACGGGGAGTGATGAATTGTTCGGTTGGGATTCTGTGAGTAAGGAAGCAGAGGCAGAATCAATCTCTTTCCTTGCCTACGGGATGTGCATATGAAGAACTCTTATCTAAGTAGTATGCTTTCTAGTTCAAGTAGCAAATCCTCCCCTTTGCTCGCCCGTTCAATTTCCGCAAGGAAATTAAATTAGGGCGTTCCTCTTTTAAGGGGGGTCGCAGGGGGGATTTTATCCCCTTTGCTCGCCCGTTCAATTTCAGGAGCTTTCGATCAAGATGTTCTCGCGTCCCCCGTTCGGGCTTACCCCATAGGGCCTTATCTAATAGGGTAAAGCCTTCCATTTCCGTCAAATGACCTAGCCTCTCCTGGCTCTTCCACCGTCCGGGTTATTCTATCTCATAGACGGATGTAGAAAAGAAGTCACTTAAGGAAACATCCGGTGAATTCGCGACACTCCACTACCTATGGACGTACCGAAGCTAATCCCTCATCCTGTTTCTGAGCAAAGAACAATCTTTGGTAATTCCTATTTGCTTACTTGATAGAGTAAGGAGCAATAGCCTTTAAATCCGAAGGTTTCATCTCATTAAAAAGGAAGGGGATAATGAAACCTCGAAGATAAGGAAGCGAAAGCTCACTCTGCTAGGCGTGAAAAGACTCAAGAGGGAGAGTTGTGACCTCCTATAAGCTTGAGACCCCTTCACATGTTATACTGCTCACGACGGTGGCTCCATACGGTATCAACAAAACCCCATGACAAGAAAAGAAAAAAGTGAAACTGAATTTTCGCCGATTTTTAGGAACGCCCTAATTTAATTTCCTTGCGGAAATTGAACGGGGAAATTAAATTAGGGCGTTCCTCTTTTTAGGGGGGTCACGGGGGGATTTTATCCCCTTTGCTCGCCCTTTCAATTTAGTAGAGGCCATCAATGGGAAAACGTGGTTCATTATGACCATATTCGTACATCGGAATATCTAATATTAGGGTTTTGGGTCCTAAAAAAGATTAGTTTAGGTCGGATCAAGAAACACATAAAAGACTTCTTTTTTTAGTGACAAGTTATTAAGCAATCAATTTACAAGGTCTCTAGCAGGTTGTCCATATTATCTGATTTAGTTAGAACAATTCCTTAGGTCTTGGTTAACAATAATAACATGTGGGTGATAAGAATCATGCATAGAACAATCATAATAACATGAATATTAATATATTTACAAAATAAGAGAAAAGGGATTAGAATGTACAATAATAACGCTTATTTATTAAATATCTAGATCATGATAATAAATTGTTAGTAACTTCAAAGAAATATAAATAAAAGAATTATTCAAGGGTCCTCAGGAGTATACCTATGCGGTTTAGGCCTAAGAGCGTAACGACCTTCAGGAGGAGCAATCTTGAAGCCAAAATAACGATGTAAATGTGAACGTAAGTGTGTTTGAAAGTATGTGGAAATGCGAATTTAGAGCACGAGCGTATGCGGAAAATAAAGTGTATCAGAAATAATAATGAAAAATCTGATTTCATTTTATTTTATGAAAATATCTAATAAAAATAATAAATAAACAATTAGGCTTTTGGGCTTCATATATTTTAAATGGACTCAAAATATTTTATGGGCTTAAAATACAATTAATTATTATGATTAATTAATTGGGCTTTTTAAAATAAGATTTCTAAATACGCTTTAAATTTATTTTGGGTTGGCTCTTCGGACTGCTCTTCCGTCGGGTTGCGTGAACAGGAAGGAATGTTGCTGGTGTCTGGGTTGACCCGGGCGGGTCTGGTGACCCGAGCCCTCGGGTCAGCTCCCTTCTCTCCTCTTTCGAGTCCTTTGATGCACCGTTTCTTCAACGGCTTGCCTCGGGTTTTTATAAAGGTCCTCCAAGCATACTCCCAAATCCTGTAATAAAACCAAGCACCCAAAGAAAGGGCACAAAGGAGGAAAATTGCACAAAAAGAAGGAAAAGGGAGCAATTTAGCCTAAACTAGTCTAAAAGATATCATAAAAACTAATAAAAACTAATCAAAAGTCAAGTATATAAACCAATCATCAAATTCCCCCAAGCTAGATCTTTGCTTGTCCTCGTGCAAAATAGAATAAAACACAAGTAAGAGAATGAAAATTTATTTGAAAACAAAATGAAGAAGAAAGAAGGAAGGAGAAAGGGAAAAGTAAGAAGGATAAATAATTTACACTAACTCATTTTCGTAGGAATCACGATTGCATTTAGCACATGCAACAAGCTCTATAAACCCCTAGATCGCTCTAGAGGGTGAGTGGGATCTCGCGAGGGTTTCCAATGAGTTTTCAAACCTACAACTCTAGTTTTGCATCAACCATTTATTCAACATAACTCAAGATTTATGCCCAAGTCAACTATCAATGAAATGTTTCACAAGCAAGGATAGAGAGCAACTTTCAAGACAACTAATTTCCAAGTGTACTCATAGGTTATGGGTAGAGATAGAAACTAATCAAGATTGCAATATGACACCTAATTAGAGTTTTTACTCGCTCATTATAGAACACCTAGCTATCCAAGCTTGAGCAACATAGTCAAGATTCACGACTAGACATCCAATTGAGCATTCATTTGTTGCATTATGGTAGATTCTAATGCAATCAAGATTAATCACCTCATAAATCACCACAACCCAAGCTCACACTCTTGCAATAGGAGCCTCTAAATATATACTCAAAGTCAAAGCAAGGAATCCACAAATATTATCAACTAGCATCTTCCTTGGGCAAGGAAATCAAAATAAATATTCAAACCTAACACTTCTATTTGCTTTTCTTTTTTTTCAAATACTTTTTTGAACTAAAAACAAAGATTGAAAGAAAAAGGAAAATGAAATGAAGAAAGAAAGCTAAAATAAAGTTGGGAAACAAAAGAAAAATTATTTTTGGATTTTGTCTTTTTTTTTTCTTAAAAACTAAGTAAGCAAACAAAAAATAAAAAAAATTATCATGGCTTAACACATATTAACAAGCATTGGCCCATTCACCAAGTATAACCACAATCACAAACAATAAATCCATCAAGAATAGCAACAAGGGTCTCCTAACATTTACCCCGAAAAGTAAAAACCACCCAAACAATGAAAATACCCCCCAAGCCAAACCAAACACCGACCTCGGTGTGAAGATAAGAACACAATCTAGGTGGGGGTGGGGAGAAAGACCAAATCAAGGGTTTAGGTCCTCATCCCCCTCGGGGGGAGGCGCGGGTTGCATATAAGAGGGGTAGGGCTGTCGGGAGGAACCATGTTGTTATTATGAAAGAATTGCAAGATGTGGGAAAAGCTATCTCGCATCTCTTGTTGAAAGGTGGTTAATCTTTGTTCAAAACAATCAAACCGCCTATCTACATGGGCATAAATAGGGGCATAGTCGGGAACATAGGTGGGATAGGGTTGGGGAGGAGGAAAGGGAGGGGCCGAACAGGATGAGGCATGCTCATGGGGATCCCGCCTTTGGTAGGTACGGATCTCCTGCCCTCCCTCCGGGACTTCCAAGATGAATAGTTTTCTTGCTCTGTTTTGATTCCGGCAAGGTTGCGGTTTGGAATTTGGATGGAAGGCGTTTTACAAATCTTCCAAGTAAAACGAAATCCATCCACACTAAACCAACGCGCATCCTGTAGGTGTTGTTGGTTTATGAGGTTCGGCCCTTAGACCTCAGGGGTCCAAGGGCGAACCCAAAATGCTCAGCAATGGCGGTAATCAAACCGCCCATAACAATCGACCCACGTCCGTGAGTCTTTGACATGCCTACCCTTTGGAGATGTTGGGCAAACATCAAAGGTAGGTTCAGCTTTCTAAGTCTCCATACGTAAGAACCTATGATGAATAGTTCAGACTGACTTACATTTGAGTTGTCCTTCCTTCCAAAAATAGTGTTCCCCAAGAACTTACAGAAGTACCGAATAGCCGGTTGGTGGATAAGTGAGGCATTTGCGTTTTTGGCTTCGTATGAGTTCGCTCCAACAATCAAAAATATTAAAGGAGGATGCGGGAGTGGTGCTCGGCTCAATTTTTAAACCAAAAATATCCGCAAAATCGGAAATATCCATAGAGCGAGCAATATTCCGTATCCTAAAATGGAGAACGACTTCGGCTCTAGTTGAGCATTGTAGCCGTTTCTTTCCGGTTACCTCCAAAGAGCTAAGAAACTCAAGTGTGATGCATTTATATGTTTTCTTTCACATTGCTAACACTTTTTTCATATGTAGTGTATTTGCAATATTATTAACATCCCCCTTATTCCCCATAATGAAAGCAAAGATTCATCAATGAAGCGGGTGGGAGCAAATTCTTTAACCTTAAGGGCTTAAAATCTAATGAAATGCTCTAAACTACCAAACTTAAGGAAAGGAAATTCGGGATCATGAAACACATTGGGGACCCGAAAGGTTTTCCTCCGCTCCTTGAGATTGTTGACTTGAGCTAGTTTCTTCCGCTTATCTAGTCCGCTTTGTCCTCCTCTCCATGTGTTGAGCCTCTTGTTGCTTAAAAAAATCAAAATCCCGTAAATAGGTATGTTGAGCCTTTTGTTTGTTTTTTAGTTTTTTGGGAAAGAAATGGAAGGGAAATGAGGTTTTAGGAACAATTTGTGAAGAAATTTGAGTGGAAATGGATAATTTTAAGAGTTATGATAAAATTTTTGTGGAGAGAGAAAATGGTGAGAATTGAGTGGAAATAGAATTTTTGGGAAAGAAAAAGTTGAAATTTATGGAAGAAAGTTGATGAGGATGAAGATTTGTAAGGAATTTCAAGTTTTTGAGTGGTGAGATGACTGATTTGAGTGAGTTTTAGAGAGTTAGGGTTTGGGTTTGAAAGAGGGTTGAGAGTGATGAGAGGTTGAAGAAGATGAAAGAGTGAGAAGGGAGATTGAAAGTGTTTTCTTATTTTACAAACTAACCACGCGACTCGGGCGGGTCTGCCAACCCGAGCGCTCGGGTGAGAGCGACCCGGGCGGATCGACACTAACCAGACTGGTCACTGCGCTGCTGCTTGTTACTGAAACCTCTTTTTTTTTCTCCCACGACCCAGGCGGGTCCTCTCACCCGAGCCCTCGGGTCAAGCGACCCGAGCGGGTTATTAAATGACCCCGGCACGTCCCGCAATCGGTTTCGAAGAAAATTTTTTCCCTGGAGCGACCCGGGCGCTCGGGTCAGCCTTATTCGCCCCTTTCTCCTTTTTTCTTCACCTCTCTTTGATCGAAAGTTCTCCAAATCAAGCCTAAACATGCACAAATCACAAAATCACCACAACAAGTAATCCAAAAGTCACAATAATATGTGAAAAGCCATCATTCCAAGTGAATTAAAACCCCAAAGAAGAGAAAAACGGGTTGCCTCCCGCTAAGCGCTTGTTTTATGTCATTAGCTTGACTATTGTAGGCCTGATTTTATTTTCGCCTACCGCGGTGTGAGCGCGTATTTAACTACCCCATTGTTATGGTTTTATTAAAATTCGTTTTGAAGTCGCCAATAAATTTTTAGAGGAAAACTTATAAACCTAATTGGATATTGAAAATTGTAGGGACATCTTAGGGACTTACCCAATGTATATTTCCTCGTCCTGACTTCATAGATGGTCAAAATGAACCATAGATTGAGTTCGGGGATGAGGGTACAACACAGTCAGGAACCATGTTTCCCATTGCTGGCCTCTACTAAATACCGATTCACAATAATTTTATGCCAAAGAATAATCATATAATATTTTTAAGCACCCTAAAAATATTAGTCTTGGTTGGTTCAAGAAACACATAAAAGACTACTTTTTTAGTGGCATGTTATTATACAATCAATATTACTGGGTTCCTAGTAGGTTGTCCATATTATCTGAGTTAGTTAGAACATTTATTTAGGTTTTGATTAACAATAAATACAAGGTGATAAATATTGCAATCAGGCATAAAAAATAATATGTTCATGAAAAGAAATAAAATTAAGCAAAGAAAATATTGCAGGGAATTAGCTTAATATACTATACTTACAATCGCGGGAATAAATTAACAATCTACATCACAATTAGAATGTTAGTAACTTCAATAAAATAATAAAAATAAATAAAGAAATAAAATAAAGGTGGTTAAATTAGTTGACCCTCAAAAATTATACCACCGTCCGGGGTCGTTGATTTGTACGGATCTTGGATTGAAAGTTGTACGAGTCTTTAAAAAAAAGATTTGTAGGTTGCGCTAGCGTGAGATGAGAAAAGAAAGGATGAATGTTTTGTTTAATGTCGAGCGTTGACCTTAATATACTACTTGTGATGCGTTGCAGCAGTAGGGGTTTATTATATGTGAGTATTACGGAATGAGGTGTAGGGTGATATATGATGATGATGTGCCGCAGGTTGGGTGTTGTTATTAGGAGATGATGAATTGTGATGGTTGATGTGCCGAGTTATGATCAAGGAGTGATGAAGGTTGGTGAATTATGGGGTCAACGAGGATATAGTGAGGGAGGTGAGAGATTTAGGAGTGCCGTGGGTTTATGGTGAGAGAGTGAGATTGTTAGACCGTTGTTCTTGTTTGTTGTGTGCCGAGGGATTTGTCTGAGGTTTAGTGTTTTTGTGTCATGGAGTTATACGAAGTGAGGGGTTGGGAGATTATATAGTGTAGGTAGATTTATGTAGTTGTATTGCCATAGCATTTTTTTTTAAAAGATATTAGGTCTCTAAAAGATTTTAATTAAAAAAGATTTTAGAAAATAGTTAGTAAGAGATATTAGAAAACACTTTGGAGAAAGATTATTTTTATAAAAAATATATTTTTATTAACAAAACTAATTAAATTAAATTAATTAATTCTATTAATTAAAATGGGATAAAAAAGGTGTTTTAAAAATTGGGCTTCTTAAAAAGACTATTTTTAAAAGGTTTTCGATGATGGGCTTTTATAAAAAGTTATTTAAAAACGGTTTAGGAAGTGGGCTTATTAAAACTAGTTATAAAAAAGGTTTTCGGAAATTAGTTAATAAGAAAAGTTATAAAATTGTTTTGGGCTTAAAACATTTTATTTTAGACTCGTTCTTTATTATTTCCTCGATCCTGACCAATTGGAGCAGGGTATTGGTCATCATAGGGTACTAAATGGGGAGACACGATTATGCGTCTACAGAAGCCCCCACTTTGACTGAGGCTTGCAAAACCGAAAGTCAAAGTATACGTGTCGAGACGGAGAATGATTCTAGATGCTCTGCAATCCAAAATCACTCTTTTACGCCAGTACCGGCTAAACAAGCAAAGGTTTCATGAACCGACATATGTGAAACAAATTTGTAAAATAATCATGAATCTTGCAAAAACGAAATGATATAGGTGAAAAGGAATCATGAGCTATTTTAGTCAGGCTCATGTCGGGGTAGAGCAGCATCCCGCTCCGGGGTTGTGCTTATGGAGCTGAAGGCTGGCGCTATCATTGTCTTCAGGAACACGAACCATATTAGTGCTTTGTTTTCCGCTGTCTTGGCCCGTGATGGTCCGCAAACCTAACAGTTTGTTTTTCGCTATTAATTTGAAATGGTCTGCAGACCTAAAGGTGTGTTTTCCGCTGTTATTCTGAAATGGTCCGCTGACATACCGGTGTGTTTTCCGCTGTTAATGATGCATGATACGTGCATGGATTGCTTCACCAACTATCTTTATTTGCTTTATTAGAATTGTTGCATGGTTTTACTTTACTCTTAAAGTGAAGGTTTTACATGTAACCAAAAATATGTCTTTTATTATGTTTGTTAGTTAAATTAGATGATGTCATTAGGTTGTTTTTGTTTTCAGTTTGGTTGTAATAAGTTGGCCGAAAATCTAAGTTGTAATAAGGTATAGGTTTTGGCATGTGATTTTGTAAGTTTTATGTAAAGATTTGCAAAGCTTTCCTAAAACAATTGTTTCCTTAAGTTGTGCTAGATTCTAGGCTAGTTTTAAGGGGAATGTTTCCTTATCTCTTTCTTAGGAAATCCGGCCATATTATAGCTTAGAGGGCAAGTGTTGTTTGCTCATCATTTATAAGTACACGCCTAATCCATAATAAAATAAGAGAGTTGATTTGAGAATTTGTGAGCGTTGCTTATTTCGGTTGTTAACCAAAACAATACTTGTTGCGACATGTATTCATCTTCTAATTGCGATTAGGAAGAGACCCTCTAATTCCTTTGTTTTACTTCTTATTTTCAGTATTCCATCATAAAAACACCATAAAAACGTCACTTAGAATCTAGGGTAAACATTGTGAATTTTCGGACTTCGAAATTCATATCAGTTGGTATCAGAGCAGTATGGTTGTGGAGGCGCGTGAGGGTGCGTGCCAACTTGAATTAAGCTGAAATTTTGTGTAATAATAGTAGACATATTTAATATTATTGTGTCATAATTTTGTAGCAATCCAATGAATATCGAAGTCGCATTAATCGAAACATTCAGAGCTAATTTTCTGGCAGATTCGAGCAATTTTTAGGTAAATTTGGGCAATTCGTTCTCCAAGCATACAACGAATTTTTGAGTGTTTCCTGGGTTAAAATTGGACTACTTTTGGTCTAGTTTAATACTGGAAAGTTTCATAATTTTTGAAGAATGTTTCCTATTTAGTCGAATAAGTTTTTGATAATTGGGCAAAACCGAACTATTCTGGACCAGTTCTGGGAGAATTAAAACTGCAAATAATTGGCTGGGTATTTGTTGATTAAATTTTGGTCCAGTGTTCCAGACACATAAGGCTATCTTGTGATAAAAGTTCATGAAATTTAGAAGTGTTTGATTTAGGTTTTAGATCTCGAACGGTTAGTGAAATTTCTGGGCAGTTTACTGGAAAGATTGCAGTTGGTTGTTGTTGTTGTTTGGTTCGTATGGATGAATTTGATTTCCCTTATAGTGGTGATGAACTACGTGAGAGGTTATACAAACAACCTCTGGATCGTTCTAAAATTGTAAACACTAAGTGAGGCTTTAGGGCATGCTTTACATGATCGTTTTTCTGAAATTGTTACACCTGTCGAATATTCTCCATGCTATACATTAGAAGCCAGTGCTACACAACCTTCTCATGTTGAAGATGAAGAAAAGATCGAAACTTTATCTTGTTCCAAGGATGAAGATTTTATTTTTACAGTTCCTCGTGATGAAGAAGTGATACCTAGCATTGATTTGAAGGAAACCATGCCTTTAGTTAATGTTTCGTTTCCATTGGTTCTAAGGGTTGCTGATGATATGGTTGTTCCAAATGTCATAAATGTTGTCTTTTTTTATCCTCCTCATTCTCCACTGATTGTCTCTCCATGTTTTCTAATTTTTACGTGATAACCTGTTACATCCTAGTAAGATCCCCATCAGCCATATTTTCCCACTATTTTGCTAGACTATTACAATTACAAGTGATCAAAACGGACAAAAATTTTAAGCAACTGAACGAAACATAAAAAGTCCCCGAGACTCTCAAAGCTTATAGATTAAGAAATTTCAGTCAATTTTAAGCAATTTCAAAAAAAGAAACTCCTTAAAAGCTTTTCAAACGAGGGAGAAATCTTCAATTGAAAACCAATG
This sequence comes from Beta corolliflora, assembly GCA_947648045.1. Taxonomy (NCBI): domain Eukaryota; kingdom Viridiplantae; phylum Streptophyta; class Magnoliopsida; order Caryophyllales; family Amaranthaceae; genus Beta; species Beta corolliflora. The sequence goes on from CANSZD010002963.1 coordinate 1,108,557, forward strand.
TGCTGTCTTCGTTCCGTTTCGGTGCAGCTTCGAGAAACCTGCCCAGTTTAATAGCAAAAAAAATCTAAAATATCTGAAAAATTCTGTGAGTCTTATACGCAGAAAAATATCCAGATTCAAAAAAAATAAAACACCCAATTTGGACTCTTGTAGGATGCGAAATCGTTATTCAAAGTCAACTGAAAAACTGTACGAATTCCAGTTGTTTTTTTTCTTCTCCAAAAGTGCGTCTTTTCTTCGAATCTTTCACCCAAAGCTCTGATACCAAATTATCCAAATGCAACCCTCACTTCCTCACTTAATTTAGGTTGAATTGGTTTTAATAATTTTGCTCCTTTTGCTGGATTAGAACGGATAGAGAAAACTGAAAATTTGACTATAGCTCTCAAGACACAATCAAAGAACTATAGGATCTTGATACAACTAAACAAGACACACTCAATTTAGTCTATCAATCCTAAACAACCATGACAAACTCAAGTTGTAATAGGGGTTTTTGAGACACACTCAAAAGAAAGTTTCACAAAGAAACACTTTTTCATTCAACTTCAAATCTGCCTTTCATTGATCCTTTGCTCACATTATATAGGAGAATGGAGTAGTAAAAGGGGAGCCAAAATACTTCAAAACACACATAAAAAACGTCCAAAGTGGACAACCTTAGGGGTTACAATTCTCCTAAAAACACTCCCCTAATCAAGCACCCTAAATGTAGCTGTTACAAAAGGGGTTATAATCAGCACACAAGGATCTTAAACACACGCCTAATCATCCAACTTAGCTGCCCTAATTGAGTTTACTTAAAGAGTATACTCAAGGCTTTATTACATGCTTAAAAAAACAACAAAAGCAAATAAAACCCAAACAAAACTTGGGCCTTCAATTTACACGACTAACTCACGTCCCACTTAATGTTGTTGCTGCAAATTTTGGGTTAAGCTTCATTCATGACTTGCAACACTTGTATTCGGCCTAAAACTTATCCAAATTAAGTGTTTGACCACTTTTTTCCGTAAGTTCAGAATGTGAACTTATTGATGGACCTATTAAAGTCCACGAAATGAGCCAAATTGACCGAATTATAGCTGTTAGAAATATAAGTATCAACACTGATAGTTCTAATTCCTCATGTAATGCATGGGCTTTTCTTTTGGACCATGGCCTTGCATCGGATTGTTTATGACAAGGTTTATTACAGAGATTTGAAGTTGGAGGCTTAGAATCGAAGGTTGAAGGTTTGGCAAGGAAGTACTTTTGACAAAGTTATTGATGGGCTTATTCGCAACACTTCTCTTTTTTTTAAATATATTTTACACTTTTTTCATCATTTTTGGCTTTGATTTTTGCTTGCCCTTTACATTGAATTGTTGTCAACTGTACTTACCATGAGGTAGGTTAAAGGGAGAGGGGCTTTATTGAAGTGGATGGTAAGGATCGGCGAAATAGTTGTAGTGAAAGGTGTGGAATGCCTCTTTTATATATGCCATTTGTTCATTGCTTTTATTAGAATAGTCATGAGAATTAGAAATTCATTTCTTTTAAGGCGACAATCGTGATTTCCATTTATGCTCATTAGTGCAAAGTTAGAAAATAAATACTCATTTATTATTTGAAAGTTATGAGTACATGGAATAAAAAGGGAAATCCTATATTAGGCTCGGAAAAAGGAGAGAGATGAAACAGAAAATGAAATCCTAAGTCTAGACTCCTACGTCACGTGACGAGACAGCTTCGTTGCTTCGATCTTCATGAAGTCTCTTTCTAAGTGAAAAGAGATGAGGTGTATATATTTTTTTTTGAGCTGATTGGACCTAAGTGAGTCCAAGTATTTTAATGAGCGATCAAGCTCAGAGATGTGTCTGCTTCTATGGCATTGAGGTCAATGTCTTCGGCATTTTTTGCAGCAGTAGGGCGTGTAAGCCTCCCTTCGTCTATCTTATCTTGGATAACCTCTTTTAACTTCCTGCAGGAAGCAATGTTATGTCCATTGCCTCTGAGGTATTTGCAATAGGCATCCTTATTCCATGTTTGTCCTTTTTTATTTTCATGAGGGTCTGGAGTGGCCCCAATAGGAGAAATTGCACCTTTAGCATGAAGGCGGTCAAAAGCAACCTCATAATTCATGCCTAGTGATGTATACTTTCTTTGCAGATTTCTATTAGGCTTGATAAGATTAAATGTAGGTGTAGAAGGTATCTCTGCTTGAGCACAGGTTTTCTTTATTTTCATAGATGTATGGATGTTGGGTGTATCATCAATAATTCTTTTGACTCCTCTGCAGAGAGGCAAGCTTTCAGAGACTGATTTGATGGAAGGGTTTATCAGTGGACTATGTTGTATGATGTCATGAAGTTCCTTGATCCTTTGTTGGTCAGTCGTTATTGCAACAAGACAATCTGGTGCCTTGTAATTTGCACTACGATTCTCTTGAATAACCTTGTAGTGTGCTTCTATTCTGACGACAAGTGCTATAAGATCTACCAGTATACCCTTCAACTCATCAACTTGTTCTTGAAGTGTATTTAACATATTGTATATTTCCTGTAATGGATCATTCAACGGGAGATTAGAAATAGAGTGATGATGGAGAGAAAGGAATGGAATGGGAGAATGTATGTATGTTTTCAAAAGTTGAGCTTCTAGGAACAAAATATCATCTCCTAAATGAATGATATATTTTTTTGGATTTTTTTTTGTGGATGTACCTAGACCTAATATATGTATGCATGACTTAATCTATGCGTTCGAACCTATAAAGGCTGCCTACATATCCCAAAAGAGGGAATCAGATCGCTTGTAGTTCAGGACTACTAAATGCGGATTGCATGAAATGAAATGGAGAGTATGGATGCAATGAGACTCCTAAATGCCTAAGAACTCTACTTATGCATGAAGTGTATGAATGATGGACTACGCAATACAAGAGGATTCTAGTATGAAATCCGTCCTGATAGCTATGAAATTCTAATGACTAGACTTGATAGACTTCTAATGATGTTAGAATTGCAGATTTGAAGAACTTTCAAAGAGGCTAGACTCCTAATATGCATAAAGCTCTAGCGGACCTAGACTCCTAAAATGAATGAAATTCAAATGGATTTAGACTTCTAATATGGGCGGAACTCTAATGGATTCAAAACTTCTATGATGAATGGAATTCTAATGGGTTTAAACTTCTAAGACGGGCAGGATTCTACGATTTTAGACTCCTGTTATGCATGGACTTTCTACGGATTATAGACTTCTAAGATGGATGGGACTCAAGCGAATTAAGACTCCTAACATGGATAGAGTAAGACGGGGTTAAGAATTCTAAGTGGAGTGAAACTGGATGAACCTAGACATATGCGGTAGATGGATTTCTAACGGAGTTAGAATTCTTAGGCAGATGAGACTTTTACAATAAGATGGACACTAAAAGGAATCTTAGACAATGTACACAAGTGATGGATAATATACATAGGAAGATAGGATAGAGAAAAAGGATGAATTTTCGAAAAAAGATATGTGATAGGAAAAAAAGATGGATATTTGTTTTTAAAAAAAGACGATGGAGATAGAATTCTTGAAGTAGATAGGAGATTAAAGATGCGATGAAATTTTAAAAAAGATAGGAGAAGAATTTTCGAAAAAAGATAGGCGATACAATTTTTAAAAAAGGAGATGGATTTTTTTCAAAAAGAATATGAGATAGTTTTTCGAAAAAATGATAGGAGATATAGTTTGGTAAAAGGTGGAGATAGAATTTCGAAATAGATAGGGGATATATTTTGAAAAATTTGAAGATAGATTTTCAAACTTGAAGTGGACAAGCTTGCGCTTCATGCACGCTGAAATGCGCTTCACGCCGATCTTAAGCGCTTCAAGCAGAATTTAGGTGCTAGACGCAGCCACAATGCAGAAAGGAGGTGCACTGGGCGCGGAGAAATGCGCTACGCGCGGAGGGTTGCATGGGACGCCGAGGCACTACTGCACGGAGCGCAGCCTAAAGCGCGACACACAAATGAGGAGAAGTTCGTTTTCATCCATTTATGATCGAATAAACTCGTTCGATAGTTTCGAACTCGAAACATCACGTAATACCAAGCAATAAGATAATCATATGCAAAATTCCAACCTAAAAGTCAAGTTCTATGTTCAACTATTGGTCAGTTTTAGGTTAAGGCTAAAAAGGGTCCATGACTAAGAGATTGATCCCACGCTTCGTACCTTTGCTTAAAAAGGTGGCCACGTGTAAGACGCACTCCAGTTCTCAAGTCAGGAATAAGAGAACAATGCCATGGTTGGGTAGGTTTGCTTATAACTAAGATCCAACACTATCGCTCAGGAAGCTTTTTGGAAGGACAAAGCGCAAACCCCCGGGGGTGACCTTACACATAGAACATGTGCTAATGAGGCAAGGTAGATTGTCCTTATGGTGGCAGAACAATAGCCATGCATATGCAAAACAATATATTATTCAAAGGCGTAAAAGTAGAATGAATCATATTTTTCAAGTTTCATCCACTCGTTTAAAAAAATAAACGGTTATTTCACCATATACCCCTGACAAATCAAGAAATTCACCATATACCCTCAATGTTTCAAAAATTCACCATATACCCCTAAGTTTCCGAAAATGTTCACCAAACACCCTTTTTCTAACGGACGTTAGGTTACCGTTAATGTTATTTACAATATTGCCATCATTAACCCCTAATCCCTAATTCTAATCCTAATACTAACCCTAATTCTAACCCTACCCAAACCCTAACCCATCCTCCCCTCCCCCCAAACCCCCTCCCCTCCACTCCACCACCGCAGTCCCCTCCCCCACCCCCACCCCCTCCACCGCCGCCGCCCATCCCCACGCCCCTCCTCCTTCCCCCGTCGACTCCCCCCCCCCCCCCCTCCCCTTCCCCGTGGCTGCTCCCCCCCCCCTCCCCTTCCCCGTCGCTGCTCCCCTCCCCCCCCCCCCCCCCCCCCCCCCGTCGATTTCCCCCCCTTCCCATACCGAATCGGTTAGAATTCGAAACCCACCCCCACCCCCTCCCCGTAGAATTCGAAAACCCCTTCACCCGAATGAATTAGGCTCGATTTCTAGGGTGGCTCGATTTTTAGGGTGGCTCGATTTCGAATGGTGGAGAGAGAGAGAGCACGTTCGAATGGTTCGAATTAGGCTCGAATTCTAGGTTGCTCGATTTACGGGCGTGGGTTGGTTCGAATGGTGGTCCGGGCCGGCAGTGGGGGGGGCGGGGGCTACGGCGGGCGGGGGGGAAGTGAGGGGATGGGGCGGGAAGGGGGGGGGGGGGGGGTGGGGGGGGGGATGGGGAATGGGGGGTCGGGGAGGGGTGGGGGAATGGTGGGGGGCCAGGGGGAATGGTGGGGGGACGGGGGGGGGGGTGGGCTTAGGGTTTGGGGAGGGGGTTGGGCTTAGGGTTAAGGATTAGGGTTTAGATTTTAGGGTTAGGATTTAGATTAGGGTTAAAGTTAGGGTTAGGGGATAATGGTGGCAAAATCGTAAATAAAACTAACGGCGAGTTAACATCCGTTAGCAAAAAGGGTACATGGTGCACATTTTCGGAAACTTAGGGGTATATGGTGAATTTTTGAAACATTGAGGGTATATGGTGTATTTCTTGATTTGTCGGGGGTATATGGTGAAAAAACCGAAAAGTAAATTATTATTTTTTACATACTCTCCAGCGGAGTCGCCAAATTCTAGGCCTGATTTTATTTTCGCCTACCGCGGTGTGAGCGCGTATTTAACTACCCCATTGTTAAGGTTTTATTGAAATTCATTTTGAAGTCGCCAACAAATTTTTAGAGGAAAACTTATAAACCTAATTCGATATTGAAAATTGTAGGGACATCTTAGGGACTTATCCAATGTAGATTTCACCGTCCTGACTACATAGATGGTCAAAATGAACCATAGATTGAGTTCGGAGTGAGGGTACAACACAGTCAGGAACCATGTTGCCCATTGATGGCCTCTACTAAATATCGATTCACAACAAATTTTATGCCAAAGAATAATCATATTATATTTTTTAAGCACCCTAAAAATATTAGTCTAAGTTGGTTCAAGAAACACATAAAATACTATTTTTTTAGTGGTATGTTATTAGATAATCAATATTACTGGGTTCCTAGCAGGTTGTCCATATTATCTGAGTTAGTTAGAACATTTATTTAGGTGTTGATTACCAATAAATACAAGGTGATAAATATTGCAATCAGGCATAAAAAATAATATGTTCATGAAAAGAAATAAAAATAAGAAAAGAAAATATTGCAGGGAATTAGTATAATACACAATACTTACAGTCGCGGGAATATAATAACAATCTACATCACGAATAGAATGTTAGTAACTTCAATAAAATATAAAAAAAAATAAAGAAATAAAATAAAGGTGGTTGGGTCGTTGATTTGTACGGATCTTGGATCGAATGTTGTACGAGTCTTAAAAAAAAAGATTTGTAGGTTGCGCTAGCGTGAGATTAGAAAAGAAAGGATGAATGTTTTGTAATGTCGAGCGTTGACCTTGATATGCTACTTGTGATGCGTAGAGTGTTTATTAGATGGAAGTATTACGGAATGAGGTGTAGGGTGATTTATTGATATATGATGATGATGTGGCGTAGGTAGGGTGTTGTTATTAGGAGATGATGAATGTGATGGTTGATGTGCCGGGTTATGATCAGGGAGTGATGAAGGTTGGTGAATTATGGGGTCAACGAGGATATAGTGAGGGACTTGAGAGATTTAGGAGTGCCGTGGGTTTATGGTGAGAGAGTGAGATTGTTAGGCCGTTGTTCTTATTTGTTTTGTGCCGAGGGATTTGTCAGAGGTTTAGTGTTTTTGTGCCGTGGAGTTATACGAAGTGAGGGGTTGGGAGATTATATACTGTAGGTTGATTTATGTAGTTGTATTGTCATAGGCTTTTTTTAAAACATATTAAGTCTTTAAAAGATTTTTAATAAAAAAAGATTTTAGAAAATAGTTAGTAAGAGATATCAGAAAACACTTTGGAGAAATATTATTTTCATAAAACATATTTTTGTTAACAAAACTAATTAAATTAAATTAATTAATTCTATTAATTAAAATAGGCTAAAAAAGGTGTTTTAAAAATTGGCTTCTTAAAAAGACTATTTTTAAAAGGTTTTCGAAGATGGGCTTTTATAAAGAGTTATTTAAAAACGTTTTAGGAAGTGGGCGTATTACAAGTAGTTATAAAAAAGGTTTTCTAAAATGAGTTAATAAAAAAGGTTATAAAATGGTTTTGGGCTTAAAACATTTTATTTTAGAATCGTTCTTTATTCATTCCTCGATCCGGACCAATTGGAGCAGGGTATTTGTCATCATAGGGTACTAAATGGGGAGACACGATTATGTGTATACAACTACCATATGTCTTCAATCATCGAGAGGGGAGTAGTCCTCAAGATCAATAGAGTATGCTTGAATTGGTACACCATCATAATATATCTTGAGTCTTTGACCGTTCACCTTGAAACACCCTTTTGCACCATTGCAAATCTCAGCCTAGTTCACAAGCACGCGCCAGACGCAACTCAACCGCGCCCAGCGCAAGACTTCGCGTCAAACACAATCATCTGCGTCTAGTGCAGTTTCTGCGCAGCACTGATAGTAATTCGACTCGCTCTTCCGACATTCATTACGATGCTATTAAATTGCGACAATATTTTTACGAAATATTTAGGCTCACTTCGGTCTAAATAAAAATAAAACTTGTTTTATTAATATTATTAATTAAAAATCAGTAACAACTGCACTATCAAAACAACTTAGTGTTGTACAAACACTCGCAAAAAAACGCTTCTCAGCTCTAGATAGAGTGTAGCAAGCCGGAGGTAAATAGTTCCTATCATCATCCTTCACCGTTTTCTTTCCTTTTCTTTCAATTCCTGCAGGCGACCCTTCTTCCTGTTTCTTTTCTTTTCCCTTTCCTTTTCCTTTTCCAGACACTTTCTCTTCTTTCTTTCTTTTCTTAGTGTCCCTCTTTTGAGCCCATAGTTCTGGTCGAAGCCCCTCACTTTCCAGATACAGTCGCACCCCTTTGCTATCCTTTGTCTTATGTGGAATATTCATAAGTGTCCCCAGAATGGCGTCACATACATTTTTCTCTATGTGCATGACGTCGAGACAATGTCTAACCTCTAGATCTCTCCAATATGGAAGTTTCCACAGAATAGACTCCTTTTTCCAAAGTCCCTTATCACCAACACTCGCTCCTTTGCCGAATATCGTTTCAATACCCTTGACTTGATCATAAACCTCAATACCAGTCAATGGTCTACGAGCAACCCCTTCCTCAACTGTTCCATCGAATGCCTTCTTCTTATTACGATAAGGATGGTCGCGTCGAAGGAACCTTCGGGTGCGCATATAAACTTCTTTGTGACAAGTAGTAATGTATTTTGATGCTGTGTCGTCCAGGCAAATCGGGCATGCTTTCTTCCCTTTGTTCTTGTACCCGGATAAGTTCCCATAAGCAGGATAGTCATTAAGAGTCAATAAAAGCATGGCACGCAATGTGAATACCTCATCAGCATGTGCGTCATACACAGAAACTCCTTCATCCCACATTTTTCTCAAATCATCAACAAGTGGCTGGAGGTAGACATCTATGTCGTTTCCAGGCTGTTTCAGCCCTGAAATAAGAATCGACAACATGATGTATTTGCGTTTCATGCACAACCAAGGAGGCAAGTTGTATATAACTAGAAGAACCGGCCACGTACTATGTTGAGAACTAAGATTGCCAAATGGGTTCATTCCATCCGTGCATAGGCCAAGCCTCAAATTTCTGTCCTCGGCACCGAAGGTCTTATGACAATGGTTGATACCTTTCCACTCAGGAGAATCAGTCGGATGTTTGAGAAAACCATCCTTTTTCCTTCGTTCTGCATGCCACCTCAAGTTCTTAGCATCTTTTTTGATTGAAAACATGCGCTTGAATCGTGGTATAATCGGAAGATACCACATCACCTTTACTGCAGGACCTTTCTTATCACCAACCCCCGCGCGCCTGTAACGCGACTTCCCACATCGAGGACACTCATCCATATTTTCATATTCATTTCGATATAGCACACAATCGTTTGGACAAGCATGTATCCTCTGGTACTCTAACCCGAAGGGACACATCAGTTTTTTAGCATAATAGTTCGACTTGGGTAGTTCATGGTCGTCCGGCAACATATCACCAAATGCTTGCAACAAGGAAGTGAAACAAGAGTCACTTATACCGGCTTTCGTCTGAATATTAAAGAGTGTTATCACGGCCGTCAGCTTGGTGTACCTCGTACAACCGGGATACAACGGTTTTCGAGATGCCTCGTCCATGCACTCAAAAATACGAGGCCGTTTGCCACAATGATCTACCCCCGCCATCATCTCCTCGATATGATCCCCTTCATCATCATCATCTTCTACTTGAATATCCTCATATTCATCCTCGATGTTGTCATTCTCAATGACATCAAGCTCACCTTCTTCATGCACATCGTTAACAATGGCATTTCGACCATCATACATACCCTCCTCACCGTGCCAAACCCATACATAGTAGTCTTGTCTAAACCCGCGACGAAAGACATGCTCCCTAAGCGACTCAATGCTACTAACGATGCTCACATTACCACAATCAACACAAGGACAATAAAACCCCTCGGTTCCCTTTGCAGCCTGATGACTTAATGCAGCATCACAAAATTCAAAGACCCCATCCACGAATTCACACGTGTCACAACTACCATACATCCATGCACGATTCATTTCAACCAAACCTAGCTCTAATTAAACACAAGCAACAAGGACCCAATGTCAATGACGAATTTCACTACATTATTAGAGTTTATACACGATATAAATTTAATGAAATTAGGCATGCTTTCCAAGGGTCCTTATCACTCCAACCTAACGCATCCTTAGATGTCTAATCTCACTAGTGAATGTATTGCCTTCAGTTCGAATCTACGGAAAATCCGGCAGCATTTCCCTACAGTTCTCCAAGTACACGATGTAGATATAAATTTATTTATATCTACATATGTACCCAGAGAACAAAAGTAGGGAAACGACGAGCCAAGATTTTCCTCTAGAATCGAACTAAAGACATACATTCACCACCTAAGTGAGATTAAACATCTAAGAACAGTCCCAAACCGAGGACTATTCAAGACTTACTCCTAATGAGTAAGTCTCGAATGGGTATCTAGGCATATGATATGATGATGCAAACATAGGTTTTTAAAAACAACAACATTTTACATCTAATCTCAATTCAACGATAAATATATACACATTAGCATATACATATACATATACATATACATATACATATACATATACATATACATATACATATACATATACATATACATATACATATACATATACATATACATATACATATACATATACATATACATATACCAATTTACTATGAAAGAAAGTTAAATATGAGTGATAACATACCAATATCAAGGTTGTGAATAGGGAAATCGAGCTCAACAATCCGTCCCTAGCTAGCTTCAATAATCAACAACAAAGTTTAAATGTTAACATTAGTATAAATTAGCAATTCAAACAAAACAAAACTAAACTAAGCTAAACTAAACTAAATATCTAAACCAATAATCAACAACAACTTTTAAACTTCAAACCTAACTAGTTAGTAAGTACTACAACAACAACAACAACAACAACAACAACAACAACAACAACATCAACAACAACATCAACAACAACAACAACAATAGCTACTACCAACAACAACCACAAAAATAGCAACCACAACAAACCCTAGTTTTTTTAACCTAAAAGTCAAACTAACTACTTTAAATAAAATAATTAACTCAAATCAATCAAATTTACAACCTTTAACTATTATACAACCTAATTTAATTAACAATTATTCATAAAAGAACAATTAATTATAAACTTGAAGCTTCAAATATGAGGAATGGTGGAGGTAGAGGTATAGAAGGAATGTAGGTACCTAAGAAGAGGTAGAGAAGGAATGGTGGAGTTGCGGCGGTGGTGGTGCAGCCACAGAGGAGGACGCAGCCACGGAGGAGGACACAGGTGGGGTTTGTGGTTCAAACCCACCGAATTGGAGAGGAGGACGCAGCAGCTGGTGGTCGTCAGGGTTGGGGGAAGGTGGAACCCAGTGGTGGCAGTGGTGGTGGAACCCAGTGGTGGCAGTGGTGGTGGAACCTAGTGGTGGCAGTGGGGTCGGGGTTGCGCGAATTGGAGGGACTGAGGGAGTCTTTAATTTTTTTGAAAGGAAGGAAGAATTGAAGGAGGGAGTTAACAGTGCGTGTAAGCAAGGGAGGGAATTTGACGCGAAAAAAAAAATAAAATAAACCGCTGCGGTTCATAAAACCACAACGGGTAATAGAGAACCGCAGCGGTTAACTATTAACCGTTGCGGTTTTATGATAACCGCAGCGGTTTGTTAGGCCAAATTTCCCACCCAAATTTCGACGATTTACCGCTGCGGTTCTCTTAAGGACCGCAGCGGTTTTGTTGTGACATATAGCGTTTTTTCCACTAGTGTTAAAACCTCCCTCCCGCCCATTGTTTTCACTCTCCTCTTCATTTATTTTTTTTGTTGGGAGAAGCTCGGCTACGCTCCATTCAACACTTAATTTGCATTCATGAATTGTATTTTAGGAGTTGAGTCGCGTAAACGTTGCATTCATAGCTAGCTAGAATCAATCAAAATCATAAAAAAATAATAATAATAAGGATAGCAATCAGAGCAAAAGTGCAATGCGTATCAATGTGCAAAATATATGTCAAAACATGCATATAGGTCACAGGTACACAAAATCAAAGCAGAGCAAAAAACTAAGAAGCGGGAGGGTCCTGATCCCTCGAGGAAGAAGGCTCATCTTCTCGCTCCTCAATCCGAATACCGCTGGACTTGCCTCTGTATGGGTCTCTCTAGTCATACCCAAGTCCAGGCTGCTGCATAGGTTGCATCGGGTGCATCGAGGGCATCTGCCACATCTGCTGCATGTGCTGCATCCACATCGGGCTAGCCCAGGAGTACGGGTTGAACCTAGGGTCCGCCATGAGCCCCATGTTCCCCATATCGTACCGGCCAACAAATGAATCCATCTGAGCCCTCTCAGAAGTCGAATCTCGAGGAGTATGTGTCGATAGCCGAGACTGAGTCTAGACTCTAGCCTCAGGACGAGGTCCACCCAAGGAGAGGCTGCATAAAAATGTCACATACATTAAAAATCAGCAACAAAAAATTCCATCATAATTCAATATATATAATAAACAACCTGGGTATGCGTTTCAGATCGCCGATATGAGAAGCTTCTCTTGATCTTTGTCATTCCATGCTTCATAGAATCGACCACTCGAAGAATCTGAACAACGGTTTCCCGATGAACCTGAAAATAAATGCACTTCATTAGTCAAACAATCCAAAACAAGTTTGCGAAAGTTCTTAACTTTCAATACTTACAGAGCGGACATGGGCCGGCATGGCACGAGCAGCATGCTGCTCCGCCTCTAGAGCAACATCAACAGTCTCCTCAACGTGCCCGCTTTCACCCATGATCCCGAACAAACGAAACACGACCCTGGGCCACCTCCTGTAAAAAAAAAGGATAGATAATCCTCGCGGAGTGCCGCCCCATCCTTAATTGCCCAAGAAAGAGCATCCGCGTCCATCATGCTGGCAGGCGTATTGTGGGGAACTAAGAAAGGCACAGTAGTAAACTGGCGCATGACACACTCTCCAAGATACCATACGGGGCTCACCTCCCCGTGGAAAATGACCCTCTCAGAAGTCAGAGCTCTAGTCTCAAACGCCCACCCTGGTAAGTCTGCGTATAGAGCCCAAGGGCAAAAGACGACCTACAAAGCAAACAACAAGTTAACACCTTATCATGTCTTAAAAGAAACAATAAAGGGGTTAATTCACCGTAATTACAAAGCAAACTAAGTCGTATCTATTACGTCTGCAACCTGCCCATCAGGCAGCAGCGGGAAAAGAGCGGTCCAAAGGTCTAATGTTGTGGAGGGGGAGGGAGATTTGGGTTCTTGTTGGGCCTCTATGTGAGTGACCCTGTGCGAGTGCAGCCTAGAGGAAAATTCTTCTTACTAAGGGGTTCCCGTAGACACATAATCGTGTCTCCCCATTTAAGGGTCCAATGATGAAACATACCGCGATCTTATTTGGTTCTACCCAAGGGGAGAACAGTCCGAAGAGTCAGGCCCAAAATCGATTTTAAAGCATAAAGCTTATTTATTTGCATCAAAGATCCAAAATCCAATTTTAAAGCCCAATTAATTATTCCTGATAATTAATTGTATTTTGAGCCCACAAATATAATATTTTGAGCCCAATCCTTTGAAATGCCTAATTAATTATCCATGATAATTACTTGTATTCATTTATTATTTTAATTATTATTTTTAGAAATAAATAAATATTTTCAAAGATATTTAATTTTAAAGTAAAGGATGTTAAGATGAAATCAGATTTAATCTCGTAAAATAGCTGGTTTCCGAATTTAAAGATAAAAGATAAAACGGTTTTTTCACCATATACCGTACCCCTGACAAATTGAAAAATTCACCATATACCCCCAATGTTTCAGAAATTCACCATATACCCCTGAGTTTTTAAAAATGTGCACCAACTACCCTTTTTCCTTATGGACGTTAAGTCGCCGTTTACATTATTTACAACTTTGCCATTATTGACCTAATTAACCTTCCCTCCACCCTAACCCTAACCCCAATGCCTTAATTAACCTAACCCCTAACCCTAATGTCTTAATTAACCTAGCCCCCTAACCCTAATGCTCTTAACCTAACTAATTAACCTTAATAAATGAAACTTTATATATCATCGCCAAAACGACATTTTTTGAAAAAACGGACGCCACCTACCACCCTTCACGGGTACGAATTTCGAGAAGCCCATCAAAACGAGTACCAATTCGGCGGTATTATGGGCACACTATTCGAGGCGATCTTAAACGGTCGATTTCACTGGCAAAACGACTTTTTTTTGAAAAATCAGACGCCACTTACGACCCTATACGGGCATGAATTTCTAGAAGCCCATCAAAACGAGTACCAATAAGACGTTATTTTGGGCACGCTTCCCGAGGCGATCTTAAATGACCGATTTCACCGGTAAAACAACTTTTTTAGAAAAAACGGACGTCGCCTACGACCCTTTAAGCGCACAAATCGTTTTTTCGAAAAAAGTCGTTTTGGCTGTGAAATCGGCCTTTTAAGATTGCCTCCGAAAGCGTGCACAGAATATCGTCGTATTGGTACTCGTTTTGATGGGGATCTCGAAATTCGTGCCGTTAAAGGGTCGTCGGTGGCGTCCGTTTTTTAGAAAAATGTCGTTTTTTCGATGAGATATAGAGTTTCGTTTATTAAGTTAATTAGTTAGAGTTAAGGACATTAGGGTTAGGGGGATAGGTTAATTAAGGCATTAGGGTTAGCAGGTTAGGGTGGAGGGAGGGTTAATTAGGTTAATAATGGCAAAGTTGTAAATAATGCAAAGGGCGACTTAACGTCCGTTAGGAAAAAGGGTAGGTGGTGCACATTTTTAAAAACTCCGGGGTATATGGTGAATATCTAAAACATTGGAGGTATATGGTGAATTTTCCAATTTGTGAGGGTTATATAATGAAAAAACCGAATATAAAAACAATCTTTAAAAAACCGCGTTAAACAAACAAGACTGCCCAGATTATTGATGTATCTAGACCAGGCTGTGCGCTCGGCGCACAGTCTGGATAGCGCTTAGCGCGCGAAGCGCACTGCACTTTCTTTTGCGCACCACTACAGTTTCCCAAATCTTTTGCGCGGTGCGCACTGCACTTTCTTATCTTTTTTTTAAAATATTTTGCCCATAAATAAGCTATTCATTTTTCTGATCTAAAAAACGCTAAAAGAAACGCTCTTTACATCCGAATACTTGTGATCTCTCAAGGAGAAAAAACTCTCATACTTTCCTACTCAAACACACAAACACATAAACACATAATTTGACTTTGACCGATCTTCACAAGTTTTCATAGAAAGGCTTCGCGATTGCTCTTCCCAAAGGTTGTTATTCCCTCAGACCTAAGCCACACCGGTATATTTCCGAGGGTCCTTAAATCTTTCTTATTTATTTTATTAAAGTTACTAACCATTTCATTCACGATGTAGATCTTTAATAAAAAGAATAGTTCTCTTGTACATTCTAATCTCTACTCCTTCCTTGTTATTTTCTTATATATTGTTATGATCGTCCTGCTTATGTTTTCATCACCAACGTATTATTATTTCTAATCAAAACCTAAGAAATTATTCTAACTTCTAATCAGATTATTTGGACAACCTATTAGGAACCCAGAAATATTGATTGCTTAATAACGTGTCACTAAAATATTAGTGTTTTATGTATTTCATGAACCAACCTAGATTAATCCTTTTTAGGGGGCTTAAAAATATTATGTGGTTGTTCTTTTGCACAAACTTGCTATAAATCGTATTCAGTAGAGGCCAGTAATGGGCGAACGTGGTTCATGACCGTGTTCATACCCTCACCCCCGAACTCAACTTTTGGTTCCTGACCAACTATGGAGTCATGACGGGGAAATCTACATTGGATGAGTCCCTAAGTTGTCCCCACGATTTTCCAATATCTAATTAGGTTTATAAGTCTTCCTTTAAAGTCTTGTTGGCGACTTCAAAACATTTTTTTAATAAAACCTTAACGATGGGTGTAGGCGTGATTTTATTTCGCCTACGCGGTGTGAGCGCGTATTTAACTACCTCATTGTTAAGGTTTTATTAAAATACATTTTCGAAGTCGCCAACAAGTCTTTAGAGGAAGACTCAAAAACCTAATTGGATATTTGGGAAACTGTAGGGACAAATTAGTGACTTATCCAATGTAGATTTCCCCGTCCTAACTCCATAGATGGTCAATGAACCAAAAATTGAGTTCGGGGGTGAGGGTACGAACACGGTTATGAACCACGTTCGCCCATTGATGGCCTCTACTAAATATCGATTCATTACAAAGTTTTATGTAGAAGAATAACCACATAATAATTTTCATACACCCTAAATAGATTAGTCTAGGCTGGTTCAATAAACACATAAATGACTACTTTTTTTAGTGACATGTTATTTAACAATCAGATTACTGGGTTCCTAGCAGGTTGTCCATATTATCTGATTTAGTTAGAACATTTATTTAGGTCTTGATTAACAATAATGTACAAGGTGATAAATATTGCAATCAAACATAAAAAATAATATTCATAGAAAAATAAAATAAGAAAAGAAAACATTGCAGAGAGTTAGTATAACATACAATACTTACAGTCGCAGAAATATGTGAACAGTCTACATCATGAATAAACTGATAGTAACTTTAATAAAATAATAAAGAAAAGAAATAAAATAAAGATTGTTACTTTAGTTGACCCTCATAAATTATACCACCGTCTAGGGTCATTGATTTGTACGAATCTTGGATTGAATTATTGTACGAGTCTTAAGAACTAGTCGTTTGGATTAAATTGGTTGGTATTGTCGAGAATTAGGCGTGGTAGTTGCTATGGTATTAAGAGCAGGTGTAATATGATGATAGTGATCAGATGTGGTTTTTAATATTAGTACACGTTAAGGGTGTTGCGTGCAGGCCCGACCCTAAGGGGTGTTTGGAGGGGCAATGGCCATGGGCCCAAGCCTAAAAGGGGGACCAATCCTCTAGGTTTTTAAATAGAACTAGGAAAAAAAAAATTCTAAACACATTGCACACGTGAAGACGCTCTCTCAAAAACTGAAACAGTTAACGCAACTCTTCGTCTTCTTCAGCGGTTCTTCACTTCTTCTCTCTCACTCTCTTTCTTTACAAAATTAAAATCTTCTTTTAATTCCCAAAATTTTCTCTAACCTCCATTAAACTCGTTGAAAATTTCCATATTTCCCAAAAAAATAGCTCTTAACCTTCCCTTAAATATGACAACAGGAATTTTTTTCTACAATTTAAATAGGGAAGAATTGGATTTGTATAATGCAATACTCATAAGATTTAGTCTTAATCAAGTGAAGTTATTAAGATATAATGAAATTAAGAATATAATTAAGTGTTTTGGGAATATTTTCTTCGAATGTGATTTCTGTCGAGTGCTTTGTTGGTGATATGAATTTCAAAGTCCAAAAATTCACAATGTTTACCCTAGATTCTAAGTGACGTTTTTATGGGGTTTTTATGATGGAATACTGAAAATAAGAAGTAAAAACAACGATAGTACTCTTGATTCTCGCAGGAATTAGAGCGTCTCTTCCTAATCGCAATTAGAAGATGAATACAAGTCGCAACAAGTATTGTTTTGGTTAACAACCGAAATAAGCAACGCTCACAATTCTCAAAATTAACTCTCTTCTTTATTGATTAGGAGTGCACATGTATTTATAGGATGAGCAAACAATCCTTGCTCTCCAAGCTAAATCATGGACGGATTTCTCCAGTAAAAAAATAGGAAAGTTTCCCCTAAATTAAAGCCTAGAATCTAGCAAGAACTTAAGGAAACATTAGCTTAAGGAAAGATGTGCAAATCTTTCCTTAAAAACACTAAATCACACGGCAGCAAGGACACACCCTTGCACACCACTTCTCTTCATCTTTTAAGGCAATTTTCCTAAAATACAACTCATGACACTAGACTCTTAATGGACCGAATTATCTAGGATTTTTGGACCTTTATGCAACTGAAAATAAAAACAACTTAATGACATTAACTAATTTATCTAACAAACATAATAAAAGACATATTTTCGTTACATGTAAAACCTTCATTTTAAGAGTAAAGTAAAACCATGCAACAATTCTAATAAAGCAAATAAAGATAGTTGGTGAAGCAATCCATGCACGTATCATGCATCAGTTGGGGTTCGCCGGATCGCTCTACTCTACTGACGGTCAGACAGTGGTCTATGGACCTGCCGAAGTCCATCCCGTATTCAGTCTTGCTGTCTTGTTGAATGCTTAGTTACCGATTGTAATTGGCTGCTATGGTGCTTCTGCTGCCGGATTTATCTTAGCACTACACTTGTTCAAGGTGTTGTCATTCCATCTCTATTCTTTGTAAATTATGCTCTGAGTGTTCTGAGTTTGATTTATTTTATGTGCAAAGTGAAAAAAGGAAAAAGAGAAAACTTGCTGAAGAATTAATAAAATCCCAACAAGGTGCTATTGACAGATTTGTTGTTAGAAATGTAGTTCATGAAAATTTAGATCACCCAAATGAAAATTTGCATGATGAAGTCAATGACAATAATGAAAACGTTTCAAACTAGCCTACTGATGTTCTAAATGACCCTACTGATATTCTAAATGAGCCTAATTTGCCAAATGTTGATATTGACATTGAAGAAGAACAAGCAATTCCTACTAATAATGGCATTGATGAAGAAAAAGAAATTCCTTATGTGGATATTTATGATCATAGGAATTTGACTAACGTTGATAAGAAAACAAGAGACATTATAGTTGAAAAGGGGCCTATAAGAGAATTAAATCTTGACTTTCCTCTTGATGGTAATAATAGGCATTTTTCATATGCTTATTTTTCTAGGAAGTTGAACAATGGTGAGATTAGTGATAGAAAATGGTTGGTTTATTCTAAACATGTTGACAAAGTATTTTGTTTTTGTTGCAAGTTGTTCAAGTCTATTACTAACAAAAGTTTGTTAGCAAATGAGGGTTTTTGTGGTTAGAAGCATATTAGTGAGAGACTTAAACAACATGAAAATAGTACCGAGCATATGAATATTATGTTTACTGGGAATGAAATGAGAGTAAGGCTATATAAGAATGAAACAATTAATAAAAACTCGCAAGAAGCGATTATGAAAGAGAAAGATCGATGGAGGCAAGTTTTACTTAGAAAGTTTTCGGCTGTGAAATGTCTTGCTACTCATAGTTTGGCTTTTAGAGGATCCAATGAAAAACTATATCAAGATAGTAATGGTAATTTCTTAGGATTGATTGAAATGATTGCGGAATTTGATGTGATAATGCAAGATCGTGTTAGACGCATTCAAAATCGTGAAATTCATTATCATTATCTTGGGCATAAAATTCAAAATGAATTGATCTCCCTTTTGGCCCATAGTGTGAAGAGTTCTATAATCAAGACTATCAAAGAGGCAAGATATTTTTCCATAATTCTTGCTTCTACTCCTGATATTGCTCATCAAGAACAAATGACTTTGATAATACGATGTGTGAATATGGAAACAAAAAAGATAAAAATTGAGGAGTACTTTTTAGAGTTCTTGGAGGTAAATGATACATCGAGATTGGGACTTTTTATTGAATTACAAAATGTTTTAATGTCTCTTGATCTTAATGTTGATAATATATAAGGGGTCAAGGTTATGATAATGGCTCCAATATGAAATGGAAGCACCAAGGTGTACAAAAAATTTTACTTGAAATAAACCCGAGAGTAATATATATGCCTTGTGATGCAAGTCCAACTATCTTTATTTACATTCGTAGAATTGTTGCATGGTTTCACTTTGCTCTTAAAGTGAAGGTTTTACATGTAACGAAAAATATGTCTTTTATTATGTTTGTTAGTTAATGTAATTAAGTTGTATTAGTTGAATAAGGTCCGAAATTATTGAGTTGAGAATGGCGTGTAAGGATGCTGCCTTAATGCCGTGTGGTTTTAGTTGTTTTAAGGAAAGTTTTGCACATCTTTCCTTAAACTAGTGTTTCCTTAAGTTCTATCTAGATTCTAGGCTTTAATTTAGGGGAAACTTTCCTTATTTCTTACTAGTTGATCCATGGCATGTGATGTACTTGGGGAGCAAGGTTTTCTTGCTGCTCCTATTATAAATAAAGGGCGCCTAGCCTCCTAAAGAGGTAGAGAGTGAATTTGAGTAGAGTGTTACAGACATATTGAACTAAGTACTGACAAAATTTCACAAGATTTCTAATAGTTTTGAATAGGTCTTGACATCTGAACTTTCGATTTAGATTCTGGACAGATTCCAATGGATATCAATGAAACCGTGAATTGTTCTTTTCGTTCTTTTGATGGTCTTACCACCGACGAAATATTTGAAGAGTTATCCATACGTCTACAACCAAAGTGGGATTTGATGTATGACTCGAATAAATATTTGGATGAAAAGCTTAATAGTTATCTTGAAGATGTTACTTGCACAATAGAGGAAGTAATTTCAGATTGAATTTTGGTTGGGTTTGAAGATGAAGAAAATATCGAAAATATTTCTTGTCCCAAGGATGAAGATTTGGTTTTTACAGTTTCTCATGATGAAGAGGTGAAATCTAACGTTGATATAAAGGAAATTGTGCCTTTAGTTAATGCTCCTTTTACTTTGGTTCCTAAGGTTGTTGTTGATCTTGTTCTTTCAAAGGTCCTTCATGTTATTCCTTTTAGGAATGATAATCTGAATCTAATGGTAATATGGAGTTTGAAAAGATTGAAATTGGTGAAGCAAAAGATGGTGAACGACGCCACATCTCAGTGGTATATATTATTGTGCGCTTAATATGAATAATATATTGGATTACTTTGAAGAAACTTGAGGTCAAGTTTTTTTTCAAGAGGGGGAGAATGATGCAAGTCCAACTATCTTTATTTGCATTCGTAGTTTTGCACATCTTTCCTTAAACTAGTGTTTCCTTAAGTTCTAGCTAGATTCTAGGCTTTAATTTAGTGGAAACTTTCCTTATTTCTTACTAGTTGATCCATGGCATGTGATGTACTTGGGGAGCAAGCTTTTCTTGCTGCTCCTATTATAAATAAAGGGCGCCTAGCCTCCTAAAGAGGTATGAATTTGAGTAAATTGATGTGCATGTTTTGCATATGTTGAGCGAAAGCTAACACAAGGTTTCTGAGTAGTAAACCTAAACAAACAACCGCGACTTGTTTGTCTATGCTCTTAACCGTGACTTAAGAGTAATATCCCTTTACTTTCATTGATGTTCGTCCACAAAATTCATAAAACACAAAAGAGTTCGAAAATCAGCCTCGAAAATCATATCACCTTGTGCATGTCGTAGTTTAAATCTTGCTCTTAGCGACATGGCACATTCTTGCACTAGAGCTATTTCATTTTTTGGAATTGTTCAAGGCATATATAATTTGTTTTCTGGTTCTACAAAAAGGTGGAAAATTTTGCTTGATAATGTTTCCGATCTCTCTTTGAAATCTTTATCTAATACTCATTGGGAGAGTCGGAGAAAAAGTGTTAAAGCTATTCGATTTCAAGCTCCCTAATTAAGATTGGCTTTGTCAAATTTATATGATTCTTGTGGTAATGATGTAAAGTCAATGAGTGAAGCAGAGTCTTTATATAATGCAATTGGGAGTTTTGAGTTTTTGCTTGGTATGATTATTTGGTATGAGATTCTATTTGTTATATATAAAGTAAGCAAGAAATTATAATCTAAGTCCATGTGTATCGACACCACCATAGACCAAGTTGAAGGTATGCTGTCATATTTCAAAAAGTTTAGAGAGGAAGGCTTCACTTCTATTATGAATATTGCTAGAAGTATTGCACTTGATATGGATTTAGAGCCTACGCTTCCGACAAAGCATCGCGTTATTAGAAAAAAAAAATTGATGAAAATAATCAAGGGGATGAACGAAACCAGTCTCCTAAAGAATAATTAAGACTTTAGTATTTTTTGGTTGTTGTTGATATGGCAATTACTTCTTTTTTTTTAGCAGGAAAGAGAAAAACTAGGGACGATCCTAACTAGCAGGCCACCTTTAAACATCCTTACGGATAATCTTATAAAACGAAATATCAGGAGATTCAAACCAGTTACAAAGATTGGAAGTAGAATGACCACGATTAGCCATCCAATCTGTAGCAAAATTTGCTTCTATAAACACATGTTGGATATTATAACAAGAGAACTTCCTAAGGTCCTCTACTGTATCATTAATAAGGGCATTAATAGACCATGGGATCTTCCAGAGCTTTTTTATAGCCTGTATAACTGAAAGGTTGTCCCCTTCCACAAAAATATGGGTAACCCCCAAAGAGAGTGCCCCCCTAAGACCCCAGGTGATGCGTGTCGTTTCCGCAACAAAATTAAATTTATAAATCACTCACTAACTCTAACAAATAGACAGGGAAAGTAAGGGTCGAACCCATATAGACTGCGTTATTATCTTAAACTAATTATTTAATTATAAATAACTACTACTATATAATATGGGGGGTTTTTAAGTAACAAATCAATACTAAATTTATTAAAATAAAATAATGAATATAAATTACAGGAAATAAATTATGTTTTAAAAATATAATTAAGAGGCTAATAGGAGACATGAAAACAAAGAAAAGAGACAGAAGAGAGTAGAGAAAACTCATTGTGGATGAATTTCAGACTACATCCTTCGCCCTCCTCTGTAGCTCATGGCTGTACTTCAGAATCCCCTTTGTGCTCTCGTGCGGCTCTGGTCTCTGTCCTCTCGTATTGCCTTTTGTTGTGCTTTTTATTCTTGCTGTTGTGTGCTGCGTGTGACAACCACGGCCCAATGGTTTTTCCTCCAAAACCCACCTTCCTTTTCCTCTTTTGCCCACGTGGGTTAACCCCCAAAAAGTATAGGCTTTTATTTTGCTTTACTTCATCATTTCATGATTTGCTTCTTCTACTGCTGCGTGAGTTTAAGTGGTTACATTGGGTTTGGCCCAATTATCCAATTGTGTGATATATTTTGCTTATTACAATAATGGGTTTAGCCCATTAATTCACCAAAGTCCAATTTTCATTTATTTGACTCCGATATGATTATGTACCTGCCAACATTCGATAACTTATTACTAGCATAGAAATATAATATGGGTCAAACTAATAAATAATCATATAACCCAGCTACTAATAAGGAATAAGTAAGTTATAATATATAATAATTCAAATTTACTATTTAACTGAAATAACCTAAAAGTGTGATATTTAATCCATATAACTCAACAGACGATACTAAAAGTATTATATTAGAGGGTAATAATATGTACAAATAGGTACTTATCAAATTTCCCCACACTTAGCTTTTGGTCATCCTCGATCAAAATACGACTAAAAGTCCACTAAATGCAACCTACCCACTAAATGCAACATCTAATTCACCACCTCAAATTTCTTTATTGGAAATAACTAAATTAGACAAGTATAAGACAAGAAACTAAAACATTTTCAGTTAGTCAGAAAAACATTGAGAAAACATTAGTAGGAATGTTATACTCTTGGCATAGAAAGTGTCATACTATCAAAACTCATAATACTTCATGGACAAATGATTTTCTTTGCAACTCGTAAATAGCGAGCATGAGTTCACCCTTGTGAATACATCAAGTTCAATAGATAGACCCTCACAGCTATAAATTTAAACACACTACTCTCATGTGTTTAGGGTTAAATAATATTCACTCAAACATATAACCAAGTCGACTCTAAATGAAGTATTTTTCTTTAATCTTGACTATCGTCTCAATTTTCCACTTGGAAGTGACATTATGCATAAAGATCAAAAGGGCTTGTAAAGGGTTGTAACGTGGCTATGGTTAAAGGGTAGGGATAATTTTTAGGAATGTGGAGTTAAAAAGAAGCCAAGCTAAAGGGAGCAAAAATACATGCCTTAAGATGTTTTAGTCACAACAAACTCCATTAAACATTGAGCGTCATACTCCAACTACTTTTTTTCTTCATATTATTCACCATCTCCTTCACAAGTAATGCAACTACAACACTGATATGGATACTTCACTGCATTTTCACATTTCGATGTCCAAACATTTATTTTCTTTTGACTTTTTTTTTTCAATAATAATGTTTTTCAATTTCATAACCCTTGTTTTCTCCTTTTTTATTTTTCAATATGTCTCCACTATACTGCAAATTTACAATACAAACTCAATATAATCACTCCCATTAGCCAAGCTTGGGTATAATACGTAGGAGGCTGCAGGTTTGTAATGAATGGTTAATAAAAAAAAGATTTTAAGGCTCAAATGGGCTAAAACGAAGGAAATATTGTAAGAAAGGAAAATCTCTGAAGTTAGATTAGATTAAAAGAATGCCTAAATAATTTATTCATAACATTTGTAAAAAAAAAAGCCTCAAAGAGTACCAAGTCAAGTTCAAGAGCCACACTTCATTGAGGAACTATCACACATGAAAGAAAATAACGAGACTGATGCAGATGTGTCAGTCTAATAGGCTCAAAAGCTCACAAGGTTTTGGTCTATCTATCTAGCCAACTTATTTAAGAGAAGCAAGATAATTTTTCCAATTATATTATGAATCTGATATGAATTTCAATGTCCGAAAATTCACAATGTTTGCCTTAGAAACTAAGTGACGTTTTTATGGTGTTTTTATGAATTAAAACTGAAAAAAGAAGTAAAAACAAGGATAGTACTCTTGATTCTCCCAGGAATTAGAGGGTCTCTTCCTAATCGCAATTAGAAGATGAATACAAGTCGCAACAAGTATTAACAACCGAAATAAGCAACGCTCACAATTCTCAAAATCAACTCTCTCTCTACCTCTTTAGGAGGCTAGGCGCCCTTTATTTATAGGAAAAATTGACAAGAGCAAGCCCAACTATGGCCACCCTTCCATATTACATCCCAACTTTCGATTATTCCACACCAGTCCCAACTTTGGGGGGTGTTTTACATTAATGGTCCAAGTAGAAGGGTGACCTGCTTAGCCTGTAAAAAAAAGTAAACCTCCCCTCCTTCCTCCTTTTTCAGTCTTTCTCTCTCCTCCCCTGCCACCAAATCCTCTTCCCCCTCCCTGCCACCCCACCCCACAACCCCAACCCCCTCCCCTGCCACCCTGAAACACCCACAACCCCCTCCTCTTCCCTCCCAGACCAACCGTCTTCATCTCACCGGCAACTCAGTCTTCATCTCACCGGAAACTCAATCTTCATCCTTCCTCTTTGCTCTCTCATCCTCCCACCGTCTTTCCTCTCTTATCCTCTCTCACTAAGTTCGCGTCACCGCCATCTTCGCTGCGCCAACCAAGCACCACCGCCATCGTAGATGCGCCAACCAACTAGCCATCAACCACGACCAACCACGAAGCGTTATCGCTTCATCTTCCTCAGCTCATATCCAGATTGTCTTCTTGTCATCATCAACACCACCGTTGTGGCAGCTGTTCAATTTTGTAATGTATTATCCCATTTTAAATGAATCCACTTCAAAGCCTTCAACTTTTTCACTAATTTTGATCTTGATTTAGAAATTAAACACCCCTGGTTCAATGTCTTTCGAATTTTGCTTGTTTGAAAATTCTGATTTTGGGGGGGAGATGGTAGGCAGGGAATGGGGTTCTGGTAGCAGTGTGGTGCAACAGTGGCTGTGTGGTAATCGAGATGGTGTTGGTGGGTTTAGGCGTGGCTTTGTGGGGGGTATGGACATGTGTTTGGGTGGGTGAGGATGGTGTTGGTGGGTTTGGGCATGGGTTTTGGAGGTGGTGTTGGTGGATTTCGGGCTTGTTGTGGATGGGTGGGGTAATTAGGGGCGTTTCGGGGTGGATGGTGGTGTTTTGAGGATGGCTAGTGGTGTTTTTGGGGGTGCTTGGTGATGGTTGGGAGTGGTTGGTGGTAGACCTTGGAACGGGAAGAGAGAGAGTTGCGTGGGGAGAGGGGGAAGGAGGCAGGGGGTCGGTGACGTACGGGAGGGTGGCGGGGCTCCGATGAGCCGGTGGCAGTGAGTCAGAGAGTGGCGGTTTCAGGGGAGGGGTGGCGGGGCACGATAGGATTTTTCGAGGGGTGGGAGTGCAGGGATAAGGGTGGCAAGGATGGTAAGGGTGGTGGCTTAGGAAGTTTACCTGTTGTAGCAGGTTAGGTGACCTGCTAGGACCAATTTTGTAAAGCACACCCCAAAGTTGGGACCTGTGTGGGATAGTCCATAGTTGGGATCTATTATGGAAGGGAGGCCATAGTTGGGCCTGCTCTTATCAATTTTTCCTTATTTATAATAGGAGCAGCAAGAAAACCTTGCTCCCCAAGTACATCACATGCCATGGATCAACTAGTAAGAAAAAGGAAAGTTTCCCCTAAATTAAAGCCTAGAATATAGCTGAATTTTAAGGAAACTCAAGCATAAGGAAAGATGCTCAAGACTTTCCTAAAATGCTCTAGAATGACACGCCTAAACCTAAAGCTATTACAACTTAGATTTTTCGGCCAACTTATTACAACCAAACTGAAAATAAAAACAACCTAATGACGTTAACTAATTTAACTAACAAACATAATAAAAGACATATTTTTGGTTACATGTAAAACCTTCACTTTAAGAGTAAAGTAAAACCATGCAACAATTCTAATAAAGCAAATAAAGATTGTTGGTGAATCTATCCATGCACGTATCATGCATCAGAATCTCTCAAGTTCAACCATTCTTTTCCAATTATACAGACATTACCAAAATCTTTTATTTCGAAAACATAGTAGTTTCAAAAACAAGTTAGATTAGAGTTTCTTATCGACTTACTAATAGCCATTCCTTAGGAAGTTAAGAGGTGAAATCCTAAATAATGCAAACAAAAGCACATTATTATTTTTGTTTTATTTTGTTTTTATGAATGCACATGAATACTACTATGCAAATGCAAATATATAAATCAAGCTCAGGTAGCCTACATTTCAATAAAAAATTCGGCAGCACTTCCCCTAAAATAGGAAAAAACCAAAATTTTCACAAATTAAAATTGTGCATATGTTAACCTGTTTCTCAGCATATTATGTCCAACAAAACAATACATATTATATGCATTCTTTTTCCAGCAGCAACTCTAGAATGTATTTCAAAATTTATGATTTTTTGTCACAGCAAAAGTATTAATTCTCCCCCCACACTTCAACTCAACATTGTCCTCAATGTGTGAATAAAGCAAGAGTGAAATCAAGATCATTAAAAAGGAAAGCAAAATAAGTAGAAGAAGGGAGAGAAAATAGCCCGGTGAGTGAAAACTTATAGAAGCAATGTTGTTGTGAAGATTCAGCTCAAACGAAACATAAGGAGTACAACTCTTCTTCTTTGATAAGCACTACTTTGAAAGTCTAATCCACGATCCTCACAACAACTTAATGTATAGAAATATGCCTGAAAAAACAAATTACGAAAGGAGAAGAAGAAATAAGAGTGCACACGCACATAGTGTAAGGTAAATAAATGAGAAGCTAGGTGTGCATACTTCCTTATTCATTAAATTATGAGTACCTGACTATTACTTACGGCTGAAGAGTACATATAGTTAAATACCGTAGCAGTTTATACGATAAGTAATAGCATGTTAGAGATCGTTTATCTCAATTTCAGTTTTTAATTGTCTGGCAGCATAAACACATCAAACTTACAATATGATAATCATATAATAATCCAGCAATACCAGGCATTATTTTC
Source organism: Beta corolliflora (assembly GCA_947648045.1). Classification (NCBI taxonomy): domain Eukaryota; kingdom Viridiplantae; phylum Streptophyta; class Magnoliopsida; order Caryophyllales; family Amaranthaceae; genus Beta; species Beta corolliflora. Next base: position 1,136,046 of record CANSZD010002963.1, read on the forward strand.
TTTAAATATGCAATTTATATAGTACGTATAACTCCAAAACAGCAGCATCACAATTTCCAGCTCATAAACTCAATTCAGGAAATGCAGTAAATATGGAAGCGCCTATCAAACCAAAGCAGAGAACTGACCAACATCTCAAAAAAAAAAAAAAAAAAAAAAAAACACTAGACAGAAACAAAGATCAAAGAAAGTTGAACTAAAAGAAAGTGGAAGTAACGTTGTAAATCCTTGGGTTGCCTCCCAATAGCGCCTTTAGTTATTGTCGTTAGCTCGACATTGAAAAATTGTATACGGCAATCAAACACCCGCTGCCCCATACGCTACGGTAGCTAAAGCTATCTCTCGTGCACTCGAAACACTATGTAGTAATAGCCTCCTTACAAACCAAAATATCATAATAAAGCAAAATTGAACGTGCAATTTGTTTTTAGAACATAAAGACTCTTTCCATTTAGTTTGATTACAATAATGCAACAAGTTTACCAATTCAACCTTCGGCTTATAAGACTCATAATTAGGTGCAAAAGATAGACTTAGCGACTTAGATAATGGCATTGATGGTTCAAGAGCATAAGAAAAGTCTTGTTCAGAATAGTTATTATTGACTTCAACTATAGGAGAAAGTGTGGTGTCCTCTTCTATTTCAAGTGGTGAAGGTGAGCCATTCTCAAGCACTTCAATTAAACCATCAAGCTCAATTTGTGAAGTATCTCCCATAGAATTAATTAGAAAATCAGAATTAGGTTTGGGCTCAATACCTAATAGCCGCTCTAAATCCTCAATTTCCACCAATGCAACCTCATTAAAGTTATATAACTTATGCCCGACATCTTTAATTTCTTTAGATTCTTCATAAGGTTTTACTACAAGTCCATCCAATTTTGTTTCCATATTTTTTTCAAAAGAACAAGGTAAAATTTCAGAGTCTTTAGTGTAATAATACACTAGCCACTGTTCATCATCCTCATCATCGGAATCTTCAAACTCATCCCATATTCTCTTATCGGTTTCTTTGGACTCCTCATGGGTAACCTCTAATTTATTATCCACATCACTTATACACCAAAAGTCCTTATCATTATTCAAAATCATGGCCTTAGTTTCACCTAAGAAGAAAGTTGGAGGTCTCTCTAAGACTTATCCATCTAATTTATTCTCTATGTTTCTAAGTGTGGCACACAAGCGTTCAATTTGGGTGTCTAAATGGTAAAGATGGTTCTCGGTTTGTTCTTGACTACTAGACCCATAAGAGTGAACTTGCCCTATTTGGAGAGCTAATTGCTTAACTAAATTTTTCAAAACCTCGTGTTGGGTACCAATATTAGACACTTGAGTACCTATGCTAGAAACTTGGTTACTAACACTTGAGATTACATCTTGAAATTCAGTAATTCGTTCAGTTTGTTCTCTTACCTAATTTTTCACTTTTTCATCACAATTATTCTTTATCTCATAATGTTGATTGTTAAGGGCCAGCGTTGATATTAACTTTCTAGCTTCATTAGGAGTTTTCTTCTCTAAGGTACCACAACTAGCAATGTCTATCAAATACTTTTGATCATCCAACAACCCATCATAAAAACATTCAATCAAGAATTGCTCACTAAGTTGATGTTGGTGGCAAGAAATACATAGTCTATTAAACCTTTGCCAATACTCACATAGAGACTCGGTTTGGTCTTGCTTAATATGACAACTTTGCTTTCTTATAGATCGAATTTTACTCAGAGGTTGGTATTTTTCCATAAAAGCTCTCTCTAGACTGTCCCAAGAAGTGATAGATCTAGGTGGAAGATGGTAAAGCCAATCTCTAGCCAAATCATGTAAAGTAATGGGGAAAGCACGAAGCTGAATTTGGTCATCATCTATACCCTCAAAATGCAAAGTTGAACAAGCAACATAAAACTCATGTATATGTTGATACATATGGATTAAGCACATGAGAGCATTAGTTAAGAGAAGTTAAGATTCGGTTTTAAAAGAACTAAAAGAAACTGACCCGGTTTGTTCTAAGACAAACAACCACCAAAAAAGGCTAAGACACAACTTGTCCTACAACCTACTTTACGAGCTTAGCTCTCACCTCAATGGATGACAAGCAAACATTAAAGATTTTTGATAAACAAAACCAACCCGGTTTTGGGCAGAAAACACACTTGTTTTCTAAAAGAGATATCTCTCTCAATTTTCATTAATCAAAGCTTAAATTTTACAAGTAAGTAGCTAACAATTTATATTACAACATGCCAAAAGATCTCAGCTAAAAAAGATCTAAAAATACTATTAAAATAAGCTAAACGTTGCCATAGTTGCTGAAATCCGGTTTTAAAACCTTTCTCCATCTTTCTGACTATATCTCATGATTAGCTGATCAAATGTATACGAAACCAATGGGAGGGTTTCCTACACTTGAAGAGATTACCATTAATTGGCCACACGTCCCAAGATGTGGAGAAATGGCTGCTACACATTAATTTCTTCTTCAGGCTTTTTCTTCTCTTCTACACGCTGCCCAACAGCCTTTGTGGACTTTTCTTCTTTGAGTGGCTCAAGGCAAGCAGCTGCCTCATGCTTTGGTAAGCAACTAGCTTAAGCACATAGGTGACTAAGCAACTTATAAAAATTCAGAAGAAAAGCTTAACAAAAAAAAGGTTACAATGGATGTTCTAAAAAAGGGGCTAAACATCTAACAATGTTTAACTAACAGTCTATGATACCTAGTGCTAATTAAACTTAAAAACTGAACTTCTAAAGCATTGTTATCATTATTTACAAGAAGATTAGTAATAGAATTAATGGAGCTAGATGCTCCTGCATCATTCTCTCCCTCTTGGAAAGAATCTTCTTGTAAATCAAGATCTTCATCTACGAACGGAGCTAGATCACCAACGTTGAAGGTTGCTGAAATGTTACCCATTTCACTAGGTAACTCGATCTTGTAAGGGTTGTCGTTGATATTCTCCAACACCTTGAAAGGACCATCACTCCTAGGCATGACCTTGTTCTTCCTTCTTGATGGAAATCGTTCCTTCCTTAGGTGTAACCACACTAGATCTCCTGGTTTGTAGAGCATTTCTTTTCGGTTCTTGTTTGCTCTAATCTTGTAGGCTTCATTCACCTTCTCAATTCTGGTTTTGATTTATTTATGTAGCTTCTTCATCTCTTTGGCCTTCACTTTAGCTTCTTTGATAATATGCATGTCAATAGGAAAAGGAAGTAAATCAATAGGACTTACAGGATTAATCCCATAGTTTACCTCGAATGGTGAGTGTTTTGTAGCATAAGTTGGACATCTATTGTAAGCAAACTAAGCATGACCTAACTTTAGATCCCAATCTCTTTGAGACTTGTTCACCAACGTCCTTAACAAGGTTGTTAAGGTCCTATTTGTCACCTCTGTTTGGGCATCAGTTTGTGGATGAGCCGTAGTACTAAAGAGGAGCTTAGTACCTAGCATCTTCCACAAGGTCTTCCAAAAATAGCTTAAGAACTTCACGTCCTTAACTGAAACAATGGACCTAGGAACACCATGAAGACGTATAACATCTTTAAAGAACAAATCAGCAACATGAATAGCATCATCAGTTTTATTACAAGGAATAAAATGATCCGTTTCAGATAATCTATCCACGACCACCATGATTGCATCTTTGCCTCTTTGCGTTCTAGGCAAAGCTACAATGAAATCCATGCTAACATCTTCCCATGGTTGATTTGGGACTGGTAGGGGCGTATAGAGACCTTGATGAAAGGTAATCTTAGCCTTTTGACATGTAGATTAACGAGCAAGAACTCCATGAACATCACCAGCTAGCTTTGGCCAATAAAAGTGCTCTTGGAGCACGTCTACTGTTTTGTTGATACCAAAATGACCAGCTAGGCCTCCTCCATGCACTTCACGTACCAATAACTCTCTTAGGGAACACTTTGGAATGCATAGCTTGTTGTTCTTGAAAAGAAAGCCATCTTGCAATGAATAGGCGCCAAATGCACCTTCTTTGATGATTGGTGAGAAATCTGGATCTTCCAAATACAACTCTTTAAGATGTGAAAATCCAAGAACTCGTGCCTCCATAAGAGAAAGCATAGAATGCGTCCTTGATAATGCATCTGCGACAGTGTTAGAAACTCCAGTTTTATATTTTGAAACAAAATTAAAAGATTGGACAAATTCAACCCATTTGACATGTCTTAGATTGAGCTTATGTTGGCCATTGATGTATTTTAGGGTTTGGTGATCCGAATGCAACACAAACTAAGCTGGCCTCAAATAATGAGTCCAATGCTCCAAAGCTCGAACCATGGCATAGAACTCCTTGTCATAAGTGCTATAGTTGAGTCTTGAATTATTAAGCTTCTCACTAAAGTAGGCAATGGGACGCCCACCTTGAGTAAGAACTGCTCCAATTCCAACTCCACTTGCATCGCATTCAACCTCGAACACTTGATTGAATCTAGAATGGCTAGGATAGGTGCTTCACTTAGCTTGTTTTTAAGAGCTTCAAAAGCTCCTTGGGCTGCTGGCATCCAAGTGAAGGACCCTTTCTTGATGCACTCGGTTAATGGGGCTAACAAAGTGCTAAAATCTTTGATGAAGCTCCTGTAAAATGAAGCTAAACCATGAAAACTTCTCACCTTCGTGACATTCTTAGGCGTAAGCCATGAATTGATTGCCTCCACCTTGGCTTCATCCATAGCTATTCCATCTTTGGAGATAATGAACCCAAAAAACGAAACACTAGGAGTGAAAAAGTCGCATTTCTCCAACTTGGCATATAGCTTCTTTTCTCTCAATTTGAGAAAAACTTTTTCTCAAATGTTGCAAATGTTCTTGTTCATCTTTACTATACACAAGAATATCATCAAAATAGATTAGAACAAATAGTCCAATGAGGGGCCTCAATACCTCGTGCATAAGCCTCATGAATATGCTAGGAGAATTAGTTAAACCAAAGGGCATCACACGCCATTCAAACAAGCCTCCCTTGGTTTTAAACGTTGTTTTCCATTCATCACCTTCTTTAATTCTGATTTGGTGATAGCCGCTCCTTAAATCAATTTTAGAAAAGATTTTGGAACCACGCAGCTCATCTAACAAATCGTCAAGTCTTGGAATAGGATACCTATACTTAACTGTGATATTGTTAATGGCTCTACAATCAATACACATCCTCATAGTTCCATCTTTCTTTGGCACTAAAAGAACCGGTACAGCACATGGACTTAAACTGTCCTTCACGAATCCTTTAGCTAAAAGTTCACTCACTTGCTTTTGTAACTCTTTAGCTTCTTCAGGATTACATCTATAGGCTGGTTTATTTGGTAATGAGGCTCCCTGAATAAGGTCAATTTGGTGTTCAATTCCCCTAAGAGGTGGTAAACCATTCGGCAAATCATTAGGGAAAACGTCCCTAAATTCCTTTACTAATGGTTTCACTCTTTCATGAATTTCAGTTACAACTAATTCATTTTCATCCAAAACACAACAACAAATACATAGTCTTCCCTTTTTCAATGGCTTTTTCAATTTGTGGTTTTGAAAGGATTAAGGTCTTTTTGGTGCTGGTTTGTTGTTTAGAGGTAGGTTCGACTTTTTTGTGGTGTTAGTGTATGTGTTTGGTTTAGATGGTTTAAGAACAATCTTTTTAGAATTATGCATAAAGGAATAAGTGTTAGTTTTTCCATTATGAATAGTTTCTTTATCAGATTGCCAAGGCCTTCATAATAACAAATGACATGCATCCATAGGTAATACATCACACAACACTTCATCTTTGTAAGAATCACCGAAAAAAAAGCTAATTAAAGCTTGTTTAGTTACCTCAACATTGCTGCCATCATTAAGCCAATGAAGCTTATATGGTTTTGGATGATTGAAAGTTGGATGGTTAAGCTTCTCCACCATGGTTGTAGATGCCACGTTGGTGCAGCTACCTCCATCAATGATCATAGAACAAAGGCGCCCCTTAACAAGGCACTTTGTTTGAAAAATATGGTCCCTTTGGTTAGGAACCTCCTCTTCAACTGGTCCAATGATCTCATCCTCCTCTTCCTCGTCACTTTCTCCTTGCTTAGCATCCGGCATTTATGTATTTTCTTGGTTTTGAATGGATGCTTCAATGGATTCAATGTCAATAAGAGTCATCACCCTCTTATTTGGACATTCAGCTTGGTAGTGACCATAACCATGGCACTTGAAACACTTCACGCTGGATTTGTCACGTGAATCAGCCACATACTTTCCTTTGTGCACCACTTTGCTTGTATCCCCTTTTGGAGTGCAAGGAGAATTAATTTTGAAATAGCTAGGACCTCCTTTAGGAGTGTAAGAAGTCCCGCTCTTTTACACGCCCTTCTTCTTCTTTTCAGCTTGATGTTTTTCCACTTTGAGAGCTAGTTTGAAGAGCTCATCCAAAGTAGTGTATGGTTCCAGCTCCAACTTCCTTGAAATGCTCTTATCAAGACCACCAATAAAACGAGCCATAGTTTGCTCTTCACGCTCTTGCACATCCACCTTCATCATGAGCTTTTCAAACTCATGGATGTATGTTTCAACACTCTTAGAACATTGTTCTAAAGATGAGAGTTGATTGTAAAGAACAAGGGTATAGGTAGATGGTAAAAATCTCTCCCTCATAAGCTTTTTAAGCTTCTCCCAACTACACAACTTACTCTTTCTTTTTCGGTTTCTATGGAGCACTACATTCTCCCACCATAATGAAGCATACTCCTTAAGTTTTACTACTGCCACCATGAAAGACTTCTCATCATCATAGCCTTTCAGCTCAAAGATCCTATTACACCTAGTAACCCACTCCAAAAATGCATATGGATTAAGGTTTCCATCAAGCTCCTGAACATCTAGCTTAAGGTCTTTAAACTCTTCCTTCGATCTAGGTCTTCTTCTCCTTTCAAAGGCACGTTCAAACTCCTCCCCACTAGTATCATAACCCCCCTCATCTTCTTCTTCCTCCCTCCTTGGAGTTCCACGCCTTCCCCCCACTTGGAGGTCTCTTAAGTGGTTTAGAACATCTCTAATCTAGTCCGTGAGTTGTTCTCCACTCCAACCAACCTAGGTTCTTCTAAAGTCATGTTTCTCCTAAAGTTTGTGCCCTGCCCTTACTCCATCTCAAAGAAACAGCACAAAACTCACTAAAAGGTTGGATATTTAGAGGTTAAAAGGTTTTCAATTTAGGTGTTTTTATAGCTATGTGTTTAGGCTTACGGAATTAGTTTAGAAGGTGTTTAAGATGCTCTCAACCAACCTACAGCTCTGATACCAAATGATACATATGGATTAAGCACGTGAGAGCATTAGTTAAGAGAAGTTAAGATTCAGTTTTAAAAGAACTAAAAGAAACTGACCCGGTTTGTTCTAAGACAAACAACCACCACTTTCACAACCCAACAACCACGAAAAAAGGCTAAGACAAGGTGGAACAACTTTTCCTACAACCTACTTTATGAGCTTAGCTCTCACATCAATGGAAGACAAGCAAACAGTAAAGAATTTTGATAAACAAAACCAACCAGGTTTTGGGTAGAAAACACACTTGTTTTCTAAAAGAGATAACTATCTTAATTTTCATTAATCAAAGCTTAAATTTACAAGCAAGTAGCTAACTATTTATATTACAACATGCCAAAAGAGCTCAGCTAAAAAAGATATAGAAATACTATTAAAATTAGCTAAAAGTTGTCATAGCTGCTGAACCCCGGTTTTAAGACCTTTCTCCATCTTTCTGACTATATCTCATGATTAGCTGATCAAATGTCTACGAAACCAATGGGAGGGTTTCCTATACTTGAAGAGATTTCCATCCATTGGTCACACGTCCCAAAATGTGAAGAAATGGCTGTTACACATTAATTTCTTCTTCAGGTTTTTCTTCTCTTCTACACGCTGCCCAGCAGCCTTTGTGGACTTTTCTTCTTTGAGTGGCTCAAGGCAAGCAGCTGCCTCATGTTTTGGTAAGCAACTAGCTTAAGCACATAGGTTGTGACTAATCACCTTAAAAAAATTCAGAAGAAAAGCTTAACAAAAAAAACGATACAATGGATGTTCTAAAAAATCGGCTAAACATCTAACAATGTTTAACTAACACTCTATGATACTTATTGCTAATTAAACTTAAAAACTGAACTTCTAAAGCATTGTTATCACTATTTACAAGAAGATTAGTGCCAAACTTTGGTGCGTATCATTTCCGCAACAAAATTAAATTTATAAATCACTCACTAACTCTAACAAATACATAGGGAAAATAAGGGTCGAACCCACAGAGACTGCGTTATTATCTTAAACTAATGATTTATTTATATAAATAACTATTACTCTATAACATGGGGGGTTTTTAAGTAACAAATCTATACTAACTTTATTAAAATAAAATAATGAATAGAAATTACAGGAAATAAATTCGGTTTAAAAAATATAATAAGGAGGCTAATAGGAGATATGAAAACAAAGAAAAGAGACAGAAGAGCGTAGAGAAAACTCATCGTGGATGAATTTCGGACTACATCCTTCGCCCTCCTCTGTAGCGCATGGCTATACTTCATAATCCCCTCTGTGCTCTCGTTCGGCTCTGGTCTCTAACCTCTCGTATTGCCTTTTGTTGTGCTTTTAATTCTTGTTGTTGTGTGCCGCGTGTGACAACTAAGGCCCAAGGATTTTTCCTCCAAAACCCACTGATAAGAGGCTTTTAGTGTGTCGTTAAGGCACCAAAAATCGCTTTTCAAACAATATTTATAAAACCTAACGAGCAATTACCAAGAACGTAGTAAAGGCAAGTCAAGGGTCGATCCACAGGGAAAATGGGATTAATTAAAGTCTAGCAAGTCTAGATTACCTAATTAAAGGGTTTTGGGGTTTTTAAGTGATTCTTATAAGAACTACGACTAACTAATATCAAAGAACTAGCAAATAATATGTGATGAAAATATGAATAAGGAAGACACTAGAGTTAAGGTTACTAGTATGGATCAAAGTGGACAACGATTATTAATGCAATTGTGATTCAAAGGCAACGATTACGCAAGGTTTATTTTTCCTCTAAAATACTCGAGTCCTCTCTCGAATGGTCCTCGAGAATGATCGCTTAACCAATCAACTAAATCCTCTCTCGAATAATCTTTAGTCAATTGATTAAGAGATCCAATGAATTTGGAAAACCCCTAATATAGGATCCCCTTAATTTATACCCAATATCTTGGCCTAGAAATTAAATTGATCCATGGGGATGATAAAAGAGTTCATAATTCAATTAAGAACATTTGAAATCAAAATACCAAAGAGCAAATGTGATCAATATCTATCCTAAGGCCTCAAAACACCAATATCAATGCGTAAACGTCTTTAAATTATCACAATCACATTAACAATACATTTAAATCCTAATCCATACTTTCACCCTAACCCTAGATACAAAACTACTCACTAATCATGGATTCTAAGCAATAAAACATGAAATATATAACTAATCTAGGGCTAAACATGATTAAGAGATAATTAATCTAATGGAAATAACAATTATGAAACTAGAATAAAGGAGATCTAATAATATGGAAGAACAAGGAATATCAACGAAAAGAGAGACTAAAAACTGAAACTTTGAAATTAAATTGAATAAAAAGTACCTTCGATGTGTAGAAATCACAAACTTTAATCTAAGGATCTCCAATCAAAAAACAAAAATAAGGTGTTTATCTCTCTCTAGTATGAGCCCTAATAATCCTCTCTAAACTCTGGAATAAAAGCATCCCCTCAAAAATAATAACCTCCATTGTCTTTAATGCTCACGAGTATTACAATTTTCTCGCGGAAATAGGTGGTGCGGGCGCACCAAGGCCACTGACTCAGGTGGCCAATCTTCGCAGGAATGGTGCGGGCGCACCTATCTGACTGACATTAAGGATGCTCAGACTGTGGGGCGGTGCGGGCGCACCAGTGTGTGCGGGCACTCCTTAGGGAGTGCGGGCACACCATGGAGCTCAGCTCATGCTTCCTTCCAATTTCCCGCGTGAAAACTCCTCGAAACTCTCGCCTATTACCGTATCTCCCAACTCTTGACCTTATAAAAGATCATACCTGCAATCAAAGCACGGGAAAACACGGTGAAAGCAAATGTACTAGAAATCCAGTCAAAATTGACCGAAAATCTAGCGAAATGTCACAATGATCAACAATGATCAAGTGAAGGAAATAGAGAGAGAAAAATGAGGAAGAAAGAGGAAAGAAAAGGGTATAAAGAGGATCAAACCAAGCCAAAAAGAGCTCATAAAGTGCGTTAGAAACGCACTTATCAAACTCCCCCAAGCTTAGTATTTTGCTTGTCCTCAAGTAGACCAAAAATGAGAAAGAAGAAAGAGAGGAGGTGAAAAAGAGGAAAAAGAAAAAAAACATGCAACAAACTAATCTAAATGCTCTAAAAGCAAAGCTACAAACATGACATGCAAGCTAAATGAGTTCATAACAAGATTTAGGAGACCAACCAAACACAAGAGGGAAGATGATTAGGAAGCACAAGAGTGACTTAAGGGATCTAATCCAACGATCAACCGAGTCTCCTTGAAAAATAGGCTTTCAAAGAGTGAATTCTCACTCCTCTCCACTTCCAAGTCCGGAGTTTGACTCCTCCCTAGGGATGCTCAACCATAATAGCTCGCCTCTACCACATTTTGATGACCCTCATCATGACTTGCACAAAATCTCACCCGCCACTACTAGTTGACCAAGTCCAATCTAGAAGTCAAAAGGGAATTTATTAAGGTTGTAACGGGGCTAAGTTAAAGGGTGTGGATAACAATTTAGGAATGTGGTGCAAAAAGGTAAAGTGGAGTACACAATAGGGGGTAAAAACTCCCCCAAGCTAGTCCAAACACCAACTCAAATCGAAATCTCACACAAATTTGATTATCACTTTGATTTTTACTTTTTGGAACATTGATTTTCACCTTTTAAACACATATATTTTTTTCAACAATTTGCTCTTTCTTTCTTTTCAATAGAAATCCAAATGAAGCACTAAGAGCATTCTTTTCAATAGACAATTTTCCTCAACTTTTGCAATTATAGAAGCACATAAATTTACTTTCAACCAAAGACTTAGTATCAAATCAACTCAACTCAACACAAACTAGACATGTACTCCACTTTGGGGAAAGTTTGGCCATGACTTATTATGAGGGTTAAGCAAAATTAGGATAGAAAGACTCAAATGGGTTGAGAAGCGGACAATTATGCAGGTATAAAAGCTTTTTGGCTTTTGAGCTCCTATTTCTAGCAAAAAGAAACGCCCTAATTCATTCTTCTATAGGCTCGGTCTTATGCAATCTTGGGGAGCTAAAATGCAAGTCACAAGTTAGGCAATTAATGGTGAGGGTTGTAGATGAGTCTTACGAGGTTCTTGGCCCTCCTTCGGGGTTCACCGCACAAGGGACAAGGCAATCCAATCAACCAACTCGCCTAGTTTCAAAGAGACTCTACCAAAAGTCACCGATCTCAAAGATCACCTAACGTCACAACGAGGCTTCCAAAATCATCAAGTCAAATGAAAAGAAGGTCTTCCAATCAAGTTATGAACACTCTTAGCCACAAATCATACATGCAACTAAGCCTCCCTAAATGCAAAAAAAAAAACAAAATGTTTTTTATGTGTTTTTTATTTTTTTATGCAATGCAAAAAAAAAACATAAACAAACTACCAAAACTAAGCTAAAAACAAACTTCTAAAAACAAGCTAATAATAAACTACCAAAAACAAGCTATACAAGGGTGATTTGGATGAAACAGGGGTGGGGGAAAAAGATCAAGGAGAATAACCAATCACCAAGTCGAAACCACAACCAATAGATCCCCGCCTAAATAACCACCTAGGAACCCAAACTCCCAAAAACATAGGCATGCATGCAAGGGCCCCCACCACTCGAGACACATGGTCAAGGTCGGTGCGGATACCCTCTAGGGTATTAGTGACCGCACGGTAGTTGGCCGCTTGATTGGCCTGCATCTGGGTTATGGCCACCATGACGGAGGCCATACCAAAGGAATGGGAGGAAGAGGTCTCGGTCGCATCACTCACGGGAATACGGTGGTCGGGCCTCGGAACCCTCGGAATCCTCGGCACCCTCTCCACAGTGGTGGACTGAAGGTAGGTCATATCAGCGCAATGATCTAGGTCAATAGGGGAAGGGGGAACCCGCCATCGGTTACATTCAGGCGGGGGGTTCCAAATGAACTCAGTATCCATATAACAGTAGGGTCTCCCTCCCACTAGCCAAATGCAACTGATCTTCATAAAACCAGGCAGAAATTTCATCTGCTTAAGGGCCGTACCATCCAATAAGTTGGACTGACCAACAGTTGGCACGCTTTCTTCTAAGCGGGCCAGGTCATCGTCCAGCGAGAGGTAAGACGCTAGCCGGGTGATCATTCCTCCACAAATGATCTCCCCAGCTAGCATAGTACCCCTCCTAATCTCTTGCAATCGATTAAGGAAGATAGCTGCAAAGTTGATTCGGTCTTCATAGTGGGCCCCATCAGTGGCCAACCACAAAACCAACAGCTCTTCCTTTCTCAATTGCCCGACTTCTTGCTTAGGAAAGAAGGTGTAAACCAACATCCTATGGAAGTAGCCGAGAGCAAGATGGATAATCTCAGAGGCCTTGGACGAGTTTGTCCGAAACCGAGTGGTGCCATCAGTGATCTTGGCCCACCACTCTTGTTCATTATATCCCTCCTAAATTATTGAATATGGGGCATCACATGGGGCAGTAGAGTCCGTCCCAAATGCATCACATACCTCGTCAAAAGACAGTGTTCTGACTTGATTAAGTAGACGAGCTTGGATAGTCAAAGCACCGGATTCTTGCTCCCTACTTATGTTCAACGAACTTAAGAACTCAAGAGTTAGTTGGTCATAGGTAGGTTCCCGAACGTGAAGGAAGTTCGACAACCCTAGATTTCCTGCCATCTCCCTTACTATCGTGTCGATTTTAAGGTGCGTGCAGGTATCAGAGTCATAGAACTTCGTGGGACGCAAAGTTCGGTTCGAAAGCTGAGTAAAAATCTGACAATGTGCAGCATTTGAAAGTTTGAGAGGGTAGATAGGAGGCGGATTAGAGCTAGAAGAGGGTCCATGCGAGGAGGACCATGTTTTAGCTCTCTTAGCCCTGGAGGAAGATCCTTCGCCACTTTTTTTTCCCATGGTGTTGTTTTAAAAAAAATGTGAGAAATATTTTCTTTGAAACGGGGAAAAACAAAGGACGTGGCCGTAACAAAGGGACTCTTCAAAACCTTTGATCAAACAAATCACCACACTAAAAACACACAAAAGACCTAAAAAGAAAAAAAAAATATCAGCACATAAATACCACAATCAATAGCAACGAAGTTGCTAACAAGCAAGAATTTGATTCTAATCCGAAAACTCAATCAAACTCACAAAATTCTCCAACTCACACAATCACAATCCAACAACATGTTTATCAATACCTGCTCAACAAATTACTCCAAATAGTTCAATTTAGTTCACAAAAATCTCATAGACAATGAAATTTCCACAAAGAACAAATAATTAAACTAGTTCATCACAACACCAATCACAACTTTGGGCAAAATTCATGAACAAACCAAAGCAAGAAGAAAAACAAGCATGCAATAAAAAAGAAAACAAAACTTGTAGTCCAAATAACAAGATTATCAATGAAAAACAAGAGGTTCGAAGAAGATTATCAACTTGCAAAAACCCCCCAAATTCTTGCAAAAACCCCCCAAATTGATGTACTTGATTGTTGTAGAGAGGAAGAAGATGAATTTTCCGGTGAGAGGGTGGCCGAAGGTCGCCGGAATGCCGCGTGGTTCGCCGGATCAAGAGTTGTGGAAGTGAGAGAAAGTGAGTGAAGGAGAGAGGGAGTTCGAAAATATAAGAGAGAAGAAGTGAGAGTGCCGAAAAAAAAAAATGGAAATCCCGTTTTAAGGCTCAGCCGGGTTTGGTGCGGGCACACCAAACTTCTTGCATGCTGTTGAAGCTTGCGGGGAATTTGGTGCGTGCGCACCTCTACGTGGTGCGGGCGAACTGTTCAAAATTTTTGAAATTTTTTTTTGAACGCTGCGGGCGCACCTCATAGGAGGTGCGGGCGCACCAATGTTTCTGTTTTTTTTACCCACTGCAGACGGAATGGTGCGGGCGCACCTCGAGGAGGTGCGGGCGCACCATTTCTTCTGCCAAAATATCACACATTCGAGCTGTTTGGTGCGGGCGCACCTCTAGGTGGTGCGGGCGCACCTCTAGGTGGTGCGGGCGCACCAAACAGACTGCCCAACAACTTGGTTGTGTTAAATTTCGACTTCTCAATTGAATCAAATCCTCTTAACCACAATTCAATGCTCATGGTTAGCCGGGAAAACTAAAATCTAGAGTAAAAATAAAAATAGAAAAAGTAAAGAAGAAGAGAAACAGGTTGCCTCCCGTGTAGCGCTTGTTTTAAGTCATTAGCTTGACTAAAAGGATATGTTCTTCAAGAGGAGCGCTCGGGCGAGCGAAGGATCAAGCAACCAACAGAACCGATGGCTTGATTATCGTGGTAGATCTTCAATCTTTGACCGTTCACCAAAAATGGACCATTCTCGCCCAAAATCTCATAGGCTCCATAAGGTGTAGTCTTCAACACTTGGAAGGGTCCCGACCACTTGGACTTTAATTTTCCGGGGCAGAGCTTTAGCCTGGAGTTAAACAACAAGACTTTGTCTCCAACCCGGAAGTCTCTTTGCTGAATCCGGTGATCGTGCCATTTCTTTGTTTGCTCCTTGTACAGTCTCGAGCTCTCATATGCATCGAACCGGAGTTCTTCAAGCTCAACTAGCTTTTCTTTCCGAGCATCTCCCGCTAAGTGAAGATCCATGTTAAGCTCTTTGATTATCCAACAAGCTTTGTGCTCGAGTTCATCCGGCAAATGACAAGCCTTACCATACACGAGGCGGTAGGGTGTGGTTCTTATAGGCGTCTTGAAAGCCGTACGAAGAGCCCAAAGAGCATCATCTAGCTTCAAAGACCAATCCTTCCTTGTTTTATTTACCACTCTCTCGAGGACATTCTTCACTTCTCGGTTGGAAACTTTAACTTGGCCTTGAGTTTGAGGATGATAGGGAAGTCCGACTTTGTGATTCACCCCATACTTCTTCAAGAGGGCCTCCAGTTGGTTCTTGGCGAAGTGTGAACCGCCATCACTTATCAATACTCGTGGTACCCCAAATCTTGGGAAGATGATCTTCTGAAGGAGTTTAGTTACAACCTTGTGGTCATTGGTGGGGGAGGCAATGGCATCAACCCACTTAGTTACATAGTCAACCGCAACAAGGATGTACATGTTGCCTAAAGAAGGGACAAAAGGGCCCATAAAGTCAACTCCCCATACATCAAATGGCTCAACCTCCAGAATGTTTTGTTGAGGCATCTCATGTCTTTTTGTGATGCCGCCACTCCTTTGACATCTATCACAGCTCAAAATAAACTCACGAGCATCTTTTTGCAATGATGGCCAAAACATACCACATTGGAGCACCTTAGCAACAGTTTTGCTTGCTCCACCATGCCCTCCACAAACCAAAGTATGGCAATGATTCAACACCGAATTGATCTCATGGTTGGGTACACACCTTCTAAAAAACCATCGGCGCACTTCTTAAACAAGAGAGGGTCATCCCATTAGAACCTCAAAGCCTCCTTGAAAAATCGCTTCCGTTGTTGAGAATTGAAACCATGAGGTTCAATCCCACAAGCCAAGTAGTTCGCATAGTCCGCGAACCATGGAATCTCATTATTCAGAATGGCAAATAGTGCTTCTTCTCTCAAATCTTCTTCAATAGGGGTCTCGTCAGGATCCAAGACCTTCTCATCAAGAGGGAGACGAGAAAGATGATCAGCTACCACATTCTCCGTCCCCTTTTTCTCCTTCATCTCAAAATCAATCTCTTGAAGAAGCAGTACCCACCTAATGAGCCGAGGCTTTGCATCTTTCTTACTCATCAAATAACGGACCGCAGAATGATCCGTATACACAATAGCCTTATTGCAGGTCAAGTAAGACCGGAATTTGTCAGATGCAAAAACTACGGCCAACATCTCCTTCTCCGTAGTTGCATAATTCCGTTGAGCATCATCCATGGTCCTACTTGCATAGGCTATGACATGTAGCCTTCCTTCCATGCGTTGCCCAAGAACAACGCCCACTGCAAAGTCACTAGCATCGCACATCAGTTCAAAAGGCAAGCTCCAATCCGGAGCTTGCACAATGGGGGCAGAAGTGAGGACCTTTTTCAAAGTTTTAAAAGCCCTAATACAAGACTCATCAAACTCAAAATCTACACCCTTTTGAAGTAGATTCGTCAATGGTTTGGCTATCTGAGAAAAATCCTTGATGAAACGCCGGTAAAAAACCGCATGTCCAAGGAAAGCACGAACTGCCGTCACCGAGTTCGATGGCGGAAGCTTCTCAATAACCGAAACCTTTGTCGGATCTACTTCAATTCCCTTCTTTGACACTTTATGCCCAAGGACAATGCCTTCCTCGACCATAAAGTGACACTTCTCCCAATTCAGGACGAGGTTCGTCTCTTGACATCTTTTCAATACACACTCAAGATTAACCAGACATGTGTCAAAAGACGAACCACACACACTAAAATCGTCCATGAACACCTCAATAGA
Organism: Beta corolliflora; assembly: GCA_947648045.1. Lineage (NCBI taxonomy): Eukaryota > Viridiplantae > Streptophyta > Magnoliopsida > Caryophyllales > Amaranthaceae > Beta > Beta corolliflora. Next base: position 1,152,755 of record CANSZD010002963.1, read on the forward strand.
ATCTTCTAGCATGTCAGAGAAGATTGCTGTCATACACCTTTGGAAAGTAGATGAGGCATTACACAAACCAAAGGGCATCCTTCGATATGCGAATGTCCCATACGGACAAGTAAAGGTGGTTTTCTCTTGGTCATCCAGATGAATAGGGATTTGAAAGAATCCGGAATAACCATCGAGAAAACAAAAGTGTGAATGACGAGCAAGCCTCTCCAACATTTGGTCAATGAAGGGGAGAGGGAAATGGTCCTTGCGGGTGGATTTGTTTAACTTCCTATAATCAATACAAACCCTCCACCCGGTAACAGTTCTAGTAGAGAGAGTTTCTCCTTTCTCATTCTCAACAATAGGCATGCCTCCTTTTTTGGAACCACGTGAATCGGGCTCACCCACTTGCTATCGGAGATAGCGTACATGATTCCCGCGTCATGCAATTTCATAATCTCTTTTTTTACAACCTCTTTGAGGTTAGGATTGAGCCTTCTCTGATGCTCTATGGATGAGGCATTACTATCGATGAGATGGATACGATGCATAGCAAGCGAAGGGCTTATCCCCTTAAGGTCATCTATCGAGTACCCAATGACATCATTATATTTTTGTAGTATTTCAATCAATTTTGATATAGAGATATCATCAAGACTCGAATTGACAATAACTGGATAAGTACATGCATCATCAAGAAAAACATATTTAAGAGAAGAGAAAAGGGGTTTGAACTCTACATTGGGAGGAGGCTTAGAACACTCCTCTTTATCAATGGATGTAGCGAGAACCTCAAATGCTTCATATTTTGTCTCCTCAATAGTAGTGTCAAGAAGCATGGATAATTCCTTCACCTCTTCCATGTCCAAGCTCGGGGCTTCGGTAAGAGAAGTATACAACTCATCCCCGGTGTGAACCACAATCGCAGCATCCTCTATCTCATTCTCCACTAGGTTGACCCGACAAATTTTCTCAATCATAGGCCTCTTCAAAGTCTTAGAGAACTCAAATACAACCCGCTCATTGGCTACCTCAACCGTGATTGTATCATTTTTGCAATTGATCACGGCACCCAATGTCTTTAGAGCTTCTCTTCCAAGAATAAGAGGAGTCTCTGGATCTTCCTCCATATCCATTACCACAAAATCACAAGGCACAAATACATGCCCAACTTGAATTGGCACATCTTCCAACTCACCATGGGGGACTCTCACAGTGCGGTCCGCCAATTGAATAGTTTTTCGTGTCGGATGAAGAGGAAAATTAAGGTGCTTAGCAATAGACAGTGGCATCAAACTCACACTCGCTCCTAAATCGGCCAATGCACCCTTAGGCTCTAGATCACCTATCTTCACTGGCAAGGTGAAACTCCCGGGGTCTCTTTGCTTCTTAGGCATAGTACGTTGCACAAGAGCACTCACTTGGTAGGGCAAAGTGATAAGCTCATCTTCAAGCTTCCATTTGTTGGAGAGGATCTCCTTCAAAAATTTAGCATAGGCCGGCATTTGAGACATAGCCTCAAATTATGGTATGTTGATTTGAAGGCTCTTCATCACATTGAGAAATTTGGTGAACTTGTCACTTAATTTTCTCACGACCAACCGCTGAGAACCGGAGGCACATAGGTCTTAGTTGGTGGAGATGATGGCATTGGCGCTTTATCACCAACTTGGACTTGTGTCTCATCTCTTTGCACATTCTCTTCTCTCTCACCTTCCTCAACTTCAACTTCTTTCTCAACAACTTCAACGCCTTCCTCCTTCTCCACCTCCTCATTAGGCATCTTGGGACCCTCATAACTTGTTCCCGATCTCAAATGGATGGCTTTGGCTTGGTGAAGATTGGGATTAGGAATGGGTTGGCCCGAAAGTTGATTTGTGGGAGTAGAGGGGTTTTTCTCGGCTACTTGGGCAATTTGGATTTCAAGTATTTTATTATGGGCTTGTAGCTCTTGAAACCTCTGCTCATGGTTTTGGAGAATTTGGTTCATGGATTGGAGTTGTTGGAGAATTTGGAGAGAGGTGGGATCGGGTGATGGAGTGGGTTCAGGATTTTGTTTGGGGAACGGAGGGTTTGAGGGAGGATTTTGGGTATTGGCTCTTTGATGTGGAGCTTGGTAGACATGAGACCCTTGTGAGGATGAACCACCTTGATTATAGTTTGGGTTATACCCTTGCACATACCCTTGGTGTTGACCTTGGTTGTATCCTTGTTGAGGTTGATTCAATCCTTGTTGAGGTTGGTTGAAGCCTTGATTGTAGTTTTGTTGGGGTTTCTTCCAACCTCCTTGTTGATTGCTTCTATACCCTTGGTTTCCTTGGTAACCATCTCCTCTAGAGTTGATTGCCGCCACATGCTCCGAATTTGTACCTCCACAATAAGATGTATCATGATTAGTACCTCCACAAATATCACAAGAAAAAGAATTTACCTGTGATGGATTAGATGATGCGAGGTTGATCTTGGAGAGCTTCTTGTCAAGTTAATTCATCTTAGATTGAATTTGATTCATGGGGTCTAATTCAAACATCCCACTCTTCTTAGGTTGAGCACCTCTTCGACATCCACCCCATAAATAGTTCTTATTTACTTCTTCAATGGTGGACTCACATTGATCCTGCGGGATCTTAGAAAGTTGACCTCCTGCTCCAGCATCAAGGTTGGCACGTGATATAGGATCAAGGCCATCATAGAAGAATCGCATGAGTAAATTCTTGGTGAACTCATGGTGAGGGCATGAACGGATCATCTCCTTGAACCGCTCCCAAGCTTCCGCAAGTGTCTCATCGTTCTCTTGCTCAAATGAGGAGATCTTCCTCCTTATGTCTGCCGTCTTCCACTTTGGGAAGTATTTCTTCAGAAAGGCCATTGTGACTTCCTCCCATGTAGTGAGGGAATTAGCAGATAAGCTCTTGAGCCATGATTTTGCTTTTCCGGTAAGAGAAGATCGGAACAAATGCATCTTGATGTAGTCTGGAGAGACGTCATTTGTGGTTATCATGGCACAAAACCTGTCAACATGGTCAAGAGGATCTTCATCCGACCCCCCAAAAAATTGTTCTACCTTAACCATCCGAGTGAACTGAGGATGAATGCTGAAATTTGTAGTAGTGGTGGGGAGTCGAATACCACCTTGAAGAACATAGGAACCCGGATTTCCGAAATCCCTAAAGAGTTGTGGATTTGCTTCACCCATGTTTGACTCAACTTCACTTGTTGTACTTGAGGCTGGTGAAGATGGTTCGGAACCCAAAGACAAATCTTCCAATTTTTTCCGAAGCTTTCACATGGTACGGTCAATTTCTGGATCTAGAGGAAAGGTGGGTGAACCGTGAGCTCTTCTTCTCATGTAACACAACAAAGCTAAGTAGAGGATTAGCAAATAACAACCACAGTCAAAAAGAAAATAAAAGAAAAGTCAACTAAGCAAAACTAAACTAAAATACACTTAAATTAATAGCACAATTTTCCCCGGCAACGACGCCATTTTGATAAGAGGCTTTTAGTGTGTCGTTAAGGCACCAAAAATCGTTTTTCAAACAATATTTATAAAATCTAACGAGCAATTACCAAGAACGTAGTAAAGGCAAGTCAAGGGTCGATCCACAGGGTAAATGGGATAAATTAAAGTCCAACAAGTCTAGATTACCTAATTGAAGGGTTTTGGGGTTTTTAAGTGATTTTTATAAGAACTACGACTAACTAATATCAAAGAACTAGCAAATAATATGTGATGAAAATATGAATAAGGAAGACACTAGAGTTAAGGTTACTAGTATGGATCAAAGTGGACAACGATTATTAATGCAATTGTGATTCAAAGGCAACGATTACGCAAGGTTTAGTTTTCCTCTAAAATACTCGTGTCCTCTCTCGAATGGTCCTCGAGAATGATCGCTTGACCAATCAACTAAATCCTCTCTCGAATGGTCTTTAGTTAATTGATTAAGACATCCAATGAATTTGGAAAACCCCTAATATAGGATCCCCTTAATTTATACCCAATATCTTGGCCTAGAAATTAAGTTGATTCATAGGGATGATAAAAAGATTTCATAATTCAATTAAGAACATTTGAAATCAAAATACCAAAGAACAAATGTGATCAATATCTATCCTAAGGCCTCAAAACACCAATATCAATGCATAAACGTCTTTAAATCATCACAATCACATTAACAATACATTTAAATCCTAATCCATACTTTCACCCTAACCCTAGATACAAAACTACTCACTAATCATGGATTCTAAGTAATAAAACATGAAATATATAACTAATCTAGGGCTAAACATGATTCAGAGATAATTAATCTAATGGAAATAACAATTATGAAACTAGAATAAAGGAGATCTAATAATATGGAAGAACAAGGAATATCAACGAAAAGAGAGAATAAAAACTGAAACTTTGAAATTAAATTGAATATAAAGTTCCTTCGATGTGTAGAAATCACAAACTTTAATCTAAGGATCTCCAATCTAAGAACAAAACTAAGGTGTTTATCTCTCTAGTATGAGCCCTAATAATCCTCTCTAAACTCTGGAATAAAAGCATCCCCTCAAAAATAATAACCTCCATTGTCATTAATGCTCAGGAGTATTACAATTTTCTCGCGGAAATAGGTGGTGCGGGCGCACCATGAAACTGGTGCGGGCGCACCAAGGCCACTGACTCAGGTGGCCAATCTTCGCAGGAATGGTGCGGGCGCACCATGTAATTAGTGCGGGTGCACCTATCTGACTGACATTAAGGATGCTCAGACTGTGGGGCAGTGCGGGCGCACCGATGCCAGGTGCGGGCGCACCAGTGTGTGCGGGCGATCCTTTGGGAGTGCGGGCACTCCTTTGGGAGTGCGGGCACACCATGGAGCTCAGCTCATGCTTCCTTTCTTCCAATTTCGCACGTGAAAACTCCTCGAAACTCTCGCCTATTACCGTATCTCCCAACTCTTGACCTTATAAAAGATCATACCTGCAATCAAAGCACGGGAAAACACGGTGAAAGCAAATGTACTAGGAATCCAGTCAAAATTGACCGAAAATCTAGCGAAATGTCACAATGATCAACAATGATCAAGTGAAGGAAATAGAGAGAGAAATGAGGAAGAAAGAGGAAAGAAAAGGGTATAAAGAGGATCAAACCAAGCCAAAAAGGGCTCATAAAGTGCATTAGAAACGCACTTATCACCCACCTTACTTTTCCTCTTTTGCCCAAGTGGGTTTTCTATCCCCCAAAATGTATAGGCTCTTCTTTTTTTTTTACTTCATCATTTCATGATTTGCTTCTTCTACTGCTGCGTGAGTTTAAGTGGTAACATTGGGTTTGGCCCAATTATCCAATTGTGTGATATATTTTTCTTATTACATTAATGGGTTTAGCCCATTAATTCACCAAAGGCCAATTTCCATTTATTTGACTCCGATATGATTATGTACCTGCCAACACTTGATAACTTATTACTAGTATAGAAATATAATATGGGTCAAACTAATAAATAATCATATAACCCAGTGATGTAGTTGATCTAGGGGATCAAACACTTGTACGGAATTTGTGTGTTTAAAACAAAGAACAGTCGATGGAAGATGGTAGGATGCAATGGAGATAGTTCGAACTATTGCTGGATAGAACTTAGTTTAGGTTTCCTATAAAGAATTTAATCACCAAGGAATTAAACTAAGGATTTGAATGCTTAAAGAATTTAATCACCCACTTTCAGAATTTTGATGAACACTCAATGCATTCGACAAATTCAACTCTATGTAAATTCGAACTACAACTTATTCTATATATATGAAAACAAACTCCTATCTTGCTTAGGACAAGTCCCTAAGTCTGAAACATAATCAAAGTCTAAATAAGATTGAATCATGTAAAATCCATCGTTTTAGAACGTTAGTAAAACCATGACTCCTAATACAACTCGAATAAGAAAACATAAAACAATAAGATATGAAGAGTCCTAAATGAACTCAACTAGCTAGCATGCCCCATGCACGCCTAGCATAATGCACCTAAGTTGCTACTCCTTCTCCCATGCATGTGACCATGCACACCAACACCTTAGAGTTAGCAAATCCAACACATGAGTCATAATTCAACCCCACTCTAGTTGAGGAACCTTTGAAGCAAGTGCCAACAAATGAGCATCCTCTAATGGATCCTTCTTCAGAAACAATTGTCCTCAATTGAGCATCTTCTTCATCATGCAAGTATGGTGCCAAATCTCAAACATTGAACGTAGCACTCACACCATACTCTCCTGGCAACTCTAACTTCTAGGCATTGTCATTAACCTTCTCAGTGATTTGGAAAGGTCCTTCTGAGTGTGGCATTAGCTTATTCTTGAGCATATTAGGAAACCTTTCTTTCCTCAAATGTAACCACACTAGATCACCTTCCTTGAACAGATGTTGCTTGCAGTTCTTATTGGCCAAAACCTCGTATCTCCCGTTCACTTTCTCTATTCCTGCACGAACTTGAGCATGTAACTTCAACATAGCCTCGGCTTTTGCTTTAGCATCAACATGAACATATTCACCCTTAGGAATAGGAATTAAATCCAATGGCAGCCTTGGATTCACACCATAAACAACCTCAAATGGAGAATGTTTAGTAGCATATGTAGGTGAACGATTATAAGCAAATTCAGTATGTGCCAATTTAACATCCCAATCTTTAGTACTCTTACTAAACAACCGCTAAGCAAAGCACCAAGAGTTTGATTAGTTACCTCAGTTTGTCCATCAGTTTGAGGATGATGAGAAATACTAAAGCACAACTTTGTTCCACGCAACTTCCACAAGGTCTTTCAAAAGTAGCTCATAAACTTGGTATCCCTATCACTCACAATAGTCTTTGGAACACCATGAAGCCTTACCACCTCTTGAAAGTACAAAGCAGCCACTTTAGAAGCATCATCAGTTTTGTGACATGGAATAAAATGAGACATGTTTGAGAACCTATCCACAACAACCATGATAGAATCCTATTCTCTTTGCGTCCTAGGCAGCCCCACTATGAAATCCATAGACACTTCATCCCATGGAAACTCCGAAACTGGTTAAGGAGTATACACTCCATGATGGAATGTACTCTTAGCCTTTTGACAACTTGCACACCTAGCTAGTACCCCTTGCACATCACCTTGCATTCTCGGCCAATGAAAATGTTCTTGCAAAATAGCTAGTGTCTTATTCATTCCAAATTGTCCATCAATGCCCCCTCCATGAGCTTCCCTCACAAGCAATTCCCTAATAAAGCAATTAGGAATACATAAATGATTTCCCTTAAAAATAAACCCATCTTGCAGCACATATGATCCTATAGCACCCTTCAAACACCCATCTATGATAGGTTGAAAATCCACATCCCCCTTGTAATACTCCTTGATGAGATCAAACCCAAGAAACCTCGAATTCAACACCCTAAGAAGTGTATATCTTCTCGACAAAGCATCAGCCACAATGTTGTTCTTAGCCTCTTTGTACATAGAAGAAAATTGGAATGATTGTAGGAATTCAACCCACTTAGCATGGCGTGGACTTAACTTTTGCTGCCCATGTATTAGCTTCAATGCTTCATGATCCCAATGTAGGACAAAATGGCTAGGCCTTAGATAATGACTCCAATGGTCCAAGGCTCTCACAATGGCATAGAACTCCTTGTCATATGTCGAGTAATTCAATCTAGCTCCTCCTAGCTTCTCACTAAAATAAGCAATTGGCCTCTTCTTTTGTACCAACACATCACCTATTCCCACTCCACCTGCATCACACTCAACCTCAAATGGTTGTGAAAAATCAGGTAAGGCTAAAATAGGCGTGGCACTCATCAATTTCTTCACGGCCTCAAAAGCTTCTTAAGCAGCCTCATTCCACTCAAACTTCCCCTTCTTTATGCATTCGGTCATAGGAGCAACAACACTACTAAAATTTTGCACAAACCTCCTATAAAACGATGCCAACCCATGGAAAGCTCGTACCTCAGTCACATTAGTTGGAGTTGGCTAAGTTTTAATGGCCTCTACCTTGGAAGGATCTACAGACACCCCTTCCTTGGAGACAATATAGCCAAGAAAAGTAACACTAGGCACAAGAAACGAACACTTCTCCAACTTGCCATTGAGCTTCTTCTCCCTCAACACTCCAAACACAGCCCTTAAGTGTTGCAAATGATCCTCCACACCCCTACTATACACCAAAATATCATCTAAATACACCACCATAAACTTTTCAATGAATGCCTTCAACATCTCATTCATCAGCCTCATAAAAGTACTCGGTGCATTAGTTAAACCAAATGGCATCACAAGCCATTCATACAAGCCCAACTTTGTCTTAAAAGTCGTTTTCCACTCATCTCCCTCCCTGATTATTATTTGATGATACCCACTTCGAAGGTCAACTTTGGAAAACACAACAGAACCATGTAACTCATCAAGCATATCATCCAATCTTAGAATTGGAAATCTATATTTTATGGTAATGTTATTCACAGCTCTTGAGTCAATACAAATACGCCAAGTTTCATCCTTCTTAGAAACTAAAAGTGTTGGGATAACGCAAGGGCTCATACTCTCTCTCACTCCATCAACTCCTCTATTTGGCGTTGCATCTCCTTAGTTTCTTGTGGATTGCACCTATAAGCAACCTTGTTGGGTAAAGCCGCCCCGGGAACAAGGTCTATTTGATGTTCAATCCCTCTAAGGCTAATAGGTGGCAAGTCTTCGGGAAACACATCCTTAAACTCCTCTAAAACCTCCTCTAATTCCTTAGGAAAAATTATAGGCTCCCCCGCTTCTTTGACAACATTAGAAAGCAATAGAAAAGCCATCCCATCCTTAGTAAATTCCTCAACAAATTGCCTTTCATCTAGGAACAATTTTTGGGTAGGTTTTGCATTCATAGTGAGAGGTTTTAGTGGCTTTTTTTTCAATTGTTGCAATATAAACATTAGCTTTCCCATTAAATTTAACATATCTATCAAATTGCCATGGCCTTGCCAACAAAATATGACATGTATCCATACTACCAACATCACATAGTACTTCATCTTGAAATTTACCAATAGAAAACGAAATAAGGGCTTGCTTTGTTAACTTAATACCGCTTCCATCACTTAGCCAATGCAATTTGTAGGGCTTTGAAGGTGGTGTAGTTGGCCACTTCATCTTGTCAATCAATGTTGTAGAAACAACATTGGCGCAACTCCTAGTGTCAATGATGAGATCACATAGCCTATCTTTTATCAAACACCTTGTGAGAAAAATTCTCTCCTTTTGTGTATCAAGAGGCACCGGTTTAGTGTGTAGGGCTCTGCTCACAATCAATTGCTTGCCCACCATCATAGGCTTCTCCTCCGAGTCTGCCTCATAATCATCCTCCACTTCAACCCCTTCACTCTCCTCCTCTTCTTCTACTTCGACAACTTTCCTAGCATACTCCTCTTCAATCTCTTGGACATCCCTCAAGGTCATCACCCTATTGTTTGGACAATCCTTAATCACATGTCCATAGCCTTTACATTTAAAACAAATTCTCTTATCCTCACCAGCAAGAGGACCACACGGTTTTTTCTCATCCCTTTGCGTGCTTCCCAAGATTCCAACTTTGGCTTCCCTGCTCTCCTCCTTTTCCCCTTAAGATTCTCGTACCACATGCTAGCATAGCCAATGAGCTAAAGGACAGCCACTTTGAATCTCTTTCGGTCATCAAAGTCCTTATAATCAAAGACTCTCTCCATCCTTTGCATCCACTACAAAAAAAAATCGGGTTTCATAGAACCATCAAACTCCGGCAAATCCAACCTCAACCCCATATCATCATCCCTTCCCCCTTAATTGCGTGGCCTTAGATGCCTCGCTCCTTCATCCTCCTCATCAGTACTACTACTCCTTCCACTCCTAACAGGACTAGGAGTCCTCCCTCGATGCTCTACGAGTTGCACAACTCTATCAAGCTTGGTCCAAGGTGAGCCCTCTAGGAACCCTCACCCCTTCTTCCTCCTCATGATGTGGAGATTCGTCCCCCATGATGAAAGCGTACCAACAAACTCAGTTGTAGCCTAACAGAACTAGGCTTGTACCTTCGATGCTTCTTGCGGCTGATTTTGGTTCTTGATGAACCTTGTGGATCTTGCACAAGTTTTCTCCGGTTTATCAATCCTCCCAGTGAGTACCTTTGATGAAACTTTGCAAATTTTCCGTAATCTTGGAAGAAAGACATGTTCTTGAACGTTTCTTGAAACGCTTTCTCCTTCGAACAAAAACTGAATTTGGTGATGGATGATGATGGCTGCTGATTGTTTATGGACGTTTGATGTTTTATGGCTGGATGTTTACACAAGCTCTAATACCAAGATGATGTATAGGGGATCAGACACTTGTACGTAATTTATGTGTTTAAAACAAAGAACAGTCGATGGAAGATGGTAGGATGCAATGGGATGGTTCGATCTATTGCTGGATAGAACTTAGTTTAGGTTTGCTATAATGAATTTAATCACCAAGAAATTAAACTACGGGTTTGAAAGCTTAAAGAATTTAATCACCCACTTTCAGAATTTTGATGAACACTCAATGCATTCGACAAAACAAAACAAACTCTATTATTTAACTCTATGTAAATTCGATCTACAACTTATTCTATATATCTGAAAACAAACTCCTATATTGCTCAGGACAAGTCCCAAAGTCTGAAACATAATCAAACTCTAAATAAGATTGAATCGTGTACAATCCATCGTTTTAAGAACGTAGGCAAAACCATGACTCCTAATACAACTCGAATAAGATATGAAGAGTCCTAAATGAACTCAACTAGCATGCCCCATGCACGCCTAGCATAATGCACCTAAGTTGCTACTTCTTCTCCCATGCATGTGACCATGCACACCAACACCTTAGCGTTAGCAAATCTAACACACGAGTCATAAAAACAACCCCACTCTAGTTGAGGAACCTTTGAAGCAAGTGTCAACAATTGAGCATCCTCTAATGGATCACCCAACTACTAATAGGGAATAAGTAAGTTATAATATATAATAATTCAAACTTACTATTTAACCGAAATAACCTAAAAGTATAATATTTAACCCATATAACTCAACAGACGACAGTAAAAGTATTATATTAGAGGGTAAAAATATGTATAAATAAGCACTTATCACCAGGCCTCAGCTACCAAAATTGAGTTAGAATCAGCAATGGCATTGGCACCACTTAAAAGGAGATTGCCTAAACAATCCCTAATAACAAAACCATAAGCTGTACTGCCACTTTGCAGTTTAGACCCATCAAAGGTTAACATAGTTAGGCGGCGGAGGAGCCCAAACCAAATTCATCCTTGCAGAGTTAGGAACTTTAGCCCTAGGAATACTAGAATCCATACTAGCAGAAAAAGAATTGAAACAATTAATATTTTTCATATATATAAGCTCTAATCATAGCCCCTAATTTGGAAGGAGATAATCTCTCCTGACGAAAGGTAATACTATTTCTAGCATACCAGATAAACCACCAAACTATAGCATAGAAACAAAGACTTTTAGTACTCATCATGGACTTAAGTTGACAAAAATAATCTATGAAAGACATACCTGGAGCCTTGATAGGAAGGGGATTGAAATTCCCATAAACCTTTACTATATCTACAATATCAGTCATAAAAGGACAATCCAGAATTAGATGGTGATCATCTTCAGCATGAAAATTACAAAAAACACAATATAAAGGAAGAAAAACATGACTCATCTCTAGATGTTTTTTAGTAGGTAGACCATTTTGATAAATTTTCCACAAAAAATTTTAATCTTAGGCGGAATAACTAAGGACCAAATCCAATTATAACTAACTTGAGTCGGAGGATCCAAACCATAACCTTGAAGCAGAGCAACTCCCGACTTCATCGAATACTCCCCATCGGCAGTAAGCCCCCAAAACACCCTATCTGACACTTGATTCGAAGGAATAAAGATTTTCAAAATAGCTTCCACTACAGTCAGAAGAACAAATTGCAAAAGAAGGTCCTTATTCCACTGAGTCTCCTCAGTGATGAAATAGCTAACACTTAGATTTTCTGTACCAGAAAGTGGCTAAATTTTTTTGCTAATAGGGTATTTAAACACCCAGTTATCATACCAAAAAGAAACATCTACCCCATCCCCTATAGCCCATCTAAGCCCCTGTTTAAAAGGAGTCCTAAACGTCATAAGCTTACGCCATTGCCAAGAAACATTAACCTTAGTTTTATAGGAGAACAAGTCCTCTTGCTTTAAATATTTTTGTATAACGAATTTGACCCATAAATTATTAGGCATTCTAATAATTTTCCATGATAATTTTAACTGAAGAGCTATATTATTTATTTTAGCTTTTCATATACCAAGACCACCAAATTCTTTGGGTTTACATATTTTATCCCACCCTATCAGGCTGGGAGCTTTCGAGCTAGGATCCTTATTCCAAAGAAAATTTCTATAATTTTTATCAATAGAGGAAAGGATAGCAGGCGGTAAAGAAAAACTTTTCATTTGGAAACTAGCTTTAGTAGCCAGATTAGATTGGATCAGAATAGTTCGACCTGCTTGAGAGAGAGAATTAGCTCTCCATTTTGTTAACTACGCGGAAACCTTTTCTTGAATGTCGCCAAAGGTAGCATTAGTCATCTTATCAGTAAAAATAGGGCATCCCATATAATTACCTAAAGATAGAGTTTCTTCCATTTGAAGAATAGAAGCGAATTCTCTTAGAAGACCTACAGGAGTGTTTTGAGTGCATTGGAAAGCTGACTTGTGAAAATTAACTAACTGTCCTGACGTGGAACATTATTTATTAAGTATATTTTTAATAGCATGACAACTATCTACTTTAGCTTTAGTCAAGATCATTGTATCATCCGCAAAGGTTAGAAATGGGATATTAACTCTTGAATGACCAAGAGTGACGCCAACCAATCTTGAACCAATAGAGCTAGCTTGAAAAAGTTGACGAGCCAGAATTTCAGCACATAATATAAAAATATAAGGAGATAGAGGATCTCCTTGGCGAATTCCTCTAGAGGGAAGAAAGATATCGCCTGGAATGCCATTAACCAGAACCGAAAAGGAAACTGTTGTAATACATTGATGGAGCCAAATAATCCATTTTTCACAAAAACCCAGTTTTCTAAAGGTTGCAAAGATAAAATTCCACTCTAACCTGTCATAAGCTTTTTCCATGTCTAATTTAATTGCTAACTATCCTTCTCTTCCTTTTTTATTTTTAAAAGAATGAAAAACTACATGAGCCAATAATATATTATCATGAATTAACCTTTCGGGGGCAAAGGTCCCCCTGCAAAGGATGGATAATTCGACCCAACACTACTTTCAGCCTATTAGCCATTATATTAGAAATAATTTTGTAAATAGTTGAACAAAGACTAATAGCTCGAAAATGATTTGGATTAGAAGGGGCATCTATTTTCGGGATTAAAGTGATAAAAGTATGATTAATTTCTCTTAAGATTTTACCTGAGTGAAAAATAGCTTTTACTGCCCTATTAACTGAGTTCCCCACAAGTGCCCAATATTTTTCGTAGAAAAAAGGAGTAAACCCATCAGGCCCCGGGGATTTATCAAGAGCAATATCAAATAAAGCTTCTTTGACTTCTTCCATAGTAATATCATCACATAATGCTATATTATCATTTCCAGAGATTATACATTCTAGTAAAGATAAATCATCATCAACATTGAAGTTACAATTTGTATTTGCAGTAAATCTTTTTTAAAAGCATTTGTGATACATTCTTCTACTAACTTTGGCTGAATTATGACATTATTCGAAGTATCCATGATTGAAGTAATAAGATTACGGTTTCGTCTAATTGAAGCACATGCATGATAATACTTCGTATTTGAATCTCCTAATTTAAGATTATTTGACTTAGCTTTAATTTTCCAGGACAAGTCTTGAAACTCTAATAACTTAGATTGCTTAGCTAATAATAAATCTTGTTGTCTAATAAGTTGCGGGCATTCATTATTTTCTAATAATCGAATTTGAATTTTAGCTAATTTTTCATCAACTTTTTTTAGTTGTCTAATAATAGTGCCAAATCTAGTGGTAACCCAAATTTAGCCTTGTTTTTTAAAAGTTTGCATTTCTTAGTTAAACAATATATATTTGATCCTTGAAATTTTTGACGCCACGTTTTCTTGATTAAGACATCAAAGTCTTTTCATGTTGTCCATAGCTTATCAAATTTAAATGGAGGTGCTTTTAGCCTACTTAAGATCTTAATTTCTAACGATATTGGGCAATGATCTGAAGAAGTGAACGAATGGTGGGATATTCTAGTATTAGGGAAGGCATTTAGCCAACTTAAACTTGCTGCCCCCTTGTCTAACCTTTCTAGTATATTATTAGGGTCATTTCTAGTTTTCCTCCAAGTATAAGGATTACCTTCAAAAGGAAGTTCTATACAATCAACAACCGAATAAAAATAGTTTATGATACGGTTTTCGAGGCTGATTTTCGGACTCTTTTATTTTTTATGAATTTTGTGAACGGACAGCAATGAAAGTAAAAGGATATTACTCTTATGTCGCGGTTAAGAGCATGGACAAACAAGTCGCGGTTGTTTATTTAGGTTTACTACTCGGAATCCTAGTGTTAGCTTTCGCTCAACATATGCAAAACATGCACATCAATTTACTCAAATTCACTCTACCTCTTTAGGAGGATAGGCGCCTTTATTTATAGTAGAAGAGGCAAGAAAACCTTTGCTCTCCAAGACTCTTACATCACACGGCCATCCTTAAGAAAATAAGGAAAGTGCTTCCTAAATTAAAGCCTAGAATCTAGCTCAACTTTAAGGAAACTCTAGCATAAGGAAAGATGCTCGAGACTTTCCTAAAATGCTCTAGATTAACACACCTAAACCTAAAGCTATTACAACTCAGGTTTCGGCCAACTTATTACAACCAACTAACAATAGAAACAACTTAAGACATTAACTAATTTAACTAACAAACATAATAAAAGACATATTTTTCGTTACATGTAAAACCTCTACTTTAAGAATAAAGTAAAACCATGCAACAATCCTAAGAATGTAAATTAAACATAGAAATGATGATCAATCTTGCATCATTCTCCCCCTCTTCAAAAAACTTGTCCTCAAGTCTTATTGTCTAGACAAGGAACCAAGTCATTTGCACCAAGAGAAGCACACATGCCATTGCCCAAGAGGACTTGAAAAGTGTCGTAGTTTTCTCGATGAACCACCTTGAATGGCCCTTCTTCCACGTTCTCTATCTTCCCCTTTAAATTGTTAAATAGCTTTTGAGCATTGAGACTAAGAAAGACATAATCCCCAACATCAAATGGTGGCTTCTTCCAAGCATTCAGCACTTGGTTACGTCGGTCCTTCTTGCTAACCCCCAAATTGTCACGGAATTCAAGCACATTCGCCTTACCTTGAGCTTCTTCCACGTTCTTGCTTGCTTTGTAACTGAACCAAATGCGAGTCTCTCTAAGCTTTATTTGGGTCATGAAGATGTGGCTTTTCATGGATTTTCAATTGCATCACTTGATTACATGAATGAAGGCCCAAATGCAGCAACAACAAGTATGGCGTAGTGTAGGCGTCCAAATGAGCAGGCCATAGTTCTGTTATGGGCATAAATGTTTTATTTGCTTTTGTTGTTATTTTTAGCTTGTAATAAAACCATGAGATTACTCATAAAGTAAACTCATCTTAGGCTTGTGTTTTCCTGCCATTATGAGTGTGGTTAGGCAGCAAATTAGGCTTAATTGTGCTGATTGTAACCGCCTTATAACAGCTCATTTAATGAAGCTTGAAGGAAGGCATGATTCTTGGAGGAGTTTGTAACTCCTAAACCTCTTCACATATTGGACGGTTTTCAGGAGCCTATTGGCCTTGCTTTGCTGCTCCTATATGTTATACTAGCAATTTGTGCACGCGATGCGTGCGTGAATTTAAAGTTTTGTGTTTTAGATTTTAAATCTAAACATTACTTAATTATTTTTCATAGGGTTACGAAATATCACATCACCCCTTTCCTTTATATTAAAGAGTTATGCACGTGATATATTAAAGAGTTCATGATCAACACATACTTTTTCATGATCTTTAGGCTATAATTTTAAAAAACAGCGATTTCATACATGACAATGTTCAGAGGGAATAAACGCATAATGTACGGAGCAATAAATTGCCAATTTTTCGACTGTATTTCATCTTGAAGTTATTTGATAGTTGTTAGATACCCGATTTGCACATAGTTGAACGAACTTGTTATAGGGACGATGGCGAATGATGAATGTATGTTATGTAAGAATTTAATTTTATTGTAATTCAGATTTTAAGTAAAAATAATGGTGTTTGTGTTGTATGGAGTAATATTTTTGAATTGTAGTTTCAAGGTTTTTCTTTCCTTCATATAACAACTTTCCTCATTATTCAAAGATTTGGAATCAATGTTAAATGGAATACTTTTTGAAACTTGTATTGATTGACAATTATGTCAAATAGATAATTATTGACTTATTTGAATATGGTTGATTTTTTTCTTTTAAATTTATTCTTTATTAATAACTAAACGATTTATTGTGTAAGGGTAGGGGGTCATTTCATGTGGACACCGTTTGCTCCCCTTCTTCCCTTATATAATAGAGATTTGTAATAAGGAAAGAATTAAGAAAATCTTTTCTTTATTATTTTTTGTGAGATTATGGGTATTTACGTCTTTTCAAGAGGGACACCATAGCTCTCCCTTGGCTTATATGATAGAGATATGGGTAGAATTATTTTTTTCTCCATTAGAAGAAATAAATGTCTTTCATACAATATTGGACAATTAACAAATTTGTTGTTATCATAATTATGCAGTTCATTGACAATATTTTACTCATAATTATGTAATTCACTGACAATATTTTCGCCTAATCTAAAATATCACTATTATTGGACTTTCGGTTGTGATTTATGATGAACGTTTCAACTACAACCATGTTTAATTAGGTTAGAATAATAATACTTTCTTGTGGTTATTTGTGTGGCATTATCTTAACATATTCATCGACGGGTGGGGATTGGAATGATATATCTACGTCCTTTGTATATATATTCTTATTTTAAACTTGTATGCGTTTATCATAAAAAGACATAGTACGTATTAGGAGCAAACATATTTTTCCCTTTAAGATAATATTTGGAACCTCGATATTCAAAATAATGGTACAGTCCTTATGGCATGTGTGGTTAATATTATTAGTATGCAATTGAAAAGATAATGAATCAAAGATTTATCTGTGCTGTGGAAGTGCAATAATGACGTAGATTCATATATTAAAGTTAGAGTTACAATGTCTTTCAAAAAAAAAAAGTTAGAGTTACAATGACTTTTTATTTATATCTTTTTGGCAATATTGAACTTTCCTTATTACCCATATATGTAATGAGGAAATAATTAAGAAAATCTTTTCTTTATTACTTTTTGTGAAATTAAGGGTATTTAGTCTTTTCAAGAGGGGACACCATAGCTCCCCCCTTGGCTTATATAATAGAGATAAGGAGTGCTTACGATAGGAGAAGTTCAAATTTGGAGAATTATTGAAAAACCTTGTGTTTTCAAGTTTATGCCTTGAGTTTGTCTCAAGTGTTAGCTTTCCTTATTACTTTGAGTGAGTCTTGAGTGATAATCCTAGGGGAGATTGAGTGAGTCTTATCTCTGGCCTAGAACCCCAAAACTTTGAGTGTGTTCTTGAGTTTTGGCATCTATCCTTAGTTTTGAGTGTTTCTTTGTCAAAGTGAGTGTTATATTGTCCCTAAGTTTAGAATCATCATTCAATCCATTGGAAGGTGTTTTTACACTTATATCATCTGGTATCAGAGCTTTGGCATGGAGATCTTGAAGAAAATCGCATTTTGGTGGTAAAACAAAACTGGCAGAATACATCTAGTTTTTTGTCTGACTTTGAAGGGCGATTTCTTAGCCTTCAGGAGTCCAAATTGGGTTATTATTTTTTTTATTCTGCATAACTTTTTGTCTAGAATACTCACAGACGTTTTCAGATTTTTGTGAATTTTTTAGATATGAAACTGGGCACGTTTTTTACAACTGCGCCAGAACGGAGAAAGTCCAGCGTAGAGAACTTCAAACGAAGATTACTCCTTCATCCGGAAAGGTTTTCAAGAGTTTATTTTTTTTATTCTGCTTGAAATTTCCTGAATTTTATTAATATGTAAGCCTTTGAGAGTTTCAAGGCCATTTACAGTTTCGTTTTGTTGTTCAAAGTTAAGGCAGTTTTACCCCTTGTAATTGTAATAGTCAAGCAAAATAGTGAAATCATGGCTGATGGTTAATTTTCTAGGATGCTACAAGTCATAACACAAAAATTATAAATCTTAGAGAGAGAATCAAAAGCAAATGATGAAGATAAGGCTCAACAAAAGACTAGGTTAGATGCTACGTCCGAAATACTGATGCAAGCAAGTAGAAAACTGAATTATCTTGAAAATGAGGAGGGTGAGATTAATACACCTAGAAATATTGATGAAGATAGGGGTTTGAAAATTGAGATGCCCGAATTTGATGGGGGCATGATAGTGAGGCTTTTCTTGATTGGATGAGGCAAATTGAGACCATTTTTTACTATAAGGGGTATTATGATAGAAAAAGGTTAAAACTTATTGTCCTAAAACTCACTAAACTTGCTGCCTTGTGGTATGAAAACCTCATGTCAAATAGAAAAGAGAAGAAAAAGTGAAGATTGACTCATGGGTTAGATTAAAGAAGAAAATGAGGGATAAATGGGTTAGTAAGGAGTATGAACAAGAGCAGTACTTAAAATTGACCCACCATTCACAAAACAATGACATGAGTGTTGAAGAATACATGAAAGAGTGTGAGAAGTTGTGTCTAGTTTGTGATTTGCAAGAGAAGGAGACTTTCAAGATAGCTCGTTTAGTTAAGGGGATGTCTAAAGGAATTAGTAGAAAAGTGGAGATGACTCACTATGCCACTTTTATTGATGTGTGTAAGCTTGCCTTGAAATATGAGGCACAAGCTAAGGAGGAAAGGGAGAAAGAGAAGCCCAAAACTTCTTCTTCTTCTTCTTTCAAGGGTGCTTTGGAATTTACTCCTTCCTATTCTAAGGGGAGTACATTTCAAAATCAATCCTCTTCATCATCTTTTAAGGGGAAAGAGAAAGAAAGGGTTGTGATTTCTCCTAGTGAACTTGCTACTAGAAGAAGGTGTTACAAATGTAATGGGAGGGGTCATATTGCTAGCGAGTGTCCTAGTAAATCTGTTGTGACCGCCACTCAATGTGCCATCATGGATGAAGAAGAAAAGATGTATAATTTTGTTGTTCATGAGAAGAGTAGCATTGAGGATGATGATTGTGAGGAGGAAATTCCTCCGGAGGAGGAGAAGAACATGATGGTAGTGAGGAGAGTGTTGTTTAGTGAGCCTCAAGTTGATAAGAGGCAAAGAAGCAACTTGTTCCACACTAGATGCAAGGTAGGTGAGAAGACTTGCAATGTGATTATTGATGGTGGTGCACAAGTGGATGTTGTTTCATCCGAAGGCGTGAATAAATTGAAGCTGCCAACTAGAGACCATGAAGAGCTTCATAAGCTTAATTGGTTGAATGATGGTACTAGTGTGAGGGTGAAGAAACAAGCCTTCGTGACTTATTCCATTGGAGGGTTTGAAGATGAGAGATGGTGTGAATGGATGCGTGTCATTTGTTACTTGGAAGGCCATGGCAATTCGACCATGATTCGGAGCATAGAGGAAAAACTAATGTATATCTTGTAACTACTAAAGATGGTAGAAGAATAAAATTGCTTCCCCTACCCCCGAAATTGCTAAAAAAGAAAAGGAGAAAAGCAACTATCTTGTAATTTGTAATGAAAATAAGAAGGTAGTGGAAAAGAATTGGTGAGGGAATACTTTGGTTGTGAGGGCCAAAGAGCATCATGGAACTAATTGTAATGATTCATCTCCTTTGAATGAGTTGTTAGAAGAGTACAAAGAAGGGATTTCCAATGACATGCCCAAAGTTCTCTCTCCTATAAGAGACATTGAGCATGTCATTGACTTTCTTGATTGGGCCAACAATAAAGCCCATCGATGTGCCTTGGACGTAAGTAACAAGCTTGACAACGAAGTGCATGAATTGGGTGGTACCTTAGTCTTTTGGCCTTCTTTTATAAGGAAAGATTACCATCAAACGAGGTCTCACGAGGAGGCTATGTTGAAAATGGATTCCAAAGCAAAAAAAAGGGTGTATGAGTGGTTAATAGTGCTTTTGGCCTTCTTTTATAAGGGTGTATGGATTCACTATTTTCGTGAGTCCATTCACCGAACTATTAAAGAAATGAGATTTCGAGTAGGGTGATACAACAAGAACTTTTGAGACTGTCAAATACCTCTTTTGCAATGCTCCTATGCTTGTTAAGTTGATAAGTGTGAGTCATCCATTTCATTTGAGAGGTTTATCTCTTTGCTTGGATGATCCTAGTTTGAGGGCAAACTTTTTCAAAGAAAGGGGGAATGAACCAAATGCGAGTCTATCTAAGCTTTCTTTGGATCATGAAGATGTGGCTTTTCTTGGATTTTCAATTGCATCACTTGATTACATGATTGAAGGCCCAAATGCAGCAACAGCAAGTATGGCGTAGTGTAGGCGTCCAAATGAGCAGCCCATAGTTCTGTTATGGGCATAATTGTTTTATTTGCTTTTGTTGTTATTTTTAGCTTGTAATAAAACCATGAGATTACTCATAAAGTAAACTCATCTTAGGCTTGTGTTTTGCTGCTATTAAGAGTGTGGTTAGGCAGCAAATTAGGGTTAATTGTGCCGATTGTAACCTCTTGTAACAACTCATTTAATGAAGCTTGAAGGAAGGTATGATTCTAGGAGGAGTTTGTAACTCCTAAACCTCTCCACATATTGGACGGTTTTGAGGAGCCTATTGACCTCACTTTGCTGCTCCTATATGTTATATAAGGAGTTCTTATGATAGGAGAAGTTTAGATTTGGAGAATTATAAAAAAAAAACTTGTGTTTTCAAGTTTATGCTTTGAGTTTGTCTAAAGTGTTAGCTTTCCTTATTACTTTGAGTGAGTCTTGAGTGATAAGCCTAGGGGAGATTGAGTGAGTCTTATCTCTGGCCTAGAACCCGAAAACTTTGAGTGTGTTCTTGAGTTTTGGCATCTATCTTTAGTTTCGAGTGTTTCTTTGTCAAAGTGAGTGTTTAATTGTCCCTAAGTTTGAAATCATCATCCAATCCATTGGAAGGTGTTTTTAGACTTATATCAGTAACTCGAATAGCCCCATCTTCAGTCAACCAATTCAGTTTATAAGGTCGTGCATGATCCCTTATTTGAAGCCCTAATTCCTTAGCAACTTTGTTTGACACAGCATTAGTACAAGCACCACTATCCACAATCAAAGAACATACCTTATCACCTACCATGCATCGTGCGTGAAAAAGATTTTCTCGCTGCCCTAAATCTTCAACGGGTGAAGACTCCACGTGCAAGGCTTGTCTTAGTAAGCCAACGAACCTCTCTTCTTCCTTACCTTCAGGTTGCATCAAGTTTGTGCTAAATAATGCGGCTTCTATCTCTTCCAAGGCAGTAGAAGACGTGTTAGCCAACAAGCTCGCTTCCTCTTCTTGCTGCTCCATTAGAAGTGCATGATGCTCTTCCAACGAAACAAGAACCATATTTGGACATGGTCGAGCTATGTGTCCATGTCCTTGGCACTTAAAACATTGTTTTCCCTTCATTGTCATCTGCCCCGAAGTAAAAACTCCTTGCTTTGCCTTAAAATCTCCCACAACCGATACTTCTACAACCTTTCCTTTCTCCAAAGTGTCAATTTTTGTTGTAGTTTCAGTTTTAGGGGCAAAAGAAGATCGAAAATTTTTACCCTTAGCCTCCTTTTGCTGCCTTTCCACCTTACTTTCTAATTGACACAACTCATCAAACGTTTTATAAGTTTGCAGTTCAACAAGATTAGCAATTGGTCTATTCATACCAAACATAAATTTGGCCATCTTTTGCTCCTCTTCCATACACCCACACTCCAAATATAATTTCTCAAACTCAATCACATATTCAGCCATGGAAAGATGATCTTGTTGAAAAGAACTTAGCCTAAGGTACAAATCGTTTTCTCAATTTCAGTTTTAATGAAGACCAAGTTTTAATCTTTTCCTTCCCATCTTTCACTCTTTGGACTTGAAAAGAATCATACCAATCAGATGCATAATCATTAACTTTAAGTATAGCATGATTAAAACGTTGAGTATCATCCATACCTTTATGATAAAACATCCTCTCAACCCTTCTCTCCCAATTCAAGTAAGCTTGAGGGTCCTTCAATCCATTGCATTCCGGTAGATCACTAATCTTGATCAACTCACTCCTATTGTATTGTTCTCCTTTCTTCAAATTGAGTTTTACAACTTCATCATGGAGTTGTATGTGCTTGGCATAATTCTCACACCTAAACTCGTTCTTTTCAAGTTTTTGAAGCAAAGCATCCAACTTTTCCTGGTCTGACCCCATAACAATCTGCCAGGAAATTTGGTCAAAAGTTTTCAATCGCTGTGACATCGCTGCTTATCGGATTGCTAAGAAATTTTGACAAAACAAACTTCAAGATGTCTACTGTCACCACTCAAAATTTGAGCTCAATACAAGCGTTCACGCTCCCTCATGCGCCTCTACAACCACACTATTCTGATGCTAACTGATATGATTTTCGAGGCTGATTTTCGGACTCTTTTGTGTTTTATGAATTTTGTGAACGAACAGCAATGAAGGTAAAGGGATATTACTCTTAAGTCGCGGTTAAGAGCATGGACAAACAAGTCGTGGTTGTTTGTTTAGGTTTACTACTCGGAAACCTGGTGTTAGCTTTCGCTCAACATATGCAAAACATGCACATTAATTTACTCAAATTCACTCTACCTCTTTAGGAGGATAGGCGCCTTTATTTATAGTAGAAGAGGCAAGAAAACCTTGCTCTCCAAGACTCTTACATCATACGACCATCCTTAAGAAAATATGGAAAGTGCTTCCTAAATAAAAGCCTAGAATCTAGCTCAACTTTAAGGAAACTCTAGCATAAGGAAAGATGCTCAAGACTTTCCTAAAATGCTCTAGATTCACCCGCCTAAACATAAAGCTATTACAACTCAGGTTTCGGCCAACTTATTACAACCAACTAACAATAAAAACAACTTAAGACATTAACTAATTTAACTAACAAACATAATAAAAGACATATTTTTCGTTACATGTAAAACCTCTACTTTAAGACTAACGTAAAACCATGCAACAATCCTAAGAAAGCAAATTAAACATAGAAATGATGATCAATCTTGAATCAGTTCATCATAGCTAATCTAGAGAAACGGAATTCAGCTCCTCCTAATTTATCTTCATGTGAACTGAGCTCATTAAAGTCGCCCAAGATAATATAAGGAATCTCAAGAGTTCTAATAAAAGCGAAGTTCATCCCAAAATTCATATTTAAGATTATAATGAGGAGGCGCATAGATGAAAATAGTTACAAAACTAAAGTTAGTAGCTAAAATTTCAATTTTACAAGCCCAAAAACGAGAAGCTTTACTAATCACTGTAAGATTAAAAGGATACAATTTTCATACTTCCACAAAATCCACATCCCACCTGCTAATCCCATAGAAGGAAGAAAGTCAAAATGAGTGAAACCAAAATGCCTAACACATCCATCAGAGGGAGGGTTTTGCTCTTTGGTTTCACTAAGCATTATAATACTAACTTTATTGGATTTACATAAAACTTTCATTTCTTCCATAGCTAAAGGCCACCTCGAACCTCTAATCACTAAGGGAAAAAAAGGAAGGGCTGCGTTTTTTGAAAAACGCACCCCTTCGTGTATGAAGGGCTGCGGTTTTAAGGCTAACCGCAGCCCTATTAATGTAGGGCTGCGGTTAGCCCAGAAACTGCAGCCCTTCATACACGAAGGGCTGCGTTTTCTGGGTTAACCGCAGCCCTTCACATCCCGCCAAAGTCTTTAGTTTTGCGCGCAACACACAGTACACACTCACTCGCAAATTTCCCTCGCTCCCTTATTGGAAAAATTTTGCCCCACCCCTCTCCCTCACACTCACTCGCACAGCCCTAACGCCCATCACCGGAGCACCGACACATCGCTGGAGCACCGTCATTGACGCACTGACGCCGGAAACGTTGCCTGAGCAACGCACCATCGCCTGAGATCCTTCTTCTTCTCTTCTCTCAGCGCACCTTGATGCCACCACCACCACCACTACTGCATTGTCGGTAATTCCCCTCTCACTCTCTCTCCTCTTTTTCATTTCTCTAATTAATTTGTTTTATTTCATTTCTCTTCTATATTGTGTTGTAAAATGTGATTGTAGGGGGTGGGGGAGAGCTTAGGGAGGGTGGGTAGGGGGTGGGGGTCTTTGGGCGGGGATGGGGGAGGTTGGGGAGGCTGGGCATGGGGTGGGGGAGGGCGAGGGGATCTTTGGACGGGGGGTGGGGGAGGGGCGGGGGAGGGTGGATAGGGGTGGGGGGTCTTGGGCGGGTGGTGGGGGAGGGTTGGCGGGGGGTGGGGAGGGGTGTGGATCTTGGGCGGGGGGTGGGGGTGGGTTGGGGGGGTGGGGGGTAGGGTTGGGGAGGGCCGGACGGGGGGTGGGGGGGGCGACAATGGGTGGGGGAGGGCGGCCGAGGGGTGGGGGAGGCTGGGGATCTTTGGGCGGGGGGTGGGGAGGGCTTAGGTATAATGTAACTGCTGTGTAGATTTTTAGGATTCCATCTGTTGTTGGTTGAATTTCGGAAAAGAAAATTAAAGGTCATTTTACGCCTACATGGCAATGAGGGAGTGCAGTGGGGGGCAGTAGTGGCGGTGGTGGTGGGGCTGTTGTAAATGTGGAAAGTCAGGTCACATGGCAATCGAAAGCCCATCTGGTGCTCTCCACATTTATAACAGCTTCAACTCCGCCGCTACCAGCTGATGGGCATTCCATTGCCATGTGACCTGATTCTCAGGTCATTTTAGGCCTATTTTCACCTTTCGTGTCGAATTCGTACCAGCTGATGGGAATTTAGGAGGGTTTGTGTAGTGTATGTATATTTCTTGATATGAGATTGTATGAAAACGCAATGTAATTTAGCTATGAAATCTACAAGTTGTTTGAATCGTCATCATATGCCTAGATACCCGTTCAAGACTTACTCATTAGGAGTAAGTCTTGAATAGTCCCCGGTTTGGGACTGTTCTTGGACGTTTGATCTCACTTAGGTGGTGAATGTGTGTCTTCTTTTCAATTCTGAGGAAATTCTTGGCTTATCGTTTCTCTACATTGTTCTCTGGGTACATATGTAGATAAGCAATTATCTAAATTGTGTACTTGGAGAACTGTAGGGAAATGCTGCCGGGTTTTCCTTAGAATTGAAAAGTTGGCATATATTCACTAGTGAGATTAGACGTCCAAGGATGGGTTAGGTTGGAGTGATAAGGACCTTCGGCTGCATGCATACAATTGAACATGTCACTATCTTAGCTTGCTCTATACGTGTGTGATTTGAATATGTGAGTGTATGTACTTAAATAATGATTATTGATGCATTATAATGAATGGTTGTGTTTAATTATTAGAGGTCTTCTTGAATGAGATGGATCGTACTTGGATGTGTGGTAGTCGTGAATCGATTGAGTTTGTGAAAGGGGAAACATCCTCTGGAGCAGTCGACTTTTATTGTCCTTGTTTCGATTGTAGAAATGTGAGCAAGGTTAGTAGTATACATGTGGTTAGGGAGCATGTCTTTCGCCGTCGGTTTAGGCCTCAATACCACGTATGGGTTTGGCATGGTGAGCAGGGGAAGTATATAGGAAGCTCTAGAGTAATGAACGATGTATGTGAAGAAAAGAAGGATTTAGAGAATTGGGATGATGAGTTCGGGGATGAGAATTGGGATGATGAGTTTGCAGATGATGATAGGGATCGGGTAGACGAGATGATACACGAGGTTGAAGATCAGTCGTGTAAACGACCTCGTATTTTTGAGTCTATGTCTGAGGCTGCTGAAAAGCCGTTGTATCCAGGTTGTACAAAGTACACCAAACTTTCCGCGGTGATAACACTGTTCAACATTAAGTCGAAAGCTGGTTGGACGGACTCTAGTTTCACATCGTTGTTGGAAGTTTTAGCTGATATGCTCCCTGATGGAAATGAACTGCCAAAGTCGTACTATTATGCGAAGAAACTGATGTGTCCTTTCGGTTAAGAGTACCAGCGGATACATGCTTGCCCTAACGATTGTGTGCTTTATCGTAATGAGTATGAGCATTTACATGAGTGTCCACGTTGTGGATTGTCGAGGTACAAGCGTGAAGGAGCTGGAGGTAGTGAAGGACCACCAGCTAAGGTGTTGTGGTATCTACCCATAATACCTAGATTTAAACGCATGTTCTCAATTAAAGGAGATGCGAAGAATTTGAGGTGGCATGCAGATCGTAGGAAGAAAGACGGTCTGCTCAAGCATCCGGCTGATTCGCCTGAGTGGAAAAGTATCAACTGGGTGCATAAGGCATTTGGTAATGAGGATAGGAATCTGAGGCTTAGATTATGTACGGATGGCATGAACCCTTTTGGCAATCTCAGTTCGCAGCATAGTACATGGCCAGTAGTTTTAGTGGTTTATAACTTGCCTCCTTGGTTGTGCATGAAACGCAAGTACATGATGCTGTCGCTTCTTATATCGGGGTCCAAACAACCTAGAAATGACATTGATGTATACCTCCAGTCGCTTGTTGAAGATTTACAGAAGATGTGGAACGAAGGAGTGTTAGTATTTGATGCGTATGCTAATGAGATGTTCACTCTGCGTGCCATGCTTTTTTGTACTATGAACGATTATCCAGCTTATGGGAACTTATCTGGGTATAAGACTAGAGGAAAACAACCCTGCCCGATTTGTGTAGATGACATGAAATCTACACACCTTAAGGGCTGCAAACATGTGTATATGCGCACACGAAGGCTCCTCAGACGCGACCATCCCTATCGGTTTAAGAAGAAGGCATTCGATGGGACGGTTGAAGAAGAAGTTGCTCATAGACCATTAACTGGTACTGAAGTTTATAATCAGGTGAAGGGCATTGAAACAATCTTTGGTAAACCTGCTAGTGAAGTTGATCGACCTACAGGATTATGGAAAAAGGAGTCCATTTTTTGGAAACTCCCATATTGGAAAGATCTAAAGGTCAGACATTGTTTCGATGTCATGCACATAGAGAAGAATGTTTGTGAAGCTATTCTTTCGACACTTACGGGCAAGACAAAAGATGTTAAGGCGTCACGACTTTACTTGGAAAAACAGGGGCTTCAACCAGAGTTGTGGGCTCAGAAAAGGGACGGAAGGAAGAAGAAAGTAGTGGAGGAAAGCGTTGATGATGAAACTCACAAAAGTAAAAAGAAGGTGGAGGATTCGAAGAAGAATTATTTGCCACCAGCTTGCTACACGATGTCGCGTGCAGAGAAACGGATTTTTTGCGAGTCATTGTATGGCATTAAGGTCCCAACTGGCTACTCATCGAATATGAAGCGATTTGTTACCTTAAATGGTGAGTTGAAGTTATCGAGTATGAAATCTCACGATTGTCATGTCATGATGCAAGTATTCTTACCGATTGCAATTCGTGGGATACTTCCAAAGCATGTGAGGCACACCATCTGCGAACTTTGTTCATTTTTCCATACAATATGCAAGAAAGTCCTAGATCCGTCGACCCTCGATTCCTTGCGGGCCGAGGTAGTTGAAACTCTATGCAAATTTGAGATGTTCTCCCCCCCCGCATTCTTTGACATTATGGTTCATCTCATTATCCATCTAGTTCGAGAAATTAAGCTGTGTGGTCCAGTGTTTTTGAGGTGGCCGGTGCTATCCTTTTGAGAGATATATGGGCACTTTGAAGGATAAAGTTCGGAATCCTGCACAACCAGAAGGTAGTATAATTCAAGGGATTGTGGGTGAAGAGATCAGTAATTTTGTGGCTGAGCATTTTGCTAGTGTTGATCCTGTTGGACTTCCGACATCCCGACACGAGGGTAGACTTGAGGGCAAGGGTACAATTGGTTCAAAATTGATCACACCTTCCGTAGAAAAGCGTAAACAAGCTCACTTATTTGTATTGCATCACGTAGCAGCTGTCCATCCTTATTTAAATGAACATATGGAGGAATTACGTGTTAGCAATCCTGGAAAAGGAGTTAGGGCATTGACGTAAATGCATAACAAGACTTTTATTGATTGGTTTCATAAACGAGTAGTGAATGATTTGGATGAAAGTGTTCCTGAAACAGTCAAGTGGTTAGCATTTGGTCCTCGTGAAGCTGTACGCTCTTATGAGGGTTATGATATTAATGGGTATACGTTTTGGACTGAACGTCAAGATCTTAAGTCAACATCGCAACAAAATAGTGGTGTTTCACTTGTGGCGTCAGCTACACAATACGCAAGCTCGAAGGATAAGTCGCCTGTACATGCTGAAAGCAATTATTATGGGCGAATACAAGAAATATGGAAGCTGGACTACTGTACTTTTAATATTTGCCTCTTGTGTTGCAAGTGGT
This sequence comes from Beta corolliflora, assembly GCA_947648045.1. NCBI lineage: Eukaryota > Viridiplantae > Streptophyta > Magnoliopsida > Caryophyllales > Amaranthaceae > Beta > Beta corolliflora. Next base: position 1,181,417 of record CANSZD010002963.1, read on the forward strand.
TTGACGATAATCGACGTTGCGTAAGAAAAGATGATCTTGGCGGATTCACTCTTGTTGACCTTAGTCGTCTACGTGAAACTGAGGAGCCATTTGTAATTGCATCACAAGTTAAGCAAGTATTTTTTGTAACTGATCCTGCTGATAATAAGTGGTCAATTGTTGTAGCTGGTAAAAGGAGTATCCTCGATATTGGTGATGTTGATAATGAGGAAGAATATAATGCATTTGAGAACCTCCCCCCTTTTACCTATCCTGAAAATAGTGTGGAAGATGTTGTGAATATGTCGGAGAACTATATGCGTGTAGATCACACGGAAGGGATACATATACTTGAGGATCCTAAGAAACGGTGGAAGGTCAATAAATCATGAGACATAAACTCAGGTCTGTGTAATTTCTCCAATTTGTAACTGTTGTGTAGATTTTGGTCGATTCGTGTCCGATTCGTACTAATCGAATTATTTAACCCCAAATTGTTTTTGAACATGATTATATGAGGTATAATGTAACTATTGTGTAGAGTTTTAGGCTTGCATTTGTTGTTGGTTGCATTTCGGGAACGAAAAGGTCATTTTAGGCCTGGTTTTCCTTTTCGCTTCCAAATCGTACTTATCGAGCCATTTAACCCCAAATTCTTTTTGAACATGATTATATGAGGTATAATGTAACTATTGTGTAGAGTTTCAGGCTTACATTTGTTGTTGGTTGCATTTCGGGAACGAAAAGGTCATTTTAGGCGTAGTTTTGCCTTTTCGCTTCCAAATCGTACTTATCGAGTCATTTAACCCCAAATTCTTTTTGAACATGATTATATGAGGTATAACGTAACTATTATGTAGATTTTTAGGCTTGCATTTGTTGTTGGTTGCATTTCGGGAACGAAAAAGTCATTTTAGGCCTAGTTTTGCCTTTTCACTTCCAAATCGTACTTATCGAGTCATTTAACCCCAAATTCTTTTTGAACATGATTATATGAGGTATAACGTAACTATTGTCTAGAGTTTTAGGCTTGCATTTGTTGTTGGTTGCATTTCGGGAAGGAAAAGGTCATTTTAGGCCTAGTTTTGCCTTTTCGCTTCCAAATCGTACTTATCGAGTCATTTTTTTTTTTTTTGATCTAACTCCTAACTTTTGTTGTATTTTGGGGTCCTGTGTGCCAGGGGGGCTGGGGGTGCCGGGTGTGGGGGGGGCGGGGGGGGAGGGTTCGTGCGGGGCGGTAGTGGGGGAAGGGGGGGGCGGCGGTGGGGGGGGAGGGCGCGGCGGTTATCACCCACTCGCCGCGGCCCTCCCAAGCCCCTGCACATGCCCCCCTCCCCTGCACAGTCCCCTCCCCGCCCCCCCACACCCCTCCCTTCCCCTGCACACCCCTCCCCTCCCCCCACTGCTGCCAGCCCTCCCCCCTGCACACAAACCCCCCCCCACCCCACCCCCGCCCCCCTCCCCCCCACCGCTGCCCTCCCCCCCCCACTGCTTTGCCCTCCCCCCCACCGCCGCCGCTCCCCTTCCCCCCCACTGCTATCCCCGCACGTAACCCTCCCCACTCGCTATCCCCGCACGTAACCCTCCCCACCGCCGCCCCGCACACGGACCCCCCCCCCACACCCCCCCCTCCCTCACCCCCACCGCCGCGCCTTGCCCCCCTTGCACACAGACCCCCCCTCCCCTCTCCCCACCGCTGCGCCCCCCCCCCACCGCTGCCCCCTCCTCCCCCCCGCATACCCCTCCTCCCCCCCCCACCGCTTGCCCCCGCCTCCCTTGCACACAGACACCCCCCCCCACCACCCCCGCCCGGCCCTAAACCCCCCCCGCACAAACACCCCCACCCCGCCCCTCCCCCCCGCTCGCCCTCCCCGCACACGGACCCCCCTTAACACACTCCCCCCCTTAGTGGCAATGTGAATTTTAATTTTTTTTTATATTAATGCATATATTTGTACAATTTCAGGGAGATGGCGGAGGTGCATACGGATAACAGCACGAGTGCTGAACACACTACCGAGGATGAGTCTTTCGATGCGAGAAAGGAACGGGTTAAATTAGCTCGACCTCGCCGTGAAGAAATAAATGCACAAATGCCTAGGAAGTCATTGGCGACGAAAAAGAGAAAAGGAAGGGGACCTACAAAGTCACTAGGGAATCACACAAATATGACTTTGGAGTACGATAATATGGGTCAACCTTGTGGAAAGTGGCGTCAAAAGTATGGCATGCAAGTTGGCATTTGCATGCATAAACTCTCCATTCTGCACTCATGGAAAGAGGTGCCCGAGGGGTTGGAGCGGTGTCTATGGGAAGATACTATGGTAAGCTTCACGTACAATAACGTTTAGTTTCTTAATTATTTAGTTAAATATATGTGTAATATTACTTATAGCATATAAATTACAACATTTGCGAAAACTAATTTGTGAACTGCATTTTTTGTAGAATCAATTCAATATCGAAGATGATGAAGCCAAGAAGAATGTATTTCTATCCACGGTTGCCCAGAGATTCAGAGATTTCAAGGCTAAGTTAGTGTCTGGGTGGATCACTAAGCGGAGGAAAGTAGTAGGTATAAAGAAGAAGAACATCTACGGCGGAGAAACACAAGCCGGTCCTGAGGCTTCACCGGAAACATCATCTGGACCATCCAAATTACCATTTCAGATATGGAAAACTATCAAACCTGAAGAGTGGGAATCATTTGTTGCCAAAAAAACAACCCCACAAACTATTGTAAGAATATTTTATTAAGATTTAATACACTTAGATCCAGTACCACTAACTCATTTTCGTAGGAATCACGGTTGCATTTAGCACATGCAACAAGCTTTTTAAACCCCTAGATCGCTCTAGAGAGCGAGTAGGATCTCGCGAGGGTTTCCAAAGAGTTTTCAAACCCACAACTCTAGTTTTTCATCAACAATTTATTCAATCAAATTCAAAAGCAATGCCCAAGTCAACTATCAATGAAATGGTTCACAAGCAAGAATAGAGAGCAACTTTCAAAACAACTAATTTCCAAGTGTACTCATAGGTTATGGGTAGAGAAAGCAACTAATCAAGATTGCAAAAGGACACCTAACTAGACTTTTTACTCGCTCATTAGAGAACACCTAGCTATCCAAAAGATCTATGGCTCTTTAAGTGTTATAGAAGCTCAAACCACTAGTCCACCATCCCTAGACACACAAATATACCTTAGACTCCACTCTACTCAAAACTTTAGAAAAATTAGTACTAAGTGTGGGAGGCATCCACAAATTGACCTCTTTTAATGGAATTCTTCTATTCTTTTTGCTTTTCGTTTTTCTTCACTTTTTTTTTCATTTTTCACGCCTTTTTTTTACTATTTTTGGCTTTTTCTGTTTCCCTTATTATGGAGATTTTTGCAATACAAAAGAGGAGTAACTACTCACTAAAGAGAAACATGAGAACTTGTGGCTTTTTATACCACTTATTACAAACGAAAAGAAGTAAAAACTAAGCTTTTTCTAGAGTTTTGTTTGGGGACATGATGAGCATATCTAGGGACACTAGGAACTGCAAATTTGAAGCTAAATTTATTCAATCATGAGCAGCATAGTCAAGATTCAAGATTACACATCCAATTGAGCATTCATTGGTTTCGTTTTGGTTGATTCTAATGCAATCAAGATTAGTCACCTCCTAAAGCACCACAACCCAAACTCACACTCTTCCAAAAGGAGCCTCTAAACATATACTCAAAATCCAAGCAAGGAATCCGCATATATCATCAACTAGCATCTTCCTTGGGCAAGGAAATCAAAACTTTATTCAAAACTAAAACTTCTTTTTGTATTTCTTTGTGTTTCAGATTTTTATTTTTTTTTATTTTTGCTCTTTTTCAAAAAGAAAAATTTTCTCTTCTTTTTTTTCATTTTTTTTGAACTAAAAACAAAGATTGAGAAAGAAGGGAAGGAAAAGGAAAAAAAATAAAGCTAAAACAAGGAAAGAAGAAGAAAAAAAAAAGAAAGAAAATTGTTTTTGGGTTTTTAAAAAATTTATGTTTTTTTTCTTTTTCTGAAAATGAGTAAAATATATATATATATATATATATATATATTTCCCCCAAGCTAGCGGATAATTACTCCCCCAAGTTAGAAGAAAGCATTGTCCTCAATGCATGAACAAGAGAACCAAAAAGAGGGGGGGGGAAGGGAAGGGAAGGGGAAGGTTAACCAACAAACCAACATGCCAAACGAGGGTCAAAGTATGCAAATGAGTACAAACAACCAAACTAAAATCAAATAAAAGCTCTCAAAATAAAGAAAATTATAAGAAAGAAAGAAAATAAAAGCAATAAATACGGGTTACCTCCCGAGAGTGTTATTTTTAAGGTCGATAGCTCGACCATGTGTGAGATCATCATGGAGGGCAGAAAGAGTAGTCCTCAAAGTTGATGGGGGAAAATCTTTGAAATATCAAGCCATGAGTTTCATTAGTTGATCTTTTGTCATCTTTCACAGCTTGCATTGAATCACACAAAGGGTCATGCCATCCATCATGCATCTATGTGGTCCACATTCTTCATGAGTGGAGTCCTATTGGTTTTCTTGGATACAAACTCCATTTTCTCTTTACAAGTGGGAGGAAGCTTACTACTCTCCTTCTTCTTCAATGGGGCTTCGAATACCTTAAGCTTTGCTTCTATCGGATGATAGATGGAAACCTTGTTCACGACTTTCTTGAGGTTGCAAACTTCACCTCCCCTTTCTTGTTTCTTCCTTGATATCACATCGTGAAAGGGGTCCCTTACCTCATTCAAGGCCTTAAGACTTGATAAATCTTGCTCAAGAGTGTCCATCCGATGCACTTCTTCCATGATGGGGGCTTTCATACTTTTGTTGAATGTAAATTCCATTTTTTCATCTCTGACCGTCAAAGTCATGATATCTCTCTTCATATCCACAAGCACCCCGATCGTTTTCAAGAAGGTTCTTCCCAAGATGAGAGGCGCTTGAGAGTCCTCTTCCATCTCCATCACAATAAAATCACAAGGGATAAAGACTCTCCCTACTTGCACCGGCACATATTCCAATTCTCCAACGGGGACCTTAACCGAACGATCCGCCAATTGTATTACTCTTTTAGTAGGTTTAAGCTCAAAATTGAGCTTTCTTGCAATTGAAGGCGGCATGAGGCTAACACTCGCCCCTAGGTCGGCCAATGCTCTTTTTGACTCCAAATGTCCAATTCTCACGGGTATAGAGAAAGAACCCGGATCTTCTAGTTTTTCGGGGAGCTTGTTTTGGAGAACCGCACTAACCTCGGCGGTGAGAGCAATAGTAGAAATTTCCTCAAGTTTAGACTTGTTGGAGATAAGTTCACTACTACAGAATTCACGATTTGCGTCTGATTATTTGCGTCACACGAAAGAGCAACTGACGCAAATGATATATGTGCGTCAGATCCTACAGAAAATCCGACGCAAATATCCTAGACAGGATTATACAGGCCAGTTTTGCGTCACTGTGTGCGTCGCATTAAGATTTCATGTGACGCAAATAAGTCATCTGCGTCGGACCATAGGCCCATCCGACGCAAATAAGTCATCTGCGTCGGACCATAGGCCCATCCGACGCAGATGACGTTTGGTATATAGCCCAAAAGTTCCCAGTCTGTACTTAGTCATCTGCGTCGGACCATAGGCCCATCCGACGCAGATGTTTTGTATCCCGCCCAGTATTTTATTATTTAGTCATCTGCGTCGGACCATAGGCCCATCCGACGCAGATGACCTTTCGTATACAGCCCAAAATCCCCTTTTAAGTACTTAGTCATCTACGTCGGACCATTGGCCCATCCGACGCAGATGACTTATATCCCGCCCAGCATTTTATTAATTTGTCATCTGCGTCGGACCATAGGCCCATCCGACGCAGATGACACATGTTTTATTTTTCGTATCCCGCCCATCAGTTGCCAATATTCACAAACACTACTCGCGCTTCTCTCTCTCATGCGAATTCCCACAAACGTCGCGCCGTTGCTGAAGGACATGTCCCCGTCGCGCCGCCGCTGCTCCAGCAAGACCTCTCGCCGGCGCTCCTCCTCCTCCTCTTTCTCTCACTCACTCTCTCTCTCTCTTGCACTCCTCTTTCTCTCACTCACTCACTCTCACTCACCCGTCGCCGCGCTCCCGTCGCACCGCGCTCCGCCACGCTCCCCCGCTGCTCGCCGTCGCTCGCTGTCGCGCCTAAGTTGCTTTCCGTCTCCCCTTCTCCGGCAATGTAAGTCTTTTTTTTTTTTTTTTCAATTTTCTGTCTCAATTTATGTCTTTTTTTTTTTTACCAATTTTTTTTTTTTGGAATTTTTTCCTTATTTTTGCTAGATCTTAATCAAGGAGTTTGTGATTGTATTAGTAGAGTGATTGTAGTTTGTAGTTTAAGATTGAATTTTAATATTGAATTTACGATGTTTGTAGTTTAATTTGTAGTTTTAGATTTTAAGATTATATTTAGGATGTTTATAGTTTGTAGTGCTCATGAATTTATATAGTTTGTAGTGCTCTAAAATACTTCCTTTCTACTATATAATTATATTAACAAGTCATTCTTGTTTTTTACCATTGATCTTAATAATTCTACTTTAATCTTAATGTTGTTTCTTAATTTCTAATTTGTTAATGTCTTAATATTAGATAGTTGATGTTTATGAGTTATGACTTAATCACTATTTAATTTATGGGTTGGTTAATGCCCTAATGCAGTTGCCACATTCCATCTTCTACTTGTCGGCTGGTGCTCCAAGCTCACCTCGTTGTGCTTGTCTTCGCTGCTCCTTGAGAGCAGAGGTATATATATTATAGCTTTTGCTTTATGTTTATTTGTTTTATTTATCCCTATAATGTTGAATTATGTGATTGAGAAAGTATATGTGAATTGTTTGGTTATGTGATTGGGAAAGCATATGTTGAATTATGACCAAACTTATATGGACATACCTTAATGCGGTGGGGAGGGAAATCTAAGGAATGGATTGGTTTTTCTTTGTTTAATTGCAATGTGTGCATCATTGGCCTAGATACCCGTTCGAGGCTTACTCATTAGGAGTAAGTCTTGAATAGTCCCCGGTTTGGGACTGTCTTTGGGTTTCTTATCTCACTTAGGATGTGAATGAATGTTTGGTTTTCGATTCTAAGAAAGATCTAGGTCATTTCCCTAAGCGTTCTCTGGGTACATATGTTGATAGTTTACCTACTATTTTCATCGTGTACTTGGAGAACTGTAGGGAAGTGCTGCCGGATTTTTCTTAGAATTGAAAACTAAATGTGCATTCACTAGTGAGATGAGAAACTCAAGGCTGGGTTAGGTTGGAGTGATAAGGACCCAAATGTTCATGACTGCATTTGATAAGACACTTTGAATGATGTGATCGATTGTGTTCTTGTTTGGTGTCTCTAGTGTATGAATATGGATCGAACCTGGATGTATGGTAATCGAATTTCGGCGACATTTCTACGAGGGTTGATGAATTTATCAGGGTTGCGTTAGAACATCAATCGCAGAATGGGTCAAAGTTAGTCTTGTGTCCTTGTTGTGATTGCAATAACTCTAGGGGGTATCGTGATGTGGATCAAATTAAGGATCATTTGATTCGTCGTGGGTTTAAGAGTAACTATACTAGGTGGACATGGCATGGAGAGTTTTATGATCAGGGTATGAGCTCCACTAGCTTGTGTGATGATTTGCATGTTGATCACATTGATGATGAGGTTGATGTTGATATTGAAAAAGGAGAGGATGATAATGAGAATGATAGGGGTAGTTGATGAGAATGATAGGGTAGATGAGATGTTGCACAATTTGGAGGATGAAGGAACCGATCGTCCGCATATGTATATAATAGTATTCTAAGTGCAGCGGACAAACCTATGTATCCGGGGTGTAAGAATTTCACTAAACTTTCTGGCATCCTCACATTGTTCAATATGAAATCGAAGTATAGTTGGACAGATAAAAGTCTCAGTGAGTTGTTCACTTTTTTACAAGAATTGCTACCTGAAGGGAATGAAATTCCTAACTCTACCTATGAGGCAAAGAAATTATTGTGTCCATTAGGTATGGAATATGAGAAGATACATGCATGTCCAAATGATTGTGTGCTGTATCGAAATGAGTACAAGGATTTGGGTGAGTGTCCAAGGTGTGGAGTATCTCGGTACAAGATAAAACAGGATGATGAGGGAGTGAGAAAGAAAGAAACTCCGGCGAAGGTTCTTAGGTATCTTCCAATCATTCCAAGATTTAGGCGTTTATTTTCGGATGAAAATAATGCTAAATTATTAAGGTGGCATGCGGACAAGAGGAAGAAAGATGGGATGCTTAGACATCCGGCCGATTCTCCGCAATGGAGAAATATCGACCGAAAGTTCGCAGGTTTTGGTAAAGAACCTCGAAATCTTAGGCTTGGACTTTGTACAGATGGGATGAACCCTTTTGGCACACTAGGTACTCAACATAGCACTTGGCCGGTTCTACCGACCATTTATAATCTGCCCCCGGTTATGCATGAAGCGTAAATTTATTCTGGCTATCGCTTCTTATTTCGGGTCCTAAGCAACCGGAAACGACATAGATGTGTATCTTGACCCACTTCTTCAAGATCTGAAATTATTGTGGGATGAAGGTGTTTCGATGTTCGATGCGTATACGAAAACTGACTTCACATTACGTGCCATGATATTTTGCACGATTAATGATTTCCCGGCTTATGGGAATTTGTCAGGGTATACGGTTAAAGGAGCAAAGGCATGCCCTATTTGTGATGAGGATATGATTGATGAGCGGTTACATCATTGTGGGAAGAATGTATACCTGCATTACTATACATGGCTTCCTTTAGATCATCCATTTCGTAAGAAGAAAAAGTTGTTCAACGGAAAAGTGGAGATGAGAGAAGCCCCTGTACCCTTGCGTGGAAAAGAGGTTTCTAATCGGGTAAAGGATATTGAAACAGTGTTTGGCAAGCCCTTTAAAAGTGTCTCAAAGAGCTTATACAAGAAAAGATCTAAGTTCTGGGACCTTCCATATTAGGAATGCTTAGAAGTCAGACATTGTCTTGATCTAATGCACATTGAGAAAAATGTTTGTGATGCCATTGTCGAAACATTGTTGAATATGCCCGGGAAGACAAAGGATGGAGTTAAAGCTAGGAAAGACATGGCTGTAATGGGAAGACCAGAACTAGCACCTCAGGAGAGGGGACAACGATATTATCTGCCACCAGCTTGCTACACTTTGTCTAAGAAGGAGAAAACGAGTTTTTGTGAGTCTCTGCATAGGTTAAAGGTCCCTGCTGGATACTCGTCAAATTTTCGAAACCTTGTCTCACTGAAGGACTTGAAACTCGTTGGTTTGAAATCTCATGATTGTCATATCTTGATGCAGCATTTATTACCTGTTGCAATACGAGGAATTTTGCCTTCCCAAGTGAGATACACGATTACAAAGTTGTGTTTCTTCTTCAGAACTATATCTAGCAAGGTGATTGATCCTAACACTCTAGATACGTTGCAAGCTGATGTAATAGAGACGATGTGTCGATTTGAAATGTACTTCCCACCATCGTTCTTTGACATCATGCCTCATTTGATAATTCATCTTGTCCGAGAAATTAAACTTTGTGGGCCCGTTTGTATGAGGTATATGTGGCCTTTCGAAAGGCATATGGGTACTCTCAAGGGAAAAGTGATGAATCCAGCCAGACAAGAAGCAAGTATTGTCCAAAGAACAGTTGCGGAGGAAGTATCTGAATATGTAAGTCAGTATTTAGCACGTGCACAAGCAATTGGATTGCCAAAATCTAGACATGAAGGAAGGCTTGATGGTTGTGGTACCATTGGGAGAAAGAGATTGTGTCTTGATGGAGAGTTGAAAAGAAAAGCAGAATTTTTGGTGTTAGAAAATCTAAAACAAGTTCATCCTTACTTAGATGAGCACAAGAAGATGCTTAGTGTTCAGTATCCATTGAAGAATGAACGTGAGTTGATGATTGAGCAGAATCGGTCGTTCGTTGATTGGTTTAAAGAACGAGTTATGAACCAACTATCTGACCCAAAAAATGATGTATCGGATACGTTGAGATGGTTGGCATATGGGTCAAAGATGCAAGTTCTTTCCTATGAAGGGTATGACATCAATGGTTATTCATTTTACACTAAACGGCAAGATGACAAATCTACAATGCAAAACAGTGGTGTTACGTTGGGGGCTTTGTCATCAGAGTATAAAAGTAGAAGGGATAGAACCATTGTTGAGACAATGAAGTCTTACTACGGGTTCATTGATGAGATATTAGAACTTGACTATGTAGACTTCAAGATTTCGCTCTTCCAATGCAAGTGGTTTGATATTCGTCGTGGTGTAAAGAAGGATGAACATGACTTTTTTACATTAGTCAATTTCAACCGGTTAGGGCATCATGAAGATTCTTTGATATTGGCATCACAAGCAAAACAAGTATTCTACATGGTTGACCCTGCCGATTCAAAATGGTATGTTGTCATTGAAGGAAAAAGGAGAATACTTGGAATTGATGATGTACACGATGAAGAGGAATACGATAAGCAATTCAATGAAGTCATTGCTTCGTCAGTAGTCATTCCAAGTACATTAGGGGAAGATCTGGACCCGAATTACATTCGCCGAGACCATAATGAGGGATTTTACGTTGTCAAAGAAAAAACTGATTAATAGGTAACTAATGTAATATTATTGCAACTACTATTGTTTATAATCTTCAATTATATATTTTATGCTTCGTTAAAATAATTTTGTAGTATTTCATTGATGAATCTAACATGTCTTTATGCTTTATGGTTTCAGGTGTAGTGATGGAAGATCACATAATGCATGATGCATCCGATGATGATCGGCACCCACGTTCTGAGGCCGAGATAACTGATGGAGGTAGTAGGAAGAAAAGAGTGAGCAAGTCTAGAGGTCCTACAAAAGGGATACGTTCCAAACCCGGGGTCCAAAGAGTACTTAAGTGGGATGATTGGATGCGTCCGATTGGGGATCATGTTGGTGCGTACAAGACACATTGCGGCGAAATCAGTAGAAGCAAAGTGTCTATCTTGTACGATAGTTGGGATGATGTTTCACAAGGCCTAAAAAATAGTTTATGGGAAGATGCTAAAGTAAGTAAACCTATGTATTTTTAAAATCCATTCTTTTAATTTAATTTGAATCATGTTTATTATACTAAGCGTGTATTATTGGTTAATTTTATATATTGAAGAAAGAGTTTGGAATACAAGAGGATGAGAGGAAGAAACGAGATGTGTTGACTACTTGTGATATGCGGTGGAGAGATTTCAAGTCAAGATTAGTGAGTCAATGGATCACAAAAACGAGGCCGAGGCCTAACAATGATATGCAACCGTACGTGCTCTATCCTTTCATCACGGAAGAGATTTGGGACGAATTTGTGAAAAAGTGTAGCTCTAAGGAGTTTAAGGTATATAATATATACGTTACAATCACATAATAAGTTATAATCAATTTTTTTTTGTGAATATTAACTAATTACTTGTTTTTATATTAGGCTAAAAGTGAAAGAGCAAGAAAGTCTCAGGCTGCTAACATTCATCCTCATTTTTTGGGTCAAAAGTCATATGCGGAGATGATTCCCGTTTGGAAAGACAAAGGGTATATCCCTAAATCCTCTACAGCATCATCTGTTGACTCATCCACATCATCATATATTTCCTCCTTGCCGGATCGAACTTTGCCATGGCTTCTCGCGAGATCGAAAGAAGATAAGGAAGGAAATCTTTTCTTCCCTAATGAAGAAACACAAAAGATAAAAGAGTCCATTGTAAGCATTCTTCAAATTTTATGATAGTTTCTTGTCTAATTACTCGAATTCTACTAATCATATGAATTTTTTGAATTTGACGCATGCAGGATGATTGGAAAAGGAAAGAAAAGGAAGGAGAGTTTGTTCCAGGTCGGATGGATGATGCTCTATCACGTGCTCTACAGAGGAAAGACCGTCCTGGGCGTGTGTTAACAGCTGGGCGTAGCATTGGGATTACATCGGTTTGGGGAGATCCTGATCGGAGTAGTACTGCTCGAAAGGGTAGGGGCATGGATGATGAGGAGATGAAGGAGTTCGAGGCTAGAGTGAGCCAAAGAGTTAGAGAACAGACGATGGAGGAGATGAACTCGAAGATAGATGCAATACTTTAAGAAAAGTTAAAGGCTTTTGCAGCGCAATTTGGTCTTCAAGCACCAAATCAAACAAGTCCTCACACTGCAGTTGATCCTAGTAGCTGTCACTCGGGGGGCAATGATCCATTTGCGAACTTGCAAGTATATAGTTATTTTATATCTTCTACGATTATGATATTATGTTTCTAAAACACTTAATTAATGACATTGTGTTCTCAATGGATGTTAAGAGTCCGGTTCCATGTCGATTGGCAATAGCGGATAACTCATCACATCATACGGTCGTGAAAGTGAGTGTTGATGATTTTTATTCGGACTACGCAGAAGCTCTAGTTCCAATTCCTACTCTATACATTGTGAAACTCAGTCAAGCCGAGGGTTCATTCATAGAATGGCCGAAAGAGTTGGTATTTTTAGTCTCAGATAATCAGGTAACTTATGTTTAATATTTTGATTTATATACTAAGAAATGTAAATATATATACTAAGAAATTTTGATTTATATATGCTAAGTAATCTTAATTTTGTATACTAAGTAATCTTGATTTATATATGAAATAATCTATTTACATATATAATATGAATTAAAAAGAAGTCGAATTGAATTAGGAACATATACCTAAAGAAGGTGCGATGAAGAAGAAGAAGAAGAAGAAGAAAAAAATAGTTGGTAGTGATCCTTGCCCCGATGAGTCTGCACATAGGCACGTAGATCATTTTATTGACTTGACACTGGATGATATGGATGATAATATCAAGGAGATGCACCGAATATTTTGCGACAAACCCTCAGATGAGCCTTTTCAATTGCAAGTTCAGAAGGGTACCGTCTTCAACTTTGAGAGAGATTACATGATCATTCTCTCACGACAAGATGTTTTTCAACTTCTCACGGGAGCATGGATTAATGTATCCATTTTGCAAGTATTTATGATGTGAGATTTCTCAAACTCTAAACTAATTAACATTGCTATTTATTTTTATTGTTTCTCCTAACTATAAGTTTTTGGATCTTAGGTACTTGGCAGAGCAGTCTGAGGAGCATGGAGATAATAATATTGGTTTCATGTGTCCAAGTATGATTTCAGCGACCATGATACGCAATCACTTAGATGCCGGGATCAACTACATGGCAAGTTCAATGAAAGCGAATCAATATATGCGTTACATCCTATGTCCATATTTTGAAAAGTATGTTAGTTAAACTAATCTTTACTTTGTTTTATATTTATGAACTTGTGGTTATATATATAAAACATCACATTTTGCTTCATGCCTTAGGGAACATTGGATTCTTCTTGTCATTTGTCTATCTAAGAGAACGGTATATATATTTGATTCGATGAAGAAAGATAGATCCTTAGCTATCAAGATACCGTTGAATACGTAAGTTCATAGTTGTTATACATGTTAATAAGTTTACATGCATTTTATGATATTTTAAATAATTTATAAATGTTTATAGTAATTAATTGTTACAAAATCTCTATATTTAGTGCATATACAAAATACACGCGGCTTGAAGGATCAAATAAAGGAACTAAATTGTCTTGGACATATATGCGGGTAAAACTCTTATGATTTTGTATTTGATACTTTATAATTCTATTTAGGATTTTTTTTCCGATTCTAATATATATCTTAAATTTGGTGTAGTGTGCTCAACAATCGGGAGGAGTGGAATGCGGCTATTTCGTGATGAGATACATGTTTCTAATCATCCGCTTATACTATGAAGCAGAGAATTTATATGAGGTATATGTATGTTGTAAATTCATTATTTATACTTATAGAATTTTAAAGTATATTAACTAGTCTAATATATTTCTAGGCTTTTTCGTCAAGTCTTGAGCCATACTCCATATATGAGATCAACGACCTCAAAGAACTTTTTGCGGAATACTTTGTACGGGTCGTTAACGAAGCAGACTAAGTTTGATGGTTAGTGTATGTATTTGTAGGTTAGAATAATATTTTGTTACTTGAACCTTGTTGGTTGATTGATTGCAACATTGGTTGCTTGAACCTTGTTGGTTGATTGATTGCAACATTGGTTGCTTGATTGAGATGTACTGAAACAGGTTTTGGTTATATATATGCAAAAAATTCCCAACGATTTCTTGGGTTGTCCAAATTACAAAGGAGACTCTGCCGAATTTTCTGCTCATAATTATTAACATAATGTTTGCTTAGTTTTGAAAATAAAAAAAATAGCTGAAAACAAAAACAAAAAAAAGCTGAAAAAAAAAACAAAAAAATATAGCATCTGCGTCGCATGCAGTGCCATATGCAACGCAGATAAAGCACCATTTGCGTCGCATATGGTACTACATGCAACGCAGATGGGTGTGTGCGCAGCAGCCCAGGCAGCTTCATCTGCGTCGCATGCAGTACCATATGCGACGCAAATGGTGCTTTATCTGCGTCGCATATGGCACTGCATGCGACGCAGATGAGGCTGCCTGGCTGCTGTGGATGCATGGCGGGGATGGGCATGTGCGTCGCATGCTTGTTGTGTCCAACGCAAATATTTGATTAATTGCGTCGTGTCTTATCCGACGCAGATGGATGTCTTCCATCTGCGACGAGACCTGTGCCGTCGGACCAAGGTCCGACGCAAATGGAGGTCCCAGGTCCGACGCAAATTGTCATTTCTCTACTAGTAGTTCTTTGAGAAATTTAGCATAGGTAGGCATTTGAGCCATAGCTTGGAGAAATGGAATGTGCACTTGTAGACCCTTCATTACTTCAAGGAATTTGATTAACTTGTCATTGAGTTGCTTCTTCATTAACCGTTGAGGATATGGAAACCGGAGGAGTGTAGTTCTTCATTGGAAGAGGCTCTTTACTTGACTTTTCGAGTTCAACAACTATAGGAGTGCCATCATCATGAATGTCTTCCACAACGACATTTTCAATCTCTTTATCAACTTCACTATCCACATTCTCACTCTCATTGGAGGGGTTAGCATCATCAAGTGTAACCATCTTAGGACCCTCATAGTGAGCCCCGAATCTCAAAGTAATGGCTTTAACTTGGTCTCGAATAATGGGTTGGCTAGGAAGTTGGGTGGAAGAGTTTGAAGAGTTGTTACTCACTTGTTGAGCGACTTGGGCAAGTTGGATTTTAATGATCTTATTGTGGGCATTCATTTGTTGGAGGAAAGTGTATATCTCCCCAAACTTTCTATTGTTATCGGCATTGGTTTTTGTTTGTTGAGCAAAGAAGGGTTGAAGAGTGGATTCAAGAGAGGATTGTTTTGGTTGATTTGGTTCAAAGGGAGATCTAGGGGGTGGTTGTGTGAATGTTTGTTGGGGGTTATGAAATCCGGGTGGTCTAGCTTTGAAAGGTTGGGGTGGTTGAGGGTTCTTCCATCCTCCACTCGCATTGTTATTCCATCTCTCTTGGTTGTTGAAGTTAGGATTTCCCTCACCCCTAGTATTCACCCATGCAACATGGTCCATAGACCCACCACAATAAGAGCTAGCGTGGTCCGACGTACCACAAATCTCACAAGAAAAAGCTTGGGAAGTACCTTGGCTAAGGGATGCCAAGCTTACCTTTTCAATTTCTTTGCAAGGGTATCAAGCTTTGCATTGATGTGGTCAATGGCATCAATATCATACTTGCCTTTGCTTGCACTCTTCTTGCTTGCGGTTCTAGTAGAATTCCCCCAAGAGTAGTGTCTTACTACCTCTTCAATTGTAGGCTCGATAGTATCAACCGGAAGCTTTGTTAGTTGGCCTCCCGCACCCGAATCAAGGCTTGCACGGGTCATAGGAAGGAGACCATCATAGAAGCTTTGCATAAGCATCCATTGACTATAACCATGGTGAGGACAAGATCTTCGAAGATCCTTGAACCTATCCCAAGCTCCATACAATGTCTCATCCTCCTGTTGAGAGAAATTAGCTATCTTACTCCTAGCTTCGGAGGTCTTCTCTTGAGAATAGAACTCATCCACAAAAGTCGTGGTAACTTATGCCCAAGTTGTCAAAGAGTCTTCCGGAATGGATTACAACCATTTCTTAGCCTTACCCACAAGAGAGAAATGAAATAGGTTGAGCCTCACAAACTCTTGAGTCACATTGTTTTGCTTCACCGTGGCACATAGCTCCAAGAAGTTAGCCAAATGCTCAAGAGGGCACTCATGAGTCATACCCCCATAGGGCTCTTGTTTGATCATGCGAATCAAATGCGGAGAAAATTCGATGTTGGCGGTAGTAGTTGGGGATGGTTATGATTGCCTCAAAGTATTTTCAAGGTTATGATCGATGGGGATGGTTGGATCGCCCCTCAATCTCCGTGACATGCAACCAACAAAGCTAAGGAGAATATTAGTAAAAACAACCAATAGGTAAACACACCAAAATAAAGAAAAAGATAACTTAGTCTCAAAATTAACCAATTAGCTAATGTTAACCGCTACCTCCCCGGCAACGGCGCCAAAATTTGACGGGTCGTTGTATACTCGCCAAATATAACCTAATTTATCCAATATAGGATAAGTATAGGGTCGAATTCATAAGGAAGTAGGGTTAAATCAAGAGTTCATTAGCTAACTACAATGAGCTAAATCAATTTTTGGGTTTTGATTGAAAGTTTAGCAATGATTCTAAATTCTAATTAAACTAGGAAATTTGCAAAGTAAATCAACGAACAATTAAAGGAGATAAAATAAGGATAAAAGAACTAGGGGATTAGGGGATTCACCAACATTCAATCCAAGAATCCAACAATCCAAACCAAGGGGAAACAAATAGGGGGTCACAAGGGGAAAATCACGCACATATAAACTCTAATTACTCTCTCGAGCTAATTGGAGGATCTTGATTAGTCACTCATGACCTATTCTCATGGCATGAGCAACCAATCTAGCCAAATCAAGCACAACATGATTAATCAAGCTTCCTAAACTAGAAAATGCCTATTTTCATGGAGATCCCAGTCTAGCCACCAAACTTAGTTTATTCCTAGCTTCATCTCTCAATCCTTCACTAGGAATTCCAAATATGCAAGTTAAGTGGTGATCAAGCACCCAACAAACCAAGTAAAACAAGTTTGATCAACAAGTTCAACCCCAAAAGTTAACCCCCGAACTTAGATCTAAGATCCAAAGAGTAAATGAAGGTTACATCCCTTCCCCTAGTAAGAAACTACTCACACATTATGGAAATAAAACAAAGCAAAGCTTTAAATAACTTCATCACCATAACCATGGAGGAAAAAGAGAAAAATGCAAATAATCAACTAATAAAGCAAGATCTAAACAAACAAAGCATGAAATAAGCAAGAATGATGGAAAAAAAGAAGAAAATAAACAAATATTACCAACTTTAAACTTTCATTAATGAAGAATGGAGATCCAAAAGTTTCAAACTTCCACTTTTCTCTCTCCTAGGGTTTTGCTCTAAACTTGAATGCTAAAACAAGATCTAATCTCTCTCTAATCTCTAGTTAATAATTGCCAAAGTTAAAATAAGAGGAGTCCCTCTTATATAGTCATAAGAAATAAAGCAGAGAATTACAAAACAGCCCCCGCATTAAAACAAACAAAGTCGCAAAACCGTTTCCGGAAAAATGACCCGACCCGGGCGGGTAAGATGACCCGAACACTCGGTTGGCCTGACCCGAGCCCTCGGGTCACCTGACCAAGGCGGGTCGGACCAACTGGAGTGAAAATTGAGTTTTCCGCAGATTGACCCGAGCGCTCGGGTCAGTTTTCAGCTTCATCAGTTCATTTTTAAACGGCCATATCTCACTCGTTTTTCATCGTAATTGAGCTTATGACCACTTGTTGGAAAGATATTATTGAGCCAAACTTTCATCTCCAACTTGAATCGCTCAAAAATGTTTTGTGTGCTGAAAGTTATGGCCATTTAAAATTGACCCTCGTGCGTAAACCTTTCCAAAACTTCTTATTTTTGCCCCCGGAACTCGGTTATGCTTCCTTGATGCTTCCTTGACCTTCCTCTTCGATATTAATATTCGGGGTTGTGAAAGTGTCCTCCAAGCATGCTCCTAAGTCCTGAAATGAAATCAATCGCCCAAAGAAAGTACATACAAGAAGGAAAATTGCACAAATTAAGGAAATAGCTAACAAACTAGCCTAAACTAACTCAAAAACAACTATAATACCAACTAAAAACTATCAAAAAAATAAAGCAATAAACAAGACATCAAGTGGCCTACATCGAAGAATGTGTCAGATATAAGAAGTATTCTGGGATTAGCTGGTTACTATAGGAGATTTGTGAAAGATTTCTCGAAGATAACAAGGCCGATGACTAATCTGATGAAGAAAGAGTCGAAGTTTGAGTGGAATGAGAAGTGCGAGGAAGCTTTTAAGACTTTGAAGGAGCGTCTAACCTCCGAACCTGTTTTAACCCTGCCTGATGGGAATGAAGGATTCGAGGTGTATAGTGATGCTTCGAAAAATGGATTGGGGTGTGTTTAGCAATAAAATGGGAAGATGATCGCGTATGCGTCACGTCAGTTGAAGCCGTATGAGTCGAATGATCCGACCCATGACCTAGAGCTCGCTGCTATTGTGTTTGCATTGAAAATTTGGAGACATTATTTGTATGGAGCGACTTGCAAGATCTTTACGATCACAAGAGTCTGAAGTATATTTTCACCCAGAAGGATCTCAATATGAGCCAGAGAAGATGGTTGGAATTGATTAAGGACTATGAACTAGATATTCAGTACCATGAAGGAAAGGTGAATGTTGTAGCCGATGCTTTGAGTAGAAAATCGATTCATGGCGTGAATGCGTTGGTAGTTCCTGAGGAATTGTATCGAGTTATGTAAAGTCTTAGCCTGGAAATTTTGAATCATTGAGAGATTGATGCAAGATTGAGTGCTTTATCGTTGGGATCGTCGGTTTTCGATGAGATCAAAGATAGTCAAATTGGAGACGAGCACCTAGATAAGATTAAGGGGAAGATGAAGCAAGGCAAGGAAGTGGATTTTAAGGTTCATGATGATGGAATTAAGCTTGAGATTTAAAGGAAGGTGGTGTATTCCAGAGAAGTGTGAAGAGATTAAGAGGAAGCTTATGGAGGAAGGCAACAATACTGCATATTTTGTGCACCCTGGTGGTGATAAGTTGTATAAGGATCTTAAGGAGACTTATTGGTGGCCCAATACGAAGCGAGAAGTCGCCGAGTTTGTGTCGAAGTGTCTGATATGTCAGAAAGTAAAGATCGATCATAAGAGACCAACGGGGAAGGTCTAATCATTAGAAATCCCTGGATGGAAGTGGGATTCGATATCAATGGACTTTGTGACTGCTTTGCCAAAGACGAAAAATGGTAATGATACTATTTGGGTTATTGTGGACCGTTTGAACGAAATATGTCGTGTTCATTCCGATCAAGGAAACATGGACGAAGAAGCAACTTGCCAAGACGTATATATCAAGCACGTGGTGAGACTGCATGGAGTCCCGAAGGACATTATTTCAAATTGTGATTCGAGATTCCTCTCGAAATTTTGGCAAAAGGTCCAGTTGAATCTTGGAACGACGTTGAAGATGAGTACTGCGTTTCATCCTGCGACCTATAGATGGTCAGACTGAAAGGACCAATCAGACTATGGAAGACATGTTGAGAGCGTCAGCCATTGATTTCCAAGGAAGTTGGGAAGACCACTTGGATTTGATCGAATTTTCGTATAATAATAATTACCATACAAGCATTAAGATGGCACCATTTGAGGCGTTGTATGGAAGAAAGTGTAGAAGTCCCATTTGTTGGAATGATTTTAGTGAGAATGTAGTATTGGGGACTGAATTTATTGAGGAAACTATCAAGAACGTGAAGTTGATTCAAGCTAGGATTCAAGCTGCCCAAGATAGTCAGAAAAGCTATGCTGATTTGAAGAGAAGGGAAGATGAATTTGTTGTTGGCGATAAGGTGTTCTTGAAGGTATCACCGATGAAAGGTGTGATGAGATTTGGTAAGAAGGGCACATTAGGTGCCAAGTACGTTGGCCCATATGAGATTTTGCAAAGAGTTGGGAAGGTAGCATATAAGTTGGCTTTACCAATGGAATTGGAGAAGATGCATGATGTATTTCACATTTCTCAACTTAAGTGATATATCCCTGATGAGAATCATGTTCTGGAACCCGAAAGAATCTAGATAGATAGTAACCTCACATATGAGGAAAGACCTGTGAAAATCTTGGATAGAAAGGTGTGTAGTACACGCATTAAGGATGTGAGTAGCGTGAAAGTGCTTTGGTCTAACCATGAGTCCGAGGAGGCAACGTGGGAAGCCGGAGATGAAATGAAGAAGAAGTATCCTGAATTGTTCATTGAGGTGAGTTTTCGCGCTTTTTGCAATTGAATTTATTTTATGGTATTTTATGGTATTTTTATGCTTAAAGAGGGGTAGAATGCAATAGAATTTCGCGCTTTTTGCCTTATTTTATGGTATTTTTATGCTTATTTTGGAGATTTGCACATGTTGGTGCAAAATAAATTGGTTTCCGCTTCGGAAAATGTGTCCATGTAGTGACACAAGTGGTTTTAGGATTGGTAAAGTGTGCACATGTTGTGACACAAGTATTTCCAAATGGAGGATTTGAGAAATTTTTTGAAACTGTGACAGTTTTCGTGTCAAGTTTCGAGACGAAACTTCTTTTAAGAGGGGTAGACTGTAATCCTCCACAATTTTATGAATTTTATAAATATATTTAAAGTATATTTATGAATGCTTTTGGTATTTAAATAATTAATTTCTTGAGTGTTGACTATTTTAAAGTCAATGATTATTTAATGGTTTAAATAGTCAAAGTATTTAAATTATTTTAATGGTGGACTTTGAGAGTCAACAATGATTTTAAATAAGTCGAGTATTAGTAGTAAAAATGAATTTAATATCGAGTTAGAGGAGCCCAAACTTTTGTACCTTTTCATATGATCATCTTTTATTAAACTGAACCCAACAGGCCTATTTTCCTTTTGGACTCTAATGGGAACCTATAAATACCCTCCTACCTCACAAATTTTGCCTCATTAAACAAAGCCCTAATTTCTCTCCTCTCCACCCTCTTTCATGGCTCACTATCTCTCCTCTCCCTCACCCGATATCTCTCTTTCTTCTACGTCCCACGGCTGTCATTGCACGACAGCCAGACCACCGCCCGACCGCCGCAAGTAGCAGCCCAGTGCCGTCCCTCCTCCCTCTCGGCGCCGTGTTTTCCCTCTCTCCTCTTTGGCGGAGACTTTTACTTTGAGTGATTTCTAAGGTTGAGAAAGTGGCCTCTCATATTGTCTATGCAAGGTACGTACATACGTATGTGTTATTAGACTAGTATATATCATGTCTTCAAGTTAGGATTGATATTGTATCATGCGTAGGGAACTTTTTATAGTTCATATGTGGCTTATATTTAAGTGAATTTGCATGTTTTATGCTAATCTGTTAAGCATGTTACCGATGATGGAATATTATATGTTTGTATGGATGATTGATGCAAGCATGTGGGTTGGGAACGTTTATTTTATTAATTCACATGAGGGATTAATAAATGTATTGTTTGTTGGATCATGAATTGTATCATGTTGTTCCCTTGGATTTATTATATTATTTACTTTATAAGGACCGTGGGCATTGTTTAGTAAAGTTGGATATTTACATATTGACCGGTTGGTTGATTGTTGATTTAAGTCAACAAATAAAGGTTGATTGGTTATTGACTTTAGTCAATAAATAAATAGGATTAATTCTGGGTCAATTGAGTTGTATGATCACAGTATTTAATCCTAAGATAAATATTGGAATCTTCGTGTTTTCATGAGATTTATGTTGGTTGTCTTATTGTTGTGAGTCCCAACATTTAATAAATTATTAATATTTAAAGCGAAAAGCGAATAGCAATAAGCTTTGGGCTTGTGCACGTCTGAAGTGTTGGACTGCTATGAGTTGGAGTACATGGTGGTAGCCCATGGCTTTTCTTGGTACCGGATTCATCACCGTGTCCAATTTTTATGTAATTAATACCTCGATATCGTTGGTCGCGGGAGTACAGAGTCGCGCCCGTACTTCGTCTTCTATATTAAAGACAAGTTTTGGTTGGACAACTCTATCCATTGACTATTCCATTTATTAATAAAATAATCTATTGGTTTTGTGGAGTCAAGTTCAGTATAGTGAGTTTGATTTTTTTTATGTAATTATCTATCTCTAATTTAATGCATATTAGTCTCATGTTAAGTTATGTGTTTTATTTATTATGTAAGTACCCAGCTTTGCTAATTACGTGCTTTTATGTGTGTCGATCATGGTTGTGCCTTATTGATCCTGTAATGACCCATTTTGTGAGCAGTCATTTAGGATCAATAAAGCATCGACCATTCCAGGTTCGAAGATGATGCATTCATTGGGTTTCTGGGAATCAGTTTGAGAGCTTGTGTTTAAGCTCTTTATTATACTTTTATAATTTTGGTTTAGTTATAGTTTTTACTTTGGTTGACTTTTATGATGGTTTAACTTTGGTTTGGTTTTCGAGTTGACTTTGTGGTTGACTAAGTTTAATTATGTTTTCAAGTTCTTTATTTATTTCCGCTGTAAAATTCTGAGTAAGCCGATACGTTATCACACGGGCGATAATACTTTGGTGATTCTCTATGTTTTGTGGGGAAAAGGTATTTTATAAAATAGAGAATTGTCGGGGTGTTGCAGATAAGGGCTCATTACGAGTCCTTACAAGAAGATTGTGGGCTCCATATCCATACGGGAAAATTAAAGAATACGGGATCCTAATTATTTAATGGGCTCGCTTAAGCCCGTAGCAAACAAAAATGTAGGAGTGTTTTATAACACATTTTGTATCAGCCATAACCCCTACATAGATCATCCTTGGGGGCTTCTCATTTCTTCTCTTTCGAAAGCTATTTGCTGAGAGAAATTGAGCTTCTAAAGTAAAGAAAAAGCATTGTATCGCTGCATTAGCATCATATCTTATCTTTGCATTAGTGTCATATCTCTGCATTTGCATTACATATCTGCATTTCACATCATACAAACACTGCGTCCAACATTCCATACATCCTTCACTCTTGGTCATAGGATCTTAGCATTAGTCATGGAGTCACAAACACCCATAGGCACACACCCATGCACACATGCAAGCACCTCTTTGTCTAGAGTATTAGATATCACCCTTTTATAGGTTAAATCATTTCATATCCATACACGGGGTATATGCATGTTCCATAGTAGTTTGTGTGCATATTTTGGTCTTTACATTTTACATGTATCGACATACTTCTGAAGGCAACAATAGCGACCGCTAGTCTTCATACCGTCATGAGCCGGATGTAGCTCATAATATCTACAGATCTAGACAGCGGGCGTTAATATGGTTTGTATGCCGAAGGCAAAAACAATAAGCGCTAGTCTTCATACCGTCATGAGCCGGATATAGCTCATAATATCTGCACATCGAGAAAACGGGCGTTAATATGGTTCGTATGTCGAAGGCAAAAACAACAAGCGCTAGTCTTCATACCGTCATGAGCCGGATATAGCTCATAATATCTACGGATCGAGACAGTGTGCGTTAATTGGGTTCGTATTCAAAAGGCAACAGCAACGAGCGCTAGTCTTCATACAGTCATGAGCCGGACATAGCTCGTAAATAGGGTTGAAGGCAACTACAGGCTACAACGAGCGCTAGTCTTCAGCCAAGTATTACTCTGGAGCGGGACATAGCTCTATACCATCATAAGCCGGACATAGCTCCATAATAGGGTCGAAGGCAACTACAGCGAGCGCTAATCTTCAACCAAGAATCACCCTGGAGCGGGACGTAGCTCTATACCGTCATGAGCCAGACGTAGCTCGTAAATAAGGTCGAAGGTAACTACATGGAGCGCTATTCTTTAGCCAAGTATCACCCTGGAGCGGGACATAGCTCTATAATGTCATGAGCCGGACATAGTTATAAGTTACCCCTGGAGCGGGACATAGCTTTACACCGACATGAGCCGAACATAAATCATGATTTCCTTTTTGCATATCCTTTCATTTTGCAAACTTATGCTTGTTTTGCAAATGTTTTTCATAAATATTTCTTCCTGCAAACTTATGCTTGTTTTACAGCAACCGATGTTAAAAGAGTGGTTTTAGATTCCACAGCATCTGGAATCATTCTCCATCCTGACACGTATACTTTGACTTTCGATTTTACAACCCTCAGTTAAAGTGGGGGCTTCCGTAGACACATAATCGTGTCTCCCCATTTAAGGGTTTAATGATGAAACATGTCGCGGTCTTAATTGGTCCGACCCAAGGGGAGAGCAGTCCGAAGAGCCTGATGCATGAGAAAATGTGGATCCTTGTTCTTGGATACTCATGGAAGAATCATGGTGATTTTCGATGCTTCTTGAAGGTTTTCATGGAGTTCAATTTCCATTATGACTCTTCGTAGTTTTCTAGTTTTATTAGGATTCTTGTGTTGCAATCCTAGTCCTAGTATGAATAGGATTTATCATATCCTAGTTCTAGTAGCATTAGAACTCCTAGTCATATTAGGAATATAAATTGTAATCTTAGTTCTAGTTGGATTAGTAGTCCAAATCCTAGTTAGATTAGGATTCCTAATCGGATTAGAATTATAGTTTAGTTAGAATTCTAGTATTAATAGAAGTCTTTTGCTTACAGGGTTTTACTATCCGGATTGGGATAGGTTTTTCTTGTTTTATGCTAGTTAGGGGTCTTAGTTAGTTTATCTTTTAGTTTATTAGTTATCTTTTATGTTTTCTAGTTCTAGTATAATTAGGTCTTTGTAACGCCTATTTAAACGCTATTTTCGATCATTAATAATGGAGACTAATATAGAGTGATTATTTCGAGTACATTGAGTATTCATCCAAATCTGATTGTTGGTGGCTTAGCCTTTACGCATTCAAACCCTTAGTATGTTTTTCGTGGTGGCGTTGCCTTTATCGTGATTCACCTAAGCACTACCCAGTTTTGTTTTGTTTAGTTGGTGGCTTTGTCTTTATGCTAATCAAACAATTCGAACCTTTTATGTTATTCTTGGAGATTAAATTCTTTATAGAATCCACATAAAAGCCTATCCAACCCTTAGTTTGAGATTCGTGGTGATAAAATTCTTTATCGGAAATCAACTAAGTACCACTAGTGGAAAAAACGTTAAATGTCACAACGAAACTGATCCCGTTCTCCCAAAACCGGATCAGTAAATTCAATTTTTTTTGATACAAAATATTGGGCCAATCAACTGATCCAGTTGGGAGGGGGACGGATCAGTTTTTGTTAACTGATCCGGTTCTCCCAAACGGATCAGTTAAACCATCGATTTTTGAAGTCCATTTCACGCGTCCTTAAATATCCCTAATAACTGGGCCCAATAACACTTCCCTCTCTCACCGAGTCACCCCCACTTCCCTCTACCACTGGGCCTTATAACAGACCCAACCTCCCACCCCTTAAATAACCTCATTTTCACGCTGAAACCCCACCAACCCTAACACTTTCCTCTCACCCCACCCCTCTTAGAAACCCTAACACTTCCCTCATTCCCTCTTCCCAGTTCCCAGTTCCCTAACCCTAATAACGCCACTTCCCACTTCGATCGAGATTCACCTCTCTCCTCAGCCTACATCCCCTCATCTTCCCCACTCCTCTATCACCACTCTGTCAACCCCTACTCCGTTGCTCATCACAACCAAGCAACTAGGCCACTCGCTCGTCGAAGACTTCGTCACAATCATCCTCTCTCCTCTCGTCATCGCCTCTCGTCGTTGCAACAAACGAACTCCGTCGTGACCGGAAAACCACCCCACTCGGTCGTCGTCTCTCCTCTCTCAACCAACATTCCAGATTATATGTCTGCGTCATCGCCATCGCCATCGTTCAAGATATAGGGTTCCAGATTTAGTTTTTCGATATTTGTTTTTTTTTATTTTTTTCGATATTTAGTTTTTTTAAAATATTTGTAGTTTGTAATTTCCCCGTCTATTCAAGATATCTGGTGTGTGCGTTTGTTTTTAGTTCAAGATATCTGGTGCATGCGTTTCTTTTTAGTTCAACATATCTGGTGTATGTGTTGATTTTTTTTGGTGATTTTGTGTGTTGGTGATTTTTATTTTGTACTGTTTGTAACTGATTTTTCATATTGATAATATGTTGATTTTTCTTATATTTCGTTATATGTGGCTAAGGATTGTTGATATTTTGTGAAATATATTTTGTGAATTTCGTTCAAGTCAATGTTGGGGGCCTGCAAAAAAAAAATTTATTAAATATGTGACCTAACTGGTGAGTTTATTTAGTAAATGGTCCGGTTTTCACGAAAACCGGATCAGTTTATTTAGTAACTGGTCCGGTTTTCGTGAAAACCAGATCAGTTAATAAGTAACTGATCCGGTTTTCAATCGGATCAATTGTATTTTGGCTAGCCGCTCCGGGCCCACCCGTGCCGGACCAAAACCAGATCTGTAAGCCCGATTTTGACTAGATCGGATGGATTTTTTTCCACTAGTGTACTATCCTTTATTTCTTTTAATTTCCGCACATAATTTAGTCTTCTTAGAAGATTAAATAAATCTTAACAAAACAAAACTGGATAGTGCTTAGGTGAATCACGATAAAGGCAATGCCACCACGAAAAACACACTAAGGGTTTGAATGCGTAAAGGCTAAGCCACCAACAATCAGATTTGGATGAATACTCAATGTACTCAAAATAATCACTCTATATTAGTCTCCATTATTAATGATCGAAAATAGCCTTTAAATAGGTGTTACAAAGACCTAATTATACTAGATTTAGAAAACATAAAAGATAACTAATAAACTAAAAGATAAACTAAATAAGACTCCTAACTAGCTTAAAACAAGTAAAACCTATCCTAATCAGGATAGTAAAACCCTGTAAGAAAAAGACTTCTACTACTACTAGAATTCTAACTAAACTATAATTCTAATCCGATTAGGAATCCTAATCCAACTAGGATTTGGATTACTAATCAAACTAGAACTAGGATTACAATTTATACTCCTAATATCACTAGTGGAAAAAAGCCAATCCGATCCGGTCAAAACCGGGCTTACCAATCCTGTTTTGGTCCGGATCGGGTGGGCTCGCAGTAGCTCTGAGTGACAAACTGATCCGGTTCAAAACCAGATCAATTTATCACTAAGGGCTCGTTCCGTATCATTGTGGTTTTTAGTTTTTTTGGTTTTTTGTATTTAAAAGTTATATGATATATGTCCTACAATGGATAAAAAATTAGTCAAACTTATTTGAAACATGATGATTTTGAAAACTGACAACTCACAAATGAAAACCACTTTTTCTGGTTTCCTGATTTTTGTTTTTAGTTTTCTAAAAAACTGAAAACTTAAAACAAAAAACGATAACGAACGGGCCCTAACTGATCCGGTTTTGGGTGAAAACCGGATCAGTTGACACCCCCAAAAACCAAAAAAAAAATTACATTTTTTCATCATTAATCGATACAAAATCAATAGTATATATCAATAATCGTTTTATTAAGCATATTATGCTCAATTGAAGCATAAGCATAAATAATTAGATACATAAAGATATTAACAACTATAATCTTGCACAAGCATCAAGTTCCATAAGCACAGGCTAGACTGGCCATCAAGTTCCATTGCTTATCACCACTATCAAACGACATTGAAGAATTCTTGGCATTCCTTAGTAATGCAACAGCACTGTTAGATCGCAGGGTCCCGGATGGTGAATTTGTTGTTCTCTTAGATGTTCCATTAGAAGCCAACCTTGAGAAATTCTCCACTCCTCCAAGAGATTGGTGCCTTGATGTACCACTGCTTATGCTGCTTCTTTCTGGGGTGACACTGGAAGGGTTGACACTCGCGGGTGCTCTTAATCTTTCTTCTAAAACTTTTACTCTCAGTTAACTTTTCAACTTCAGCTACCTTTTGACGGTGCATCTTGTCCACACTTTTGTTCTCCTCCTGACTGAATCCAAATAATTTCAATAAGCAGCCGAAAAAGACCATATTGCCACACGATGACTTGAGTAACCAAAATCGTATACCTACCAGATTTCAATCTGCTTCATCAACTCCTTATTCTTGTTTTGCAAATCATCAACCAAGGATGCTTTTGCCATAGCCATCTCAATGGTCTTGTCCGCTTCCAAAAGTGCAGCCTCCTTGGATTTTGTGAGACGATCCAATGCCATGTTGTCATCCTGCAATTTTGCAATCTGAAAAAAGAGATATAGACCAGTTACTCAAAAACTCCAACCACCCATGATTAATTCTCAACCACGAAATATTATAAAATTAGGGATATGGGCATTCCAACGATCATGCAAAACACCACAGATATTTGATTTTGAAGCAGAAAGTAAGTTATGGTTGATGAAATACCAAATGAAGCTTAATGAAGAAGATATCCCTCCTACTTAGCCAGCTTTAGCTCTGCCTCTAGTGGTGCAAGGATGGCCTCTATAGGGGGCAATATCATCATCCTTTTGAGCAGCGTATATTCGTCTAAGTGTGGCCTCTGCCGCAAATTGTGCAGCAAGGGCTGCTTTATTCTCTTCATTTATCTTTTTTATTTCAAGGTTCTGCAAAATCAAGATAACACCACTTCGTTATAGCATCCAAAAATCAAATTCTATGGTTAGTTCTCTAAAAAAAGGTTACAATATTTATGCTTGGTACCTTGCTTTCCAGAACAGCTTCAATAGCTTTTAACTTTCCATCCACCTTCTGAAGCTCTTCATTAAGTTGCAAAGTAGAACAAACCAACTTTTGATTAACAAACAACCCAGGGTCAATCTCATACAAACACAGAAGGTGTATCAAACATAAGCTGGGGGATTTTTAATACAAAGATTATGCATATCACTACGATATGGTGCTAGCGAAAAGCAAAATTTGATCTCGATGCCAAAAATGGTGGAATTTGTCAATTATTATGTCATAATAATAGAAACCAGAAAGTCCATTAAGAGTCCTTGTAGAGAAGCGTTGTTTTGTAGCCAGCTCGGCCTAGATTCATGATTTCTGGACTTTGTACCTCTAAAAGATTCTTTTCACAGATCTACTTCAACACAGAAGAACATCTTCAGAAGATAAATCCTTGGAAATTAATCAAGTTCATTGAATTGTAATGTCCTCGGTTTCATTGACAAGAGAAAAGATGAGTAACTTGTCTTTCTAATCATTTATGACTATGATTTTTTTGTTAACTTGCAATGAATGTACAACATTCTATAATACTATTATGTGGCACAAGAGAGGAAGCTACCTTATTTGCCACTAACAACTTGATTGGTATTTTTTAATTTAAGGAAAGAGAAGGAAAAAAAATTTAATATATCTTCCGTTGTTTGCTTTAATGGAAAAAATTAAAAGAAATCGATGTTTGGTTAACTTAGCTTTAAGAATGCAAGTTGGGGAAGCCGGGAAGGGGAGAGAAGAAGCAAGTGTTGACAAATTTATAATTTCTCTGCGCTCCTGAAATTGGACAGTGAACATTATATCAACTTCTTTAATCATCACTTCCTACGAAATATCATATGAATTTAAGCACCAAATATACTCATTTAATTGCTTTCTTTTTTCTTTTCCATCTAAATCCTCCCTATCAACCAAGTTGTAGATAACATTAGCACAATGTGTGACTTATGTAAAATCTAACATCAAAATGCTTTATAAGGCCATAATTGCAGCCACATATAGGTTCCTAAAGTTTGGGCATAAAGGCAAGAAGTGCAGGTGCGCACGTAAGCAATGTATGTTCCATAGGTAAAACTATGGTTGACCCTATAAAGAGTATTTACATGCTTACTGTTAACTTGGAAGGAACACTACAAGAGAGGGGGCGAATTGTAGTGTGGAACTTATTGCCAAAATAATGCGGAATTTAAAATATAAGCAATAAGGAACTGAAAGTGCAAAAGAGATTTTTACGTTGAAACTTCTTGTCTCAATACAAGAAGAAAAACCACGATCTCCTTAGGATTTAAACTCTTCACTATAATAGGGAACCTCCTCTGTTACAACCTATTACATACCCAAGTTCCACTCGGAACTCCAACTCTCTCACAAGTTCCACTAGAAACTCTAACTCTCTAGACTTAACACTAAGTCCCTTAAAAGTTCCCACAACTCTTTACAACAAGTTTACTCAAACCCTTCACCCATGGATAGACTTCACCCCAAGTCTACGCATAAACAACAAGAACTTACTCAAGATCCTAACTCGAACTTGATACAAGAATTCACTCAAACTCTTAACCAAGTTCCATTTACAAGGGTTCACTCAAACCCTTTAACCCCAAACTCTAATACAGACGCTTGATAATTTGGTTAAACTCTAGTATATAGAAACTGAATAACTGCAAAGGAACATGACACTCGTAGGAACTTGAAACTCATAGGAACTGACTCAAAACGAGGAATAGAAAAATATAATTCTTTTGTAACATTATTCCAAAAGCCAGACCTTATGGAATGACACCAGTCAGACAATTTAAAACTTAATTGAACTTGTATATTTATAGCAGTCATTTAGAATGAACGTGGGATTAATCATGAGTTAGTGGTTTAAAGCATTAACCCATGTTGTTCCTTAGCTTGAGGAACAAGCTGCATGATCCACTACTAACTCCACATTTATCTTGAACGTGTGTAACAAATTAATACTACTTCCTAAAATCTAACATTTACATATGCAACAGTATTTTAAATTTGGTTTTTAATTAAAAACTATTTTAATTAATTAAACCAAAATTAAATCTTTTTATCAAATAATATCTTTAAAGGATTTCTTTTAAATTCGAAAATGATTTTAATTTGGAATAAAGATAAAATCTTTTCCATCTAATATTTTCCTTTAAAATCATATTTAAACCACATAAAATCATTTTCCAAAAATTTTGCCTTTAAAAACTCAACAGATTCCTTTTAACCGTTGCATAATATTTTACACGCCTAGTTCCTTTAACTGCTACTTCATTCCTTTAACTTAGATTAATAGTATCAGCACGTCAGACATACAATTTCTTTAGAAAAACTCATTATACGTATTATAAATCTAGGCTTTTTATTTTCCAAAAACTAAATCTTATCCTAAAACAACTAATGCATGTTATCTAAAAATAATTAACCAAGTAGAGATTTATTAAGAAACAAACTCTAAATAAATTCCTATAAATTAAGATAATAATATGCATCTGACTTATTGACTCTTAAATACTTTTAACTCTAAGTTCCATGAGTTCCTTTTGACCTTACGAGTTCCTTTTGACCTTGTTCCATTACCTTTCACGTTTCCACATACTTACATGAATCCTAGAAAATAAAGTCATATTTTCTGCCTTCATGCTCCATGCTGCTCCAACTCAAGAACCGCATGTTGATAGCTCCACCTCTGGAACTTCATATTTAATGTTCCTCTTAGGATGTACATGAATCCTAGGAACCGCTCTGTTTGTATTCCTTATAGGAACTCTGTTAGGAACTTCACTTATTGGAAGTCTTTCATGATGTGATACATTCAACCTTCCATGACTTATTTTATGTTAATGTAATATGCACATCTCAAACACACATGTTAGTTAAATAATCATCATTTGTTTGCAATCATCAAAATACTACATGACTCAACAATTTCCCCCTTTTTGATGATGACAAACAAATGATCCTTATCACAAATTAAGTAATAAACGATGTACATTAATCCCCCTTAATGAACAAGTCATGCATGTATATGAAGGAAATATCAACATAGATAAACACATCATTCAAAGAACTTCCATCATATAAGGATTTAGACTTAACTATACTTGACCATAAGTATCATACATATTTTTCCCCCTTTTGTCATTATCGAAAAGGATCATCTTACACTCATTTGTTTTAGATTAATCATATACACATATTGTTATATGCTACAATTACCACCATAATGGTTAAACACCTGTTAGTCCCAAAAGCCTCAAGAATCTCAGTTTTCAAACATGGGATGCATGTGCTACACAAATTTTCAACTCACAATCCAAAAACCCAACTTCAAAAACCATCGAAGGAACTTGACAAATAAGAAAATAAAAGTCAAGAAAAAAAATAGATTTGAAAGTCAAGAATGGATTAAGAGATAGGACATTGTAATATCTGGCTCAAAGAAATATGAAAGAAGTTTATGGAACAATTATTTGATTAGAGGGAACTTGAGATATATTGTGTGCTCTATGGTTTAGACTTTTAATAAGAGGAACTCAACAATTATTAGAATTGATCACTTCACATCACACTTTTGAAATCTCTGCCAAAACCCACAC
The DNA here is from genome assembly GCA_947648045.1 of Beta corolliflora. Lineage (NCBI taxonomy): Eukaryota > Viridiplantae > Streptophyta > Magnoliopsida > Caryophyllales > Amaranthaceae > Beta > Beta corolliflora. Next base: position 1,213,935 of record CANSZD010002963.1, read on the forward strand.
ACATTCACCTTGATATATATATATATATATCTATCAAGTTCACTTTTACTCGGCCAATCAACCTTGAGGAACTCATTACGCGAATCTTATGTTCCACTTCTCAAATCATCAAATCCATGAGTAAACGTCTTCACTACCATATCAAATATTGACCACTAGGAAACAATAAAGATTTTGATCACCCTTATTTGTTTGTTTTTTATTCGTTTTCCTTTTCTTTTCTTTTTTTTCCTTTTTTAAAAAAAACAAGGGTGTCATTACAAGTTGTTGCACTTTTCCTAGAATGTCATATTTACCTACCACAAAGAAGTAATTGCTTACTCACCCATACTTGAAATCCACCAACACGAATAAAAATATATATATCGATTCCTTCCTTATTTTCCCTGAGTTCCTTACCATTCCTTCATCATTAGGAACTTATATGATTAGTTCCATCTAATAATATATCCTTTTGAAGTATCAATTGATAAATCACAAAATACTTTATTCTCACTTCTTCCACAACTTCCCCCTCAAAATGTATTTACTATTTATCACTCTTTATGCATCGTTGAACTATAAAAAGTCATGAATTTTAAATTAGAGCACATGGGAATTAGGAGATTTGAAGTGACAAGATATGAATGGAATGAGGAATTAATCAGTCAAAGGGTATTTGAAGAAATGTGGTGTGAACTGATGATAGTTGGCTAAGAATAGGTTTGTTCTCTCTAAAAGTTAAGTGAAATAGATTATGGGAATTTACCTGTCTTGTTCCATCAATGTTTCTTTCATTGTACCTTTGGCAACTTAGGACTTTCATGTTTGACAGCATCCACAGTTCTATTTTGAGACCTCTAGCACTCTTATGCAAGTGAGTATGCCTTTACGATACAATAATTAAGTGTAACATATTTACGCTAATGTGCATATAATCACTTCAATTTTAATGTGTAAGAGCCCAATTCGACAAAACTTTTGGAAAAGAACATGTTTATACTCAAGTCATACTTCATTAAGTCTTGTTCCTCTAAACAGTCTATAAATAGGTGAAATTATAAAGAACATATATTTACATAATTTAAAGCAAGACTTATAAAAGTTATGCATTCATATTAATAATTTAACAATGTAATTTATTAATTGTGATACAATGTGAATAAGAATATCATAACTTAAGTCACATTTCACCATGAATATAAAATTACCTCAAGTACTGGACTGATTTTGATGACTTCCTTTTGAGTTCCTAAACTGCTAGTTCCATCATTTTGATATCTTCACATCTGATGGAAACTTTTCATTTCAACTCGACTCAAACTCATTATTCTTCAAAAGTTCATTGACCTGTTTTTGTCCTTGCATCATTATATTCTAAGAGAGTAGTTGTGTTCCCTTATCATGCTTGCGTACACATTTGCTTATATGGTTAGCAAAAACCTTTGCATAAAATAGTTAGTTGTACCAAAAATATTATCCATATTACGATGTACAACTACTAAGTTAATTCCTCTTGAAAACAAAAATTATTGTTAATTTTAAAAACATTTTTCAAGATGAAACTATATATTCTTCCTCATAGATTTTCAAAAAAATATTATTTGAACACATTGAAAATCTATTTGGAACAATCTAAATACCATGTAAGCAACAAAAGAAAATAATAGACAATTATCTTATGACCTAGCTACATGTCAATACCTTTGTTTAAGTATTCCTCTCAGCAACTAACCTGTATAGAGTTCCTTTGCCGATGTCTCTGTGAATGAGTCATAGGAATACATCTTATATTCCAGTTAGAATCAAGGAACTCGATTATTGAAACTGTTTGTTCCTACTAATTGGATAGGAACTTGCTTCCACATATTCATTGAGTTGAACTTTTATTTTATGAACTTGAACTTAATCTTCATTTTTAAGCTCCTCTCCATAAGGTCTTATAGTTGGCTATTGTTGCTTTCTAGAGTGACATATTTCATGTTAGGAACTCTAGCTCCATAGGAACTTGTGAGTTCAACAAAAAAAAATTAAAAAGCATCTTTAACCTGTTTACTGGGAACAAACAAGTTAGTCTTTTAATAAATATATCAACTCTTAATAACACATTATATATCATTTATCTATAAACTATGTGTTTTTAACAATTAGAGGTGCGTTTTAAACACAACCTCATCGCTTCTATTTTCAGAGTTCCTTAAATGATTCTGCTTACTATTAAGTACCAAAACACTTAGAATAAAATGTTAAGTACAAAATTCCAGTGTTTTCTCCTCTGAAGATCTCATAGGATGTCTTGTTGATCATCTTCTAATCATTCCTTTGTCGATGATTTAGCAAGTGATATCGATTGCTTTTTCTTACATGTTCCTTTGAAAAACATTAGCAAATAGTATTCTGTCATGTCTTCCAAAGTTCCATTCATTATATTTGCCCTGTAATCAATACCTTGTTCCTGCATACATCATCAAACTCATCTGGAACTGAAATCAAATTCCTAGGCATTGTCATCATATATATGAATCTTCTGTTCATCTGAAAGAAATAATCTCTGGAGCTCTCTTTTTAATTTCAGGAACTTGTTTCTTCATTTAGGGTTGTCATAAACTAAGACATATTATCTGTAAAACAAACCCAAAAAGAAATACTTTGTGCATTTTAATAATAGTAGGTTAGTCAAAAGAGATAATATAATTAAAGCATAAAAATAAACATAAGGTTTCAAGAAAAAATATAATCTCATGTGAAAAGGAACTTTTGCATTGTTCCTTTGAGCCAAGATCAATTTCAAAAGAATTAGGAACTCGTTCCAAATTTTGGATTGTTCTTGTACCATTTACTCGTTCTACTAATCTTAGTTTACCATCAGTTCCATCAAATCAGTGTTTCATATATGATCCTTGATTTGAGAAATTGATTTTATGCATTTAGTTATCTCTTTAGTTAAACCTACAAAACAAACATTATAATTCTGCACAAAACTTGAAGAGAAGTTATATTGAAATAATTATTTATTTGTAAGACTCATAAAACAACTTCTCTTTCACATCCTTCTACAATCATGCAATAATAAGGGATATTAGAAAAACATAATTGAGATGAATAATGACCAAGATATATATTAGTATGTAGAGATTACCTACTCAATATCTGCAAACGATATTTCACCTTTTTCATGAGAGGAACTTGTGCCTAAAACAACTTATAAGAACAACTATAAAGGAACAACCTTCACATCAAGTGATGTAGGTTGTTGCCTCTCACATGGCCAGTAAAATAAGTTAGTTCCTGGTCTTTGATACCCAAATATATGTTGGGTCCTTTCATGTTACTAGGAGCAACATAAAATATCCATATTCATGATGCACATATCTGCTACTACTAACAAGGAACATCATGTATCGACATAAGATATATTTCAAATATTCATGATGCATAATAACACTATCATTTGGCAAATGAAGAATAATATAAGCGCAATATAGCATGCCAAAAATAATATATTTCCCTAAAGATGAGAAACCAAGTTCCAGAGACACAAATATGCAATGTTCTATATAACTTGTTCCTTGAACCATTTCTAGTATACTGATTCTTTGATATTTAAAAAAAAATTGGAAATCTGAATTTTGTCTTTAGAAAACAGTTTTAAAGTTATCCAAAATTTCTATAAAAACATCAAAGCCAAATAAAACAATTTTACTAGAAATACTATAAGGAACAAGTTCCAATTTAATATATGCGTATAAAGAATATCTCAAGGACGAGATACTTACATCAAAGAGGTTATTGTAATCCTTGAGTGACTTTTAATTGTTTATAAAAAGTCAGCCTTCACTTGTTCCTTTGAATGACATAGGGTAGAGTTCTTTTCTGGTACGGCTTCCTTCTCCTTACAGGAACTTAACTCAGAAGGGTTTCCTACTTATCACTGTGTTCCGGCTCTGATACCAATTGTTAACTCGGAAGGAACACTACAAGAGGGGGGTGAATTGTAGTGTGGAACTTATTGCCCAAATAATGCGGAATTAAAAATAAGCAATAAGGAACTGAAAGTGCAAGAGAGATTTTTACGTGGAAACTTCTTGTCTCAATACAAGAAGAAAAACCACGTCCTCCTTAGGATTTAAACTCTTCACTATAATAGGGCCCTCCTCTGTTACAACCTATTATATACCCAAGTTCCACTCGGAACTCCAACTCTCTCACAAGTTCCACTACAAACTCTAACTCTCTAGACTTAACACTAAGTCCCTTAAGAGTTCCCACAACTCTTTACAACAGGTTTACTCAAACTCTTCACCCATGGATAGACTTCACCCCAAGTATATGCATAAACAACAAGAACTTACTCAAGTTCCTAACTCGAACTTGATATAAGAATTCACTAGAACTCTTCACGAAGTTCCCATTACAAGAGTTCACTCAAACCCTTTAACCCCAAACTCAAATACAGACGCTTGATAATTTGGTTAAACTCTAGTATATAGAAACTGAAGAACTGTAAAGGAAGATGACACTCGTAAGAACTTGAAACTCATAGGAACTGACTCAAAACGAGGAATAGAAAAAATATAATTCTTTTGTAACATTATTCCTAAAGCCAAACCTTATGGAATGACACCAATCAGACAATTTGAAACTTAATTGAACTTGTATATTTATAGCAGTCATCTAGAATGAACATGGGATTAATCATGAGTTAGTGGTTTAAAGCATTAACCCATGTTGTGATCTACCACTAATTCCACTTTTATCTTGAACGTGTGTAACAAATTAATACTGCTTTCTAAAATCTAGCATTTACTTATGCAGCAGTATTTTAAATTTGGTTTTTAATTAAAAACTATTTTAATTAATAAAGCCAAAATTAAATATTTTTGTCAAATAATATCTTTAAATGATTTTCTTTTAAATTCGAAAATGATTTTATTTTGGAATAAAGATAAAATCTTTTCCATAAAATATTTTCCTTTAAAATCTAATTTAAACCACATAAAATCATTTTCCTAAAATTTATCCTTTAAAAACTCAACAGATTCCTTTTAACCGTTGCACAATATTTTACACGCCTAGTTCCTTTAACTGATACTTCATTCCTTTAACTTCGATTAATTAGTATCAGCACGTCTGTTCCTTAGGGAGGAACAAACAGACAATTTCTTTTCAAAAACTCATTATATGTATTATAAATCTAGGATTTTTATTTTCCAAAAACTAAATCTTATCCTAAACCAACTAATGCATATTATCTAAAAATAATTAACCAAGTAGAGATTTATTAAGAAACAAACTCTAAATAAATTCCTATAGATTAAGATAATAATATGCATCAGACATATGGACTCTTAAATACTTTTGACTCTAAGTTCCATGAGTTCCTTTTGACATTACGAGTTCCTTTTGACCTTATTCCATTATCTTTCACGTTTCCATATACATACATGAATCCTAGAAAATAAGCTCATAGTTTCCGCCTTCATGCTCCATGCTTCTCCAACTCAAGAACCGCATGTTGATAGCTCTTCCTCTGGAACTTCATATTCAATGTTCCTTTTAGGATATACATGAATCCTAGGAACCGCTCTGTTTGTGTTCCTTATAGGAACTGTGTTAGGAACTTCACTTGTTGGAAGTCTTTCATGATGTGATATATTCAACCTTTCATGACTTGTTTTATGTTAATGTAATATGCACATCTCAAACACACATGTTAGTTAGATAATCATCATTTTGTTTGCAATCATCAAAACACTTCATGACTCAACACTTACAAACTATGTTACTCCGACACGGATACGGGTGTCGTATCCAAGTAGGGATCGGAGGATCCGACACCCTACTCCAAAAATTCGGCCGATACTCCGACACGGTCAATAGAGTGTCTTGACCAATATTCTAGACACGTCAATGATTGAAAGTGTCGGAAAAAATTTCCCGACACTCTATTTTAATAAAAATAAAATCAATACTAATATATTTAGAAAATTATAGAATCCAAAATAGTAAATGCATAAATGACATCCAATCAAAATATTTAGTACATCCAAAATATCCAAAACTCAAAAGTTTCAAACTGTCTGTAGGGATTAAAAACTAAACTTAAAAAAACCATAAACTTCTCCAACTGCAAGTCCCCATAGCAAAAGTCTTCAATATTCAATCTTCATCTTCATCTCCAACTCCGACCCCAAGTAGTGCCCTCTCCAAATCTGGTTCATTGATGGATAAATCTGCTATCTCACAAACATCGGCATCGACGTCAAACTTATCTCCCCCTACACAAAACAATATAAAAAAATAATTAAGTTAGTAACATCAAAATCTAAAAATAAAATACTATAATTATATATATGTATAAAATTACCTATATCCCAATATCGACTAGGGCCGGATTTATAACTTTCCTCCCGTCTTGCCACTTGACGAAGATTGTTGTGGCAATAGACTAAATCCCTAGCCCTTTCCGATGTCAACCTATTCCTCTTCACAGTTTGGATGTTGTCATAATGACTCCAATTTCTTTCACAACATGAAGAGGATGCTGGTTGTGACAGTAATTTGAAGGCAAGAGATTGCAAATGTGGAGTTGAAGAACCATAATTTGCCCACCAAATAATAGGTTCTTCATCATCCCTGGCAGCAATAATGTGTGGTTGATTAAAAGGATATGCCTCACTAGAAAAAGCCCCATACTCTAATCGAGCATGCTTGAAACTGTCGGGATTGGGAAACAAACGCCGCAAACACTCATTTCTATTATTTGAGACTTCTTCATCCTCATTAGGTGCAATCCTAGGAAATCCTGCCCTATTACCCTTAAGCCAATTTGCAGTATAAAATTTCGGAACAAGGGAGTGTGCTAAGCAGTGTATAGGAGTGTTGCTTTTGTTCCACCTAGAAACTAAAACTTCTTGAATTACATCAAAAAAAGGAGAGGAATCAGATTGGATATCTTTCCCTTCATGTTCAAAAATTTGAACTTTGACTCCTTCTATCATAGAGTCCCACATGTCATAAATAAGATGCAAAACAGGTGCATCTCTATCTCCAATTCTGATCATTTCATAAATAGGCCCAGCAAACTTCAAAAAGTAATCCAACTTATCCCACCAAGTGTCACTCAAAATTCTTTCCTTACATTCACGAGCCTTTATATCAATAGGATTTTTGGGTGATCTAAACGAACTCGAAATCGAATCCATTACCATTTGTTTAAGTGCATCTTTCACTTCTTTCATTCTTTCAAAGAACAACATAATGACTTGCAAACCTAGTTTCAAAGAATGATAGAAGTTGTAACTTAGTGTGCCTTTTGAATATTGCTTTCACCATGTCATGTGTGTTCACAAACTTTTGGATATCATGCACATCTGCACACAGTTGCTGTAGCCATATACATTGATCATAATGGGCAGATTTTTCAGTTGGTTCACAAATGCTTTTGAAGGCCAAATTGACACAATGCACCACACATGGTGTCCAAAATATATGAGGATATTTGGATTCAACAATAGAACCTAATAAAAATATATATATTTTAGATTTCAGTAGAATACATAAAACATATACAATCAAATAAATGGAATAAATGGACTGTAGGGAAAAAAACCCAAAGCAAATCATACCTGCTGCTTTGAAGTTAGCTCCATTGTCTGTAATAACTTGGACAACATTTTCAGGTCCTACTTCTTTGATGGCTTGTATAAACACCTCTGCCACAAACGCAGCATCCTTACGCTTTCCAGATGCATCAACAGAATCAATAAATATAGCCGATGTACCAGATGCGGCCATAACATTGATAATAGGCCTATTAACCCCATCAGACCAACCGTCAGAGCATAGAGAAAGCCCCTTCTTTACCCAACTATCCCTTGTAGGTTGCAACAACTTCCTGAGGTGGGCTTTCTCTTGGGCAAGCAAGGTAGTTCTAAGTCGATTATAAGGGGGGGGAAGATACCCATCACATTTGCTATTGGCCAAACTCGTGCAAAAATTCCTAAAGTAAGGGTTTCTTGCAAAATTAAATGGGATAGCAGCTGAATAAAACATCCTAGCACATAGTTTATCAAGGTCATCCCTATCTTTTGCTTTAAAGGCCTTTATAATAGCATTTTCAGGAGGTTGATTACATTTTCTTTTTTTTGGTTGCTTCAAATCAGAATTTGGAGGAAGAGAAACATACATTGACCTTTGCTCTGCCTCAATAGCTGCAGTTAGCTTCGTCTGCTCAGCTTGGTCCTCTTCACGCCTTATTTCTTCAAAAATATCATCAGTGACCTTTTCACAAATACCAACCCCTTTCCCTCGAACACGAAGCAAATGGGCCTTCAATTTTGAATATGAGCTTTTGACTGATTTGTTGCAAAAGGAGCAAGTCCACATTTTGTTTCCACCTCCATCGCTACTATCTTGTACAATATGTGTATACTTCCATAGAGGTGTGATAATATAATTGATTGGTCTCTGTGATTCTCTTCTTTCATTGTTGTTTGTAGAAGACATTGTAGTTTTGTGGATGAGGTTAAAGATGGAGCAGATTGTGTGAGTAATTTAGTGAACTGATAAGTAGTATTTATACCCATTTTTGGAGTTAGAATGATGCGAAGAAGATGAAGGGGCTGTAGAGTTTATAATGCTTCGAGAAAAAGGAATACAGAGTTCCTAGGTTGAGACGTTTTTGAGAATTGCTATGGTCATGAATTATGAAGTTAAAGTTCCAGTAGAAGGGAATTGATTGTTGATGATGACATACAGCTGTACTCCAAACTAAGTTTACTTTGAGTTACTTTGTGGTACTAACTTACTACGTGACACCTCTTTAAAAAATGTGACATTCCCTTATAAATAAAATGTGACATCTCCCTTAAAAAAAGTGTCATGATCAAGTATATTTTTAAGTTTGGATCTATTTGTAATTACAATATCAATTAGTGAATTTCTTACCTTCTATAGATAGTGAGTTTTTGTCTTTATCACTGTGATCATATTAAATATTATCGATCATTATAGTTGCCGTGATCATTAACTTAAAATATAGATCATAATCGTTATGATTTCCTATAGATATAGTTAATCTAATCCATCAATAACTAAAGTCATATAAGTATTAAGTCAAGATCATAGTTCTTCACTTGTTATACTTATAGGTAACCTATAGATCACGAGTTTTTGTCTTTATCACTACGATCACATTCAATATTGTGGATTATTATAGTTATTGTGATCATTAGCTTCACGTGTAGATCGTAATAGTTCCAATTTCTTATATATTAAAGCTAATCTAATCCATCAATAACTAAAGTCATATAAGTATTAAGTCAAGATCATAGTTCTTCACTTGTTATACTTATAGGTAACCTATAGATCACGAGTTTTTGTCTTTATCACTACGATCACATTCAATATTGTTGATTATTATAGTTATTGTGATCATTAGCTTCACGTGTAGATCGTAATAGTTCCGATTTCTTATATATTAAAGCTAATCTAATCCATCAATAACTAAAGTCATATAAGTATTAAGTCAAGATCATAGTTCTTCACTTGTTATACTTATAGGTAACCTATAGATCACGAGTTTTTGTCTTTATCACTACGATCACATTCAATATTGTTGATTATTATAGTTATTGTGATCATTAGCTTCACGTGTAGATCGTAATAGTTCCGATTTCTTATATATTAAAGCTAATCTAATCCATCAATAACTAAAGTCATATAAGTATTAAGTCAAGATCATAGTTCTTCACTTGTTATACTTATAGGTAACCTATAGATCACGAGTTTTTGTCTTTATCACTACGATCACATTCAATATTGTTGATTATTATAGTTATTGTGATCATTAGCTTCACGTGTAGATCGTAATAGTTCCGATTTCTTATATATTAAAGCTAATCTAATCCATCAATAACTAAAGTCATATAAGTATTAAGTCAAGATCATAGTTCTTCACTTGTTATACTTATAGGTAACCTATAGATCACGAGTTTTTGTCTTTATCACTACGATCACATTCAATATTGTTGATTATTATAGTTATTGTGATCATTAGCTTCACGTGTAGATCGTAATAGTTCCGATTTCTTATATATTAAAGCTAATCTAATCCATCAATAACTAAAGTCATTATAGGTACTCAGTGTAAATCATAGTTCTTCACTCGTTCTACTTGTGTGTAACCTATAGATCGTGAGTTATTCTCTTTATCACTACGATCACATTAAGTGTTGATCATTATAGTTATTGTGATCATTACCTTAACATATAGATCATAGTTGTTCTATTTTCTTATAGATTATAGTTATTCTAATCAATCAATAACCTAAAGTCATTATATGTATTTAGTTTAGATCATAATTCTTCACTAGATCACTCATTCTACTTATATGTAACCTATCAAGATCGTGAGTTTTGTCTTTATCACTACGATCTTATTCAATATTGTCGATCATTATAATTGTTGTTGTCATTAACTTAACATATAGATCATAATTGTTCTATTTTCTTATAGATTATAGTTAATCTAATTGATCAATAACTAAAGTCATTATAGGTACTCAGTGTAAATCATATAGTTAATCTAGTTCATCAATAATATTATCGACCATTATAGTTATTTATAATATATTAAGAATTATTTTTTTACTAAGTTTCTTTAAATTATTTCAACAGTTGATTTGATTATTTTTTATTGTTAATGATAAATGTCTAACAAATAAGGACATATTTATAATACACAATGAAATTGTAAATTTATCAAGTTTCTTAATTTTTTCAAAGAGCTAGTTATCTCTATTATATATGGAAAGGGGTGGGAAACACCAAATAAGAAAGAGAAAAGAGAAAAATATATATACAAGATAACCCTAAAGATAACTCCAAAAAAATAAAAATAAGAGGCTAAAAAAATTAACTATAAAGATTTATTCCTTTAACAAAACTTTGTAAATAATTTTTACAAGATATAATTATATAACTTTGATAATGATTTCTACGCGTGCATATAAGACTAGCTTTTTTTATTAATTGACCTTGTGAAGCCTATGTATGAATTGTGATGTATTAATGTAAAATTAAGCAAAACAATATATTTGAGTAAATAAGTAAAAGTAAAAGAAGGGACACGGATTAGGTAAGCAAAGGATATTACATATACAAATAGTAAAATTTATCTATATACACTTTTGTTTTATATTAGACTATTATATTATACTAAGTAATATATCTAAGAAAACATCGAAAAAGTTACAAAATAGATTTGATTGCCAAGCCCAAAGGTTTAGTAACTCTTGGTCTTCAGCCACCTGTCTTGGAGTCTTCTTAGCTGCACACCACACACGCAAAAACATAAGTATTAAATAATTTATTTTGACAGCAGTACCAAATTGCAATAGATGGCCAAGAAGTAAATATAAAAATTAAAAACAGAGTTGGAACTTGGAACTAAAAAGAAAATAATTTTTTTAAAGAAAAAAAACTAAAACAGCGAACCTTTGTTTTGAAAAAGCTAAAACAGCCAACGTGGATGTATCTCGCTGTACTCTACTCTAAACCAGTAAACCTCATAAATAAAGCAACTCCCAAATTATAAAAAAAAAAATAGAAAAAAACCCCACATTCCACGTTTGCTTGCCATTTTATTCGAAAATTGGAATGGCTTAGCTTTACTTTCGTTGTACTCTCGTCGGAACATCAACGTGGATTGCTGTACTCTCGCCGGAAAAAATGTCCGGCAACACAACACTTAAAAATCACACCAATCGACTCGCCTTATCCTCCTCAATAAAAGCCCCAACAATTTAGCTCTTGATTTGGTGAATTATATATCCAATTTCCAGATCTAGGGTTTACCATTTGACTCCTAGATCTGAAATTTTCTCTCCTCCTTTGCCAAACTCGACACTTGATTGCCGACACTTTGTGGATACGCGTATCGACACCCATTCCCAGGCGTGTCGCGCGTCGTGTCGCGCGTCGTGTCGAGTAGACACGCGACACTCGAGGTGGAAGAGGGTGTCGGAGTAACACAGCTTACAAATAGCAACAACTAGCTATAAAACATTGATAATTCATAACAATGTACTAGAACACCATAGCATTTTAAAAAGAGGTGTAGATCTAATAGATCTGATTATTAAAATAAAAAGCTTAAAGAGAAAACAATCTGAAGCAGGCAGAGGTATGCCTCTCATGTCTCCAATTCCTTGAACTCCCTTATGCCTCTCTGTAATCACCTTGACTAAAGCAAAGGTGATCATCCAGTGTACCTCACACCTAATTACATGGTGTGCCTTCGCATACACTGGTCTCAAATATCGAAAAAGAGGCAGTATTATAGAGCAGAATTTAAGTCAGAAATACCTCTTCAACTGCCTTTTCTTAAGGCGTTCTGACTGCCTCAACGCCTTGATCTCTGCATGAGTTTCTCCTAATTCCCTATCCTTCTCTGCAGCATAAACACAAAAGTTTACATAAGATATCTAGAAAAGAATTATAAGAGAACATCATATTACAATTATAGAGATATTACTTCTGCTGCCATCTGACTATGCACCAGCTTATGATAACAAACATCCTACAGTTTGAAGGACGATCAAGTATAACTACGATTACTGGATCTAACGTGGGTATAATTGCTAAAAATAATTAATTTCAGTCTGCTACCCCATTCCCATATAAAAAGTGAAGGGAACTCAACCAAAGAGGTTAATGCTAGTTACAAGGCATATTATTGAAGGAAACTCAACTAAAGAGGTTAATGCTAGTTACAAAGAATATCATACATTTGTAAAATGCACAATTATTACTCGTGTCATATCAGGAAAATCTTACAGCAATACTAGGAAATGTAGCCAATATCTACATTCGTAAGCAAAACCAAATTCACACCCAAGCATTTTAGTGGCTTATACACAGCCAAGAGTTAACTAAAGCACTCTCATTTGGCATCATCCCCCCTTCACACCCCCAACCTTATCCTGCACAGCCCCCTTGCACACAAACACGCCCTACACAGCCCCCTCCAGACAAGCACACAAACACCCCCTGCACACAGCCCCCCTGCACAGAAACATACAAACACCCCAACTGCATAGCCCCCCTGCACATAGCCCCAATAGTCCCATTCTATCAAACTCTACCTAAATCGAACTAAAAAATCCAACATGTCCCTAAGCCAAAAAAAATCCTAGAAATCATCATAAAAAAGAACCAACTCCATTCAAATTATCATCAGCAAAATCAACAAAAAAAAACAGATCATTCAAATTCTCATCACCAAAATCTACCTAATTACTCATCATTAAAAAAAGAACAATGTTATTACGGATATATCAATTAAACAAAACCAATCAAGGCGTATAATTAAGCTCTTTATGCATATCAATAGAAAAAGTAAAAAGTGAAACATAATCGGCCAAATCCTAAATAGAAAAAGTCTAAAAAGTCTTGAACTCAACAAAATCGAACAAAACAACACAAAAATCAACAAAACTAACCCTAAAATAACAAGAATCAACCTTTCCTCTCGAAAAATAAAGCAGCAAGAAAATCCTCAGATGAAAAAAATCAAACAAAGACACAAATGAAACAACCCTAAAAACAACGAAATTACCAAATAAAAAAGCAAATGAAAAGGAAATAGATTAGATGTTGGATCCCTACCACAAATCAGACGGAACAAAGCAAAATTTTAGATGAACGTTGAACACCTAAAACAACAGAAGATCGGCCTTCAGCCCTTTCTGAATCTTTCTCTCTGGTGGTTGGCGTCGTGCACTGGTGGCTGGCGTGGTGTTGATGGTGAGAGATGAATAGGGAGGAGAAAGGAGAGAGGATTGTGGAGATGGTGGTGTTGTTGCTGGCGCTGAGAGAAGGAGATGAAGAGAGAGATGGCAGTGTTTATGGCGGTGCTAATGGCGGTAAAGATCGAAGAGAGGAGGAGAGGATGAGAGACGAGAATTGAGAGATGAAAGAGGGATGAGGAGAGAGATGGATTTCGCCGGTTAGGGTTTAATGGGAGGAGAGAGATGGTTGGGTGAGTGAGGTGAGAGATGAATGGCAGTGGAGTGTTTAGGTTTTTTAGGGTTATGTTGAGGAGAGAGAGTGACAGGAGATGGGTGTGGTAGGGTAAAATGAGAGAGGAGAGGGGGCATTGCTGTAACTGTTAGCGTGTTTAAGTGAAGCGAGAGATTTGGATGGATGTTGGGCCTGTCATTTTGGGCCGTAACTGATTCGGTTGGGACGAACCGGATCAATTAATGAAAACTGATCCGGTTTTCCTCCCAACCAGATCAGTTAATTGACCCAAAATTTAGTACCCATAATTTGGTGGATTTACTGCTCCGGTTTTGAGAGAACCGGATCAGTTTTGTTGTGTCATATAAGGTTTTTTCCACTAGTGTATGACTAGGAGTTCTAATCCTATTAGAACTAGGATATCATAAATCCTATTCCTACTAGGACTAGGATTACAACACAAGAATCCTAATAGAACTAGAAAACTACGAAGAGTCATAATGGATCTTGAACTCTATGAAAACCTTCAAGAAGCTTTGAAAATCACCATGATTCTTCCATGAGTATCCAAGAACAAGGATCCATATTTTCTCATGCATCAGAGCCAGGCCCAAAACCATGTTAAAGCAAGCTTATTTATTTGCATCAATGATCCAAAATCCAATTTTAAAGCCCAATTAATTATTCTTGATAATTAATTGTATTTTGAGCACACAAATATAATATTTTGAGCCCAATCCCTTGAAAATCCCGATTAATTATTCATGATAATAAATTGTATTTATTTATTATTTTGATAAATATTTTCAAGAATAAATTAATATTTTCAGAGATATTTTAAAGTAAAGATTTTAAGTTGAAATCAGATTTTATCTCGTAAAATAGCTGGTTTCCCGATATAAAGATAAAAGATAGAAATAATCTTTAGAAAACCGCGTTAAACAAAAAAGGCTGGCCAGATTAGTGATGCGCTCGGCGCACAGTCTGGATTACGCTCAGTGCACCACTTTGCACGTGACACGTGGCTTTGCGCGTCACGCACAACCGTGCTTCCAGCACAATCTTTTTCCGCAGAGCGCACTGCACATTCTTATCTTTTTTTTAATATTTTCCCTATAAATAAGATATTGATTTTCCGGATCTAAAAAACACTAAAAAAACACGCTTTACATCCGAATACTTGCATCTCTCAAGGCGAAAATACTCTCATACTTTCGTACTTTCCTACTCATACACACAAACCTATAAACACATACTTTGACTTTGACCGATCTTCATAAGTTTTCATTGAAAGACTTCACGATTGCTCCTCCCGAAGGTTGTTATTCCCTCAGACCTAAACCACAGCAGTAATTTCTGAGGGTTCTTAAAGCTTTCTTATTTATTTTATTGAAGTTACTAACGATTTCATTCATGATGTAGATCTTTAATAAAAAAATCGTTCTTTTGTACATTCAAATCTCTACTCCTTCTTTCTTATTTTCTTATATATTTTTATGATTATCCAGCTTATGTTTTCATCACCATCATGTTACTATTGCAAATCAAGACCTAAGAAATTGTTCTAACGTCAAATCAGATAATTTGGACAACTTATTAGGCGCCCAGTAATATTGATAGCTTAATAATGTGTCACTACAAAAAAGTAGTCTTTTATGTGTTTTACGAACCAACCTAGACTAATCTTTTTTAGGGTACTTAAAAATATTATGTGGTTGTTCTTTTGCATAAAACTTGCTATGTATCGTATTAAGTAGAGGCCAGCAATGGGCGAACATGGTTCATGACCGTGTTCGTACCCTCACCCCGAACCCAACTTTTGGTTTTTGACCAACTATAGAGTCATGACGGGGAAATCTACATTGGATAAGTCCGTAAGTTGTCCCTACGATTTTCCAGTATCCAATTAGGTTTATGAGTCCTCCTTTCAAGACTCGTTAGCGAATTCAAATTTTTTTTTTAATAAAACCTTAACAATGGGGTAGTCAAATACACGCTCATACCGCGTAGGCAAATAAAATCACGCCTACAGTTCCCGAAAGGGGGGCAAAAAAAAATGTTACAAGTATTAAGAAACAACGGAAGTATTAAATTATATACAATGATCGAGCATCGCCGGAACCAACAACTGGTTCGTTGTTATAAGAGTTTTGCCTAATTCAAATCTGTTCAAAACATTTTTAATTTAAATCATTGAAAAACGTAGGATATATAATAAAAATAATGTAGTACAATTAGTGAATAACGTAGTTTTTTTTATATTGAAACCAAAACCATCACTGTTATAATATACTTATAATAAGTTCATATGTTTGGTTCTTGCATACAATTTTTTTTTATAAAATATAATATTTTTTTTTTTGGTAAGTAAGAAATTGTATTGCAACAAAACTAGAAAATTTACAACCTATAAAATATAATATTATTTAGGAAAAATTTCAAAAAACTACCTTTTATAACCAACTTTTTTCAAAAAACTACCTTTTAAAAATTTTCTTTCAAAAAACTACCTTATATAACATATTCCTTTCAATATACTAGCATGTTACGTTTATATTTAATACTAATCAATAAATGATAATCGCCCTAGGTGTTGCTGCCGATGGAGTAGCGAGAAAAGAAGAGAGAAACGATAGGGGAGGAAAGAATAGCAATTTATGGTGACTCAATTATTAGTGATTAAACCCCATTTATGGTAAAATGGTAGTATGTTGAAACAAATTTGTTATATAAGGTAGTTTTATGAAAGAGAATTTTTAAAAGGTAGTTTTTTGAAAAAAATTGATTATAAAAGGTAGTTTTATGAAATTTTCCCTATTATTGAATATACCTTTTATGAAATTTTCCCTATTATTGAAAAAAATTGATTATAAAAGGTAGTTTTATGAAATTGATTAAGTACCTTTTATACTACCTTTTATATTAATAAGATTATTACTTTGTCTATGTGGTGACATTTTAGTACCTTGTCTCTATGTTACTCACTCACGGATTAAGTGTCTACTCGGATACGGGTGCCTAAGCATCCGACTCTGCTGTTTTGTAGAAGTCAAGTTTTTTGTTTAAAATGAAGTATCCAAGTGAAGTTCGTGTCGGACACGACACGACACCCGATTTTTGAGGTAAATGAAGGTGTCGGAGTAACATAGCCTTGTCTTCATGTGTTGTGTGATCGTGATCACTTTTCTTTGGAAAATAATTTGGCCTTCGTTTATTATCATAACTTGATTAAGAAAAATCTTTAGAAAGGGCTGACATTTTTGTGCCTGTAGTTATTATTGTTGCGCATATGACTAATCATTATTTGACCTTTATTTCTAACATTGTAAAAGTCTAGCTCCCCATGAGGTTTGCTTTAATGCGCTTGTTAAAGGGATGGTAGTGTGATGAGATTTCACTAAAATGGGGTTTTCCTCGTAGGAATGTCGATGAGTTTTTAGGAATAATCGTACTCCATGATCTAAATTGCAATATGAAAAGGACAATCAAACATTGGTAGATCCATATTCATAGGTTTACCGCACTCCCCATGCATCCTCAGGGAATAATGTGCTTGGTCTTGTATTCTGAATGGACTTGGGGGCAAGAGTACAAGTATGACAAAATCACTAAAACTTGTGTGTAAACTGTAAAATATCCTCTACTACCTTTGCTAGCTCCTCCAAACAACGGAAAAAGTAATTAATTTGCCAAGCAATAAGACTTGTCACCCTAATATATTAGTGGAGAGGTTTTAATATAAGTTCTCATGAAAAACTAAGAATTAAATCAACCTTTTAAGAGGTGCTTTCCAATATTTTACTCTGAGGAATTTGCGTGTTCAATTATGAATCTTATTATGTGATACACACATATATATATATAGTTCACATTAATCTTTTAATGATTATAGTTGTGAGAAAAGGGATATGAACATATGATAATTAATAAGAATCAAATAAATCACATTGGCAACATCATGATTCACATATTTATAATTAAAGGGAGACAAGAAAAAGTTGGATTTAAGAATTATAACAAGAAATATTTACTCAAAACATTTTTATGCTCATATTATACTCAATAACTTTATTTTGTAAACATGTTAAAATAGTAAAACTTATCTTTACAATCTATATTTGCCATAATTTCATTTATGTGATTGTGATATTAAATATTATTATTATTGTAAGTTTAAGGCTTAGTTTTGAAAAGTGCGTAGAGAGGCGATCCTAGACAGTACAAAGAAGAAATCTCTTTAGACTTGGCTCACTGGCCCTATGACATGTGCTTTTCCTAAGTTGATATGTAAAAAGATGTCCAAAAGTTTCTGAAATTAAATCTTTTTTGGGCTAGAAGATTCCACTTGAAGCAATTGCCCTAAGGTAATTTCGATTCTTCAGCTTTAACCTTGATTAAAAGCTCTGATATGGAAAACAACCCTTGTACTCAGTTGTACTGCATTGCTGCAATTGATGGTCGTTGATTTGCTAGGTAAAGCAAGCCATCTTTCAGCAATCTTCGGCGCTCTAGCACCATAGCCTTTAGAGGTCGTTGACGGTCCAGCATTGCCGAGTCAGTTTTCTCCTTCTTAATTTTCGAACTTGTCCCCTGTTGCGCTTTTTCTCCCCACATCTCTCTTTCTTTCTCTTCATGGTCCATACTGTATGATTATAAGTACTCTAAGCGGAATTTCATGAATCATATTCATAAGCACTTAAAACAGGATCTCATGCATATACATTCAAGGATCACATAATAGTTAAGAATTAACCTTTGACGCGTGATTTCCACAAAGCTCTTCGAGATCCGGAGATAGAACCGCAATTGAGATTCCTCTACTAGGTCCACGAATCCAGATCAATCCTCCACCAATGCTAGTTGGAAGGAAGAGGGACTCTTCTACTTCTTGGAGCAGTATTACGTAACTTTGAAAGAGAGAGAAAAGAGGAGAGAGAAAATAATGAGAGAATAAACTGACTGCTTTATTTTCTCACCCCACACCTAATTATAGGAACTAATTAGGTTAGGAGTCCTCTCCTTTTATTTCTCCTTGGCCGGCCACTCCTAGAGTCCTACATGGGCTCTAGGTCATTCTTTTATTGATCCGGATTGTGTAAGTGTGACCTTTGTAGGATCCATCTATTTGGGCTTCGGGATTATTATTATCTAAACCTGAAGTTCTATAGCATCCTCTAGCAAGGCATATAGACGACCCAATTTAATGAATTTATTATCTCCATAATATGATCCATGTTATATTTAGTAATTGCATTAGAGTCAAGGACACAATTCCTTCAATCTCCCACTTGTCCGAGACGAGTGTGCAATCTTCAAATTCCTTTAGTCTCTTAGTGTCCAATTTGATAGTATGACCATATTACTATATCATCCATACTAGTCTTCAAATTAATCCTTGAAATCCGAGTTCGAATTGACAAACAAATGATCATCATATAATTCATTTGAGCACCACCATGCATTTTTCAATTCTCACTCTCCAAGGGGCCAAGACACCCTTCCTATCTCATATAGGAGGACTTTTCAATCTTGTGGCAACCAAAACTCCCACTCAACTTTTAGCACAACCCGAACACTGCCTTTATAGTCCCCTTTTACGGCATGACGTTTGACAGCATCAAAGTTATACCAATCATTAGGCTAAGTAGTGTTCCACTCATGTCTTAGGAATCCACTAATATAATTACGAAGTTATAGAAACTTCTAAGTAGGTCTGTTCGATCATGTATCAACTATACATGTCCATATGATTGACTAAACATCTCCATGTTCCCATAGCCCATGAAACCGTGCTATCAATCAATCTTATATGCTAATCCTTTAATAAGTCATTTATGTCCAATTTAACGACTTAGATTAGGAACTATAATATTCTATGAATTCTGTTCACTTATGGTGTTTCATTCATCAAATCACATATTTGACAAAACCATTGAATTCAAGATATATTTTGGACATTTTATTTAATACCAAACCAAAATTAAATAAGATAAAATTTTATTTCTCATAAACATAAAATAGCAAACCATGTCTCTACATTGTAATAAGTTTCTCTAAACCTAGTACAATCTAAAGCCACTCTAACATTTGCTTCAAGCCTATAGCCCTAGCGTGACACTCATGCTTGGGTTGAGGTAGTGGTTTAGTGAGAGGATCAGCCACATTCTCATCCGTGTGAACTTTGCAGATCCTGACATCCTTCCTGTCAACAATCTCCCTAATGAGGTGATACTTCCTCATTACCTGTTTGGATTTGTTATGTGATCTCGGTTCTTTTGCTTGCGCAATAGCACCATTGTTATCACAGAACAACTCAATCCCTTCCAGTGCACTAGGTATAATATCCAGCTCTGTCAAGAACTTCTTCATCCAAACTGCTTCTTTAGCTGCTTCAACCGCTGCTAAATATTCTGATTATGTCGTAGAGTCTGCTACAGTGCTTTGCTTTGAGCTCTTCCAACTCACTGCTCCTCCATTTAGACAAAAGACGTACCCTGACTGAGAACGGTAATCATCTCTGTCGGTTTGGAAGCTCGCATCAGTATAACCTTTAACAACCAACTCACTTTCACCTCCATAGACTAAGAACATGCCTTTAGTTCTTCTCAATTACTTAAGGATGCTCTTAGCTGCAATCCAGTGTGCTTCCCCTGGATTTGCTTGGAACCTGCTACACATGCTCAAGGCATATGCAACATCTGGACGAGTACTTATCATGGCATACATGATAGATCCTATAGCCGAAGCATAAGGAATGCTACTCATTTGCTTCAACTCATCAGGCTCAGTCGGGCACTGACTCTTGCTAAGCGATATGCCATGTGACATGGGAATGAATCCTCTCTTCGAGTTTTCCATGTTGAACCTTGCAAGAACTTTATCAATATAAGTTTCTTGACTTAGTCCAATCATCCTTCGAGACCTATCTCAATGGATTTTAATTCCCAGTATGTACTCAGCTTCTCCAAGGTCCTTCATGGAGAAACAACTTTTCAACCATTCCTTGACTAACTCAAGCATTGGTATGTCATTTCCCATGAGTAGTATGTCATCTACATACAATACCAAGAAGACTAAGCTGCTCCCACTAAACTTCTTGTAAACACAAGACTCTTCTTCGCTTTTGATGAAACCAAATTTCTTGATTGCCTCATCAAATCGAAGATTCCAGCTCCGAGATGCCTGCTTCAATCCATAAATGGATCTCTTAAGCTTGCAAACCCTTTTAGGATTTTCTAGATCCTCAAAACCCTCAGGTTGTGTCATGTACACATCCTCATTTAAGAACCCATTCAAGAATGCTGTTTTGACATCCATCTGCCAAATTTCATAATCATAAAATGCAGCAATCGCTAAAAGTATCCGAATTGACTTAAGCATTGCTACTGGAGAAAAGGTCTCATCATAGTCTATACCATGAATTTGTCTGAATCCTTTTGCAACCAGTCTTGCTTTATAGACATAGACATTCCCATCTTTGTCTGTTTTCAATTTGAACACCCACTTGCATCCAATAGGGTTAACCCCATCAGGCAAGTCGACCAGGGTCCAAACTTTATTCTCAGACATGGAGTCTAACTCGGATTTCATGGCCTCAAGCCATTTCTCAGAGTCTGGGCTCGTCAAAGCTTGTTTGTAGGTAGTAGGTTCTGAATTCTCCAAAATCATAATTTCAGAGTTTTCAGTTAACAGGAAATCAACCAACCTCTTGTTTGGAATCCTTTCTCTACTAGACCTACGCGGGGCCTGAGCATAAAGAGAAATGTTCTCTTCAACTTCTTGAAGATCTTCGCTTGAATTAGATTCAAGTGGGACGGTAGGAGGTTCACGCGTTGAAT
Source organism: Beta corolliflora (assembly GCA_947648045.1). NCBI lineage: Eukaryota > Viridiplantae > Streptophyta > Magnoliopsida > Caryophyllales > Amaranthaceae > Beta > Beta corolliflora. Next base: position 1,235,777 of record CANSZD010002963.1, read on the forward strand.
ACGTCATCTCCTGAACTAGACTTTCGTCTTGTCGGGCCGTCTCTGACATGGTGTGAACCACATCCAATCATTGCTCATCTCGAATTTCTTCGAGAATTATTTTACTCCCACTTGTCTTTCTAGAAACAAATTCCTTTTCAAGAAAGACACCATCACGAGCAACAAACACTTTGTTCTCTTGACGGTTATAGAAGTAATAACCCCTTGTCTCATTTGGGTATCCCACAAAGAGACATTTATCTGACTTGGGTGCAAGTTTGTCTGAAAGTAAACGTTTTACATAGACCTCACATCCCCAGATATCTTAAGAAAAGACAAGTTTGGAGTTTTTCCATTCCATAACTCATATGGAGTCTTTTCTACAGTCTTTGACGGGCTCCTGTTTAGTGTGTGTGCAGCTGTTTCGAGAGCATATCCCCAAAAGGAAATCGGAAGATCAGCAAGACTCATCATTGATCGAACCATATCCAATAAGGTCCGATTTCTCCTTTCAGATACACCATTTAACTGCGGTGTTCCTGGTGGAGTCAATTGTGAAAGAATTCCACAACCCTTCAAATGATCATCAAACTCTTGGCTCAAATACTCGCCACCACGATCGGATCGCAGTGCTTTAATTGTCTTACCAAGTTGATTTTGTACTTCATTCTGGAACTCTTTAAATTTATCAAAAGATTCCGATTTATGTTTCATTAAGTAGACATATCCATATCTACTCAAATTATCAGTGAAGGTAATGAAGTAATTAAACCCTCCCCTTGCCTTTGTGCTCATAGGACCACAAACATCTGTATGTATGAGGCCCAAGAGATCGCTGGCCTTTTCACCTTTTCCAGTAAACGGTGACTTTGTCATTTTCCCCATCAAGCATGATTCACATACATCAAATGATTCAAAATCAAATGATCGAAGATTGCCATCCTGTTGTAACTTTTGGATGCGCTTTTGGTTTATATGACCCATTCGACAATGCCAAATGTAGGTTAGGTTTGATTTATTTGATTTTTGTTTCTTGCTATCTATGTTATAGACTTGTAATGACCTATCAAGCACATATAAGCCATTTATCAATTTAGCACTAGCCTAGAACATATTATTGTAAGAAATGGAACAACATTTGTTCTTAATTTCAAAACAAAACCCTTCAGAATCCAATACAGAAATAGAAATTATGTTCTTAGTTATCGAAGGAACAAAATAACAATTATTTAATTCTAAAACAAAGCCAGATGGCAAATGCAGACTATAGCTTCCTATGGCAAGTGCATAAACCCGTGCTCCATTTCCAACACGAAGCTCTACCTCGCCCTTTGCCAGCCTCCTACTTCTTTTTAGTCCCTGCACATCATTAACTATGTGAGAACCACAGCCGGTATCCAATATCCATAAAGAAGTAGAAGTCAAATTGATTTCTATAACAAATATACCTGAAGTGGAAGCCCCATACTTCTTTTCCTCCAAGTATAGAGGGCAGTTCCTCTTCCAGTGTCCTATCTTGTGACAATGGAAGCACTTGCTTTCCGCGGCCACCTTTGGCTTGGTGGTTGGCTTAGGTTTTTCAGCAACAACGGCAACTTGCTTGCCTTTGTCCTTCTTTCCTGCCCATTTCTTCTTAAAACCCTTTCCCTTCTGAACCATTAGAACCTCTTTCTTTGGTTCTTTAGGGATATTCCTCTCAGCATTGACCAACAACCCGTTCAACTCTTGCAAAGTCTTTTCAGACTCATTCATGTTGAAGGTCATCCTGAACTGATTAAAGTTGTCAGGCAATGAGTGGAGAATAATGTCAGTAGCCAACTCAACCCTGTAAGGGAATCCAAGTCGTTCCATGTTTTCGAAAAGACCCATCATAGCGATAACATGGGGACCAACAGCTTGACCCGGCTTCATGTGACATTCTAGTATCTCCCTATTGGTCTCATACCGCTCAACTCGGGCCTGTGTTTGAAACATAGCCCGCAGCTCTTGCATGATGGTATAAGCATCCTTGGTTTCGAACCTCCTTTGGAGGTCCGGCTCCATAGTTGCTATCATCAAGCAAGTGATCGGTACAGACCTATCATTGGCCTGCTTAGCACGACGTTTGTCGACTTTAGACGACTCATCAGTAGTCACAGGAAGTGGGGTTTCTAAGACATCATCTTGACCCTCAGACCTCAATACGAGTCTTAAGGTTCTTTCCCAGTTGATGAAATTTTCACCATTCAGTCTGTCCTTTTCAAGGAAAGGACGAATGTTGAAAACAGACTTGTTGTTGTTGTTAGACATAGTATCTACAGACATAATAAAACAAAGTTCAATATTATGTTTATAAAACAACCTAAAACATGCAAAGGTTTCTAGGTTGATCACCTATTCAATTTTAATGTCCCATTTGAATAAGTGAATACAAGATCCTATTAACATGCAACACTAAGCAGACAGAGGCCTTATCTTAACGTTACATTCTCAAGGTAAGTAAACTCCTTTACTAATTATAACAATTTATAATTCTTGTTTAGATTGGTAAACATCGCATGCTTAACTATCTCTTGCTTCAAAACCCAAAACGCTTTTGATGATTTTGTTAAGGATAACCAAACTAAGTAGTAAAATTCGCAATTTTACCTTATCTCCCAAAATTAATGATAATACCCTGCGGAGGCATGACCTATTACTATTAATTAAGGGTTAATAATCACTTTATGTTTGGAAAAGCTAACCTTAATATTTGCGGGACCTAAGTTTATTATGTTGTTATGAATTAGTGAACTCTAGCGCATTGATAACCAACATACAATAAACTTATAAGCATTTTAAATAATAATAAAATGCAAAAATAAATATGATCTAGCATGACCCCTAATCCTAAGAACTAAGCATCATGGGCTCCTCCTTGGACTCTTCATGGATCTCCATCCATGTTAGCCATGGGCCTTCTCTTGATGGGCTCGTCTTTGGATTACATAAGTATCAAAATAATTTAAATAGTATCTAAATTAAATAAATTACAAAAATACTTAACGATACGCAGATCGTATTTAAATTACAAGAATACATCACGATACGCAGATCGTATTTTCTAACTTAAATGTGGGCCATACTAGTCATTCATAGCAATTATATCAAATATAAAATGCCACATCATAATATCACATATTATTCTTGCCATCAATCAAAATATCAAATATTCTTAATTATAGCAAGTAGATAAAATATTTAAGTAATTCCTAACCACCTAAAGATTCTATCCTAGAATATCTAGCCTACTAATTTTAATTAGATTAAAAAATAAAATTATGGAATTAATTTATGACCCAGTCAAAATTAACATAATCAACATAATTGGAATTTGCTTAATCTTCTCAACAAAAAAGATTTTCAAAGTTTCAAAAACAAATCCAATTATCAGAAATTTTAAAAGAAAACAAAAAAAAAATTTGAAAGAAGCGTGGAGTACGACCGGACCCGGCGACAAGGTTGCCGGTCTCGACTCCCACGCGCCGGCCTTTGCGGCAGAACTCCGGCCACCCTCGTCAACCCTTTTCCACCGGAAACCGCCAGCAACTGCACCAGCGAGCCGACGCCAGCAAGAGACGCCCAGCGCCAGCCAGCCAACAGCGTCGCACGCGTGGCTGCTGCAGTGACTCCCTCGCCGACTGCTTTCGGCAGACCACCGTGGCTGCTCCTCTTCCTCCTCCTTAATTTTTTTTTTATTTATTTATTGAAGGAAATTAAAATTACAACATTTGCAAATTAATTTAGTGATCTTAATTAAATTAAACATAAACCCTTTTATGCCTAATTCAGAAAATTAAATCAAAATCTCCATTTTAATTAATTTTAGGGTTATTCACATAAATTAATCTCTAATTCATATAAAACTCTTTTCACATGAATTAATTTTCATACATAAACAAATTTAAACATGAAAATCAGATTAATAATATGAACTTAATATTCGAAATAAAATCAGAATTTAAATTTCGAAAATTAGGGTTGAATTTTCAAAAATTCGGCCACTCTTTATTGAAAAATTAAGCAATTAAATCTCCATTTAATCAATTCCAATTAATTATTCATTCCACAATTCAATTCCTCCCCTTAATCAAATTAAAATTAGTCATGAACACATCAAAATAAATCTAATTATTATGACCAAAAAATTATATGCAAGAGGCTAAAACTGATACCACTATATGATTATAAGTACTCTAAGCGGAATTTCATGAATCATATTCATAAGCACTTAAAACAGGATCTCATGCATATACATTCAAGGATCACATAATAGTTAAGAATTAACCTTTGACGCGTGATTTCCACAAAGCTCTTCGAGATCCAGAGATAGAACCGCAATTGAGATTCCTCTACTAGGTCCACGAATCCAGATCAATGCTCCACCAATGCTAGTTGGAAGGAAGAGGGACTCTTCTATTTCTTGGAGCAGTATTACGTAACTTTGAAAGAGAGAGAAAATAATGAGAGAATAAACTGACTGCTTTATTTTCTCACCCCACACCTAATTATAGGAACTAATTAGGTTAGGAGTCCTCTCCTTTTCTTTCTCCTTGGCCGGCCACTCCTAGAGTCCTACATGGGCTCTAGGTCATTCTTTTATTGATCCGGATTGTGTAAGTGTGACCTTTGTAGGATCCATCTATTTGAACTTCGGGATTATTATTATCTAAACCTGAAGTTCTATAGCATCCTCTAGCAAGGGGTATAGACGACCCAATTTAATGAATTTATTATCTCCATAATATGATCCATGTTATATTTAGTAATTGCATTAGAGTCAAGGACACAATTCCTTCACATACATGTCACCCTTTTCTTTCTTCTCTCTTCATCTTTTTTGGGACACCAGAGCTCCATAAAACGTGCTTTGCCTACGAGATGCGAGCGCCTTCATCTTTTGCTTGGCCCCTTCGCTTGATACGTACAAAAAAGATATTGGAGGGACTTTTGACTTCTACACAATTTTCATGTCCCTCCTTTTATGATGAACAGTGAGTTATGATAGAGAAGTCGAAGGCATGCTTACTGCACTACTGGCTCCTTCAGTAATTTGGCTTTCATGTGACTCTCTCTCTCCCTCTTTTTCAAGGCTTTTCTTTGTGCACCAATATCACTTGAATATGGGGCTTATCTATTGGAAATTTTATACCACATAAGCAGAAAAAATAAATGCAGTCAAATGTAAAAGTGCGCTTCGCCTACCGGATGCGTATGCCTTCACTTTGCCCCTCGCGCCTAGGCTCAAGGGACCAGTTGCTGTTGGAGTTTTTAATAGAAACTTTAAGTTTGCTTCAAAAGAATATGAAGAGTCATTTTTTCCTATTGTCCCACATTGAAAGAATATGAGGGAAGAGTAAGGTTTATAACCATTACTCTTCCTCTACCCTTTGAGTTGAGTAGCAATGAGGCTTTTAGTGGGTAAGTGGTGATGTGTGATTGCCACACGCGCGCGCCGCCGCCGCCCGCCCGGACCGGGCCAGGGCCATGGGGCTTGGGCTTTGGGCTTTGGGCTTTGGGCTTTGGGGAATAAACTTAACTTAACTATAGTTTTGGGTCAGAATTATGTTGGCATTTTTTGACCGTTTTTAATCAGTCTTAAGTTACCGTTTTTTCCCTTAATCTCTCTTTTAATGCCGTTTTCTCCCTTAATCACTCTCCTGATTTTCGGCCATGACTCTTCCCATGATGTGACCGTTTTTCCCACGATTTCAGCCATGTTCTGATTTCGTCTGGGTTTCTTGGCTCTATAAATACCAGTGTTCTGGTATTCTCGAAACACACAGAAACACCTTTACTTCTCCTCTCTTTCTTCCTCTATTATTCTGGGCAGTATTCAAGAACGTTCTTAATCTGTTTTTCTGTCAACACCGGAAAGGCAGAAACCGTGTATCCCTGGAGGTTGATTGCTGTGAGTCCGTGTGTTGTTGCGGGGCAAATTCAACTTTAGGGCAGTGATCTTCTCACGCCACGGTGGTCAGTTAAGTGTGTCAATTTTGTTACCAGTTTTTGTTCCTACTTTCTAAAGTTGAATTTTATAGTTTTTATCTATTTTACGGAACTATGGCTGGTGAAAAATCTGATGAACCTATGCGTATTAATGCTGTGCCTATTACCAATCCGTTTATTCCTGACATGTCTAAGTTAGATCCGTTTGATGGAAAAAATTATAAAATGTGGTCTGATAAGATGGAATTCTTTTTGGGTCAAATTGGGGTAGATTATTGTTTGTCTGCTGATACTGCTCCTGAGAATTCCAGTAGGGATTTTGTTAAAGATAATAAGACTTGTCGTGGGATGTTACTACATTATATGACTTCTGCCCTATACATGATTTATAGTAAGTCTAAAAATGCTAAGGATATTTGGGATGCTTTGAATACTAAGTATGGTACTGATGATTTTGGGACTAAAAAATATGCTTGTAGTCGTTGGTTGAAGTTTTCTATGTCTGATGATAAACCTGTATTAGATCAAGTTCATGAGTATGAACATTTGTGTGCTGATATTGTGGCTGAGGGTATGGCTATTCCTGATATGTTCCAAGCCAATTGTTTACTTGAGAAATTACCTCTGTCTTGGGAAAAATTTGTGCATTCCTTAAAACATAGGCAGAAAGACTTTACCCTTCAGGAATTAGTTTCCCACATTAAGATTGAGGAGCAGAACCGTATCCAAATCAAAGGGAAATCTGTTGATCATTCTTCCTCTTACGCTAATCTTGTGGAAAACAAAGTCTTTGCAGGTAAAGGACCAAAAGGTAAGGGTCCTAATCGGTTTCATGGTACAAGGCGTAATTATAACAACTTCAAGGGAAAAGGTCAGTTTAAGGGAAATTGCTTCGTGTGTGGTAAGTATGGGCATGCTGCCAAGGATTGCCGTCTAAGAAAGGAAGCTCCAAACAAAGCAAAAGACAACAAAGCTCAAGCCAACCTTCTTTGAAGACGACATTATTCTTTGCTTGTGGTGTCCGAGGTCAATCGGTAAGCAATGTTCTTTGAATGGATCGTTGATACTTGGTGCAACCCGTCACATCTCGCGCCAATAAGGAAATGTTCCAGGACTACATCAATGTTTTGAAGGAGAATGCGTCTTCATGGGCAATTCAAGCCTTTGTGAGTGTTCTAGGCAAAGGAAAGGTTTTCCTGAAATTAACTTCCGGGAAAACCATTGCTTTGCAGAATGTTTTGCATGTTCCCGACATCCGCAGAAACCTCATTTCTGGTTCCCTTTTAAACAAAGCTAGAATTAAGTTAGCTTTTGAATCTGATAAACTTGTATTAACCAGAAATGGTGTTTTTGTGGGTAAAGGCTTTTGTAATGCTGGACTTTTTGTTTTGGATGTTGTAATTGATAATAAGAACTCTCATGCTTCCGTTTATATTCTTTGAGTCCTGTTTCTTTATGGCTATCTAGACTAGGTCATGTGAATGTTGCATCTGTTAAAAGACTTAAACAACTTAGTCTTATTCCTGACTTTAGCAATACATCTTTTGAGAAATGTGAAGTATGTGTAGAAGCTAAGCACCCTAAGAAAGCATTCAATAAAAATGTATCTCGTTCCTCTACTTTATTAGAGTTAGTCCATAGTGACTTAGGTGACTTTAAGAATTCCATGAGTAGGGGAGGAAAAAAAATATTTTATTACATTTGTTGATGACTTTTCTCGTTATACTAAGGTTTATTTATTGAGTTCTAAGGATGAGGCTGAAGAGAAATTTCTAATTTATAAAGCCGAAGTTGAGAACCAATTGGACCTTAAGATTAAGAGGGTGAGATCAGATAGGGGTGGGGAATATGATGGAGTTTCCCTTAAGAAATTTTGTGAGTCTAATGGGATTATTCATGAGGTTACAGCTCCCTATACACCTGAGCAAAATGGAATAGCTGAGCGGAAAAATAGGACTCTTAAGGATATGATGAATGCAATGCTTATTAGTTCAGGTATGCCTACTAACATGTGGGGTGAGGCTATTTTATCTGCTTGCTATGTTCTTAATCGAGTTCCCCATAAGAAGTTAGATAAGACTCCCTATGAATTGTGGAAAGGCTTCAAGCCTAATTTGGGTTACCTCAAAGTGTGGGGGTGTTTGGGTAAGATTGGACTTCCTGACTTTCAAAGGAGTAAGATTGGACCTAAGACTGTAGATGGTATCTTTATTGGTTATGCTTCTAACAGTGCTGCATATAGACTCATTCTTAAGGATGCTTCTGGTTTTGGTCCTATTAGAGAATCAAGGGATGTTGAATTCTTTGAGCATGTTTTTCCTATGAAAGTTAGTATATCATCATACTTTCTGCTTGCATCTTCTTCTACTTTGCATCATGACATTGCATCATCTAGTGAGACTTTAGAACCTAGAAGGAGTAAGAGAGCTAGAATTGAGTCTAGTTTCGGACCGATTTTATTACTACCTTTCTAGCTGAAAAAGAGTGTTTAGATGAGCAAGATGTCAATGTGCTTGTATTGGAAGAGAACCCGAGAACCTATCTTGAGGCCATGAGATCTCGTAGACTCAAGTTTTTGGTTAGAGGCTATTAACGGTGAAATCGAGTCTATTATGAGTAATAATACTTGGATTTTGTCGGACCTTCCTAGAGGTTGTAAGGCCCTAAGTAGTAGATGGATCTTTACAAAGAAATGTAAGCTTCGATGGGTCTTTAGACAAATATAAGGCTAGACTTGTTGTTGGAGGGCATCGCCAAAAACACGGTTTAGACTTCTTTGATACTTATTCTCCTGTGACTAAGGTAGCCACCATTAGAGCGTTAATTGCACTTGCATCTATTCATGATTTGATTGTGCATCAAATGGATGTGAAAACCGCATTTTTGAATGGTGAGTTAAATGAGGAGATCTATATGAAGCAACCTGAAGGATGTGAGGTTCCTGGTCAAGAGGACAAGGTATGCAAGCTTATTAGATCTTTGTATGGTTTAAAACAAGCACCAAAACAATGGTATGATAAATTTCATCAAACTATTACTTCAAATGATTTTTTGGTAAATGATTCTGATGCTTGTGTTTATTCCAAAGTTGATGAGCTTGGTTGTGTTTTCATATGTCTATATGTGGATGATATGTTAATCTTTGGGACCAATATAGACGTAGTAAATGCAACTAAGAGTTTCCTAAATTCTTGTTTTGAGATGAAGGATTTAGGAGAGGCTGATGTTATTCTTGGAATAAAGATTACTAGAACGTCATATGGGATATCTTTAAATCAATCTCATTATGTTGAGAAAATATTAAAGAAGTTTGATCAATTTGATTGCATTCCCGTGAAAACCCCATATGATTCTAGTATTCATTTGAAAAAGAATAAGGGTGATAGTATATCCCAAGAACAATATGCAAAAATAATTGGTAGTGTAATGTTCTTGATGAATTATACTAGACGTGATATAGCTTATGCTGTTAGTAGATTGAGCAGGTATACTCATAGTCCTAATCGAGAGCATTGGGTTGTCTTGATTAGATTGTTGAAGTACCTAAAAGGCACTATCAATTGGGGTCTACATTATCAAAGGACACCTTGTGTCCTTGAAGGATTTTGTGATGCCAATTGGGTGTCAGATAATGATTAAATTCAATCTACTAGCGGTTATGTTTTTACTCTTGCTGGTGGAGCTATATCATGGAAATCATCAAAGCAAACATGTATTGCTAAATCTATCATGGAATCTGAATTTATTGCTTTAGAATTGGCAGGTCAAGAAGCTGAATGGATAAGGAGTTTGCTTGCTGATATTCCATTGTGGGGAAGCCGGCTCCATCGGTTTCTATGCGGTGTGACTCGCATAGCGACAATTGGGGTAGCGAATAATCAAGCCTATAATGGCAAGAGAAGGCATATTCGCTTAAGGCATCTTTGTAGTTAGAAATTTAGTTAAAAATAATGTGTTGTCACTCGAGTATGTAAAGTCGGAGAGGAATATTGCGATCCTCTTACCAAAGGCCTTTGTAGAAAAATGGTGCTGGAGTCAGCACAAGGAATGGGTTTAAAGTCTATTGTGGAGTGAATTGTGGTGGATACCCTTCTTAGGAATTCCTAAGTTCAAAGGGTCTAACGAAATCACAAAAGAACTCAAGTTGTTGATACTACTACCATTCCTAGTAAAAAAAGTGATGTAGTATTTTATTTCATTATACTGTTATATGCGTGAGGTTGAGCTTATAGCTCTTAATAAGTTCATAGCCTTACTTAAGGTGGTTTGTGACAGTACAAACTTGATGAACTTACCTATGTGAATGTGGGGGTTACGCCCAATCCCCTATGAGAGTCAAAAGGCTTAGACTCTCTAGAGCATTCATGAGAATCCAGGTTAATTGTGGGGCACTGATATTACAATTGCGAGAACGTTTCTTGTTTTGAAAAAGGTTGAGTGCGCATCTATGGTTTGCTAACCTCATGATAGGTTCAAAGAGAAATCTACCTTTTATGACAGTTTGACATATTTGTATGCACTAAGTGTCAATTCAAGTCCATAAGACATTGATACTTCAAAACCTAGTATCTATTGCCCAGATCATCTTTTTCAGCCCCTTTTCTTTCTGTTTTCTTCTTTTGAATCATGTGGGGGATTGTTGGAGTTTTTAATAGAAACTTTAAGTTTGCTTCAAAAGAATATGAAGAGTCATTTTTTCCTATTGTCCCACATTGAAAGAATATGAGGGAAGAGTAAGGTTTATAACCATTACTCTTCCTCTACCCTTTGAGTTGAGTAGCAATGAGGCTTTTAGTGGGTAAGTGGTGATGTGTGATTGCCACACGCGCGCGCCGCCGCCGCCCGCCCGGACCGGGCCAGGGGCTTGGGGCTTGGGCTTTGGGCTTTGGGCTTTGGGGAATAAACTTAACTTAACTATAGTTTTGGGCCATAATTATGTTGGCATTTTTTGACCGTTTTTAATCAGTCTTAAGTTACCGTTTTTTCCCTTAATCTCTCTTTTAATGCCGTTTTCTCCCTTAATCACTCTCCTGATTTTCGGCCATGACTCTTCCCATGATGTGACCGTTTTTCCCACGATTTCAGCCACGTTCTGATTTCGTCTGGGTTTCTTGGCTCTATAAATACCAGTGTTCTGGTATTCTCGAAACACACAGAAACACCTTTACTTCTCCTCTCTTTCTTCCTCTATTATTCTGGGCAGTATTCAAGAACGTTCTTAATCTGTTTTTCTGTCAACACCGGAAAGGCGGAAACCGTGTATCCCTGGAGGTTGATTGCTGTGAGTCCGTGTGTTGTTGTGGGGCAAATTCAACTTTAGGGCAGTGATCTTCTCACGTCACGGTGGTCAGTTAAGTGTGTCAATTTTGTTACCAGTTTTTGTTCCTACTGTTCCATGTCAGCGCTCCTTGCCCCTTTAAAATTTAAGATGTAGTCAAGGCTTTTTAATTGTAACCGTTGGCCGTAGAGATGTGAGGTGGGCGGTATGGGTAATGGTTTGGTGTGTTATGGGACAGGTGTAGGGATAAAAATTTTACTCATCATGGGTAGTGGGACGAGTATGAACTTGAGATTTAACGTTTCCGTTCTCACCCAGATAAATTATGTCTTAAAAATAATAAAGTGCCCCTGTAATCAAATTATGTTCTATTACATCTGAGCTCTTGTAAACATCATCTGCTAATCCTTGAAAAAAAATTGTATAACCAACTGTATGCCCCCGTGGCTTGCTGCTTATCATTATAGTCAATGTTTTCATATTTTCTTTTAGGTGATTATAATAATACTTGGTGGGTATTGGAAGTGGGTAGTTAGGGGGTAATGGGTATTCAGGTGGGTGGTGGGTATGATTTTACTTTTATAGTCTTGGAGATGTGTATGGCTGCTGTATTTTGTACCTGTTTTGGCTGGTCGGTAGCGATTTGCATAGAATTTGTACGTGGATATAGATATGGGGAACCATACCTTGCAGCCGCGCCGCCCCATTGACATTCTCATTGATACAAGCGTAGAAAGGAGGATGACATTAGGTGTCTACAGTAATTATTTGCTAAAAGGAATTTGGCTTTCATTCTTTTTATATAATTAATCTGTACAGAATAAGCTACTGATTGTCTAATGAAATTTTTTTACATCATATTTCAGACTTCACTGTCAAATTTTACTCCCCAAAATTTCAGACCATAGTGGAATGCCTAAGTATTATAGGAGACAGGCCAAATGTGGAATTTTAACTATGAATATTAAATGTATATTTTTCTGCCAACTTGGAGTCCACATTTGGTTGGTATCTTATAGGCTATATACATTGAACATATTTCCAATTGGAAAATGAAAGCTAAATTCTATATGATGCAGTAGTAATATGAATTTCTTCTTTGTTTGGTGGACAATTTTTTCCCCGAAACATGTGTGGTGTCTTTCACGTATTAACCACTTCTTTGTGGCAAGTTCCCAAATCCCAATAGCTTTCTCCTTCCCACTGCCTCCCAAACCCTCTTTGACTTCCTAAAAGGCCCACTGGTTAGTATATAAATTCTGGAAGGTGATTTAGCTAATTTGACAGTCGAGGATGAAAGAGACATTGTCCCATACTGGCATACTCCCATCTTTACAATATATGAATATAGCCATGCAATGGCATTTCAACATAAACTGGAGTGTGATAAATTGAGGATTTTTGAAGGGTGTAGCTAATATAAGTTAAGCTAGCCATTATAGATGAAACAATAAAGTAATTGCATGTAGAAGTTTAACAATCATTATCTACCAGATGAGAAGTCTTAACACATGGGGTATGGGGCTTGGTATCAATTTCACGGGTTCAGAATGAGTGACTTTATATACAAAAACCTAATACCTTGTGTTTGGTTGATATATTCAACTCGATACTCTGTTTTTTTCGCTTCTTCCTCTTATAGCTGACCTCCTTTGCCTCTCCAGCCTCCTGGATTTCCTCTATTCTCGCCTTCTGCTCCTGCCACCCTTTCATGGCGAGGAAAGAATTAATCTTTATCATCATTATCATTATCTCTCCCCAATGGTATGAGAATTTTATACCTTGAGGTTTAGAGGTGGGCCCCTTGTGATTGAGTTTTTGGTTTAGTTGGTTTTTTGAAATTAGCACTTGTTATCGACGTATTGTGGTTTTAAATTTCTTATGCGGTTCGTGAGCAATAATAGGTGCAGATTTATTTCCGCAATCAATGCATTTGCTTTGTGACCATATATCAGTACGTCGAGCTCAACTCTAACATGGCTCGGCTTGGATTTTATTAATTTTACCGAGTCTGAACTCAAACTCCAGCTCACCTTGATATTACGAATCATGCCCAAGCTTGTTTAATAAGAATAATCCGAGTTTCGAGCGTCATTAGTTAAAAAATGTGCCAACAATAAGTACTATAGGATGTAAATGTTTTTGTTAATTGACTCTATTTTAGCGTTCAGCTTGGACACACTGTGCTGAAAATATCCTATCTTTGTCATTCAATTGATCATTGAGCCTTGGTGTAACAATTATATAATAACTTCTATAAACTGTATTGTATTTCTTATGTTAAATGAGATCACGAGCTTTCGAGCGAAACACCATTGAGTTTGAGTTTGGCTCTTTACTATTCGAACTACTTCCTCCGTCCCAGAATAATCTGAATACGTGGTTTGCCACGTATTTTGAGGTGATAAGTTCTGTGATTATCAAATGTTATTTTATTAAAAAAAAAAAGATGTGATAGGAGCTAGTGGAGTATTTTTTATTGAAGGAGATAGAAACTTGAGTATTGTTATTTAAAGAAATCGCGTATGAGACTTATGTACTTTTTACTTTTGGGATAACTTGGGTGTTAGAAAATTAAAATAATAAAATAATAAAATTATGACCATACTTCTATCATATTCCTTTTTATGTTGTTTATAAATACTTCTACCATTTCCTCCGGGGACGAAACTCCTTTGATCGAGTCCTCAGCTGCTCACATCCTTTGACCAGAATTCTTGTGTCTTTAATATTTATATGATCTTTATCTGTGAGTTAAGAAGAAAAAGCAAGATATGCCAATGTCATGAACTGATCAAATAATATGCACAATGTTTGTGGATTATGAGAAATCTGAATAGTTAGTGAACACACGCTCTTGGTGATGTGGTTTTTAGTTTGTATTCCCTAGGCGGACATGTGCATGTTTCCTGGAAATTGATACTACGAGATATCTTACCTGTCTATGTTTCTTTTATGCACTCTTACAGAAGCATCTTGTTACTCTCTTCCTATGACCAATGCAATCTTTGAAAGATACCCAAATTTTATCCAAGGAGTTCAGATGCATTCAGAAGCAAGCATCCAAGGGACAAAATTTACAGAAAGTGTGGCAGATTGTAACTCTGAGTTCAGTAGTTGCAGAACAGAAGCACCGTCTGACTTGAAGGCTGATGCTGAAAATGCAGTCAACAACAATATAATATCTAATTTGAAATTGTCCTCGCGACATGATCTTGCCCTGATTTTCACTTGCAAAGTCTGTGAGACAAGATCGATGAAGACTTGCTGCCGTGAATCATACGAGAAGGGTGTTGTTGTTGTACGCTGTGGTGAATGTAAGAGTCAACATCTCATTGCGGATCGACTTGGATGGTTTGGGGAGCCAGGTAGCGTTGAGGACTTTCTTGCTGCAAGTGGGGAGGAGGTGAAAAAAGGTTCGGTTGATTCCTTAAATTTGACTCTTGAAGATTTCGCAGGGAAAACGCTTTGAAAAGCATTACTAATTTAATATTGATACCTCTGAGTTGCTGATTTATTTCAATAACGGACATTATGACCAACTCAGCCTGGTAGCTGGGTGATTCTGGCTGTTAGATCGATTTATCATATAACGTGTTGCACCGTATATAGAAGTGTATATTTAAGTCTTAACTCTCAAGTAAATTTGTTGGTGGCTAGTGGCATTTATGGGTTCATGTTAGATTTTTTTTATTGGTAAAGAGAAGTGGCCTACTAGACTGGAACCTTGTACGGGTTAATCCGATCCAGTTCACTGGTAACCCTTGGACGTAAATGGAACTATTCGAAAACAATCGGACGATAACAAAATTTTAAAAAATGGAACGTATGAACGATTCCTTAATATTTGTTAAATGATTGTTGAGGTTTTGTCTTCGAAAATCCCACCCCAAAGTGCCTCTAGTGGAGATTGATCCCACAAACTCAAAGTTGTGAGACACAGACCTTTGATATGCTTCCTTATCAGGAGACCAATATCAATATTCATATTCAAATATTGAATAAACATTCATTACATTACCTGATATGATTCCTTATCGGGAATCCAATAACGAAACTTACCATGATACAATTCCTTATCTGGAATCCAATATCGAAATAACTTTCATAATTCGAGATAACGTTCTTTTAACAAGGGGAAAAAGAGAACGCGGCAGAGGAGACAACTTACACTCCGACAGTGGGGGTTATCACCCAACCATTCGCTTTACTTTTGGCCAATAACCGAGACTAGTTCGGAGTTCATTTTCTGCTGATCAAATCAGCAATCAATAGGTTTCGCATTACCTGATATATCTCCCGATTATCGCCCCACAAAAGCAATGGGCAGGTTTCCCTGTGGGGCCCCCAAGGTTCACAGTCCATGGGCACTACTCGTGTCACCTTATCAGGTCGACTCAGACGAGGCTACTTTCCCCTTTTGATCACTTCCCATTATTGTTCATAACACAATCAGATCATTCTTGAAACTCATCCACAGTTACAACAAACCCATCAGAAGACTTCTTTGTACAGAGCTATAATCGCTTAAGTATTTGAAGGCCAATATAGTCACGCATTTAGATTCAACTCAACTACAATTATTAAACATACTTACCACAACGAGTAAACAATCATATTCCGTAAAGTACCAACCACAGTGACAACAGGTCTCTCAGTTAGAATTAACTAACAAGAGTTACTAAACTAGTTACGTACAATTCATACTCTTGCATATAAATAGTTATACTCTTTTGCACTTCATGATTATCAATCTAGATTCATCTCAATAACAATAACAGTGGTTATGAAACAACCAGAAAACTCACAATAGGTCTATCAGTTAGAATTAACTAGCGAGAGTTAACTCAAACTCTATAACTCAAGGCTCATTACACGAAGATTAATTCAAGGTAACTAAATATAGTTCATATTATATCATTGGTTGGATTCTAATTCACACAATCAATAATAAACCATTAGCAAACCAAACTGATGATTACATAGAGTGAGTCGAGCTCATGTCTAATAGGAAACTACGCAAACTTATAATAGAGGCTTCATTAACGTAATTATGAACTTACACTTACGTGTTCAAACTCATGACTACTTGTAATAGAATACTAATTAATCCATCTTACTTATACATTGAAATCCCATGTTAAATACGACCTCAATAATCTAGTCCATAATTAAATAAACTATAACCAACGATCTTCATACTATTAGCAATGATTGGTTAATCCTTTTTCCAACTTTAAATGAAAAGACTAATTAAGATAGTTCACTTTAGATCCTAGTCAAATAATTCTTACTCAATCCAATATCCGACAATTTTAATCAGATAATATACTCTTTTTAGAAACTAACTAGTTGTTGGCTCGGGCGATGCCCCTAATAATTTATCAATGTAAAATTGAAGTATTGAATCAAACACTTGAGAAATCAAAAGTGGAAAAAAAAAGAGTTATAGGCATTGGATTGTGCTTAGGAAGTGATCTTCGGTTCCTTTTAAATTTTCTACATAGTAAATTATAATATGAATTATTCATCAATATAACCTCGGCTTCAAGAGCGTACATATTTATAAATATATAATTACTTATAAAAAATATAATATAATCTTTTTTTAGATGTAGGTTAATGTGTAAGAATACAGCCGATGCAATGAAATGGTGTAGTAGTGTTAATTATGGTGGTTATAAAAAATTGAAGAGCTTTTGTTTTAATATAAGATTGCTGAAAGGTAGGACACGGTATTATTAACAATAGCTTAATGAGTATTAATATATACATTTGTATTTAATTGTCTTAAATGTATTTGATTGTCTTAAAAATAGAAAATTATATTGTCTTTAAATATATTCTTTTTCCCATAAAGACCAATATGAGATAATAGAGTAGTTGGTTAGTGCATTTGTATATCAAATGAGAGGTCATGGGTTCGAGTCTTATAACATACATTTTTATTGTTTAATATTTCTAATTTAATTGTGTGGGGGAGGGGGAGTACATGTGGCAGCATGATATTTTTTTGTCTTGGGTTTTAGATATATATATAGATATAGATTCTTTGAGCTCATGAATACACGTTATTGTCGAGTTCCATCTAATTAATCCTCTTAGAAGTGTATCACCCAATTTAAGAAATCGTTCTAGTTTTACTTGGAACATTATCACACGATTCACTTTTTGTTATAACAAGCTTTCACAACCCAACAACTCACAATTAGCATTCTTATTCTATATTACGTATACTACCTTTCCTTAACTCAATAAACCATAATTATGACACATTACTACATTAATTTGTCTTATATTTAAGTCATCTATAAATACTAACAAAAATCACTTATAACCATGAAGCGACATGACTCCAACTTAAGGGTTCAACAAACAATCAACACACATCGACCTTCATAATGAAGTCATTATCATCTGACCACTTAGCCTTCGATACTTTAATATTAAAAATAAGGAACAAAATCATAATTCATACTAGCTATACTAATACATCTTTCCATTGTAATTCCATATTTATAACTATATATATAACCAGTGTAACTTTTTACAATCTAATTAACATCTACTAATGTGATTGAGACCTCTTTTAAAGAAATTGCAAAGATATATCTAACTTAATGATTGAAATTCACTTATTAACTTATCTTAGTAAGCATAACCATTAATCATACTTTACTATATAATCTATAAAAATATTATAATGCTTTATAGACTCGTCAACTAAGAACTATTTCCAAAACAGAGTATAAAATCAAATTAAGGAAAGATTAAACTATTTATTCATTCCATACTTAATTAACAAGATAACAACAACATTCTTTTAACCAAACTAATCACTCTTTAGAAGTTGTTAAACTGATTCTATTAAGAAGCTAACATAACTACAATCAGAACTCCAAGTATTATTGTTAAATTTAGTAAACATTAAACTACATTGATATTAACATCCTCCACATTAACTCATCAGAAGAAACTCATTAACCAGTTAATTAACAATTAATTATTCATTAATCATTCATGAATTCCGTTAGTAAAGCAACCATAAATCACATCAATCTAACAATTTTTTTTCAAACTGATTTAACAACTCCTAACTAGAATATTTCCAAAAACACCAACTACTTCCTCTAATGAACAACAACAATTCAACAATACCACGTTTATACAGTCAACTAACACAACAAATTCAATTCAGAATTAACAATAATTTCGGCATCATCATCGATATCATTTAACTGACAACCAAAATCCACACTCCACAAACTAACTAATCTCCATCCAAAATTGAAAAGAACAAGATCGAAACAAGGAGGAAAGGAGGGTTAGTACCAAACAGGAGCATCAACACGAGGAGGAAGGAGAAGGCAAGATCACCACAAGACCGCACGTCGGTGGCGCACAAAAAGCACCGGCAGTGTCTTCTAATTTCTTTTCCCTTTTCTTTTTGGATTTGAAATTATTTTAGAAAATACCAAAATCATTTATTCTCATTTATGAAAATGTTTTAAATAATTTCGAAAAATACAAAATATAAAAAATCTGAAAAAATTCTGAAAAAATTCTGAAAAATCCTAAAAATAATTTCGGTAAAAAAAAAAGTTGGGAATTTTTTTTACACAGATTTTCTCTCTCCAATCCTCTACCCCTTCCTCCCTCAAATCTTCCATGGATCTTCAGTTCTTCTCGAATTTTTAGTAGATCTCTTCCTCGGACCCTTTTCTTACTGAAATGGTAAGAATTCATGAAGAAGTCATGAATTTGTGATGGAAAAGTTGTGAAATCGAAATTATAATTTTCGATTTTGCGAAAATTTTGGGGGAAAATTGTGGGGAATTTTTTTCATTTTCCTCTGTTTCATCTGATATGAATGATGGTTGCTATGAACGTCCAAGCTAAAAAAGTTCGAAAGTTTTGTGAACTAAACTAAGAAAGTCGTGACAAAGTAACAAGGATAGTACTCTTGTTCCCTCGAGAACTAGAGGATCTCTCACTAACCTCAATTAGGAGATGCACACAAACCTCAATTTACGTGTTTTTGGTATGACCACCAACATTCAATGCAACAAGCATTCGAATACTTTTACTCAAAATTCACTCTCTGGTCTCTAAGGACTAGGCGTGTACTATTATTTATAGGAACAGTAAGAAATCCTTGCCCCCCAAGTAACATCATGGCCGGATTTCACAAGGCAAATAATAGAAAAATTTCCTCTTACAATCTAACATTCGATTTAGGAAAGCTTTGCAAAACATTCCATAAATCTTACAAAAACCACACGCCTAAGACTTCCTTATTACAACTCAATTTTCGAACCCCTATGCAACTAACATAACTAAAAAAAACTCAACTACTTTAACTAACATAACAATAAAAGACATATTTTTGGTTACAAGTAAAACTTTCACTTTAAGAGTAAAGTAAAAACCATGCAACAACCTCGAAAGCAAATGAAGATAGTTGATGGAATACTCTTTGTGCGCATCATGCATCATACTCCAGTTCTTGAAAAAAACTTGACCTCAAGTTTGATCATCAAAGCAATCCACGAAATCATCCAAATCAAGCGGACAACAATATACTCAACTAGCATTTTCATTCGATCAAGGCCATCCTTTGCTTCACGAAAATTTATTATACGTGTGCTCCATGTTATCATTAGATGTAGATGATCCCTCCTAAAAGAAACAATATTTATGACGTTTGGAACAACAATATCATCAGCAACCCTTAGTACCAATGGAAACGAAACATTAACTAAAGGCACATTTTCCTTTATATCAACGTTACGTTTCACCTCTTCATCATGAGAAACAGTAAAAATCAAATCTTCATCCTTGGAACAAGAAATATTTTCGATCTTTTCTTCATCTTCAACCCCAACCAAAATTGAATCTGAAATTACTTCCTCTATAGTGCAAGGAACATCTTCAAGATCACTATTAAGCTTTTCATCCAAATATTGATTCGAGTCATACATCAAATCCAACTTTGGTTGTAGATGTATGCATAACTCTTCAAATATTTCGTCGGTGGTAAGACCATCAAAAGAACGAAAAGAACAATTCATGGTTTCATTGATATCCATTAGAATCTGTCCAAAATCTAAATCAAAAGTAATTGCTCGCTGTGTAGTATTTATGTCTTCAAACCATACGAAATTTTCACAGGCCCTAACCCTATATGTATTAAACACTCGACCAAAATTTTATGCAAAAATTCAAAGCCAGCAGTTCGCAGTTATTTGTTTCCCAAAACCGTTCCAGATTTACCCGGTTTTAGACCACTTCGAAAATCAGTCTCGAATATATAGCAAATCAACTTCAAATCTTA
This sequence comes from Beta corolliflora, assembly GCA_947648045.1. Lineage (NCBI taxonomy): Eukaryota > Viridiplantae > Streptophyta > Magnoliopsida > Caryophyllales > Amaranthaceae > Beta > Beta corolliflora. The sequence continues at coordinate 1,256,335 of CANSZD010002963.1, forward strand.
CGAAATTTTATGAACATAAACTAGACAAGTAGTAATCCAATTTAGAATCAAGAATCACCCAAATATTCAATCGGAGGTGGGATAACGAGTTATTCAAAGTTACCTCAAAAATCTGTCTGTTGCGGGCGATTTACTTCTTCTTCTTTCTTTTTCTACAAGAACGTCTAAGTACCAAGGGGACTAAGATTCCTTTGCTCTTATACCACTTGATATGAATGGTAGTTTTTATGAACGTCCAAGTTAACAAAGTTCGAAATTTTTGTGAACTAAACTAAGAAAGTCGTGACAAAGTAACAAGGATAGTACCCTTGTTCCCTCGAGAACTAGAGGATCTCTCACTAACCTCGATTAGGAGATGCAACCAAACCTCAATTTACGTGTTTTTGGTATGACCACCAACATTCAATGCATCAAGCATTCGAATACTTTTAATCAAAATTCACTCTCTGGCCTCTAAGGACTAGGCGTGTACTATTATTTATAGGAGCAGCAAGAAATCCTTGCCCCCCAAGTAACATCATGGCCGTATTTCACAAGGCAAACAATAGGAAAGTTTCCTCTTAGAGTCTAGCATAACTTAAGGAAACATTCCCCTTAAAACTAGCCTAGAATCTAGCACAAGTTAAGGAAACATTTGATTTAGGAAAGCTTTGCAAAATTTTCCATAAATCTTACAAAAACCACACGCCTAAGACTTCCTTATTACAACTCAATTTTCGAACCCTTATGCAACTAACATAACTAAAAACAACTCAACTACAATAACTAACATAACAATAAAAGACATATTTTTGGTTACATGTAAAACCTTCACTTTAAGAGTAAAGTAAAACCATGCAACAACCTAGAAAGCAAATGAAGATAGTTGATGGAATACTCTTTGCGCGCATCATGCATCATACTCCAGTTCTTGAAAAAAACTTGACCTCAAGTTTGATCATTAAAGCAATCCACGAAATCATCCAAATCAAGCGGACAACAATATACTCAACTAGCATTTTCATTCGATCAAGGCCATCCTTTGCTCTACGAAAATTTAATCTACGTGTGCTCCATGTTATCATTATATGTAGATGATCGCTCCTAAAAGAAACAATATTTATTACGTTTGGAACAACAATATCATCAGCAACCCTTACTATCAATGGAAACGAAACATTAACTAAAGGCACATTTTCCTTTATATCAACGTTACGTTTCACCTCTTCATCATGAGAAATAGTAAAAATCAAATCTTCATCCTTGGAATAAGAAATATTTTTCGATCATTTCTTCATCTTCAACCCCAACCAAAATTGAATCTGAAATTACTTCCTCTATAGTGCAAGGAACATCTTCAAGATAACTATTAAGCTTTTCATCCAAATATTGATTCGAGTCATACATCAAATCCCACTTTGGTTGTAGACGTATGGATAACTCTTCAAATATTTCGTTGGTGGTAAGACCATCAAAAGAACGAAAAGAACAATTCATGGTTTCATTGATATCCATTAGAATCTGTCCAAAATCTAAATCAAAAGTAATTGCTCGCTGTGAAGTCTTTATATCTCCAAACCACACGAAATTTTTACAGGACCTAACCCTATTTGTATTAAACACTCGACCAAAAGTTTATGCAAAAATTCAAAGCCAGCAGTTCGCCGTTATTTTTTTCCCAAAACCGTTCCAGATTTATCCGGTTTTAGACAACTTGGAAAAATCAGTCTCGAATATATAGCAAATCAACTTCAAATCTTACGAAAGTTTAAGAACATAAACTAGACAAGTAGTAGTCCAATATAGAATCAAGAATCACCCAAATATTCAATCGGAGGTGGGATAACGAGTTGTTCAAATTTACCTCAAAAATTTGTCTGTTCCTAGCGATTTACTTCTTCTTCTTTCTTCTACTCCAAGAACGTTTAAGTACCAAGGGGACTAAGATTCCTTTGCTCTAATACCACTTGATATGAATGCTTGTTGCTATGAACGTCCAAGTTAACAAAGTTCGAAAGTTTTGTGAACTAAACTAAGAAAGTCGTGACAAAGTAACAAGGATAGTACTCTTGTTCCCTCGAGAACTAGAGGATCTCTCACTAACCTTAATTAGGAGATGCACACAAACCTCAATTTACGTGTTTTTGGTATGACCACCAACATTCAATGCAATAAGCATTCGAATACTTTTAATCAAAATTCACTCTCTGGCCTCTAAGGACTAGGGGTGTACTATTATTTATAGAAGCAACAAGAAATCCTTGCCCCCAAGTAACATCCACTAGTGGAAAAATAAGGAAGGGCTGCGGTCAAAACAGCCCTAAGGGCTGTGTTTTTGGCCAGCAGCCCTTTCCATAGTAGCCCTTCAATAGAAAAGAAGGGCTGCGGTTCAGGCCAAAAACGCAGCCCTTCTTAGCTCGAAGGGCTGCGTTTTAAGCTTAAACCGCAGCCCTTGTTCAACTGAAGGGCTGCGGTTTTAAGCCTAAACCGCAGCCCTTCACTTAAAGAAGGGCTGCGGTTTACGCTTAAAACCGCAGCCCTTTAAATTCAATTTTTTTTTTTTTAATAAAATTTCCCTGCATGCCCTGCCCACCCCAGCCCCCCCACCCCTAGCCCCTACCGCCCCGCACGCCCGCCCACCCCCCTGCCCGCACCACCCACCCACCCCACCCACCCCCCCCCGCCCCCCCACACCCCCGCCCACCCCCCGCCCACCCTAGCCCCCCACCCCCACCCCACACCCGCCCCGCCCCGCACTCCCTCCCCCCCAATCCCCGCCCCCCCCACCCCACCCCCCGCACTCCCCCAAGCCCCCGCCCCCCCACCCCACCCTCTCGCACTCCCCCCAAGCCCCGCCCACCCCACCCCAACCCCCGCACTCCCTCCCCCCCCGCCCGCCCCCGCCCCCCCACCCCACCCCACCCCTTCACTCCCCGCACCCCCACCCCCCCCACCACCCTCGACCACCTCCTCCACCCATTGCCGCCACCACCCCAAAGACCCAACCACCCCATAGCCTGATTCCCAAAGAACCCACCATGGCGGCCCCCCACCCCACCCCCACCTAAAACCTCCCTTCGACACAAAAAAAAACCCGATCAAATTGCAATAATATATGACACGTTTTTGAACGTAAAAATTAACTTTAAATATGTATATTTAATAATGTAAAAAGTGTACATAGAATTGATACAAACTAGTAGATGTATCATAAGCAATCATCACAAATGTAGGACGCCAACTTATCCCGAACTTCATGTAATTCGTCTGTGGTGAAGGCCCTCAAACGTGGTGTGTTATTCATATAAACCTTGCAAAACAACCAAGGAATAAACACATAATATAAGAATTCAATCATTTACCGTAGTTAGTAGTTCTAAAAATGACATATACCTTCCCGAAATTCAATCAAAAACAAATGCAAGCCTAAAACTCTACACACTAGTTATATTATACCTTATATTATCATATTCAAAAAGAAAATGGAGTTAAATGACTCGAGAAACAGGAATTGGAGGCGAAAAGGCAAAAATAGGGCTAAAATCACATTTATGTTCCCGATATACAACCAACAACAAATGCAAGCCTAAGAATCTACATAATATACCTCATATTATCATGTTTAAAATGAAATTGCGGTTAAATGAAGCGATAAGTACGAATTGGACACGAAAAGGCAAAAATAGGCCTAAAATGCCCTTTTCGTTCCCAAAATTCAACCTACAACAATTACAAACCTAAAAATCTACACAATAGTTACATTATGCCTCATATTATCATGTTCAAAATGAATTTGGGGTTAAATGACTCGATAAATACGATTTGGAAGCGTAAAAGGCAAAAATAGGCCTAAAAATGACATTTTCGTTCCCAAATAGGCCTAAGAATCTAAACTAACATATACTAATAAGTTACATACCTTTTAAAGATCATCGGCGTTAGTGCAATGGTTGACGATATCGAACATGTACCTCAGCACGTAATAGCCACATGCAAGTCCATCATCTTGTTACGGACACTAAATGTTCACCAAAGGATGCATCCAATGACATTCATGTTAGATGTGTAGTATGTGGCTAAAAGTGTTTCAATATAAGGACAAATAAATTAGTCATGTTACCTCGACTGATATCCAAACAGGAGCTTTTGGTGCTCGAAGTCCTGTTCCACTAATATGCTTCATCACACTACATCAATACATTATTATAAGATTAGATGTACTAACTGTTTATATATATAAAGATGATGAATAATGTGTAATATTAATAAGTGTGCATATATTGAGTTTCAATTAGGCTACCTATTTAACAATGATTTGATTAGTAAGGTCCGTGGTGGTTGTCGACGCAAAGAATCAAAGTGGTAGACTTCGTTACGTGACAAACATATCGCAAGCAGTGTCCAATGAGCCCTACAACAAGAAAATATAGTTATTAATATTAATCGTAGAACAATTACTAGGTCAATTTAATTATCGAATAATAAAAGTAAAGCGAGTTTAACAAGCATACTTTTCAATATAAGGAACAAGAATGATCTGATGATATCCAAAACGAGATGATGCTTTGAAACTCATATCGAGATACTCTTTCACTTCGGCTTTGTTTTGTAAGCAATTGTCATCTCGTATTATGTTTGGACATAACTAGATGTTTGTATAATAACCTGAGAAATTATATTGATTAAAAGTAAACTTACTTATTATGGAAGTTGAATTGAAAACTACTTAAGGCATATGTATATGTATATTTAATTTATATACTTATGTATTACCTCATGAATGTTTGTATCATGGAAACATTCAACTCTACCCCACAGAAGAATTCTTTAATATCAACCTTAGAAATGAATGTCGATGACTCCTCAAAGTAGTGGAATTGTTGCTCCCCCAAAGGAACCTCAATTGCACTTTCATCGGGTAAATCGCTAGTGCACTCATGTAACCAAAAGCATGGAATACTAAGGCTTCGCACCACCTCTGGATCGATAATAAGTGGATTCTTTATCATAGAAACATTTCCCTTCACCATATTTCGTTCACCTTCATCACGTAAACTTGCTTTCTTATAAGGTGAACATGCCTTCTTTCCCTTCCTGTCATGTGAGTCGGCCTTCCCCCAAACCTAGTAATTAGTTAAAAGTAAAGATATTACTGACTATCATAGGAAATATAAAAGAAAACACGCATATATATATATATATGAATGTTAATCATTGTACCTCATCTGAAAATCGCACCAATGCACGCGGCCACAGAACATAACTGCCAAGGGCATCATTCAGTAGCTGTAGACCAACTTCTGGCTTCGGCAGCGGAAGAGGTAATTCTTCGAAACCTGACACAATTTCATTGGTGGTGACCACATAGTGATTATCATCCACTAACTGGTTATGCAATCGTACTCGGTCACTAGGGGGTTGTGCATGGCCATAAGCTACGAGAATGAAACTATCATAACCATCTCCTCCAGCTAATAGTTCACATGGCGTCTCTTCTTGTAAAAAAAACTCTATTTATAGTTAGTCTATGAAACAACATATATATAGTAAGAATTTCATGCATTTAAGAACAATAGTTGTTTAACAAAGCAAAGGGATTAAGTGATTACCTTCAACTCGGGTACTACAGGTGGATCAGGCTGGCTAGGTGTAATATCACTACCCTTCTTTAATGCAGCAAAAGTCGGTAAACCCATTTGCTCCAAAATGGCGTTGAAATTATGTGTCATCTCCTCTCTGAGCTCCTCCCGAATTGCAGCTTTCATAGCCTCCACATCTACTGACGCTGCCGAATTCACACTACTTGCACTCGATTTGTTCGTTGTAGTGTATTGATCACCATATACCTTTCTCAAACCGAGGCGGACACCTCCTACGCCCCTCACGCGTCCAGGGTGGTCCTTTCCTAAAGTTTCGTGCAATGCATCAATGTGTCCTTTAGGAGTGAACTCACCAGTTGCCTCTTTTCCTTCAAGCCAATCTACATAAGGATAAGAGAGAAATTCTCGTGAGCGCACAAGTTATATTATGTATACCTTATATAACCATATAATCTGTACTTACAATGGCGTTGGCTATCTGTTGTGTTCCGGGATCAGGCAAGACTCTTTTTCCCTTTGCATCAACCCCATTATAGGCTACTTTTCTCACGACTTGCCTAAAACACACAATTAATTATAAACAAAGGTTAGGTATGGTGTTATACAATAATACTGGATCTAACTGTATTAAATCTTAATAAAATATTCTTACAATAGCTTGTGGGGTTGTTTTTTTGGCAACAAATGCTTCCCACTCTTCAGGTTTGATCGTTTTCCATATCTGAAATGGTAATTTGGATTGTAATACTCCGTATTTTTGGAGTTATTTTGCTATAAATAAGAAAATATAAAGTAAAAGTGAAAGTAAATTAAAGTATAATTTAGGTAAGCCTACAGTTATAATTTAAATATACAACCTACCTTGGTACCTAATTATATTTTATTTCGGTTTTGTTAAGTAAATCAGAATTCGATTTGGAAACGAATCCTAATAAACTAAGGTTTCTCATACTATAAAAAGGAAGAGAGAAAAAAAAAAATTTTGAAAACCCTATTCACTTGGTCATCAGCCGTTTTTACCTAAGAATTTCTCTCTCCTCTTTTCCCCTCTCCCACGTGATTCTTCTTCCTCCTTCCAAGAAAAATAAAAAAAAAATCCTTCTTCTCTCCTGCTCTCCTCTCCTCTTCTCTTCACGTCGGCCGGAATTTCTGGGCTCGGGTTCGCGCGAGAGGAGTCGGGAAGCTTGCGTGCGTGTGTGTCGAGTGAGGCGAGGGTTGGTCGACGCTGCTGTCGAGGCTAGGGTGCGACGCGAAGTCGAGTGGTGGTGCGAACGAGGCGACGCGAGTGCTGCCAGAGGGTAGTCGGGGGTCGCCGGCGCAAGTCAGCCGCAGGTCGTGGTGGTCGCCGGTGTTTGTCGGTAGTCATCTCTCCTATTTTCTTTAAATTATAAATCTGATTTTATTGTTATACATACTATCTTTGAGTAAACTTTGTGACTTTAAATAAAAGTATATTATGAACTAAACAAAATCAGATTTATTACATATATTACTAATTATTACTTTGGTTTAGTTCTTCAAATCTGATTTTATAGTTCTTATATAGGTATTTAGTTAAGTTTTGTTATTGCAAACAAAGTAGTGTAAAAGTTAAACAAAATCAGATTTATAAGCACCTCATTAGTAAGTAATAAATATGTTAGTTCAATAAAGTTTATGAAAGAAAAGTCTAACCAACAAGAACGTTTATTTTATTATTCGATTAGGTCCCAATTTCATAAGCGGAACGTTTAAGTAAGCAGCAAAGATTCTTCGTTACAAGGTACGTACGCGTACCAGTTCAGTTGCAGTTACTAGTATCATGTTAGGTTGTGATTTATTCTATTGGAACTTAGAACCATGATAGGGAACAATTGTGATTGCTGAGATTGTTTGGTAACATGATTGTGATTGAAAATCGATATGTAGCATGGTTATACGAAATTTTATCGTATTGTAAGCATGATTATTGGATTTGTATTCTTTGATTTATGGTGTAACAAGGATGTTACAAGAAGTAAAGATTTGAGTATTATATCTAAAAAAAAGGAATGTTAAACGTTTACATGTTTAATGTGGTATGAATGGACAATACTAAGAAGGGATTTTGGCAATAAACTTGTAGTTGGATTCCCTACAAGTGATGAACAATGGGGGGAGTGTGAGACTTGTTCTACACTCCTGCGCAGGCCAACTGTGACGACAGTAGTGTCCTTATAAATTTTGATAACTCAAGTAGGCGGAAGGTTCCGTACGATCTTGGGGGTATGCATACTAAGGTGATGGATGTGGAACGGAACGAAACCGTATTTACATTCCATCTAATAGACCAAGTTGTCTATTAAGGATTAAGTAGCCCGTATGATTCTAGTAAGATGACGGTGCCCGTTCGCTGCCAACTAAATAAAAGTAAAGAATGTAATGCTATGGTAGTATCATGTCTAGGAATGATCCTTACTATTCTGTTTATGCTTTGTATGCACTTACTGCTTTACTATGTACTCAGCATAGCTGATTGTGTGTTATTGTGTTGTTTGTTGACCTGTGATGAACCATTGATGCTGCAATGGGGAGCAGACTAGGTGTGCTGGTGTTGCTGCGTGATGTTGAGCATACGGGGGGATAGATGTTGGCTTGGAACTTTAAAGTGTTTTAAATTAAGCATTATATGACTATTATGATTTACTTATTTAGTTGTGGTTTGAATAAAAGGGGTCCGTGGAGATTCCCGAGTTGTAGTTAAAGGAGACATTTTATTTCCGCTGCAATGTAGTTTTATTAATAAGAAGTTGTAACGTTTTGATTTTATTATGCCTTGCGTTTCACCGCGGCGGTAACACTCCCAAAGTCGATGCAACGTGTATGGAATTTGGGGGTGTTTCAAAACTGGTCATCAGAGCCAAAAGTTCCTATTTTCAAAAGATGTTTTCAAAGATATTAAAATGGGTAGTATGGGATAAGAGCATATAGATAACTTTTGCGTGCATTAAATCATAGGAATAATTTTATTTGTACTGCCTTTCTTGTCTTTAGTTGTCTGATTATATGAAATGTGGTGTGGTTTGTTTGATTGAATTGGTGAAAGGTTCTTTGGAATCTTTGAAATGTGAATAGAGTAGGAGAATATACGAGGATAGTGGTTGAAGGCACTAAAATTCGATAGTAAAATATTTTAATTGCCTAAAATTTCGAATTAATATAATATTCCAAAAATGTTTCAGAAAGGTATTGAACTAAAACCTTATTTCGAATATTTTAGGAAAGAATCATATAAATTGTCATAAATATTTTGAACTTGAGATTCTAAAATTGAAAATAATCGTTTTACCTCTTATATATGTTTATATATAATATATACTTAAAAACTTTAAATTCACAAAACTTAGACTATTTTCCTTCTTTAAATTCGCAGATGGTTTACGACATAGGTCCTAAGGAATACCTGATGAAACACCGAATAGCGGAGGATTGGGACATCTGGGCCCATAAGATGAGAGCTGCTATGGAGTATAGGACCATACAGGGAGATACTAGACTAAAGACTGAAATGGAGAAAATATATTTTATCTTTGCAAGATCGTCCCTAAGGATGAACCTTACCTTTTCGTACACCGTAGATATGGGGATATATGGACAGAAAATGGAAATTTTAATAGGGTCAAACACACTTACTGGAACCAATACCTTCCTACTGTAGGACATTTTATTACTGATCTAAAATACTGTGAAAATGAATGGAGAATTCGTGAGAAAAGAAGTTGGGAGCCCTCTACCTCATCCCCTTTAGTTCGAGGAACCTATCATGTGGGGAAAGCTCGGGAATTAATGTGAATTCTGAGAATCCTAGAGTTAAATCTGAGCCGCAAGCGTCCTTTAGAGCTGCAAAAAGAGATAGGTACCAAACTTTTGAGGATGAGTTCATACCCGAGAACCACATAGCGCCAAACCTCAGAACTGTTACCTATATTTCCGATGATGAGGGAAATAATAGGACTTTCATCGCAGTGATTGGGGAGGATAATGCTGAACCTATACTTGACTTGAAAAATGAGGAAGAGGGAGATCCTAATGAAAATGAGCCTGTTGAAGAGGGAGATCCTAATGAGGATGAGCCTGCTGAGGAGGATCCGATTGAGGAAAACGAAGAAGAAGCAGAAGAAGAGGCCATGGAAGAAGAACCTCTGGAGGAGGAACCTCTGGAGGAAGATGAACCTATAGAGGATGACGAGTCTTCTGAGGACGAAGCTTACATGGAAGAAGGAATAGAAAATCCTAATTCAGATGACGAAGCTCACCATTATAGTCCTTAGTTCTTTTGATTATATAATTAGGATTAGAATATTATTTTATTCGTTATTTCAGTTTTAATAAGGCTTGCATGCCAAGTAGCAAATTAGTATTCTTTTATTCTTTTATTTATTCATATTATGTTTTCCTTGGAGACAATAAGTTTTACCTTTTTCAATAATAATACAACAGTTTCATTCTTTTATTTGATGTAACGTCTTATTTGAGATGTTTATATTGCAAGTCAATAGAGACTTAATGATTGTTCGCAATAAAGATGTGTTATATAAATGTGCCAATGTGTAGTAGTTAAATAAATAAACGACTATGTGCATATCATTTGAAAGCTACCGTTGTGTCATTTTTCGCCGTGAGAATGGTTCGTCAAGGTGGCACGCCTAATACCTCTCTGAATGTCGAGCAATCGATTCGTGATCTAGTGCAGATCACAGCTAACCTAGCCCAGGGTCATAACCGGGATGGGGACTTGTCTGAAAAGGTTGCCCGTAGGAACCCACCAATACTGAATGGGAAAGGGGGGCCAGAGGAACTGGAAAACTGGGTTGGGGAGTTTGATAAACTGTTCTTTACCCTCTCCTGTCCAGATGATAATACTGTGCCCTTAGCAAGCTATTACCTTCAGGGGGATGCTCACTTTTGGTGGACCCAAGCTAAGGACAACCTCCTTAAACAACCTGACTTTGGGTGGGAAACCTTCAAGAAAGCCCTGAGGGATAAGTATTACCCTCCATACCTCAAGAAGCAGTAAGCCCAAGAGTTTATGATGCTAGAACAAGGGAACCTGTCTGTTGAGGAGTATTATCGCAAATTCATTGAGTTGATGAGATTTGCTCCTGAAATTGCCCCTACTGAGGAAGCTAAGGCCTCACGTTTTGAGTTAGGGCTCACCCTTGACCTGCAGGGGAGACTGGGGGGAGATACTTTCACCTCATTGGACCATGTCTTTGGTAAAGCTGCCCACCTATATGCCATAAGGAAACGAGAGGAAGGGGGTAAACAAGGTGAGAAACGAAAGGAGAATCCAAACCCCGAGGTTCAAAGGTTTGAAAAGAAGCACCAGGGGAACCAAAACAACCAAACCTTCCAACGAAACTTTGGTAAGGGACCCAACAACAACAACAATACTCAACATAATAACAATAACCGCAGCAATAACACCAACAACCGCAGACCTGAGCGTGTGTACAGGTGTAAGAAGTGCCCAAACAACCATCCTGGGAGAGATTGCGAGAGTAACAAAGTGGAATGTCGTGAATGTGGGAAACTGGGCCATAGGGCGTATGAGTGCTACTCAAAGAACAAGGTTAACCCCAATGGTCAAAAGAAAGGGAACTATGGAGACAAGCCTAGAAATGGGAATGGAAATGGTGGAAATGCCTACAATGGGTCAGGGAACTCTAATTATTCCAAACCACCAACTAATGCAAATAACCAGACACCATCTGGGAACCATGTGACCAACAACAATGACAATAAGGGCAAAGGGAAGCTGTATATGATGACGGCTAGTGAAGAAGAAGCTCGTAGAGATGTGGTCACTGGTATTTTCTCTATTAACTCAATTCCTGTTAAAGTATTGTTCGATTCTGGCGCATCGTTGTCTTTTATTGGCCATACAACTGTTAGAACTCTAGCACTGATTGAGTCTGAGTCAATTTCTATGCCTATAATTATTCCGTCTGGGGATGCTATAAATTGCTCTAAGAAATTCTTGAATGTGTCGTTGAAAATAGGGGAGGGCTTATTTCCATCCGATCTAATAGAGTTTAATTTATCGAACCTAGACATCATTTTGGGGATGGATTGGCTTGGGAAGTACAAGGCTAAGATAGACTGTGATGCACAGAAAGTGAAACTGAGGGATCCTTCGGGAAAAAGGGTGTCATATAGGAGAATACCTCGAGAACCTGGGATTAAGGTAATCAATGCCTTGTAACTTAAGGGTTATATAGACAAAGGATGGCCTCTATTTATGTGTTCTGTGAGAAGGGTTGAGGATGATCCATTAAAACCGGAGGATGTGTCTATAGTTAGCGAATTCCAGGATGTTTTTCCTGAAGAAATACCTGGTATGCCGCCAAGGAGAGATGTAGAGTTCACTGTTGACTTAGTACCTGGAACTGGACCTATCTCAAAGGCCCCATACCGAATGGCTCCAGCAGAAATGAACGAGTTGAAAAACCAGCTAGAAGAACTACTAGAGAAAGGGTACATTAGACCTAGTATGTCACCGTGGGGAGCCCCTGTCTTATTTGTGAAGAAGAAGGATGGTAGTTTGAGGTTGTGTATAGACTACCGTGAGTTGAACAATGTCACTGTGAAAAACAAATATCCATTACCTAGGATAGATGACTTGTTTGACCAACTTCAGGGTGCAGGGATGTTCTCCAAAATAGATTTAAGGTCTGGTTACCATCAGTTGAGGATTGCTGATCAAGATATACCTAAAACTGCCTTCTGGACTAGGTATGGACACTATGAGTTTACCGTCATGCCTTTTGGGTTAACCAATGCACCTGCAGTTTTTATGGACCTCATGAATAGGATTTTTCGACCCTACCTCGATAAATTCGTAGTCGTGTTCATAGACGATATATTGATCTATTCAAGGAGCAAGGAGGATCATGAGGGACATTTGAGGCTTATTTTACAGACACTTAGGGAGAACCAACTGTATGCAAAGTTTTCAAAGTGTGAGTTCTGGTTAGAAAAGGTGTCATTTTTGGGTCATTTCGTCTCTAAGGAAGGTGTGTCAGTAGATCCCGCAAAAATAAAAGCTGTGAGTGAATGGCCTACCCCAAAGAATGTCACAGATATAAGGAGTTTCTTGGGTTTAGCCGGTTATTATAGGAGATTTGTGAAAGACTTTTCGAAGATCGCAAAACCCATGACTAACTTGATGAAGAAAGATTGCAAGTTTAACTGGACTGACGATAGTGAGAAAGCCTTTCAAACACTCAAAGAGAGATTAACCTCAGCACCTGTTCTAGCCTTGCCTAACGGGGATGAGGGGTATGATGTCTATAGTGATGCGTCAAAGAATGGGTTGGGTTGTGTTCTTATGCAAAATGGGAAAGTTATAGCTTATGCGTCCCGTCAACTGAAACCATATGAGGTTAATTACCCCACGCATGACCTAGAGTCGGCCGCAATTGTCTTTGCCTTAAAAATCTGGAGACATTACCTTTACGGGGTGACTTGCCGAATTTTCACCGATCACAAAAGCCTCAAATACATCTTCACCCAGAAAGACCTTAATATGCGACAGCGCAGATGGTTAGAGCTCATTAAGGACTATGACTTAGATATTCAATACCATGAGGGTAAAGCAAACGTTGTTGCTGATGCATTGAGTCGTAAGTCTAGCCATAGCCTCGAACACCTTGGTAGTTCTTCGACAAACTTTGTGAAGAATTTTCTAAACTCCACTTGAAGTAGTCCGGGGAAGGGGAAGTGGAAAAGTTATTGAGTGCCCTAACCATTCATCCCAACTTCCTAGATGAAATAAGAGAGGGTCAGCCTGGGGATGTGAAACTTGAGCGGGTCAAAGCAAAACTTAAGGAGGGAAAAGCAGAAGGGTTTGAAATCCATGAGGATGGGAGTATACGCTACAGGGGTCGGTGGTGTGTACCGCAAAAATGTGAGGAGTTGAAGCAAAAGATAATGAGTGAAGGTCATAATACGAATTATTCCGTCCACCCAGGGGGGGATAAGTTATATAAGGACCTCAAGAAGATGTTTTGGTGGCCTGGGATGAAGAGGGCAGTAGCCGAGTTTGTTTCCAAATGTCTGACGTGTCAGAAGGTAAAGAGTGAACACAAGAGACCTCAAGGCAAAATTCAACCTCTTGACATTCCAACATGGAAGTGGGATTCGATATCCATGGACTTCGTCGTAGCCTTACCTAGGAGTCGGGGAGGTAATAACACAATATGGGTGATAGTGGACCGATTGACCAAAACTGCAAGGTTCATACCCATGAAAGACACGTGGAGTATGGAATCCCTAGCCAAAGCATATGTTAAACATGTCATTCGACTACACGGAATACCCACAAGTATAGTGTCTGATAGGGATTCGCGATTCCTTTCGAACTTCTGGAAAAAGGTACAGGAAGCATTTGGTAGTGAGCTGTTGATGAGTACCGCCTTTCACCCAGCTACAGATGGTCAAACAGAAAGAACAATCCAGACCTTGGAAGATATGTTAAGAGCTTGTGCCTTAGAATACCAGGGATCATGGGAAGACCATTTAGACCTCATAGAGTTCTCATACAACAACAGTTATCATGCTAGTATCAAAATGGCTCCATTTGAAGCGTTGTATGGGAGAAAGTGTCGCAGTCCTTTATGCTGGAACGATATTAGTGAGACAGTGGTGTTAGGTCCTGAAATGATTCAAGAGACTGTTGATCAAGTGCGAGTCATTCAAGACAAGATTAGGGCTGCACAGGACAGGCAGAAGTCCTATGCGGATCAGAAGCGAAGGGAAGAGAACTATGAAGTTGGTGAAAAAGTGCTGCTGAAGGTGTCTCCAATGAAAGGAGTGATGCGATTTGGGAAGAAAGGGAAACTAAGCCCTAAGTTCATAGGACCATATGAGATTTTGGCAAGAGTAGGCAAAGTGGCTTATCGCTTAGATTTGCCAAACGAGTTAGAAAGGGTTCACAACGTGTTTCACGTATCCCAACTTCGGAAATACGTACCTGACGAGTCGCATGTCCTAGAACCCGAAAACGTCGAGTTAGACGAAACCTTGTCCTATGAGGAGAAACCCATCAAGATCCTAGACCACAAGGTGCGTAGTACGAGAAATAAGGACGTCAAAATCGTGAAGGTGTTGTGGAGAAATCGGAATCATCGAAGAAGCCACATGGGAAGCGGAAGATGCGATGCGTACGAGACGAAGTACCTCGAGGGCTTTTTAGAGGTAAATTGTGACTTTAAAGTTACGAGGACGTAGGGGAGGGGTTTGTGTGTGGGGGAGGTGGTGGGTGTGGGGGTGGAGGGGTGTGCGGGGGGGAGGGGTGTGCGGGGAGGGGAGGGGTGTGGGAGGGGAGGACCAGCGGTGGTGGTGGGGGAGGGGTGTGCGGGGGAGGGGAGGGGAGGGGTGTGGGGGGTGTGGGGGAGGGGAGGGGGGGTCTGTGTGCCGGGGTGTGCGGGGGAGGGGTGTGCGGTGGGGTGGGGAGCGGCAGGGAGCGGGGGTGGTGGGGAGGGGGTGTGCGGTGGGGGGGAGGAGGTGTGTAGGGGTGGGGAGGGGGCTAGGCGTGTGGGGGGCGGGGAGGGCCGGCATCGGTGGGAGAGATCCTACTGCTGCCGCGTCCTCCCCGCCCCCGCACACGCCCCTCCCCACCCCCCGCACACACCCCCTCCCCCACCGCCGCTCCTCCCCACCCCTTGCCCACCCCCCACCCCACCGCTACCACCCCCCCGCCCACCTCCGGTCCACCCCCCGCACGTAACCCTCCCCTTCCCCCCCCCACACTGGGCAACCCCCCTGCCCCCTTGCACACGCTACATACTAATAAGTTAGGAGTTAGATCAACAAAAATTAAAAAAAATTACTCGATAAGTACGATTTGGAAGCGAAAAGGCCAAACTAGGCCTAAAATGACCTTTTCGTTCCCGAAATGCAACCAACAACAAATGCAAGCCTAAAACTCTACACAAAAGGTACATTATACCTCATATAATCATGTTCAAAAAGAATTTGGGGTGAAATGACTCGATAAGTACGATTTGAAAGCGAAAAGGCAAAACTAGGCCTAAAATGACCTTTTCGTTCCCGAAATGCAACCAACAACAAATGCAAGCCTAAAACTCTACACAATAGGTACATTATACCTCATATAATCATGTTCAAAAAGAATTTGGGGTTAAATGACTCGATAAGTACGATTTGGAAGCGAAAAGGCAAAACTAGGCCTAAAATGACATTTACGTTCCCGAAATGCAACCAACAACAAATGCAAGCCTAAAACTCTACACAATAGGTACATTATACCTCATATAATCATGTTCAAAAAGAATTTGGGGTTAAATGACTCGATAAGTACGATTTGGAAGCGAAAAGGCAAAACTAGGCCTAAAATGACCTTTTCGTTCCCGAAATGCAACCAACAACAAATGCAAGCCTAAAACTCTACACAATAGGTACATTATACCTCATATAATCATGTTCAAAAAGAATTTGGGGTTAAATGACTCGATAAGTACGATTTGGAAGCGAAAAGGTAAAACTAGGCCTAAAATGACCTTTTCGTTCCCGAAATGCAACCAACAACAAATGCAAGCCTAAAACTCTACACAATAGGTACATTATACCTCATATAATCATGTTCAAAAAGAATTTGGGGTTCAATGACTCGATAAGTACGATTTGGAAGCGAAAAGGCAAAACTAGGCCTAAAATGACCTTTTCGTTCCCGAAATGCAACCAACAACAAATGCAAGCCTAAAACTCTACACAATTGGTACATTATACCTCATATAATCATGTTCAAAAAGAATTTGGGGTTAAATGACTCGATAAGTACGATTTGGAAGCGAAAAGGCCAAACTAGGCCTAAAATGACCTTTTCGTTCCCGAAATGCAACCAACGACAAATGCAAGCCTAAAACTCTACACAATAGGTACATTATACCTCATATAATCATGTTCAAAAATAATTTGGGGTTAAATGACTCGATAAGTACGATTTTGAAGCGAAAAGGCAAAACTAGGCCTAAAATGACCTTTTCATTCCCGAAATGCAACCAACAACAAATGCAAGCCTAAAACTCTACACAATAGGTACATTATACCTCATATAATCATGTTCTAATAGAATTTGGGGTTAAATGACTCGATAAGTACGATTTGGAAGCGAAAAGGCAAAACTAGGCCTAAAATGACCTTTTCGTTTCCGAAATGCAACCAACAACAAATGCAAGCCTAAAACTCTACACAATAGGTACATTATACCTCATATAATCATGTTCAAAAAGATTTTGGGGTTAAATGACTCGATAAGTACGATTTGGAAGCGGCGGAGTTGACACTGTTATAAATGTGGAGTGCACCAGATGGGCTTTCGATTGCCATGTGACCTGACTCTTCACATTTACAACAGCCTCACCACCACCGCCACTACTGCCCCCCACTGCACTCCCTCATTGCCATGTAGGCGTAAAATGACCTTTAATTTTCGTTTCCGAAATTCAACCAACAACAGATGGAAGCCTAAAAATCTACACAATAGTTACATTATACCTAAGCCCTCCCCCACCCATTGCCAGCCCTCCCCCCCCCCCTGTCCAACCTCCCCAACCCTCCCCCCACTCCCCGCCGCCCTTCCCCACCCCCCGGCAGCATCCACAGCCCTCCCCACCCCCCGCCCAAAGATCCCTAGCCCTCCCCCAACCCATGGCGGCCCTCCCCCACCCATTGCGCCCCTCCCCCCCCCCCCGTCCGGCCTCCCCAACCCTCCCCCACCCCCGGCCAGCATCCACACCCCCTCTCCACCCCCTACCAGCCCTCAATTAGGAGATGCACACAAACCTCAATTTACGTGTTTTTGGTATGACCACCAACATTCAATGCAACAAGCATTCAAATACTTTTAATCAAAATTCACTCTCTGGCCTCTAAGGACTAGGCGTGTACTATTATTTATAGGAGCACCAAGAAATCCTTGCCCCCCAAGTAACATCATGGCCGTATTTCACAAGGCAAACAATAGGAAAGTTTCCTCTTAGAGTCTAGCATAACTTAAGGAAACATTCCCCTTAAAACTAGCCTAGAATCTAGCACAAGTTAAGGTAACATTTTATTTAGGAAAGCTTTGCAAAACTTTCCATAAATCTTACAAAAACCACACACCTAAGACTTCCTTATTACAACTCAATTTTCGAACCCCTATGCAACTAACATAACTAAAAACAACTCAACTACTTTAACTAACATAACAATAATAGACATATTTTTGGTTACATGTAAAACCTTCACTTTAAGAGTAAAGTAAAACCATGCAACAACCTAGAAAGCAAATGAAGATAGTTGATGGAATACTCTTTGAGCGCATCATGCATCATACTCCAGTTCTTGTAAAAAACTTGACCTCAAGTTTGATCATCAAAGCAATCCACGAAATCATCCAAATCAAGCGGACAACAATATACTCAACTAGCATTTTCATTCGATCAAGGCCGCCATCCTTTGCTTCACGAAAATTTATTCTACGTGTACTCTATGTTATCATTAGATGTAGATGATCCCTCCTAAAAGAAACAATATTTATGACGTTTGGAACAACAATATCATCAGCAACCCTTAGTACCAATGGAAACGAAACATTAACTAAAGGCACATTTTCCTTTATATCAACGTTACGTTTCACCTCTTCATCATGAGAAACAGTAAAAATCAAATTTTCATCCTTGGAACAAGAAATATTTTCGATCTTTTCTTCATCTTCAACCCCAACCAAAATTGAATCTGAAATTACTTCCTCTATAGTGCAAGGAACATCTTAAAGATAACTATTCAGCTTTACATCCAAATATTGATTCGAGTCATACATCAAATCCAACTTTGGTTGTAGATGTATGGATAACTCTTCAAATATTTCATCGGTGGTAAGACCATCAAAAGAACGAAAAGAATAATTCATGGTTTCATTGATATCCATTAGAATCTGTCCAAAATCTAAATCAAAAGTAATTGCTCGCTGTGAAGTATTTGTGTCTCCAAACCGCACAACCTTTTTACAGGACCTAACCCTATATGTATTAAACACTCGACCAAAATTTTATGCAAAAATTCAAAGCCAGCAGTTCGCAGTTATTTTTTCCCAAAACAGTTCCAGATTTAACCGGTTTTAGACCACTTCGAAAAATCAGTCTCGAATATATAGCAAATCAACTTCAAATCTTACGAAATTTAAAGAACATAAACTAGACAGTTAGTAATCCAATTTAGAATCAAGAATCACCCAAATATTCAATCGGAGGTGGGATAACGAGTTGTTCAAAGTTAACTCAAAAATCTGTCTGTTGCGGGCGATTTACTTCTTCTTCTTTCTTCTTCTCCAAGAACGTCTAAGTACCAAGGGAACTTAGATTCCTTTGCGCTAATACCACTTGATATGAATGCTGGTTTCTATGAACGTCCAAGTTAACAAAGTTCGAAAGTTTTGTGAACTAAACTAAGAAAGTCGTGACAAAGTAACAAGGATAGTACTCTTGTTCCCTCGAGAACTAGAGGATCTCTCACTAACCTCAATTAGGAGATGCAAGCAAACCTCAATTTACGTGTTTTTGGTATGACCACCAACATTCAATGCAACAAGCATTCGAATACTTTTAATCAAAATTAACTCTCTGGCCTCTAAGGACTAGGCGTGTACTATTATTTATAGGAGCAGCAAGAAATCCTTGCCCCCCAAGTAACATCATGGCCGTATTTCTCAAGGCAAACAATAGGAAAGTTTCCTCTTAGAATCTAGCATAACTTAAGGAAACATTCCCCTTAAAACTAGCCTAGAATCTAGCACAACTTAAGGAAACATTTGATTTAGGAATGTTTTGCAAAACTTTCCATAAATCTTACAAAAACCACACACCTAAGACATCCTTATTACAACTCAATTTTCGAACCCCTATGCATCTAACATAACTAAAAACAACTCAGCTACTTTAACTAACATAACAAAAAAAGACATATTTTTGGTTACATGTAAAATCTTCACTTTAAGAGTAAAGTAAAACCATGCAACAACCTAGAAAGCAAATGAAGATAATTGATGGAATACACTTTGCGTGCATCATGCATCATACTCCAGTTTTTGAAAAAAACTTGACCTCAAGTTTGATCATCAAAGCAATCCACGAAATCATCCAAATCAAGCGGACAACAATATACTCAACTATCATTTTCATTCGATCAAGGCCATCCTTTGCTTCACGAAAATTTAATCTACGTGTGCTCCATGTTATCATTAGATGTAGATGATCTCTCCTAAAAGAAACAATATTTATGACGTTTGGAACAACAATATCATCAGCAACCCTTACTCTCAATGGAAACGAAACATTAACTAAAGGCACATTTTCCTTTATATCAACGTTACGTTTCACCTCTTCATCATGAGAAATAGTAAAAATCAAATATTCATCCTTGGAACAAGAAATATTTTTCGATCATTTCTTCATCTTCAACCCCAACCAAAATTGAATCTGAAATTACTTCCTCTATAGTGCAAGGAACATCTTCAAGATAACTATTAAGCTTTTCATCCAAATATTGATTCGAGTCATACATCAAATCTCACTTTGGTTGTAGACGTATGGATAACTCTTCAAATATTTCTTCGGTGGTAAGACCATCAAAAGAACAAAAAGAACAATTCATGGTTTCATTGATATCCATTAGAATTTGTCCAAAATCTAAATCAAAAGTAATTGCTCGCTGTGAAGTCTTTATATCTCCAAACCACACGAAATTTTTACAAGACCTAACCCTATATGTATTAAACACTCGACCAAAATTTTATGCAAAAATTCAAAGCCAGCAGTTCGCCGTTGTTTTTTTCCCAAAACCGTTCCAGATTTATCCGGTTTTAGACAACTTGGAAAAATAAGTCTCGAATATATAGCAAATCAACTTCAAATCTTACGAAAGTTTAAGAATATAAACTAGACAAGTAGTAGTCCAATTTAGAATCAAGAATCACCCAAATATTCAATCGGAGGTGGGATAACGAGTTGTTCAAAGTTTCCTTAAAAATCTGTCTGTTGTTGGCGATTTACTTCTTCTTCTTTCTTCTTCTCCAAGAACGTCTAAGTACCAAGGGGACTTATTTTCCTTTGCTCTAATACCACTTGATATGAATGCTGGTTTCTATGAACGTCCAAGTTAACAAAGTTCGAAAGTTTTGTGAACTAAACTAAGAAAGTTGTGACAAAGTAACAAGGATAGTACTCTTGTTCCCTCGAGAACTAGAGGATCTCTCACTAACCTCAATTAGGAGATGCACACAAACCTCAATTTACGTGTTTTTGGTATGACCACCAACATTCAATGCAACAAGCATTCGAATACTTTTAATCAAAATTCACTCTCTGGCCTCTAAGGACTAGGCGTGTACTATTATTTATAGGAGCAACAAGAAATCCATGCCCCCCAAGTAACATCATGCCGGATTTTACAAGGCAAACAATAGGAAAGCTTCCTCCTAGAATCTAGCATAACATAAGGAAACATTCCCCTTAAAACTAGCCTAGAATCTAGCACAACTTAAGGAAATATTTGATTTAGGAAAGCTTTGCAAAACTTTCCATAAATCATACAAAAACCACATGCCTAAGACTTCCTTATTACAACTCAATTTTCGAACCCCTATGCAACTAACATAACTAAAAACAACTCAACTACTTTAACTAACATAACAATAAAAGACATATTTTTGGTTACATGTAAAACCTTCATTGTAAGAGTAATGTAAAACCATGCAACAACCTAGAAAGCAAATGAAGATAGTTGATGGAATACTCTTTGCGCGCATCATGCATCATAATCCAGTTCTTGAAAAAAATTTGACCTCAAGTTTGATCATCAAAGCAATATACTCAACTATCATTTTCATTCGATCAAGGCCATCCTTTGATCCATGAAAATTTAATCTACGTGTGCTCCATGTTATCATTAGATGTAGATGATCCCTCCTAAAAGATACAATATTTATGACGTTTGGAACAACTATATCATCAGCAACCCTTAGTACCAATGGAAACGAAACATTAACTAAAGGCACATTTTCCTTTATATCAACGTGACGTTTCACCTCTTCATCATGAGAAACAGTAAAAATCTAATCTTCATCCTTGGAACAAGAAATATTTTCGATCTTTTCTTCATCTTCAACCCCAACTAAAATTGAATCTGAAATTACTTCCTCTATAGTGCAAGGAACATCTTCAAAATAACTATAAAGCTTTTCATCCAAATATTAATTCGAGTCATACATCAAATCCCACTTTGGTTGTAGATGTATGGATAACTCTTCAAATATTTCGTCGGTGGTAAGACCATCAAAAGAACGAAAAGAACAATTCATGGTTTCATTGATATCCATTAGAATCTGTCCAAAATCTAAATCAAAAGTAATTGCTCGCTGTGAAGTCTTTATATCTCCAAACCACACGAAATTTTAATAGGACCTAACCCTATATGTATTAAACACTCGACCAAAATTTTAGGCAAAAATTCAAATCCAGTTGTTCGCAGTAATGTTTTTCCCAAAACCGTTCCAGAATTACCCGGTTTTAGACAACTTCGAAAAATCAGTCTCGAATATATAGCAAATCAACTTCAAATCTTACGAAATTTTAAGAACATAAACTAGACAAGTAGTAGTCCAATTTAGAATCAAGAATAACCAAAATATTAAATCGGAGGTGGGATAACGTGTTGTTCAAAGTTACCTCAAAAATCTGTCATTCTTTGGCGATTTACTTCTTCTTCTTTCTTCTTCTCCAAGAACGTCTAAGTACCAAGGGGACTTAGATTCCTTTGCTCTAATACCACTTGATATGAATGCTGGTTTCTATGAACATCCAAGTTAACAAAGTTCGAAAGTTTTGTGAACTAAACTAAGAAAGTCGTGACAAAGTAACAAGGATAGTACTCTTGTTCCCTCGAGAACTAGAGGATCTCACACTAACCTCAATTAGGAGATGCAAACAAACCTCAATTAACGTGTTTTTGGAATGACCACCAACATTCAATGCAACAAGCATTCGAATACTTTTAATCAAAATTCACTCTCTGGCCTCTAAGGACTAGGCGTGTACTATAATTTATAGGAGCAGCAAGAAATTCTTGCCCCCCAAGTAACATCATGGTCGGATTTCACAAGGCAAACAATAGGAAAGTTTCCTCTTAGAATCTAGCATAACTTAAGGAAACATTCCCCTTAAAACTAGCCTTGAATCTAGCACAACTTAAGGAAATATTTGATTTAGGAAAGCTTTGCAAAGCTTTACATAAATCTTACAAAAACCACACGCCTAAGACTTCCTTATTACAACTCAATTTTTGAACCCCTATGCAACTAACATAACTAAAAACAACTCAACTACTTTAACTAACATAACAAAAAAAGACATATTTTTGGTTACATGTAAAACTTTCACTCTAAGAGTAAAGTAAAACCATGCAACAACCTAGAAAGCAAATGAAGATAGTTGATGGAATACTCTTTGCGCACATCATGCATCATACTCCAGTTCTTGAAAAAAACTTAACCTCAAGTTTGATCATCAAAGCAATCCACGAAATCATCCAAATCAAGCGGACAACAATATACTCAACTAGCATTCTCATTCGATCAAGGCCATCCTTTTCTCCACGAAAATTTAATCTACGTGTGCTCCGTGTTATCATTAGATGTAGATGATCCCTCCTAAAAGAAACAATATTTATGACGTTTGGAACAACAATATCATCAACAACCCTTAGTACCAATGGAAACGAAACATTAACTAAAGACACATTTTCCTTTATATCAACGTTACGTTTCACCTCTTCATCATGAGAAACAAGAAAAATTAAATCTTCATCCTTGGAACAAGAAATATTTTCGATCTTTTCTTCATCTTCAACCCCAACCAAAATTGAATCAAATTACTTCCTCTATAGTGCAAGGAGCATCTTCAAGATAACTATTAAGCTTTTCATCCAAATATTGATTCGAGTCATACATCAAATCCCACTTTGGTTGTAGATGTATGGATAACTCTTCAAATATTTCGTCGGTGGTAAAACCATCAAAAGAACGAAAAGAACAATTCATGGTTTCATTGATATCCATTAGAATCTGTCCAAAATCTAAATCAAAAGTAATTGCTCGCTGTGAAGTCTTTATATCTCCAAACCACACGAAATTTTAATAGGACCTAACCCTATATGTATTAAACACTCGACCAAAATTTTAGGCAAAAATTCAAATCCAGTAGTTCGCAGTAATGTTTTTCCCAAAACCGTTCCAGAATTACCCGGTTTTAGACAACTTCGAAAAATCAGTCTCGAATATATAGCAAATCAACTTCAAATCTTACGAAATTTTAAGAACATAAACTAGACAAGTAGTAGTCCAATTTAGAATCAAGAATAACCAAAATATTAAATCGGAGGTGGGATAACGTGTTGTTCAAAGTTACCTCAAAAATCTGTTTGTTGTCGGGCGATTTACTTCTTCTTCTTTCTTCTTCTCCAAGAACGTCTAAGTACCAAGGGGACTTAGATTCCTTTGCTCTAATATCACTTGATATGAATGCTGGTTTCTATGAACATCCAAGTTAACAAAGTTCGAAAGTTTTGTGAACTAAACTAAGAAAGTCGTGACAAAGTAACAAGGATAGTACTCTTGTTCCCTCGAGAACTAGAGGATCTCACACTAACCTCAATTAGGAGATGCAAACAAACCTCAATTAACGTGTTTTTGGAATGACCACCAACATTCAATGCAACAAGCATTCGAATACTTTTAATCAAAATTCACTCTCTGGCCTCTAAGGACTAGGCGTGTACTATAATTTATAGGAGCAAAGCAAGAAATTCTTGCCCCCCAAGTAACATCATGGTCGGATTTCACAAGGCAAACAATAGGAAAGTTTCCTCTTAGAATCTAGCATAACTTAAGGAAACATTCCCCTTAAAACTAGCCATGAATCTAGCACAACTTAAGGAAATATTTGATTTAGGAAAGCTTTGCAAAGCTTTACATAAATCTTACAAAAACCACACGCCTAAGACTTCCTTATTACAACTCAATTTTTGAACCCCTATGCAACTAACATAACTAAAAACAACTCAACTACTTTAACTAACATAACAAAAAAAGACATATTTTTGGTTACATGTAAAACTTTCACTCTAAGAGTAAAGTAAAACCATGCAACAACCTAGAAAGCAAATGAAGATAGTTGATGGAATACTCTTTGCGCACATCATGCATCATACTCCAGTTCTTGAAAAAAACTTAACCTCAAGTTTGATCATCAAAGCAATCCACGAAATCATCCAAATCAAGCGGACAACAATATACTCAACTAGCATTCTCATTCGATCAAGGCCATCCTTTTCTCCACGAAAATTTAATCTACGTGTGCTCCGTGTTATCATTAGATGTAGATGATCCCTCCTAAAAGAAACAATATTTATGACGTTTGGAACAACAATATCATCAACAACCCTTAGTACCAATGGAAACGAAACATTAACTAAAGACACATTTTCCTTTATATCAACGTTACGTTTCACCTCTTCATCATGAGAAACAAGAAAAATTAAATCTTCATCCTTGGAACAAGAAATATTTTCGATCTTTTCTTCATCTTCAACCCCAACCAAAATTGAATCTGAAATTACTTCCTCTATAGTGCAAGGAGCATCTTCAAGATAACTATTAAGCTTTTCATCCAAATATTGATTCGAGTCATACATCAAATCCCACTTTGGTTGTAGATGTATGGATAACTCTTCAAATATTTCGTCGGTGGTAAAACCATCAAAAGAACGAAAAGAACAATTCATGGTTTCATTGATATCCATTAGAATCTGTCCAAAATCTAAATCAAAAGTAATTGCTCGCTGTGAAGTCTTTATATCTCCAAACCACACGAAATTTTAATAGGACCTAACCCTATATGTATTAAACACTCGACCAAAATTTTAGGCAAAAATTCAAATCCAGTAGTTCGCAGTAATGTTTTTCCCAAAACCGTTCCAGAATTACCCGGTTTTAGACAACTTCGAAAAATCAGTCTCGAATATATAGCAAATCAACTTCAAATCTTACGAAATTTTAAGAACATAAACTAGACAAGTAGTAGTCCAATTTAGAATCAAGAATAACCAAAATATTAAATCGGAGGTGGGATAACGTGTTGTTCAAAGTTACCTCAAAAATCTGTCTGTTGCTGGCGATTTACTTCTTCTTCTTTCTTCTTCTCCAAGAACGTCTAAGTACCAAGGGGACTTAGATTCCTTTGCTCTAATACCACTTGATATGAATGCTGGTTTCTATGAACATCCAAGTTAACAAAGTTCGAAAGTTTTGTGAACTAAACTAAGAAAGTCGTGACAAAGTAACAAGGATAGTACTCTTGTTCCCTCGAGAACTAGAGGATCTCACACTAACCTCAATTAGGAGATGCAAACAAACCTCAATTAACGTGTTTTTGGAATGACCACCAACATTCAATGCAACAAGCATTCGAATACTTTTAATCAAAATTCACTCTCTGGCCTCTAAGGACTAGGCGTGTACTATAATTTATAGGAGCAGCAAGAAATTCTTGCCCCCCAAGTAACATCATGGTCGGATTTCACAAGGCAAACAATAGGAAAGTTTCCTCTTAGAATCTAGCATAACTTAAGGAAACATTCCCCTTAAAACTAGCCATGAATCTAGCACAACTTAAGGAAATATTTGATTTAGGAAAGCTTTGCAAAGCTTTACATAAATCTTACAAAAACCACACGCCTAAGACTTCCTTATTACAACTCAATTTTTGAACCCCTATGCAACTAACATAACTAAAAACAACTCAACTACTTTAACTAACATAACAAAAAAAGACATATTTTTGGTTACATGTAAAACTTTCACTCTAAGAGTAAAGTAAAACCATGCAACAACCTAGAAAGCAAATGAAGATAGTTGATGGAATACTCTTTGCGCACATCATGCATCATACTCCAGTTCTTGAAAAAAACTTAACCTCAAGTTTGATCATCAAAGCAATCCACGAAATCATCCAAATCAAGCGGACAACAATATACTCAACTAGCATTCTCATTCGATCAAGGCCATCCTTTTCTCCACGAAAATTTAATCTACGTGTGCTCCATGTTATCATTAGATGTAGATGATCCCTCCTAAAAGAAACAATATTTATGACGTTTGGAACAACAATATCATCAACAACCCTTAGTACCAATGGAAACGAAACATTAACTAAAGACACATTTTCCTTTATATCAACGTTACGTTTCACCTCTTCATCATGAGAAACAAGAAAAATTAAATCTTCATCCTTGGAACAAGAAATATTTTCGATCTTTTCTTCATCTTCAACCCCAACCAAAATTGAATCTGAAATTACTTCCTCTATAGTGCAAGGAGCATCTTCAAGATAACTATTAAGCTTTTCATCCAAATATTGATTCGAGTCATACATCAAATCCCACTTTGGTTGTAGATGTATGGATAACTCTTCAAATATTTCGTCGGTGGTAAAACCATCAAAAGAACGAAAAGAACAATTCATGGTTTCATTGATATCCATTAGAATCTGTCCAAAATCTAAATCAAAAGTAATTGCTCGCTGTGAAGTCTTTATGTCTCTAAACCACACCTAATTTTAACAGGACCTAGCCCTATATGTATTAAACACTCGACCAAAATTTTATGCAAAAATTCAAAGCCAGCAGTTCGCAGTAATTTTTTTCCCAAAACCGTTCCAGATTTACCTGGTTTTAGACCACTTCGAAACATCAGTCTCGAATATATAACAAATCAACTTCAAATCTTACGAAATTTTATGAAAATAAGCTAGACAAGTAGTAGTCCAATTTAGAATCAAGAATCACCCAAATATTCAATCGGAGATGGGATAACGAGTTGTTCAAAGTTACCTCAAAAATCTGTCAATTGCGGGCGATATACTTCTTCTTCTTTCTTCTTCTCCAAGAACGTCTAAGTACCAAGGGGACTTAGATTCCTTTGCTCTAATACCACTTGATATGAATTCTGGTTGCTATGAACGTCCAAGTTAACAAAGTTCGAAAGTTTTGTGAACTAAACTAAGAAAGTCGTGACAAAGTAACAAGGATAGTACTATCGTTCCCTCGAGAACTAGAGGATCTCTCACAATCTCAATTAGGAGATGCACACAAACCTCAATTTATGTGTTTTTGGTATGACCACCAACATTCAATGCAACAAGCATTCGAATACTTTTAATCAAAACTCACTCTCTGGCCTCTCAGGACTAGGCGTGTACTATTATTTATAGGAGCAACAAGAAATCCTTGCCCCCCAAGTAACATCATGGCCGGATTTCACAAGGCAAACAATAGGAAAGTTTCCTCTTAAAATCTAGCATAACTTAAGGATTCCCCTTAAAACTAGCCTAGAATCTAGCACAACTTAAGAAAACATTTGATTTAGGAAAGCTTTGCAAAACTTTCCATAAATCTTACAAAAACCACACGGCTAAGACTTCCTTATTACAACTCAATTTTCGAACCCCTATGCAACTAACATAACTAAAAACAACTCAACTACTTTAACTAACATAACAATAAAAGACATATTTTTAGTTACACGTAAAACCTTCACTTTAAGAGTAAAGTAAAACCATACAACAACCTAGAAAGCAAATGAAGATAGTTGATGGAATACTCTTTGCGCGCATCATGCATCATACTCCAGTTCTTGAAAAAAACTGGACTTCAAGTTTGATCATCAAAGCAATCCTCGAAATCATCCAAATCAAGCGGACATCAATATACACAACTAGCATTTTCATTCGATCAAGGCCATCCTTTGCTCCACGAAAATTTAATCTACGTGTGCTCCATGTTATCATTAGATGTAGATGATCCCTCCTAAAAGAAATAATATTTATGACGTTTGGAACAACAATATCATCAGCAACCCTTAGTACCAATGGAAACGAAACATTAACTAAAGGCACATTTTCCTTTATATCAACGTTACGTTTCACCTCTTCATCATGAGAAACAGTAAAAATCAAATCTTCATCCTTGGAACAAGAAATATTTTCGATCTTTTCTTCATCTTCAATCCCAACCAAAATTGAATCTGAAATTACTTCCTCTATAGTGCAAGGAACATCTTCAAGATAACTATTAAGCTTTTCATCCAAATTTTGATTCGAGTCATACATCCAATCCCACTTTGGTTGTAGACGTATGGATAACTCTTCAAATATTTCGTCGGTGGTAAGACCATCAAAAGAACGAAAAGAACAATTCATGGTTTCATTGATATCCATTAGAATCTATAAAAAATCAAAATGAAAAGTAATTGCTCGCTGTGAAGTCTTTATGTCTCCAAACCACACGAAATTATTACACGACCTAACTCAATATGTATTAAACACTCGACTAAAATTTTATGCAATAATTCAAAGCCAGCAGTTCGCAGTTATTTTTTTCCCAAAACCGTTCCAGATTTACCCGGTTTTTGACCACTTCGAAAAATCAGTCTCGAATATATAGCAAATCAACTTCAAATCTTACGAAATTTTAAGAAAATAAACTAGACAAGTATTAGTCCAATTTAGAATCAATAATCACCCAAATATTCAATCGAAGGTGGGATAACGAGTTGTTCAAAGTTACCTAAAAAATCTGTCTGTTGCGGGCGATTTACTTCTTCTTCTTTCTTCTTCTCCAAGAACGTCTAAGTACCAAGGGGACTTAGATTCCTTTGCTCTAACACCACATGATTTGAATGCTGATTGCTATGAACGTCCAAATTAACAAAGTTCGAAAGTTTTGTGAACTAAACTAAGAAAGTCGTGACAAAGTAACAAGGATAGTACTCTTGTTCCCTCGAGAACTAGAGGATCTCTCACTAACCTCAATTAGGAGATGCACACAAACCTCAATTTACGTGTTTTTGGTATGACCACCAACATTCAATGCAACAAGCATTCAAATACTTTTAATCAAAATTCACTCTCTGGCCTCTAAGGACTAGGCGTGTACTATTATTTATAGGAGCAGCAGGAAATCCTTGCCCCCCAAGTAACATCATGGCCGGATTTCACAAGGCAAACAATAGGAAAGTTTCCTCTTAGAATCTAGCATAACTTAAGGATTCCCCTTTAAACTAGCCTAGAATCTAGCACAACTTAAGGAAACATTTGATTTAGGAAAGCTTTGCAAAACTTTCCATAAATCATACAAAAACCACACGCCTAAGACTTCCTTATTACAACTCAATTTTCGAACCCCTATGCAACTAACATAATTAAAAACAACTCAACTACTTTAACTAACATGACAATAAAAAACATATTTTTGGTTACATGTAAAACATTCACTTTAAGAGTAAAGTAAAACCATGCAACATCCTAGAAAGCAAATGAAGATAGTTGATGGAATACTCTTTGCGTGCATCATGCATCATACTCCAGTTCTTGAAAAAAACTTGACCTCAAGTTTGATTATCAAAGCAATCCACGAAATCATCCAAATCAAGCGGACAAGAATATACTCAACTAGCATTTTCATTCGATCAAGGCCATCCTTTGCTCCACGAAAATTTAATCTACGTGTGCTCCATGTTATCATTAGATGTAGATGATCCCTCCTAAAAGAAACAATATTTATGACGTTTGGAACAACAATATCATCAGCAACCCTTAGAACCAATGGAAACGAAACATTAACTAAAGGCACATTTTCCTTTATATCAACGTTACTTTTCACCTCTTCATCATGAGAAACAGTAAAAATCAAATCTTCATCCTTGGAACAAGAAATATATTCGATCTTTTCTACTTCTTCAACCCCAACTAAAATTGAATCTGAAATTACTTCCTCTATAGTGCAGGGAACATCTTCAAGATAACTATTAAGCTTTTCATCCAAATATTGATTCGAGTCATACATCAAATCCCACTTTGGTTGTAGACGTATGGATAACTCTTCAAATATTTCATCGGTGGTAAGACCATCAAAAGAACGAAAAGAACAATTTATGGTTTCATTGATATCCATTAGAATCAGTCCAAAATCTAAATCAAAAGTAATTGCTCGCTGTGAATTCTATATGTCTCCAAACCACACGAAAGTTTTACAGGACCTAACCCTATATGTATTAAACACTCGACCAAAATTTTATGCAAAAATTCAAAGCCAGCAGTTCGCAGTTATTTTTTACCCAAAACCGTTCCAGATTTACCCGGTTTTAGACCACTTCGAAAAATCAGTCTCGAATATATAGCAAATCAACTTCAAATCTTACGAAATTTTAAGAAAATAAACTAGACAAGTAGTAGTCCAATTTAGAATCAAGAATCACCCAAATATTCAATCGAAGGTGGGATCACGAGTTGTTCAAAGTTACCTCAAAAATCTGTCTGTTGCGGGCGATTTACTTCTTCATCATTCTTATTCTCCAAGAACGTCTAAGTACCAAGGGGACTTAGATTCCTTTGCTCTAATACCACTTGATATGAATGCTGGTTGCTATGAACGTCCAAGTTAACAAAGTTCGAAAGTTTTGTGAACAAAACTAAGAAAGTCGTGACAAAGTAACAAGGATAGTAGTCTTGTTCCCTCGAGAACTAGAGGATCTCTCACTAACCTCAATTAGGAGATGCACACAAACCTCAATTTACGTGTTTTTGGTATGACCACCAACATTCAATGCAACAAGCATTCGAATACTTTTAATCAAAATTCACTCTCTGGCCTCTAAGGACTAGACGTGTACTATTGTATATAGGAGCAGCAAGAAATCCTTGCCCCCCAAGTAACATCTTGGCCGGATTTCACAAGGCAAATAATAGAAAAGTTTCCTCTTAGAATCTATCTTAACTTAAGGAAACATTCCCCGTAAAACTAGCCTAGAATCTAGCACAACTTAAGAAAACATTTGATTTAGAAAAGCTTTGCAAAACTTTCCATAAATCTTACAAAAACCACACGCCACGAAAACTTAATCTATGTGTGCTCCATGTTATCATTAGATGCAGATGATCCCTCCTAAAAGAAACAATATTTATGACGTTTGGAACAACAATATCATCAGCAACCCTTAGTACCAATGGAAACGAAACATTAGCTAAAGACACATTTTTCTTTATATCAACGTTACGATTCACCTCTTCATCATGAGAAACA
Organism: Beta corolliflora; assembly: GCA_947648045.1. Lineage (NCBI taxonomy): Eukaryota > Viridiplantae > Streptophyta > Magnoliopsida > Caryophyllales > Amaranthaceae > Beta > Beta corolliflora. The sequence goes on from CANSZD010002963.1 coordinate 1,288,128, forward strand.
GTAAAAATCAAATCTTCATCCTTGGAACAAGAAATATTTTCGATCTTTTCTTCATCTTCAACCCCAACCAAAATTGAATCTGAAATTACTTCCTCTATAGTGCAAGGAACATCTTCAAGATAACTATTAAGCTTTTCATCCAAATATTGATTCGAGTCATACATCAAATCCCACTTTGGTTGTAGACGTATGGATAACTCTTCAAATATTTCATCGGTGGTAAGACCATCAAAAGAACGAAAAGAACAATTTATGGTTTCATTGATATCCATTAGAATCAGTCCAAAATCTAAATCAAAAGTAATTGCTCGCTGTGAATTCTTTATGTCTCCAAACCACACGAAAGTTTTACAGGACCTAACCCTATATGTATTAAACACTCGACCAAAATTTTATGCAAAAATTCAAAGCCAGCAGTTCGCAGTTATTTTTTACCCAAAACCGTTCCAGATTAACCCGGTTTTAGACCACTTCGAAAAATCAGTCTCGAATATATAGCAAATCAACTTTAAATCTTACGAAATTTTAAGAAAATAAACTAGACAAGTAGTAGTCCAATTTAGAATCAAGAATCACCCAAATATTCAATCGGAGGTGGGATAACGAGTTGTTCAAAGTTACCTCAAAAATCTGTCTGTTGCGGGCGATTTACTTCTTCATCATTCTTATTCTCCAAGAACGTCTAAGTACCAAGGGGACTTAGATTCCTTTGCTCTAATACCACTTGATATGAATGCTGGTTGCTATGAACGTCCAAGTTAACAAAGTTCGAAAGTTTTGTGAACAAAACTAAGAAAGTCGTGACAAAGTAACAAGGATAGTAGTCTTGTTCCCTCGAGAACTAGAGGATCTCTCACTAACCTCAATTAGGAGATGCACACAAACCTCAATTTACGTGTTTTTGGTATGACCACCAACATTCAATGCAACAAGCATTCGAATACTTTTAATCAAAATTCACTCTCTGGCCTCTAAGGACTAGACGTGTACTATTGTATATAGGAGCAGCAAGAAATCCTTGCCCCCCAAGTAACATCTTGGCCGGATTTCACAAGGCAAATAATAGAAAAGTTTCCTCTTAGAATCTATCTTAACTTAAGGAAACATTCCCCGTAAAACTAGCCTAGAATCTAGCACAACTTAAGAAAACATTTGATTTAGAAAAGCTTTGCAAAACTTTCCATAAATCTTACAAAAACCACACGCCACGAAAACTTAATCTATGTGTGCTCCATGTTATCATTAGATGCAGATGATCCCTCCTAAAAGAAACAATATTTATGACGTTTGGAACAACAATATCATCAGCAACCCTTAGTACCAATGGAAACGAAACATTAGCTAAAGACACATTTTCCTTTATATCAACGTTACGATTCACCTCTTCATCATGAGAAACAGTAAAAATCAAATCTTCATCCTTGGAACAAGAAATATTTTCGATCTTTTCTTCATCTTCAACCCCAACCAAAATTGAATCTGAAATTACTTCCTCTATAGTGCAAGGAACATCTTCAAGATAACTATTAAGCTTTTCATCCAAATATTGATTCGAGTCATACATCAAATCCCACTTTGGTTGTAGACGTATGGATAACTCTTCAAATATTTCGTCGGTGGTAAGACCATCAAAAGAATGAAAAGAACAATTCATGGTTTCATTGATATCCATTAGAATCTGTCCAAAATCTAAATCAAAAGTAATTGCTCGCTGAGAAGTCTTTATGTCTCCAAACCACACGAAATTTTTACAGGACCTAACCCTATATGTATTAAATACTCGACCAAAATTTTATGCACAAATTCAAAGCCAGCAGTTCGCAGTTATTTTTTTCCCAAAACCGTTCCAGATTTACCCGGTTTTAGACCACTTCGAAAAATCAGTCTCGAATATATAGCAAATCAACTTCAAATCTTACGAAATTTTAAGAAAATAAACTAGACAAGTCGTAGTCCAATTTAGAATTAGGAATCACCAAATATTCAATCGGAGGTGGGATAACGAGTTGTTCAAAGTTACCTAAAAAATATGTCTGTTGCGGGCGATATACTTCTTCTTCTTTCTTCTTCTCCAAGAACGTCTAAGTACCAAGGGGACTTAGATTCCTTTTCTCTAATACCACTTGATATGAATGCTGGTTGCTATGAACGTCCAAGTTAACAAAGTTCGAAAGTTTTGTGAACTAAACTAAGAAAGTCGTGACAAAGTAACAAGGATAGTACTCTTGTTCCCTCGAGAACTAGACGATCTCTCACTAACCTCAATTAGGAGATGCACACAAACCTCAATTTACATGTTTTTGGTATGACCACCAACATTCAATGCAACAAGCATTCGAATACTTTTAATTAAAATTCACTCTCTAGCCTCTAAGGACTAGGCGTGCACTATTATTTATAGGAGCTGCAAGAAATCCTTGCCCCTCAAGTAACATCATGGCCGAATTTCACAAGGCAAACAATAGAAAAGTTTTCTTTTAGAATCTAGCATAACTTAAGGAAACATTCCCCTTAAAACTAGCCTAGAATCTAGCACAACTTAAGGAAACATTTGATTTAGAAAAGCTTTGCAAAACTTTCCATAAATCTTACAAAAACCACGCGCCACGAAAATTTAATCTACGTGTGCTCCATGTTATCATTAGATGTAGATGATCCCTCCTAAAAGAAACAATATTTATGACGTTTGAAACAACAATATCATCAGCAACCCTTAGTACCAATGGAAACGAAACATTAACTAAAGGCACATTTTCCTTTATATCAACGTTACGTTTCACCTCTTCATCATGAGAAACAGTAAAAATCAAATCTTCATCCTTGGAAAAAGAAATATTTTCGATCTTTTCTTCATCTTCAACCCCAACCAAAATTGAATCTGAAATTACTTCCTCTATAGTGCAAGGAACATCTTCAAGATAACTATTACGATTCTCATCCAAATATTGATTCGAGTCATACATCAAATCCCACTTTGGTTGTAGACGTATGGATAACTCTTCAAATATTTCGTCAGTGGTTAGACCATCAAGAGAACGAAAAGAATAATTCATGGTTTCATTGATATCCATTAGAATCTGTCCAAAATCTAAATCAAAAATAATTGCTCGCTGTGAAGTCGTTATGTCTCCAAACCACACTAAAATTTTACAGGACCTAACCCTATATGTATTAAACACTTGACCAAAATTTCATGCAAAAATTCGAAGCCATCAGCTCGCAGTTATTTTTTTCCCAAAACCGTTCCAGATTTACCCGGTTTTAGACCACTTCGAAAAATTAGTCTCGAATATATAGATAATCAATTTCAAATGTTTGGAAATTTTAATACAATAAACTAGACAAGTAGTAGTACAATTTATAATCAAGAATCACTCAAATATTCGATCGGAGGTGGGATAACGAGCTGTTCAAAGTTACCAAAAAAATCTGTCTGTTGCGGGCAATTTTCTTCTTCTTCTTTCTTCTTCTTCAAGAACGTCTAAGTACCAAGGGGACTTAGATTCCTTTGCTCTGATACCACTTGATATGAATGTGTTGAGATATTCTTTCAAAGTTAAATCTCTGTTAGTATTGTTTATGGGTTCCTAGAAGTTAGGATTAGTTGATAATTATCTTCTAGTTTGTTGTTTGTGGTGGGTGGTGTTAAGAAAGTAGTGGACCACTATCACCACTATCCCAGTTATTTAGTTGCTTATTATTAGGAGTTAACGTTGCTTTTGTTGCTTAGTATGTAGCCTATATAATTGGCAAGTTTGCTGTCATTTTTATTCAATGAAACAAAGTATCTAGTGAGTTGTTTTCCATTGTTTTAGCTTCCTTCTGCTATTATAGTTTTTATCCTCCTTAACTCAACATGGTATCAAGAGCTTTGGGTTTCGATCCATTCTTATTCAAAAAAAAAAGTTTTAAGTGTTTTTTTAGTAGCGTGTGTGTGAGAGGAAGAGCCTTGAGTGTAAACACAGTGAGAGACATTATGGCAAATACTAGTGTGAACTCTTCATCTCAACCTACTATTCCAATTTTCAAAGGGAAAAATACCATCTTTGGAGCATCAAAATGCAAACTTTGTTCAGATCCCAAGAGTTATGGGATATTGTTGCTTGAGAGCGGGTATGACGAACCAGAGGAGCCATCGGAGGCACCCGACAAAAAGTTACGTGAGAATCGAAAATTGGAAGCAAAACTTTGTTCCTCATCCAATCCGCATTGGATGATGACATTTTTCCTCGGATTTCGGCAGTGTCATCGTCCTAACAAGCATGGGACATATTGAAGAAGGAGTATAGGGGGGACAATAAGGTAATTTCTGTTAAGTTGCAAACTTTACCTGGTAATTTTGAGTCTCTTTCTATGGAAAAGAAAGAATCGGTGCAAGAGTATTTGTCAAGGGTGTCTAGCATAGTGAATCAAATGAGCTCGTTTGGTGAAGTTATTAGTGACTCTACCGTCGTGCGTAAAGTGTTAAGGAGTCTCACTAATAAGTTTGCTCATGTGGTTGCCGCAATAGAGGAGTCCAAAGATATGTCCTCTTATGGGTTTGATGAGTTGATGGGTTCCGTTTTAGCCCATGAAGATATGATTTCAGGATATGCCAAGATGGAGAAGTGCGAGTTTTTCACTCCTGGTGTTTCATTTTTGGGGTTCATTATCTCCAAAGATGGAATAGCTATGTACGAAGCCAAAGTGGAGGCGATGAAGTCATGGCCTACGCCTAAGAATTTCACGGAGGTGAGAAGTTTTCATGGTTTAGCTTCATTTTATAGGAGGTTCATCAAAGACTTTAGCACTTTGTTAGCTCCATTGACCGGGTGCATCAAGAAGGGGTCCTTCACTTGGACACCAGCAGCCCAAGGAGCTTTTGAAGCTCTTAAAAACAAGCTAAGTGAAGCACCTATCCTAGCCATTCCATATTTCAATCAAGTGTTCGAGGTTTAATGTGATGCAAGTGGATTTGGAAATGGAGCAGTTCTTACTCAAGGTGGGCGTCCCATTGCCTACTTTAGTGAGAAGCTAAATAATTCAAGACTCAACTATAGCACTTATGGCAAGGAGTTCTATGCCATGGTTCGAGCTTTGGAGCATTGGACTCATTATTTGAGACCAGCTCAGTTCGTGTTGCATTCGGATCACCAAGCTCTAAAATACATCAATGGCCAACATAAGCTCAATCCAAGACATGCCAAATGGGTTGAATTTCTCCAATCTTTTAATTTTGTTTTAAAATATAAAACTGGAGTTTCTAACACTGTTGCAGATGCATTATCAAGGAGGCATTCTAATCTTTCTCTTATGGAGGAACGAATTCTTGGATTTTCATATCTTAAAGAGTTGTATTTAGAAGATCCAGATTTCTCTCCTATTATCAAAGCGGGTGCATTTGGCGCCTATTCAATGCAAGATGGTTTTCTTTTCAAGAACAAGCTTTGCATTCCAAAGTGTTCCCTAAAGGAGCTATTGATACGTGAAGTGCATGCAGGGGGCCTAGTTGGTCATTTTGGCATTAACAAAACAGTAGACGTGCTCCAAGAGCACTTTTATTGGCCAAAGCTAGCTGGTGATGTTCATGGAGTTCTTGCTCGTTGTTCTACAAGTCAAAAGACTTAGAGTACCTTTCATCAAGGTCTCTATACGCCCCTTCTAGTCCCTAATCAACCATGGCAAGATGTTAGCATGGATTTCATTGTAGCTTTGCCTAGAACTCAAAGAGGCAAGGATGCAATCATGGTGGTCATGGATAGATTCTCTAAAATGGCTCATTTTATTCCTTGTAATAAAACTGATGATGTTATTCATGTTGCTGATTTGTTCTTTGACGATGTTATATGTCTTCCTGGTGTTCCTAGGTCCATTGTTTCAGAAAAGGACGTGAAGTACTTGAGTTATTTTTGGAAGACGTGAAGTTCTTGAGTTATTTTGGAAGACTTTGTGGAAGATGCTAGGTACTACGGCCCTCTTTAGTACTACGGCTCATCGATCCTCAAACTGATGGCCAAACAGAGGTGATAAGTAGGACCTTAACAACCATGTTAAGGACGTTGGTGAACAATTCTCAACGAGATTGGGAGCTAAAGTTAGCTCATGCTGAGTTTGCTTACAATAGGTCTCCAACTTATGCAACAAAACACTCCCCATTCGAGGTAAACTATGGGATTAATCCTTTAAGTCCTATTGATTTACTTCCTTTTCCTATTGACTTACATAGTAGCAAAGAAGCTAAACTGAAGGCCAAAGAAATGAAGATGCTACATGAAGAAATCAAAGCCAGAATTGAGAAGGTGAATGAAGCCTACAAGATTAGAGCAAACAAGAACCGAAAAAAATTGCTCTTCAAACCAGGAGATATAGTGTGGTTACACCTAAGGAAGGAACGATTTCCATCAAGAAGAAAGAACAAGCTCATGCCTAGGAGTAATGGTCCTTTCAAGGTGTTGGAGAAGATCAACAACAATGCTTACAAGATCGAGCTACCTAGTGAAACGGGTAACATTTCAGCAACTTTCAACGTTGGTGATTTAGCTCCATTCGTAGATGAAGAATTTGATTTACAAGAAGATTCTTCCCAAGAGGGAGAGAATGATGCAGGAGGATCTAGCTCGATTAATCCTATTGTTAATGTTCTTGTAAATATTGAAAACAATGCATTAAAAGCTCAGTTTTTAGGTTTAATTAGCACTAAGCATCATAGAGTGTTAGTTAAACAATGTTAGTTACTTAACCAGTTTTTAGAACAACTTTTGTAACGTTTTTGTTAAGCTTTTCTTCTGAATTTTTGTAAGGTGCTTAGTCACCTATGTGCTTATGCTAGTTGCTTACCAAGCATGAGGCAGCTGCTTGTTAAACACCCACTCAAAAGCTTCCCTAAGCTTGAAGAAAGAAGAAAAGTCCACAAAGGCTGCTGGGCAGCTTTTGAAAAGCCTGAAGAAGAAAATAATGGGAAGCAGCCATGTCTCCACATTTTGGGACGTATGACCTATTGATGGAAAGCTCTTCAAGTGTAGGAAACCCTCTCATTGGTTTCTTAGACTTTTGATCAGCTAATCATGAGATATTTGCAGAAAGATGGAGAAAGGTCCTTAAAAACCGGATTTCAGCAGCCCTGTCAACTTTTAGCTTATTTTAATAGTATTTATAGATCTTTGTTAGCTGAGATCTTTCCACATATTGTATTATAAGTAGTTAGCTACTTGCTTGTAAAATTTCAGACTTGATTAATGAAAAACGTGAGAGTTCTCTCAATTTGAAAATAGGTGTGTTTTCAGTCCAAAACCGGGTTTGGTTTTGTATCTCTAGAATCTTTAATGTTTGCTTGTCATCCATTGAGGTGAGAGCTAAGCTCGTGAAGTAGGTTGTAGGAAAAGTTGTTTCACCTTGTCTTAGCCTTGTTTGGTGGTTGTTGGGTTGTGAAAGTGGTGGTTGTTTGTCTTAGAACAAATCGGGTGAGTTTGTGTAGTTCCTTTTAAAAACGTATCTTAATCCCTCTTAACTAATGCTCTCATGTGCTTAATCCATATGTATCAGGATGTAGATATGGAAGATGCTACCAGAAAGAATAACGAGGGCGAGTCTAGCTCCCCTTATGAATCTGACGAGCCTTCCACTACTTCGTCCAAAATTAGGAGACGTCTAGGTCCCCTTTTCTGATCATGGCATTATAAGCGTCAACCGTAAATGGTTGGAGAAACTTGGCCCAGACCCAAGCCATTTGTCCCTTGCCATGCCTATGTCGGGCTACTCTTTTGTAATCCCTAACGAGAAGGTAACCTTTCTAAGCGCTCCCCGGGGTCAATTTGCCATTTATAAATTGGCCTTGGACGCCGGGTTATTGAGATTTCCCCTTCATGACTTCATCGAGGTTGTGCTAAGGCATTAGAACCTCGACCATAACCAGTTGGTGCCAAACGCCTGGCACAACATTTTAACTTTCACAGCTGTCTGCGAGTTTTGCGACTTAACTCTTTCTTTACCGGCCTTCACCCACATACACTATGTATCCAAGCTCCCCAAAACAGTGGAAAGAGCTTGGTTCAGCATCTGCAACCGTGTTGGGTCTATCACCGCTTGGGATAAACCTTCAAAGATGCACGACTGGAAGGCAGCCTTTATCTTCATCTGGGCTCCCAGCGAGGATATTGTCGAGGGGTATTGCTACGGTAGCCGTGAAGCGACGAACACCGAACGAGGAGCACTTATATTGGATCAGGAAGATAGCTTTGATGACGCTGTGGTGGAGGACTTCAGAATAGTTGAGTACACCAAACTAAACCGTCCGACTTTGAAAGGGCCCTCTAACTGGATCCCCTTCAAAGAAATGTTTTTTGATGACAACTTCTTGGTCGCTGCTGGCTTGCGGTTGGACAAAGATAAAGGTAATTCACCAATTCAATCTCTAAGTAAAGTGTGTCGTCTAAGATCTTTGTTTATTAACCACCTTACTTTTTCTTTGCAGAAGTGGCCAGAGGACTTCTTCACAAATCTTGGACGGGCGACATAGATATGTCAAAGATCAATGCAAACCTCTGGAAAGAATATTCTAGAACGGGGACCGAGAAAAGGGCTGATACTTTGGTAAGTATCTTCTCTTTTTTTTTGGACGATCTTATACTTTTATCTTCGTCTAAATTTAGTTGGACGAAGATCTATCCTAGAAGGAAATTGGCTAGACTCGGCCGTCCTTCTAGACAGACTAGTCGTCTATATTCTTCTAGACGAAGATCCTTCGTAGAAGGAAGGCTTCTGAAGTTGGTCGTTCTTCTAGGTCTTCGTTTAGAACGTTTTTGGACGAAGGTCTTTCGTAGAAGGAAGGCGTCTGTACTTGGTCGACCTCCTTCAGCGAATAATCTTCGTCTTTATCTAGGGGCTTAGTTTAACATTTTCTAGACGAGGACCTTCTCCAGTGGATGATCATCGTCCAATGTTTTGAAAGGATGCACCCCTCATCCAGTATCATATTTGGACCACCAGTACGTATTGTTCTTCATCTGAAGGTAACAGCCAGTCTAGCCGGCTTTCTTTAGCAAGAAGAGTGCATCTAGAAACTTTTGTATGCATCATATTTTTCGACTTTCTCTTTGGACGGATTTCATCTAACTTGTAATTTTTCTTCCTTTTTGCAGAAGAATGCCCCAACGTCAAAGACGTTAGCTCGGAAATCAGCTGCGTCCAAGAAGATACCTTCTACAGCTTGGGATCCTCCATCGCCCAAGAAATCCAGAGGCTTTATGGCCAAGAAGAAGACAGAACGGACGAGCTCGTCCGTTAAGAAAGCTACTCCCGTCAGTCAAAGGACGGGAGACGGGTCTCGTCCACCCCTGGTGGACAAATCTCTGAAGGTGGTGGATGTTTCGTCCACCCTCTCTCGTCTTTTGGAGGAGGAAGAGCATGTCTCCACCTTCCTCCCAGCGGATCAGTCGGACGTGACTAATCATATCGAGAACCAGCCAGAGATGGCTGCAACAACGGAGATTCAGCCGGACGTCATTGACAAGGAAGGATCGGCCTTTAGGGGGCCAATTTCACAGTTGGTGGCTCAAATGCCCCCAGCTTATAGATCTGCGTCCTTATCTTTTGGTGAGTCATACTACTCAAATATGGTTTCGGACGCTGCGAGTTGGTGGACGTCAAATGAGCCCGTCCAATAAACTTGCAGTCGTTATTCCTATCAAGAGAACTGACCCATCCACCTTTTCAGCTAAGGGCAAAGGTCCCGCAACAGAGCCTGCTGCTCTGACTGTCGACTCAGACGATGAGTCCTCCCAAGCCTTCACCAAGATGTCTAGGGCTGAAAGGGACAAGCTCAAGTAGGAGCTCTTCAACTGCTACCCTGAGTACTACATCAAGGGCTTAAGGGGGGCCTCGTCTGGGCACGTGGGCTATATGTCCCAACTTGCTGTCGAGGTAAATCCCTTACTTAGCTTTGCTGTTCTAATTTTTTACTTTGTACTTTTCATTATTTTTGACATCGTCCTCTGACTATTCTGTAGTTTTTTGCTCGCAGCATGATTACTTAAGATTGGTGTGGGAACTGAGGAAAATAAATAAGCACCTCGTCCACGAAGCTACAATGGCCAGGGACAAGGCCATTCAGGATGGCGAGACACTAAGAACTTTTCAGCATCAATCCCAGGAGGTTGGGAGATTCGTCTGGCCACTATGGAGTCCAGCAACCAACAGTACCTCTTTAAGATCAATGAGTTGCTCAAAGAAAAGAAAGAGTGGAAGCTGACCGTGGACATTGTGTCAGATGATCTTAAGGGGGAGAGAAACACAACACTCTGGTCTGCTGCCGAGCTCAGAAGAGTAAACCTCAAGCTAAGCGAGGATAACGCTCGTCCGAGGGCGAAGGCAGTCCAATCCTTCTCTGACGCAAAGGAGGCCCTAATCGACGTCGTCGAAACCTCCAAAGGTTGGGCCCTAAAGGTCTTCAAAATGATGGCCGAGCCTGAGGAAGTTTGCCGCTTCGAGCGTCGCGTGCTTTTTCAGCAGGACTTGCACAGGGCCCATAGAGCTAGTCAGTCTCCCCCTACCCTCTCCGACACTGACAAAGAAGAGCAAGATGATGAGGAGCATCCTGAGGGCCTGGTGGACGGCCAAAAAGTCCCTGAGGACCAAGCAGACGACAAAGATACGACCCCAACTGAATAGAATAACTAGCCTTATGCTAGTATTATTGTTGTTTCTTTACTGATTGCCATCCTTGTAGCCAAGCTTACTCTTACTTCCCTTTGTTTTTTGTTTTTTAGACTAGTTTTGTAACCTTGCCTTATTTTTGGCAATGAATTCTTCATTTTATGAAAGGATATTTTGTTACTGAATCGCTTTCGTCCAACGTAAGTCGTCCAACAGTACTCGTCTTAAGACTAAACATTAAACAATTGCAATTTCCCTCGTCCAAGACGATGGACGATTAATGATCTTGAATAAATATGCCAAGTTAAAAAGAACTCGTCTTACAAGCTGGACGATTATTGAACTTGAACAAATATGCCCAAGTCAAAAGGAGCTCGTCCTAAATGCTAATTTGAACGATTAGGGTTTTAACTAATTTCCTTAGTCCAAAGACGCTTACCTAACACTAGACGAGTATTGAATCTTGAACAACTATGCCCAAGTGCAAACGAACTCGTCTAATGGTGGATGATTAAGATTTGAACAATAATTCGCTCGTCCTGTCTGAGTATGTCATAGAAGTTCTAAGGCTTGGTTACTTCTTCCCTTTTCCTAGCACTGGGCTCGTCCTGACATTACGGATGAGCTGTGTTCCAAGAAGGAAACCGGCCAACGCATCCTTACTTCTTACGACTCTTAACTGGACGACCTTATATATTTTGTCCATTGTGATAGTCTCACTTGCCAACCTTGTTGAATATGATTGCTTTTATGATATTATCATTGTCTTGCTGGCTTCCTTTAGAAGGTAGCGTTCATGTTGTAGTAATGGTCCCCTTACTAGGGTTATTACTACATGATCGACCTTGCTTTTGAAAGTAAGATACCTTTACTAAGGTATGCTAATTATAGGCCGGCTTCCTTTAGGAGACAATAATGTTTCCCTTGCTAGGGAATATTACAATTTGGCTGACCATACTTGTATAGGTAATTTACCTTTAATAAGGTTTATTACTGTCTGGCCGGCCTCCTTTAGGAAGCAATGTGCGTCATAAAAATGATTATCCCTTAATGAGGTGATTCGTTCTCTTTAGCTGAATTCGTTTTGGACGTTATTGGTTTCTTCAGTTTTTAGCAAAGTTAATGTCACTTTAAGACCACTAGTTAACCAGAGGTAAAAATGCCCCAAAGTGAATAACTTAAGTAAAAAAGAGAAACAATCATGAATATGGAGAGAAGATATAAATTATATTATGTGAATTTTGCTTGGCTAACCACCAAGGTACATGCATACATTCCTAATTCTCTTTTTTGTGCCGTGATACTTTTTCTGATTACAAACTACTACCATTATTGAGTATGGATTTAAGTCAGACGTGGTACTTCTTCAGAGTGTCTAAATATCCAACATTCTGGTGAGTTTTGTGTTGTTTCTTTGAGATAGAGGAAGCACAAGGCACAAAATTTAGGAGAAACATGACTTTAAATGAATCTATGTTGGTTGGAGTGGAGAACAAAGTAGAACAACTCACATATCAGATTAGAGATGTTCTAACTCACTTAAGAGATCTTCAAGTGGGGAGAAAGACGTGGAATTCCAAGGAGGGAGGATGAGGAAGATCTAGGAGGCAGGAGGCTATGATACTAGTGGGGAGGAGTTTGAACGTGCCTTTGAGAGGAGAAGAACACCTAGGCCTAGAGATGAATTTAAAGATCTTAAGCTAGATGTTTCGGAGTTTGACGGAAACCTTAATCCAGATTCATTTTTGGAGTGGGTTACTAGTTGTAATAGGAATTTTGAGTTGAAAGGCTATGATGATGAGAAGTCTTTCAAGGTGGCAGTAGTAAAGCTTAAGGGGTATTCATCTCTATGGTGGGAGAATGTAGTGCTCCTTAGAAACCGAAAAAATAATAAGGTTTGTAGTTGGGAGAAGCTTAAAAAGCTTATGAGGGAGAGACTTTTTACCATCTATCTATACCCTTGATCTTTATAATCAACTCTTGTCTTTAGAACAAGGTTCTAAGAGTGTTGAAATATACATCCATGAGTTTGAAAAGCTCATGACGAAGTTGGATGTGCAAGAACGTGAAGAGGAAACTATGGCTCGATAAATTGGTGGCCTTGATAAGAACATTTCAAGGAAGTTGGAGCTGCAAACATATACTACTTTGGATGAGCTCTTCAAATTAGCTCTCAAAGTGGAAAAACATCAAGCTGAAAAGAAGAAAAAGGGTGTGCAAAAAGGCGGGACTTTTTACACTCCTAAAGGAGGTCCTAGCTACTTTAAAACCAATTCTCCTTACACTCTAAAAGGGGATACAAGCAAGGTGGTGGACAAAGGAAAGAAGGTGGCTGATTCACGTGATAAATCCAACGTGAAGTGTTTCAAGTGCGATGGTTTTGGTGACTACCAAGCTGAATGTCCAAATAAGAGGGTGATGACTCTTATTGACATTGAATCCATTGAAGCATCCATCCAAAACCAAGAAAATGCAGAGGTGCCGGATGCTAAGCAAGGAGAAAGTGATGAGGAAGAGGAGGAGGAGATCATTGAACTAGTTGAAGGGGATCATCTTTCTCTTGTTTTGAGAAGGGTTCTTCACACAAAAGAAGCAATGGAGGAGGTTCCTAATCAAAGGGACCAGATTTTTCAAACAAAGTGCCTTGTTAAGGGGCGCCTTTGTTCCATGATCATTGATGGAGGTAGCTGCACCAACGTGTCATCTACAACCATGGTGGAGAAGCTTAACCATCCAACTTTCAATCATCCAAAACCATATAAGCTTCATTGGCTTAATGATGGCAGCAATGTTGAGGTAACTAAAGATGCTTTAATTGGTATTTCTTACGGTGATTCTTACAAAGATGAAGTGTTGTGTGATGTATTACCTATGGATGCATGTCATTTGTTATTAGGAAGGCCTTGGCAATCTGATAAAGAAACTATTCATAATGGAAAGACTAACACCAGACTATTCCTTTATGCATAATTCTAAAAAGATTGTTCTTAAACCATCTAAACCATACACATAAACTAGCACTACAAAAAAACCGAACCTACCTCTAAACAACAAACTAGCACCAAAAAGACCTTAATATCCTTTCCAAAACACAAACTGAAAAAGCTATTGAAAAGGGGAAGACTGTGTACTTGTTGTTTTTAGATGAAAATGAATTAGTTGTGACTGAAATTCATGAAAGAGTGAAACCATTAGTGAAGGAATTTAGGGACGCTTTTCCTAATGATTTGCCGAATGGTTTACCACCTCTTAGGGGGATTGAACACCAAATTGACCTTATTCCTGGAACCCCATTACCAAACAAACCAGCCTATAGATGTAATCCTCAAGAAGCTAACGAGTTACAAAAGCAAGTGAGTGAACTTTTAGCTAAAGGATTCATGAAGGAGATTTTAAGTCCATGTCCTGTACCGGTTCTTTTAGTGCCATAAAAGGATGGAACAATGAGGATGTGTGTTGATTGTAGAGCCATTAACAATATTACAGTTAAGTACATGTATCCTATTCCTAGACTTGACGATTAGTTAGATGAGCTACATGGTTCCAAAATCTTTTCTAAAATTGATTTAAGGAGCAGTTATCACCAAATCAGAATCAAAGAAGGTGATGAGTGGAAAACAACTTTTAAAACCAAGGGAGGATTGTTTGAATGGCGTGTGATGCCCTTTGGTTTAACTAATACTCCTAGCACATTCATGAGACTCATGCACGAGGTATTGAGGCCTTTCATTGGACTATTTATTGTAGTCTATTTTGATGATATTCTTGTGTATAATAAAGATGAGCAGGAACATTTGCAACATTTGAGAAAAGTTTTTCTCAAATTGAGGGAAAAGAACCTATATGCCAAGATGGAGAAATGCGATTTTTTCACTCCTAGTGTTTCATTTTAGGGGTTCATTATCTCCAAAGATGGAATAGCTATGTACGAAGCCAAGGTGGAGGCGATCAAGTCATGGCCTACGCCTAAGAATGTCATGGAGGTGAGAAGTTTTCATGGTTAAGCTTCATTTTACAGGAGGTTCATCAAAGACTTTAGCACTTTGTTAGATCCATTAACTGAATGCATCAAGAAGAGGTCCTTCACTTGGACAACAACAGCCCAAGGAGCTTTTGAAGCTCTTAAAAACAAGCTAAGTGAAGCACCTATCCTAGCCATTCCATATTTCAATCAAGTGTTCGAGGCTGAATGTGATGCAAGTGGATTTGGAATTGGAGCAGTTCTTACTCAAGGTGGACGTCCCATTGCCTACTTTAGTGAGAAGCATAATCATTCAAGACTCGACTATGGCACTTATGACAAGGAGTTCTATGCCATGGTTCGAGCTTTGGAGCATTGGACTCATTATTTGAGTTTAGCTTAGTTCGTGTTGCATTCGGATCACCAAGCTCTAAAGTACATCAATGGCCAACATAAACTCAATCCAAGACATGCTAAATGGGTTGAATGTCTCCAACCTTTTAATTTTGTTTCAAAATATAAAACTGGAGTTTCTAACACTGGTGCATATGCATTATCAAGGAGGCATTCTAATCTTTCTCTTATAGAGGCACGAGTTCTTGGATTTTCATATCTTAAAGAGTTGTATTTAGAAGATCCAGATTTCTCTCCTATCATCAAAGAGGGTGCATTTGGCGCCTATTCATTGCAAGATGGTTTTCTTTTCAAGAACAAGCTTTGCATTCCAAAGTGTTCCCTAAGGGAGCTATTGATACGTGAAGTGCATGCAGGAGGCCTAGCTGGTCATTTTGGCATTAACAAAATAGTAGACGTGGTCCAAGAGCACTTTTATTGGCCAAAGCTAGATGGTGATGTTCATGGAGTTCTTGCTCGTTGTTCTATATGTCAAAATACTAAGAGTACCTTTCATCAAGGTCTCTATACGCCCCTTCTAGTCCCTAATCAACCATGGCAAGATGTTAGCATGAATTTCATTGTAGCTTTGCCTAGAACTCAAAGAGGCAAGGATGCAATCATGGTGGTCGTGGATAGATTCAATAAAATGGCTCATTTTATTCCTTGTAATAAAACTGATGATGCTATTCATGTTGCTGATTTGTTCTTTGACGATGTTATACGTCTTCCTGGTGTTCCTAGGTCCATTGTTTCAGATAAGGACGTGAAGTTCTTGACTTATTTTTGGAAGACTTTGTGGAAGATGCTAGGTACTAAGCTCCTCTTTAGTACTACGGCTCATCGATCCTCAAACTGATGGCCAAACAGAGGTGATAAGTAGGACCTTAACAACCTTGTTAAGGACGTTGGTGAACAATTCTCAACGAGATTGTGAGCTAAAGTTAGCTCATGCTGCGTTTGCTTACAATAGGTCTCCAACTTATGCAACGAAACACTCACCATTCGAGGTAAACTATGGGATTAATCCTTTAAGTCCTATTGATTTACTTCCTTTTCCTATTGACTTGCATAGTAGCAAAGAAGCTTAAGTGAAGGCCAAAGAAATGAAGAAGCTACATGAACAAATCAAAGCCAGAATTAAGAAGGTGAATGAAGCCTACAAGATTAGAGCAAACAAGAACCGAAAAAAAGTGCTCTTCAAACCAGGAGATATAGTTTGGTTACACCTAAGGAAGGAACGATTTCCATCAAGAAGAAAGAACAAGCTCATGCCTACGAGTGATGGTCCTTTCAAGGTGTTGGAGAAGATCAACAACAATGCCTATAAGATCGAGTTACCTAGTGAAATGGGTAACATTTCAGCAACTTTCAACTTTGGTGATTTAGCTGCATTCGTAGATGAAGTTTCAGACTCTTTTCTCTTTCCTCGTTTGTACGAGGTAGTTGTGGAGGTTATGGTCAAGTCTCAGCCTTCTTAGGGTTGTTCTTTTTTACCTGAACCACCTCCTCATGCTTCTTGGACTCGGGGTGCTTAGCCTCAACACAACCTTCAGTAACATGTATACATGCATCAGCCTCCTTTAGGGCTTCTGTAAGACGGGTGATTTTCTTCTTGACAAGATCAAACTTAAATCTCTCTGGCCATAGCCCTCTGATAAAGGCTTCACTCTAGCGTTAAGATCTTGGATCTGCAAAGCTTCTAAATTGAACCTCTTAACAAAACTCCGAAGAGCTTCCTTTGGGCCTTGAATGACCTTTCCCAAATACATGCTAGTCTTTTATTCTTACCGGTTTGGTACAAAGTGACAGGTAAATAAATAACTGAGTTCAGTGAAATTGTTAACTGAGTTAGGGGGAAGATTGTTAAACCACTTATGAGCCACTCCCTTCAGAGTAGCCGAAAAATTCTTGCACCGAGTAGCATCATCTATTGGTTGAACATACGTCTGATGCTTGTAAGCGGAAAGATGATCGTCAGGATCAGTCGTTCCCTCAAATGGCTCAATTGTAAGGAGTTTAACCTTTGGGAAGGGGGGCGCCTCCATGATCCTGGTCGAGAAGGGGGTTGGCCAGTTGATCCGGAGGACTCCCAGCTGCCCTTCAATGAGTATGAAGTCCTTACGGTACTCCTTCAAAACAGGATTAGATGAGGTATTTGCTGGGGCTGCACGTCGATAGACCATCGGCTGCACCACTATTTTTTCTTGCCTTAGACGACGAAGGAAAGGACCCAGACTTCTTCCTTCCGTCCAAGAATGTATCTTCAAAGGGGGGTCTCTCAAATACGGCGTGTACCTTGTGGCTGACCGTTGCAATGCAGCAGATTTCTATGCTTTTAGATATTCTCGAGCATCTATTCCATCTAATGCCCATTCGGACGCTGATCATCCTGAAACCTAATCACCAGGTTCCAGTCCATCTTCCTTCACTGCTCACTACATGTTGGTTGTCCTTCTAGAAAATTCTTGACGAGCAGGTCGACTTAGACCTGGAAGATTCTTCTGAGAGCGTCCCCGGAGAGGAGCTGGGTTGGGAGCAGTCGGCTCTGGATTTACCGGGAAAAACAGCATATTTTTCTTGATCTCTTCCTGGATGACTGCTGCCATCTGGGTCTGGAAGTCATTCAACACATTTTCTAGATAAGCAGCAGTTACAGGAAGTTCAAGATTTTCCTAGATAACATGTACTTGACTTTGATCAGGAACATTGGAGGGAGGCCTATTCCTCCCTTGCGGCGGTCGATTATCATCCACAATGTCTTCTACCCGAATCTGATAGTTGCGGTTCCTAGCTAGGTTGGACAAGTGACAGTTAGTCATAGCTGCGTCTCCCCGCATACGGCGCCAAATGTTTAGTTTACTTATAGGTCAAGCAACTTCTTTCTTCAATATGTTCTTGGAGAGACTTGTGCAACGATGCTTTTACTCTGCACTCCAATACCTGCAGCAAAGGAAACCAACCCTGGAGGTTTGGGTGGTGGTTCCCCTCCGAACCTTAAGTCAGTTCAAGTATGGAATCAGGTGTAGAGATAAAGAGAGAAAGAGAGAGAGAATATTTTAGCAGAGTAATGGCACAATATTTAATGATCTATCTTTTACCTGATTTTGAGGGGACTATATATAGTGTTTGGAATCTGAAAGCTGCCATTTGATGTCACCCTAGAATGGGAGCATTTGATTGGTTAGCAATTAAAATTTGACACATGGCAAACAATGATTGGGGGCTGAATTTCAACCAATCATATGCAGCCTCTTTTTGGGAATTAGGCTTTGTTTATTCCTTGTGTCCAAATGTGGGCCTCAAGCACCAGAGGAATGAAACCCTATAAAAGGTCAGGTTTTCCTCCAATCTTAAGACGCGTGGAGGCCTCTGATTGGTCCATGTGTCAGCTTATCAGCCCTTCATTTTTAGGTCACAACAACTATATTAGTAGAATTTGAAATTTGTATCCTCATACATATCCCAACTCCATCAATGAGTATATCTATATCCCAACCTCACTCATTCTCTTTCTAATACCTATTTCTTTCTCCTTTACTAAACCCATACTTTTTCTCTCTCCTCCATCAAACCCCTGTTTCTCTCTCCTCTATCAAACCCCCTTTACAATCAATTTCTAGAAAATGTAATGAATTCCATATTTAGAATTCTTATCATTTTCAAATAGTGATTAGGAATTTAAATACACAAACTTTAAATTTCATATTTTGATTCCATTTTTGAAATGAAATACAAGTTTCTAAACACTACCTTCATGACTTTAAATTGTCATATATACTAAATAATATTTTCTTCTTCCTACATGCCATATATATATTGAACAAGTTAACAGTGGAATTGAATTTAAAATTTCAATTATATATTAAATTAAGGATAATAATTTCCTCTTCTTACATTTGTGCGGAAAACTATGATGAAAAATTAAATTGACAATATAACTTGATTGTCACAATCAAAAGAAAAAATGAAAACTTGAATTTCATATTAATAATTATATTGATAATATTTTAAAACCTAAATGTTGATTTTTATTCGGTAATCTCTATTATATAAATCGAACTATCCCACTTTATTAATATTCAACGATTTAACCTGATACACACATTCTTCCACTTTATTTGAGCACAAGCTTTATTCTGCTTTATATTTCCTTCTCTCAATATTATATTTGAATAATGATGAACAAATAACTAAAAAAACCAACAAAACATTGATTTAAAGCTAAGAAAAACATATTAAAAATATTAAAATTAATTATTAATATATATGTTCGATTTTTTTTGTAACACTGGTGAATATATAACTGATTGAGAAAAAAAAACGTTAATATAATACGCATGCATCACATGCAAAAATGCTATTTTTCATAGAAGAATGAAGAGGGAAAAGATGAAGTTGAGAGCCTATAGGCATCATTCAACAAAAGAGCACCAAAGGTGTAAGAATAGAGGATTGAAGAATGATTTCCTTGATTGATACAATGTACAACAATATATCTATAATAATATATTAAAAGGTGTTCCTAAATAATGAACAATGCCACGTGGGCGCTTTCCCTTAAAGTGTTTAACTCCATATAATCCACATACAAAAAAAAAAATGCATTGTATAAGATTCGACCTCGTGATCACAAGCATATAAACTAAAGTCTTAACCATTAAACCAAGTGATACTTGATGTTATCATTTTAAAGTAAAATATTAATATCTGAAAGATATAATTATCAGGGGCGTAGCTCGGGCCTAAAACTAGTTTATATACAAAAGTTGACCTATTATCGTTAGCATAATACTAGGCTAATTATATTCACAATTACCTATGTTAGAAGATATGCTAGCTATAGATAATATGTATGGTCAACGATATTTAGAGATAATATAACAATGTACAGAAAAAAATTTATATGGTCTATCACACCCCCGCAGACTTAGCGGGAGGTTGTCAGACGTTGAGACTGTCCCGAAAATCATAAATGTATGGAAGTCCTTTCGTAAAAATGTCTGCAATATGATAATGGGAAGGAACATGGAGAACACACACTTCGCTATGTGCAACTTTCTCACGAACAAAGTGAATGTCCATCTCAACGTATTTAGTACATTGATGTTGGAAACGATTGCCGGACAAGTAAATGGCACTTAAATTATCACAATAGACCAAAATTGCCTTCATAATCGGACAATGTAGTTCCAATAAAAGATTCCAGACCCATAATGATTCAGATACAACATTAGAACATCTTGATATTCTACTTATGCACTGTATCGTGAAAGAGTAGGCTGGCGTTTAGAGGACCACGAGATCATGTTGTACCGAAAAAGACACAATAACCTGAGGTAGATTGCCGGGTGTCGGGACATCCACCCTAATCTGCATCCGTATATGAGATGAGTTTAGCAATGGAGGATTTATAAAGATGCGAACTGAAATCAAATGTACCCTGGGCATAGCGCAAATAAGAGCATTTATATGTTCAGTTTTGGGATCATGCATGTGGAGACACGCTTGCTGGACAGCGTAAGAGATATCGGAGCGAGTGAAAGTGAGATATTGTAATGCTCCTGCAAGAAGTCGATACTTGGTCGAATCCTCATATGGAGTATCATTGGACGACCCGAGATTAGACTTGGTACCAACAGGTGTGGGACAAGAGCTGCAGTTAGACATGCCTGGTCGGTCAAGGATTTCTTCTACGTAATTTTTCTGTGACAAAAATATGCTATCAACGGGTCACATCAATGCCTAAAAAGTAGCTGAGTGAACCAAGATCCTTAATAGAAAATTATGCACCCAAGAGAGTGATAATAGATGTGCGAAGAGCATCTAATGAAGCAGTAAGAATTATATCATCAACTTAGGCTTTTATAGTCCTAAGACTTGATTATGGCTTACATATAGATGCAAACTAGACTTAGGATTGGGCTTTTATAGTCCTAAGACTTGACTAGAGATTACATAGAGATGCAAACTACACCTAGGGTATGAATTGGGCTTTTATAGTTCTACGAAATGACTAGGGCTTACATGAAGATGTAAACTAGACCTGAGCTATGAATTGAACTTTTATAGTCCTAAGACTTAGCTAGGAATTACATAGAGATGCAAACTAGACCTAGGGTATGAATTGGGCCTAAATGCACCTAAGTTTTGGATTGGAGTAGCACTAGACACTAGAGGAAAAAAGACCACGAGCAGCGATGCAAGGGCTGCGGTTATCTGAAAAACGCAACCCTTAATTACAAAAGGTAGGGTTGTGGTTAACCCAAAAACCGCATCCCTTCACCTTTTCATTTCCCCCCTTAAAACTTCCCTCGGTTGGTAATTCGCGCACTCACACCACACCCTAGCTGCTGAATCACCGCCTCTCTCTCTCACTCACGCCCCTGCCTGTCTCCCTCTCTCTCCCACACTCACACGGTCACACCCCTGCCCCTCTCTCTCCGACATCGTAGCTGTTGTTCTCATCCTTCCCTCACTCTTCTCTCTCCTCAGTCGCGCCTCCTTCCCTTACTCTTCTCCTCCTTTCGTTTTGGTCGCTAGACCACCGGTGCCATAGTGGTTGTATGGCGGCTTGAAAGCTGTGGTTGTATGCCGCCTCGTCGCTGGTGATCTCCTCTTTCCCTCACTCTTCTCCGGCGCCGTTCATGGGTGGGTCCGCTCTCAAGATTCTGAGGTAACCTACGCTTTTCTTTTCTTTTTTGAGAAACGTTAGTTAATTGAAGTTGTTTGAGGTAGATTTAGTTCTTGTGCTAGTGATTTTAAGCTTGGTTAAGTATTTGAAGTAGTTGAATGTGATGTGTTCATACTTTTTTGATTTCAATTTGTGTTTTTTTAATTATTTTTATTTATTTTGTTGATGTTTGGATGAGGGTTTGGTCATTTTGGCCACTGAGAACTCAGACGTCATTTGTAGTTAAGGTTGCGAATTGTTCTTGGTGGAATTTAGTAATTGTAGTTGATTAAACTAGATTTAGTGGTTGTGCTGTGATTTTAAGTAGTTCAAATGTGAAATGTTCGGATTCTTTTTCGTTAAGTCTTACTTGTTTTATGAATGCTTGAATGAGGGTTGGAGTTGTGGTCGTTTGGCATGGGGGAAAGCAGTTCAAGGGCCCTATTATTGGCAAGAGATAGACATTGATGAGTGGAGCATTGATTGCCGACCTGAAAAGCTCGATATCATGCTCCGATTGTTAATTACTCGAGGCTTAGGTTCGCTTCGCAAGCTCCATGTTTCGTGTGTCAATAACGATGAGATTTTCCCTTGCATTGCTGAGAAGTAAGCATCCTTTTCCAATTTCATTGTTGATTTGCTTAATGAAAACCTTGTTTTGGTAGTTTTTATTTATTGTTGGTTGTGGTTGTGCTTTTTTTGGTTGACAGGAGGAAGACATTGTATTCATGTGGATCACCTTCCCCTTTCATCTTAATTATGAATATAACTTCATAAGAGGGTTAAATTTAACTTAGGGACCAATGAATTAATGTGGTAGATCATTTATGGGTTGCTATCCAAAAAAATGGAAAGAAAAATGGGGACCATGCATTAGAGTCAGGAATCTGGTGTTTTGTGGATCTGGGTCATTCATTTGTTTCAGTTTATTCATGGTGTCTTGAAATATCATCTTTGGCTCTTTATAAAGCTCACAGGTAGGAGCGATTTATTGAGGTTGTTTGAATGAGTTTATTGTGTGGCTCCCTGTTGGCTTGAGGGTCTAAAACTCTTAACAGATTAATAATGACCACAACACCTAATAGAGAGAGTTTATTTAGCTGTTTTTTCAGTTTCAATACGACCAAATCAAACTAGATTTAGCTTTCTCGGACAAACAAATGGGACATTAGCTGGAAAGAGTATGTCGTCTGATGAATTGTATGCTCATATTCCTGAAGTTGCAACACGGGTGATATTTTCTTTATTTATTTTTATTTTTTGTGTCTATTGCCATGACTCGTGGCAGCTATTTGAATGATTATGGACTCGAGTCCTGGACTTCTTGAAAAGCATAAAATGAAAAGTGTTCTACAATACGTTGGCTATGCAAATCAAATTCCAGTTTTGATGGTCTGTATCAAGGAGTTGTACCATTCTGTAGGACACACTAGAGTTTAATTCATGGAATCATGGTGCACAGAATCAATGGCCAAAATTTATGTTCAGGATCAGGATCAAATGAACCAACTTCAAAACGTTCTATGTCCCTTCGCCCCCTTCCTCCCCGACAACAAAGAGAAAAGCAGGAAAGGATAGACAAAGTTTATCATATGTTTCTTTACAATTTGGCATGTGACTTCCCAATGTTGTGCCAAGAGATCATGTTGGTCCTGTATGTATCAGAAAGAATACACTTCAAAGGTTATCGATATATGTTGAAGTCAACTTGTCTCAACATCTGTTCTTGGTGAAAATTTTGTGTACATCTGAAGGAATGACCATAGACTCTGGCACTCTTTTAAAATCATGCATCATATTTATTCTGAAAATTCATTCTTTTCTTTTGTATATATGTCATTTCATGATTTTGTTGAAAGTAAAATCTTCTGATTGACACTGGTACAGGATCATCAAGGAGGTTGGCTATCCAAGTACTCTATCACTGTGGTGTTGCAGTTGCAACTTTTATATGGAAACACACCTGGATAAGGTGCGAGGATTTCCATCACATCTTGTGTTTTCTTGTGTCATTATGTTATTCTTTGTCGCATTGAAGATAAACTTTACTTATACAGTTGAAATTTTCTTCACTCTTGAAAGACTTTCAAGGGTTTTTAATTGATTATGAGACTTCACTCATTGCAAGTTTGGTTGGGTATATATTCTCATGTAAGTCTCCAATTAAGGGGGTTTAAGATTAATATGTAGGCTTCACTCACTGAAAATATATTGTGAGACAAGTCATTTGTATCCCCTGCCTCCCGACTATTTAACCTCAAGCAATATCTTTGTCTATATTGTATTATGGGCATAATTTGTATAAGAATTGTAATTAATATCTATATATAGATGCTTGTGTGACAATTTGGCATAAAAAGGCAACAAAAAAATTAATTTTTTGGGGTCACAAGTGTTGCGATTTTTGCTAAAAACCGCAGCCCTTGATGGGTTAAGGGTTGCGGTTTTGATGAAAACCACAGTCGTTAACCCATCAAGGGTTGCAGTCAATAACCGCAGCCCATCAAAATTGGTAAGAGCTGCTAAGCCAAGCGTCACGGTCAATAAACGTAGCCCTTAGGCCACTTTTGACCGCAGCCTTTGGCCTTTTTTCCTCTAGTGAGACTTAAGTTGGAATGGTTGAGATGAGACTTATATGAGACTTAGATTGGATTATAATGCAACATGCAAGATTAGGTTGATTGTATTAGATTTGAGGTATTTGGACTAGGATTAGAATTTTCGAAATTCATTTTTGAAAGGGACCCTTTGTTTTTATCTTTTTTAGGAAAAGATGATAGATGATTAATGATCGATTAATTTTTTTTGAAAATGATTTTTTTTGTACATGTGCTAGGATGATGATTAGTAATTTTTTTCGAAAAAGATAGAACACAAGAGGGTGTAGGATTGATTTAGAAAAAAAGAGATGTTTTTTTAAAAGGATGAAATGTGATACGGAAGATTTGTTAGAGATGGGATGAGATGGAACGAGGTAGACAAGCATGACGACTGTAACTCTACCATGATCACTTTTCTAGATGCACTTTTCAGGATAGACTTAACCTTAGATGATATGTATGAAAAGATTGATTTTTTGCTTGAATTAGGTGAGTTTCATTTTTAGACATAAACGACTCCTAGAATGACCATGAATCTACGTGAATGCAGATGGAAAAAACAAAGATTTGACCATTACGATGACTAAATTGATAAAAACCATTATGACGGACTTAATGCCACACTTTATTGACTTAATCGATAGCCAAATTGACAATAGCATGAGACGCAAAGGCTACACGCCACGCAACAGTCCGCCAGGCGCAAAGCTGTGCGTCAGGCGTGCCGCTGTGCGTTTGGCGCACATCCCCCCGGCATGTAATTTGCCAATTTGGCGAAGGATTGGTCAATTTGACAATGTTTTTAGACGCGATTTGAGGTGCAATACATATCATCGTTTTGACAAATTAATAATAGGTAAAAATCGCAATCACAAGCAAACGTCACATAACCTGGTTGGAAAAAGTTCTGAACCTGAAGTCCATTTCTACATTTCAACTATGGTCAGTTTTTAGGTTAAGGTTGAAAAGTGTCCATGACTAAATGATTGATCCCACGCTTAGTTCCTTTGCTTAAAAAGGTGGCCACGTGTAAAACGTGCTCCAGTTTTCAAGTCACGAATAAGAGAAGAATGCCATGGTTGGTTGGGTTTGCTTATGACTAAGATCCATCACTATCGCTTAGGAAGCTTTTGGAAGGACAAAGCACAAAGCCCCCGGGGGTCGCCTCACGCATAGAACATGCGCTAATGAGGCAAGGAATATCACTTTATGGTGGCTTAAACAATAGCCATGCACATGCAAAGCAATATGTTGTTCTAAGGCATAAAAAGAGAATGAATCGTTTTTTTTTCAAGTTTCACACACTCATTTAATAAAATTTTTTTTTTAAAAAAATGCCCCCAAGTGGAGTCGCCAAATTGTAGGGGTGTTTCTATTCGCCTACCCGGGATGAGTGCGTATTTGACTACCTCATTGTAGGGTACGATCACGTTCATGAACCATGTTCGCCCATTGCTAGCCTCTACTAAACACGATTCATATCAAAGTTTATGTCAAAGAACAACCACATAATATTTTCAAACACCCTAAAATATTAGTCTAGATTGGTTTATTAAACACATATAGTGACACGCTATTTAGCAATCAAAATTACTGGGTTCCTAATAAGTTGTCCAAATTATCTGATTAATGTTACAACAATTTTTTAGGTCTTGATTAGCAATAATAACATGTTGGTGATGAAAGAATAAACATGACGAATCATAGAAAAATATATAAGAAAATAAGAAAGAAAGAATAAAGGTTAGAATATACAAAAGAACGGATTTTTATCAAACATCTACATCATGAAAGAAATTGTTAGTAACTTCAATAAAACAAGCAAGAAAAAGAGATTTAAGGACCCTCGGGAATATACCGTTGTGGTTTGGGTCTGATGGAATAACAACCTTCCGGCAGAGCAATCGTGAAGCCTTTCAACGAAAACTTGTGAAGATCAATCAAAGTTATGTATGTGTTTATGTGTTTGTGTGTTTGAGTATGAAAGTATGGGAGTATGAGAGTATTTTCGCCTTGAGAGAACGCAAGTATTCGGGTATAAAGAGTGTGTAAAGGTCTCCTCCAGATCCGGAAATCATTAACTTATTTATATGAAAATATAAAAAAAAAAAGATAAGAAAAAGTCGTGCGCTCAGCACAAAAGATAGCGCTGGATGCAATGCCACGCGTCAAGCGCACAGTGGTGCGCTAAGCGCACAGTGGTGCGCTAAGCGCAATCCAGCCTGTACGCCAAGCGCACAGCCTGCGCCAGACGCACCACTAATCTAGCCAGCTTTTGTAACGCAGTTTTCTAAAGATTCTTGTTATCTTTAAATCCGAAAACCAGCTATTTTACAAGATAATATCTGATTTCAACTTAAAAATCCTTTACTGTCAAATATCTTTGAGAATATTTATGTATTTCAGAAAATATTTATTAAAATACTAAATACATACAATTAATAATCATGAATAACTAATTGGTTTTTCAAAAGATTGTGCTCAAAATCTTTTATTTGTGGGCTCAAAATAAAATTAATTATTAGGAATAATTAATTGGGCTTTAAAATAGGATTTTAGATCTTTAATGCAAATAAATAAGCTTTATGCTTTTAAAACAATTTTGGGCTTAGCTGCTCGAACAGCTCTCCCCTTGGGCCGTACCGATTAAGGCCGCAGTATGCTTCATCATTGGGTCCTCAAATGGGGAGACACGATTATGTGTCTACAATACCTTGATGTCGATCCTAATTATTCCTTTAATGAAGATTTAGTACTCCATAAATCTTGAAGAAAAGATGACTCTCTAATACATACACGAAGGAGGTACGACAAAGTTGTCGATCAACAACAAATTGAAATTATATATGTAAGCTGAAAATTGAATACAAGTTGATAATAAAACTTATTGCTTCAACGCTCCTACTTTCACAATAGAGGTTTTCAATCACTAAGTTACTCCTAATCCAAGCATTGAAGCATTAATCCTAGTTCACTCTTGATATAAAACTCCATGGTTTGGAAATAATCAAACTTTCACTTTTCAAGAAAGAAATTTTTGTTCAGAATCACTCTTTATGTGATATTATTATGCATTGTTTCTTATAATGAGTTGCATGAGTTAGATTTCCTTAATGAATTAACTTATAACCCTAACACATGTTCCTCAAACCTAATTTAAGAAGGATTGGGAAATAAAATGAACTACCTGATTGTTGCCACCTAAAATAAGCTAATTCAGCTCAACTGGTGATCTAAAACAAAGGTAAAACATGTAATAAACATCTAACTAATTCAGCCAATTGGCTTAATGAATCGTGAACTCAAAATAAAGACCAAACCTATAGGTCACACCATGTAACGCTTTAGGAGTAAGTTGAAATATTATTATGTCATTTCTATGTCATTATTATATTCTTTTCCCCAATTTTATTATTATTTTTTATCTCTCTATATACATAGCATTGTTACTCGTTTTTATGTCATTATTGAGCAAACTTGTATTATTTAAACCTATTTAATATTATTCGTCAACTTCATATTTTGTGTCATTACTCATTTATGTGTCATTATTACTCATTTATACGTCATTATAGAGCAAACTTGTATTATCCAAACTAATTTTAATATTATTTGTCAACTCCATATGTACCATATCATTATTACTCATTTATGTGACATTATTACTCTTGTTATGTCATTATTGAGAAAACATGTATCATTTAAACGTATTTTAATAATTTTTGTCAACTCCTTTTTTTTGTGTCATTAATTACTACTCATTTTTGTGTCATTATTACTCATTTTTATGTCATTAGTAAGCAAACTTGTATCATTTAAACCTATTTTAATATTATTTATCAACTCCTTATTTTTGTATAATTATTTACATATTTTTGTAACATTATTACTCATTTTTATGTCATTATACAACAAAAATATATCATTTAAACCTATTTTAATAAGATCTCAACTATTTATGCTTTATTAATCAATCCCTAGAGGTATTTTTTATATTTCTTCATTGTGCCAAGTAAGTTTATGCACTTTATCTTCAAATATTATGCTTTGTTGAGTAGCATGTTTGATTACATTTTAGTCTCACAAATTTGCTTAGCTATTTTTACATGCATGTTGATGGATTGCATTTCTATTGATGTTTTCTCATTCACCATGAGTAGTGAGTAGTTTCTTTTAGGTCTTGGGGATGAAAAAAACCCTCTTAGTGACTGAGTAATTGATTGGTATTTGTTGTTGAGTTTATATTTGTGGAATTGAGTTCTAGTGTAATTTGTTATGAGTTTTCATGCGTGATCACCATTAAAACTCTTCTAATCTTTCCTAATGAAAAATAGAGAGATGAAATTAGCATGTTAGCTCACTAGACTCACATGACTTGAAATCACTAAGAAATTAGGTTTATGAGTCAAGAATGGTGAGCTTGATGTTTTCACGCATGTTGAATTGAGTAATTACCATGAGCATAGGAGTTATTTAACTTGATATAGTTCTAATTTGCTTAAGAAAGTGATTAGTTATTACATATAGTTCACTACCATCACATTCATGGCTCAACAACTTAACTCCTAGTTGATTAACTTGTAGCAACTTAGAGTGGTGTCACCACCCCTAAGGCCTATCTTCCATTAAATGCATGGACATAATTTTGTAGTTGACTTAATCTAGTTCAACCACAACCCTTACAACCAAGGCCATGCCAAAATTCATCGATAAGTAGTTCAAATTGAGTTAACTACTGGCCTTCCCCCGGGTTCGACCCTTACTCGCCCTTACTACTAGTTAGTGGGTTGTGTTAGGAGATGTATAAATTATTAAAGTGTTGATTGACCCTAGAGCCTATAACACTAATAGGATGTCCAATCACACTTTTTTGAGCCGTTGCCGGGGAAGGCGACGAATTTGACATGAATTACTTGATTTATAAATTGTGGCCTTTTATTTATTACATATTCTTTATTTATTGTTTTGGTTTAGAGTCTGTGCTAGTCATTCCTAACCCTCTACTTAGCTTTGGTGTTGTACATGAGTACAACGTTGAGGAATAATCTTGAATTCATCATTGCAACCCTAGAAGGCGAAACTCCATTGCTTAGGCGAAGAGGTAGACCTCCGAAGAGGCAAAGGGGTAGACCTCGTGTTGTTTCACCATCACTGCAAACAAGGGCTAGTAGTGTGTCGGGTTCTTTACATCAAAGCACTCCAATAAATTCAAGTTCGCTATTGAGAATGGCGGGTAATGAACAAATAACTCTTGAGGACCCGACTGAAAACCCAAAATCGGGATTTTTAGTGGACCAAGGACCTGACAGGAATCTTCTGTCCCATCCGGGCCGGTCCAGATTCCGCTACAATTCTGCTCTTTTCACTGCCCTGGTTGCAACTACGGCAGCATGCCACGGCGGCGACAAGGACGCAACACTGCTGGCAGATGGCAATAGCACCAACGACTTGAGGCGTGGGAAAACAGGGCAAGAGCTTATAACTCGAGGAGAGAGAAATTTGTGGCACCAGTTCGCTAGCTTGTGGCGGTGACGAGATAAAGATCCAGTGAGCAGAACTAAACGGCGTAAGATGGCAGCAATCGATAAATTCGGCGAAATCGAAACCCTAAATTTGTGCGACAATATACATATCATCTTGAATTTTTGCATTAGTTATTATATCAGTTCATTCGATCTGTTCTTCGCATCTGCTTGATATTCGATTAGTTGATCAGAACAAAGATTAATTATAGGAGGAGCAAATCGAACTCTGACTTTGTTGTCGTTCTTAACCCGCGATGATTGGCAGATGAAGGATGAGAGAGAATTGGGAGAAGAACGGAGAGTAGAGACAGGGAGGTAGATAAATCATAAATGTGCAGGTTTGTTTTGAATTCCCACGTGTGAAGGTTTGTTACACAATTAGTTATTGTATAACATGTTACACACAAGACTGTCAAATTATATTGCGTGTTACCCATTATTAGCATCAACTAAATTTTCTAGAGAAACCCATAGATGTTTCTTATGTTACATGAATCTAAAATTATAGAAACATATTGATTATTCATTAGCATTGTTAGCTTTAAACATATTCTCTTCATAAACGGGGGGAAATGAAAGTATTTAAGAGGAATTACAAAGGTTATTTTCATAATTTTTGTCATTTTTGAATTAAATTTTTTTTTGTTAACTAAAAGTTTATCAAACATCGAAAAAATAACTTGTATGAGTGGATTTTTATTCCTTTATGCCTACACGCGGTGTGAGCGCGTTTACTAATTGATTACCCCATTGTTAAGGTTTTATTTGAAGTTCATTTTGAAGTCACCAATAATTCTTTAATGGAAGAATCATAAACCTAATTGGATATTGAAACTGTAGGGACATCTTAGGGACTTATCCAATGTAGATTTCCCCGTCTAGACTCCATAGATGGTCAGGAACCAAAAGTTGAGTTCGGTGGTGAGGGTACAACACAGTCAGGAACCATGTTGCCCAGTGCTGGCCTCTATTAAATATCGATTCACTACAGATTTTATGCCAAAGAATAATCACATAACGTTTTAAACACCCTAAAAAATATTTAGTCTAAGTTGGTTAAGGAAACACATAAAAGACTAATTTTTAGTGACATGTGATTTAACAATCAGATTACTGGGTTCCTAACAGGTTGTCCAATTTATCTAAATTAGTTAGAACATTTATTTAGGTCTTGATTAACAATAAATACAAGGTGATAAATATTGCAATCAGACATAAAAAATAATATGTTCATAAAAATAAATAAAAATATAAAAATAAAATACTACAGGGAGTTAGTATAAAATACAATACTTACAGTCGAAGGAATACGTTAACAATCTACATCATGAATAGAATGTTGGTAACTTCTAAAATAATAGTAAAAAAATAAAGAAAATAAAGTAAAGGTGGTTAATTTAGTTGACCCTCATAAATTATACCACCATCCAGGGTCGTCGATTTATACGGATCTTGGAAAATTGAATATTGAACAAGCCTTTAAAACAATTGCTGGTTACGTTATGCGTTGAATATAAATGTACGTTGTTTGATTTGGATAAAAGATGTGTGCTTGGTTTTGTTTATGATAATAGAATAAAGAAATAGGATGGGTGATTATTATATGATAATTGGAGGCAGTAGGTATAGGGGATTTATTGTTACGTGGAGTTTAGTATTATGATGAACCAGGAGGTTGATGGATTTTGGTGATGATGCATTGACTTAGATGTTAGGAGGTGAATATGGTGCTTTGGTGTATGAGATTAGAGAGGTTGTTGAAGGTGTGCGAGTGTGATGAATTGAGATTAGTGGGAGTGCTGTCGAATGTCTTTTGAGGGAGGTTGTGTGTATTTGTTTTGTGAGACGAGTGTCGAGTGATTTTGTGAGTTGAGATGTGTTTGTAACATCCCGATAATTCTCCCTTTTCCAAAATACCTTTTCAATACAAAACATGGAGAATCATCAAAGCATTATCGCCCGTGTGATAACGTATCGGCTTATTCAGAATTTTGCAGCGGAAAATATATATACTAAACTCCATACTTTAAATATAATAAACCAGCAAAGTACTTAAAACCAACACTCTAAAAATGTCTACTCCAAAACCAAACTTAATATAATATGTTCCTACTAAAGCAACAGATAAAACAATTTGTTACACAAACTCTCCATTCCCAGATTCCCAATGATGCAACATCTGCACACCTGTAGATGTCAATGCTCTAAAGAATCTGCTCACCAAAATGGGTTATCACAGGATCAATAAGGCAAAGCTATGATCAACACATACAAACAAAGCACGTGATCAGCAAAGCTGAGTACTACATAACAATACATAAACATTCCTAACATGTTACTAAGAAATAATAAACAGGGATAAATAATAATATAACAATATAACATTCTGCAGATAACTTCTACTGAACTAAACTTTAATCATCTTTTTATTACTTTAATGGAATAGTTATTGGACCGAGTTGTCTAACTAAAAACCAGCCTTCACCTAGGAAGACGAAATACGGGCGCGACTCCGTATTCCATAATGACATGCGATATCGAGGGACCTTTGAATAAAAATAGGAACGACGATCAATCCAATTCCCAGAAAAAGCCATGGCACGCTCACCATGTACCCCAACTCCTGATTGTCCAACTTCAGACGTGCACCAGTCCAAAGTTTATTACTATCCAAGTTACACTTTACGTGATTTACAATTTATTACTCATTATGACACACAAGTAATACAGAAATATCAAATCAAATATTCCCCATTGAACTTCTTTTTATCTTAGGATTTAATAAGTGATCACACAGCTTACAAATCCAAGAGTACTTCCTTTTATTCCAATCTTTCTTATTTGTTGAACCTAGTCAACAACCAATCTTACCTTTCAAAGGCATAACTTATCAACTTACCAAATAAGGCCCACAGTCCTCATAAGGTAGTGAAAATAATAATATAAGGGGACACATGATTGAACATGATCCAACTCAATAATTATATTAATTCCCCCATGTGATTTAATAAATAAAGTTCCCATCCAACATGCTTGCATCAATATTCCATACAAGCAGGATATTCACTCATAATCAAATCTTATAATCAACATGTTTGCACACAGGCATAAAAAATGTAAAATCCCTTCACAATAGAAAATCATATATGAACTTATAAAGTTCCTATACATGATACTACAATTTTTCCTTCCTAAAATCATGGTACTAGCTCACATAACATATAGGTATGTACGTACCTTGTATAAACAAACTGATATGCCACCTTTAATTACTTTAAAAGTCGCCTACTGAAAAATCTCAGTCTAAAACAACCAATATAATTTAAAGTCAATACTCTAATTAAATTCCAGCAACTTTAAAATACTTTAAATCCTCTTTAAAAATATTTAAAAGTTGTTTTTATCATTAAAACTCCAACTACTTAATTTACCTAGCATAGTACTACTATACTAGTCATTAAAATCCATAAAACTACATTAATAACAATCCTTTTTAAATTCCAGCAGCATATACTTATGTAAAACTCCCTTTAAACATACTTAAACATGCTTAAATTCATAATTCAAAACAATCTCATAGTTTATAACATGCTAATATGATTTTCCAATATTTAACACCCTAAAAATTCATGCTTTGATAATTAAAACTCAATATAAAATTAATAATCAAATCTGAAATTTTATTCTTTTAATACATAACATATATAATCCATGATTAATCATTAAAACAGTAAATTAAAGTTATTAATCATGATTAGTACCAAAATAAAGCATAAAAATATGATCTTTAATTGAAACTTGAGGAAGAAGAAAAGAATTAAACCAACGAATCAAAGAAACAAGGAGCACAAGACGCCGAAAATCGTACGGCAGCACCGGCGGCAGCAACCGGTCGGCGGTGGTGGTGGTGGTTGAGTGTTTGTGACGTTTCTTGGCGAAGAAGAAAGTGTTTCTTGAAGAAAAAGAAAGAAAATTGGAAGAAGAAAAAGAACGTGAAAGGAGAGAGAGGAAGGGCGCCGATTGTAGTGAGGGAGGAGAGAGAAATTTGTGTGGTAAAATAATTGAGGTGTATGGGTATTTATAGTTTCCCTTTTGTGGGTTTAGGGAAAAATAGAATTGGGCTTCAAATAGAGTTTGGTGATGAATAGGATTGATGATTGAACTCCTAACATCACTAGGATTAGTATTTGGGTTCATCAAGCCCATTTAAACTTCTTTTCCAAATCCAATTAGTATTTCAAACATTTTTCAAAGCATACCTAACAAAACATTTTAACTTCCTTAAATCCTTAAAATAATTCTTTTGACTTTTAAAATGGTCAACCTTTGAAATATGAAATCATTAAAATGCTAGTATATATTAAAATACAAATAACTATATATTAAAATATATTTATAAAATTCATAAAAATACGGGGGATTACAGTGTTGTTATAAGGTGAGCCGTGAGAATTGAAAGTGAGTAGATAATTGTTAGGAGGATATTATATAGTTTTTGGTAGTTGAGTTGCAATAGGTTTTTAAAAGATAGACGGTTTTTAAAATATTTTAATTTATCAAAGATTTTAGAAAATAGTTAGTAAAAGATAAACAACATTTTGAAAAAAATTATTTTAATAAAAGATATTTTTATTAATATAACTAATTAATAAAATTAATTAATTCTATTAATTAAATTGGGCTAGAAAAGGGGTTTTAAAAATTTGGGCTAGAAAAGGGGTTTTAAAAATTGGGCTTTCATAAAACTGTTTTTAAAAGGTTTTCGAAAATAGGTTAATAAAAGAGTTAGAAAAAGGTTTTGGGCTTAAAACATTTTATTTCAGACTCATTCTTTATTCTTTCCTCGATCCGGACCGATTGGAGCGGGGTATTAGTCATCATAGGGTACTAAATGGGGAGACACGATTATGTGTCTACAGAAGCCCCTACTTTGACTGAGGTTTGTAAAATTAAAAGTCAAAGAATACGTGTCGGGACGGAGAATGATTCTAGATGCTCAGCAATCCAAAATCACTCTTTTACGTCGGTACCTGCAGAATAAGCAAAGGCTTCAGGAACAGACATATGTGAAACAAATTTGCAAAATAATCATAAATTTGCAAAAATGATATGTGGAAAGAGGAATCATGAGCTATTTTGGTCCGGCTCATGTCGGGGTTATGTTGTCTTGACCTAACAGAGTTCTACGCCTTACTGGATCGGTGGTGGTCCGGAGACCTGGTGGTGTTTCCTTCTGAATTGATGACAGTCTGGAGACCTTCTAGATTAATAATGGTCTGGAGACCTGGCGGTCCGGAGACCTCACTAGTGGAAAAAAGCCCATCTGATGCGGTCAAAACCGGGCTTACTGCTGCGGTTTTGGGCCGCATCAGGTGGGCTCGCAGCCGATGGCAATCATTTACTGATCCGGTCCTAAACCGGATTAGAAAATCATGTTCTGATCCGGTTTTTTAGGAAAACCGGATCAGATAAAAAACCGGATCAGAAAATTGCCTTGGCGCCAACTTGGTGTATGCAAAGCACACAATCTGATCCGGTTATTTAAAAAAACCGGATCAGATTGTTATATATATATTTAAATATTATATATATTTTTATATATATATATAATATTTATATATATATATATAATATTTATATATATTATTATATTTATATGAAGCTTATATTTAAACCTGTTATAATTGGCAAAAAGTATCACACACGCGTCGTATACAAGTCAAAATGTTATTATATATATAATATATTGAGAATTATAAATGTACTACAAATAAAGTTGAAATAAGTACTAAAATCAAAAATAAATATTTGGACCTATATAAGTAGCTAGTAACATAATAAGAACATAAAAACTCAAAGCCGCGACATCATCTTCACATGCAAAAGTCGGTAAGGTAGCGTGCTAGCAAATCCCGAACCTCGTCTATCTCGGCCGTGGTGAAACAACCATCCCTTGGTTTGCCATCGAGGAATACCTTATAAAACAAACATAAGGAAACACACATATATGACTTTAGTTGACTCTAAAGAGATTGAGGAAATAATATAATGTAAGAAATTAAGGAAATCGAGCTTAAAATGTAAACATCGGCAAAAAATGACAATCATTTACCCATAATGGGTTTCAGAGCATGTGAGTGGACTTTTGTTGACTTTAATACTTACATATATACTTATTAGAACTATATATGAGCTTAAAATGAGAGTAAGTGCGGGAGATTAAGGAAAGTTGAGCTAAGAAGGCCAAAATCGGGCCAAAATGACAATCATTTACCCAAAATGGGTTTCAAAAGCATATGAGTGGAATTTACTTGAATCTAATGGTTATAAATGTTGTTATTAGAACTATACATGTCCTAAATGTGGCTACATGTAAGAAAATAAGTAAAATGAGCTTAAAAGGCCAAAATCGTCCCATACTTGGCATTCATTTACCCAAAATGGGTTTCAAAGCATGTGAATTGATTTTACTTAACTCTTATGGTTGTATATGTTGTTATTAGAACTATACATGTCCTAACATGTGGCTAAATGTAAGGAAATAAGCAAAATGAGCTTAAAAGGCCAAAATCGTCCCGAAATGGCATTCATTTACCCAAATTGGGTTTCGAAGCATGAAAAATTATTTTGCTTGACTCTAATGGTTATATATGTTACTATTAGAACTATATATGTCCTAAAATGTGGCTAAATGTAAGAAAATAAGTGCAATGAACTTGAAAGGCCAAAATAGGCTCGAAATGGCATTCATTTACCCAAAATGGGTTTCAAAGCATGTGAATGTAGTTTACTTGACTCTAATAGTTCTATATGTACTTGTTATAAGTATATATGACCTAAAATGTGGCTAAATGCGGGAAAGTTAAAAAAAATTGAGCTTACGAGGCCAAAATTGGCCGTATATTGAGCTACTTATTATTTATGTATAATAATACCTTCTTAAGATCCCCGGCTTCCTTGCAACTTGAAAATATATCGAACATGAACCTCAACACATAGTAGCCACACTCGGTTCCCCCGGGTTGTTGAGCACACTAATTATAAAATTACATAAAAAAAAAATCATGTAAGAAACGTACATGTTTGTTTTTTATAAAAGAAAGAAGTAGCTTAAGTAATATCTATTACCTTCATTGCTTTCCACTTAGGAACCTGTCCTGTTCTCTCAACTTTCTTCATACAATCGTAGTTATGTTAATTTCATGTGAGAAGTGGGCAAAGGATGAAATTAGTGAAACATGTTATGCAAATAAGCATTTTAAGTAACAAAAATACCTATTTATGCATGATTTGAGGAGTAAGGATCGTGGTGGATCTTGAGCCGCGAGAATCAAACCGATATATCTTGTGTTGTTTGAAGGACAAATCACAAGGAGCGACCAATGGAGACTAAAATCCCAAAAAAGTTAGGAATCAATCATGTGAGTACTTGTATTGTATAATAATAAAGTGACAAAAATGGATACAAAGTTAAGAACTATACTCTTCAAAACAAGGGGCAAATATGAACTTATGTTGTGCACGTTTAGCTGTTTTGAGACATAGCCAAATATACTCCTTAACCTCACTTGTGTTTTGCAAACAATTGTCAGCTCGAACAAAATTTGGACATAACCACCCAAACTGATCGCGTCCACGAGGATCATCTTGAAGTAATCTTCAAAGCACAACCACGTACATAACATAGATATATTATTAGATATTGCAAAGAAAGTTCATATATTTGATAAGTACAACTATTATACCTGATGAAGGTTTGAATCAAGGAAACATTCAACATCTCTCCGCAAAGGAACTCCTTCACATCAACCTTAGACACCCATGTCGATGTTTCCTCGTGGTAGTTGAATTCCGTGGTACCCAACTTCACCTCCACGAGTGTATCATCCCAAGCATATCACGCACATTTGCATGTAGCCATAAGCATGACTTAGTGAGACACTGAAGCGTTGGTTTCTCAATCCAAGTATATGTAGACGAGTTTAGTTCGCAACTTAAACCTTTGGAGTCTTGCGTTCCTTTACCCGAAATGGCCTTCTTTGACCTGCTTGTACCCTCCTTCTCCTTCGCCTTTTCCAGAGGAGGTGAGTCCGCCTTGCTTTCCTTGGGCTTGCTTATTCTCTCCAAAACCTATTAATTCAAATGGAAAAACATTCAACTTAGTTAGTTTATATTTAATAGGTATGAAATAAATCAATATGAATATGGATTTTAGTTTCTCATTTTACCTCGTCTGAAAACCTCACCCATGCCGATGGCCACAACACATAACCACCACGAGCGTCGATCAAGACATTTATATCAACTGACGGTTTAGGCAACGGAAGAGCAAAGTCTTCGTAACCAGGAGTGATGGTGACTATACTAACCGCCAAGTGCTCATTGTCCACACACTCGTGATGGACTATTGATCGTTCACTTCGTGGTTGTGCATTTCCTTCAGCCACCACAATCAAACCCTCATCTTTTACATCTAGTAAAAGCTGGCAAGGCGTTTCTTCCTTCCAAAAGTAAATGGATTGAGGTTAGTTTATATTACTTAGTTTTAAAAATTATAAGAAGGATAGTAGTTACCTCTAGCTCAAGTATAGATGGTGCTGATTTTTGTGTGTTAGGATGGCTAGCTTTGTCCTCCAAAGGACGATCCAAAGGACGTATCGCCGGTATACCAAACTGTGAAAGGACCGCGTTGAAACTTTCCGTGATTTTAGCCGTCACTTTCTCGGTAATTTCCTCCGTAAGCTTCTCCCGCATAACTTGTGACGTAGATTCGTTAGAGTGTGATCTTCTGCCCACGGAGGAATCATTAGCATAGGCTTTTTTCACACCGAGACGAATACCACCAAAACCCCTCAAA
This sequence comes from Beta corolliflora, assembly GCA_947648045.1. Classification (NCBI taxonomy): domain Eukaryota; kingdom Viridiplantae; phylum Streptophyta; class Magnoliopsida; order Caryophyllales; family Amaranthaceae; genus Beta; species Beta corolliflora. Next base: position 1,326,766 of record CANSZD010002963.1, read on the forward strand.
CGTCCATTGTGGTCCTTTCCAAAAGTCTCGTAAAGAGCATCTTTGTTGCCTTCGGGAGTGAACTCGCCGCTAACCTCTTTTTGCTTGATCCCCATCTACATAGATTATAGAAGTAGTAAGTATAAAAAAATTACAAATTAACAAGGGGGTTGTGCAATGGGGGGGATTGTGCGGGGGAGGGGGGCAACAGGGGGAAGGGGGGGTGCAGGGGGAGGGAGGCAAAGGGGGAGGAGGGGGGCAAGCAGGGGGAAGGGGGGCAGGGGGGGAAGGAGGGTCGGGGGGAGGAGGGGCGAAGGGGGGTCGGGGGAGGGGGGACCGGCAGGGGGGGGCCAAGCAGGGGAGGGAGGCAGCAGGGGAGGGGGGGCAGTAGGGGGAAGGTGGGGTCGCATGGGGTGCAGCAGGGGGAAGGGGGGTCGGGGGGGAGGGCGGCAGGGGAGGGGGCCAAGCGGGGGGGGGGAGCAGCGGGGGAGGGGGCAAGTAGGGGGAAGGGGGCAAGCAGGGGAAAGGGGGGTCGGGGGAGGGCGGCGGGGGGGTCGCAGGGGGGGGGGGCAGCGGGGGGGAAGGGGGGTGCAGGGGGAAGGGGGAGTCGGGGGGGGGCGGCAGGGGAGGGGGCCAGCGGGGAGGGGGAGCAAGTAGGGGGCGGTAGGGGAGGGGGCTAGCGGGGGCAGAGGGGAGGGGGGCCAGCGGGGAGGGGCGCAGTAGGGGGAGGGGGGCACTAGGGGAGGGGGCCGGCGGGGGCAGTAGGGAAGGGGGGCCAGGCGGGGGGAGGGAGTAGGGGAGGGGGGCAGTAGGGGAGGGGGGCCCAGGGGGGGAGTAGGGGAGGGGGCAACAGGGGGGGTAGGGGGGGGGGCCAGCGGGGGGGGGGGAGTAGTAGGGGAGGGGGCCAGCGGGGAGGGGGAGGCAGGGGGGGGGGGGTAGGAGGGGGAAGGGGGTGCGGTGGGGGCAGCAGGGGGAAGGGGGGGTCGGGGAGGCCCGGGCAGCGAGGTGGAGGGTCCGCGGGGAGGCGGCAAGGGGACGGGGTTCGGTAGCAAGGGGACGGCAGCAAGCGGGGAAAAACATGTGAATTCAATTACTTACAACGGCATTTGCTATCTTCAAGGTCCCCGTATCTGAAATGGTCATTTTATTGTTTGAATCACGCCCATGCATGGAGCACCACCAATCAGCGACACGGTCAACTTTGACAGATGGGGCATTGGAGGTAGAAGATGTCGTTATTGATGCATCGATAGAAGGGTAAAATTTATCGTCAATCCACACCTGTCTCGCCCTCGCATAAGTGTAGGAACCCATATGATGGTAGTGGTTCCTCTGTTTTGAACTGTGTGCATGTTTCTCACGCTTAGCCTATATAATCACATGGTTAGTTTGAAAACACATCTAATTTTATTAAAAGTAAATATACAAAGTCGAATATGCGATAAATAGCACAATACTTACCACCATCTCCGGCGTAGTATTTTGGGCAACAAATGCCTCCCAATCCTCTCGTTTTATATGGCCCCAAATCTCATAAGGCATGTTATCCGGTTGTCGTGGCTCTTCCTCTCCCCCGTCATTTTCTGTTTCTATAGTCTCATTTTGCTTTGATTTGACAATTTTCCTCCTCTTTACATTCTTCTTTTCTTTCCTCTTTCTCCGTTTTGTGATCCACCCACTAACTAGTTTGCTTTTGAAAGCTCTAAATCTTTCGGCCACCGCGGATAGGAACAACGCCTTTTTGGCGTCCTTAGGAGTAATATGGAACAAATTCTATAGAAACAAGAAACCAACAAAAAGTTATTTCCATATAGATATATATCAATGAAAATATGTTGTTATTCGAGCTATATATGTCCTAACATGTGGCTAAATGCAAGAAACTAAGTACTTTGAACATGAAAAGCAAAAACCGACCCGAAAATGCCTTCATTTACCCAAAATGGGTTTCAAAGCATAAGAAGTGATTTTTCTTGGCTCTAATGGTTGTATATGTTGTTATTACAACTATATATGTCCTAACATGTGGCTAAATGCGAGAAACTAAGTACATTGAACATGAAAAGCAAAATCGGCCCGAAATGGCCTTCATTTACCCAAAATCGGTTTCATCTACCCAAAATGGGTTTGAAAGCATAAGAAGTGATTTTACTTAACTCTAATGGTTGTATATGTTGTTATTACAACTATATATGTCCTAACATGTGGCTAAATGCGAGAAACTAAGTACTTTGAACATGAAAAGCAAAAACCGACCCGAAATAGCCTTCATTTACCCAAAATGGGTTTCAAAGCATAAGAAGTGATTTTTAGTTGAAATGCGATAAACTAAACTAATTTAGTTGAAAAATAAACTTACACAAGTGTCTTCCCATAATGATTTCTTCATTCCCTCGGGCACATCTTTCCATTTGACCAAAATGTTGAGTTTGCGCATACAAAACCCAATATGCTGCCCATACTTTGCACGCCACTTACCACAAGGTTGACCCAAATCATCATACTCGAGGGTCATATGGATATTTCTATCGACATTCAAACCCTTAGTCGCACCCCTTCCTTTTCGTTTCTTTGTTGCAACGATGCTTGGAGTTTTGGTGGTCCTATGCAATTCTTTCCCCGCATTATTGTGTGGCACAACGATGGATGAAATAAATGGATAATCTTCCCTAGCATTGTCGTCAATAGGGGGAGCATTATCGGCTAGCACCTGATTTATCTCCACCAAGCGAATTTCCCTTTCACGCAAGCGCTTCTCCTCATCATCCGCTATGTCTTCCGGATCACCTTTATCCTCCTCCTTGTCCGCATTATACTCATCATCATCATCCAATGACTTATCATAATCATCATCGGTTCCTTCCTCCACAATCACATCATCTCGGTCCATGTTTGAAAGTCCCGAAATAATGTAAAAAAATTAATTAGAGACGCGCAAGAGTTAACAAAAAAACAATGGTATCAAACAAACAAAAAAAAATTTATCCTCCTCCCCGCTGCCCCCCTTGCTTGCTCCCCCCCCCCCGCGCCCCCTGCTCCCCCGGCCCCTTGCCCCCCCTCACCCTGCTTGCCCCCCCCCTGCCTACCCTGCTCCCCCACTGCTGCCCCCCCGCTCCCCCCCCCCCGCTGCCCCCCCGCGCTGCTCCCCCCCCCCTGCGCCCCCTGCCCCCCCTCCCCCCCCCCCCCCCCGCTCCCCCGCCTGCCGCCTCCACCCCCGCTACCCCCCCACCCCGCCGCCCCCACCCCCGCCCCCCTGCTCCCCCCACACTCTGCTGCCCCCCTTGCTGCTCCCCCCCCGCTGCCCCCCTTGCTGCTCCCCCCACCCCCGCGCCCCGTGCTCCCCCCCCCCTGCCGCCCCCGCTCCCCCCTGCTCCCCCACCCTCCCCGCCCCCCTCCCCCCCGGCCGCCGCCCCCCCCCCCGCTACCCCCCCCCTCTTTGCCCCCCCCCCGCTACCCCCCAACCCCTGCTGCCCCCACCCTGCTCCCCCCACCCCCGCTGCGCCCCCACCCCCGCAACCCCCCCAACCCCGCCGCCCCCACCCCCGCTACCCCCCAACCCGCTTCGCCCCCTGCTTGCTCCCCCACCCCCCCTGCGCCCCCCCTGCTCCCCCCCCACCCCCTTGCCCCCACCCCTGCTACCCCCCAACCCTGCTTGCTCCCCCAACCTCTGCTGCCCCCTGCTCCCCCCCACCATCTTGCTACCCCCGCCTCGTTGCCCACCCCCCTCCTGGCCCCCGTGCAAACCTCCCACCCGCACAAGCCATAATTCGATCGGAAATATCTTCAAAATCATGCGACCCAACTTTAAGTGACTCTAATGGTGATACATATACCAATAAGAACTATACATACCTAAAATGAGGCTAAAAGCGATAAATTAAAGAAATTGAGCTCGAAAAGTCGAAATCGTCCGGAAATGACATTCACTTACCCAAAATGGGTTTCAAAACATGTGAAGCGAGTTTAGTTGATTGTAATACATATATATATACCAATAAGAACTATACATGACTTAAAATGAGGCTAAAAGCGATAAATTAAAGAAATTGAGCTCGAAAAGCCGAAATCAGACCAAAATGACATTCACTTACCCAAAATGGGTTTCATAACATGTGAAGCGAGTTTAGTTGATTGTAATACATATATATATACCAATAAGAACTATACATGACTTAAAATGAGGCTAAAAGCGATAAATTAAAGAAATTGAGCTCGAAAAGCCGAAATCGGTCCGAAATGACATTCACTTACCCAAAATGGGTTTCAAAACATGTGAAGCGAGTTTAGTTGATTGTAATACATATATATATACCAATAAGAACTATACATGATCTAAAATGAGGCTAAAAGCGATAAATTAAAGAAATTGAGCTCGAAAAGCCGAAATCGGTCCGAAATGACATTCACTTACCCAAAATGGGTTTCAAAACATGTGAAGCGAGTTTAGTTGATTGTAATACATATATATATACCAATAAGAACTATACATGACTTAAAATGAGGCTAAAAGCGATAAATTAAAGAAATTGAGCTCGAAAAGCCGAAATCGGTCCGAAATGACATTCACTTACCCAAAATGGGTTTCAAAACATGTGAAGCGAGTTTAGTTGATTGTAATACATATATATATACCAATAAGAACTATACATGACTAAAAATGAGGCTAAAAGCGATAAATTAAAGAAATTGAGCTCGAAAAGCCGAAATCGGTCCGAAATGACATTCACTTACCCAAAATGGGTTTCAAAACATGTGAAGCGAGTTTAATTGATTGTAATACATATATATATACCAAATTAAACAATTCATGACATTACAAACGACAAAAAGTGAGAAATTCAGTCAAATGACCTTGAAAAGCCGAAAGCCGGAATTTGAACTTGAGAAGTCGAACCTTTTGTTTACTTTTGCCACCTTCCTATGAAGTTTCAACCATTATCCCTTCTTCGTGATCTGCACGCATGTAATTTGTCGCTAACTCGACATCAGTGACTTCAGACTTGGGAATGGTGAAAGGCGGGGTGTCTTCAAACGCATCATACTCCTCCTCATCCTCAACATCACCAACTCCAAGTATACTTCTTTTTCCAGGGACAACAATTGACCACTTTTTATCAGAAGGGTCAGTTACGTAGAATACTTGCTTAACTTGTGATGCAAGCACGAATGACTCTTCACTATAACGCAACCGACCCAAGTCTACAAGAGTAAATCCACAAGGGTCATCTTTTTCTTATGTAGCGCTAGGTTATAATCAACCCACTTGCATCGAAATAAGCGGACCGTGAAACCCCGAGTAGTCAAGCTCCCATATATCTTGAACCCGCCCATAGTATAACAATTTAGCATCAATAGGAGACTTGTCTTTGGCACTTGCATACTGTGTAGATGATGCCTCTACTGAAACGCCACTATTCTGCAGAGATCTCGACTTTTGATCTTGACGATCTGTCCAAAATGTAAATCCGTTAACATCATAACCCTCATAGGAGTGCACAGCTTCTCGAGGACCAAATGCTAGCCACTTCAGAGTTTCAGAAACATTGGAATCTTCTTCACGCATTATTCGGTTATGGAACCAATCAATAAACGTCTTATTATGCAACCGCATCAATGCTCTAGTCCCTTTACCGGATTCCGATCGCGTAACTCCTCCATATGCTCATCCAAGTAAGGATGGACTGTACCATATGCTTTGCAATACAAATAAGTGTGCTTGTATGCACCTTTCAACAGGAGGTACGATCATTTTGGAGCCAAGTGTACCTTTACCCTCGAGTCTGCCCTCGTGTCGAGATGTAGGAACTCCAATAGGATCAACATTAGGTAAGAACTCGACCACAAAATTACCGACCTCTTCACTCACAATCCCCGAATTATACTTCCTTACGGTTGAGCGGGATTCCTTACCTTATCTTTCAAAGAGCCCATATGTCTCTCAAAGGGATAGCACCACCTCAAAAACACCGTACCACATAGCTTAATTTCTCGAACGAGATGTACAACCAAATGGACCATAATGTCGAAGAAAGCGGGTGGGAAATACATCTCAAACTTGCACAAAGTCTCTATCACACCGGCTGGAGAGCATCAAGCTTCGACGGTTGTAACTTTTTGCTACATATAGTATTGAAAAACGAACATAGCTCGTTATGGTGTGTCTCACGTGTTTCGGCAATATCCCTCGAATTGCAATCGGTATGAATACTTGCATCATTACATGACAATCGTGAGACTTCATACTCGATAATTTCAACTCACCGTCTAAGGTAACAAATCTTTTCATGTTCGATGAGTACCCTGATGGAACCTTAATGCCGTACAAAGACTCGCAAAAAAGTCGCTTCTCAGCTCTAGATAGAGTGTAGCAAGCCGGAGGCAAATAGTTCCTATCATCATCCTTCACCGTTTTCTTTCCTTTTCCTTCAATTCCTGCAGGCGACCCGTCTTCTTTTCCCTTATCTTTTCCTTTTTCTTTTCCTTTACTAGGCACTTTTTCTTTTTTCTTTCTTTTCTTAGTGTCCCTCTTTTGAGCCCATAACTCTGGTCGAAGTCCCTCACTTTCCAGATACAGTCGCACCCCTTTGCTATCATTTGTCTTATGTGGAATATTCATAAGTGTCCCCAGAATGGCGTCACATACATTTTTCTCTATGTGCATGACGTCGAGACAATGTCTAACCTCTAGATCTCTCCAATATGGAAGTTTCCACAGAATAGACTCTTTTTTCCAAAGTCCCTTATCACCAACACTCGCTCCTTTGCCGAATATCGTTTCAATACCCTTGACTTGATCATAAACCTCAGTACCAGTCAATGGTCTACGAGCAACCCCTTCCTCAACTGTTCCATCGAATGCCTTCTTCTTATTACGATAAGGATGGTCGCGTGGAAGGAACCTTCGGGTGCGCATATAAACATCTTTGTGACAAGTACTAATGTATTTAGATGATGTGTCGTCCACGCAAATCGGGCATGCTTTCTTCCCTTTGTTCTTGTACCCGGATAAGTTCCCATAAGCAGGATAGTCATTAAGAGTGAATAAAAGCATGGCACGCAATGTGAATACCTCATCAGCATGTGCGTCATAAACAGAAACCCCTTCATCCCACATTTTTCTCAAATCATCAACAAGTGGCTGGAGTTAGACATCTATGTCATTTCCAGGCTGTTTCGGCCCTGAAATAAGAATCGACAACATGATGTATTTGCGTTTCATGCACAACCAAGGAGGCAAGTTGTATATAACTAGAAGAACCGGCCATGTACTATGTTGAGAACTAAGAGTGCCAAATGGGTTCATCCCATCCGTGCATAGGCCAAGCCTCAAATTTCTGGCCTCGGCACCAAAGGGCTTATGCACCCGATCGATACCTTTCCACTCAGGAGAATCAGCCGGATGTTTGATAAAACCGTCCTTCTTCCTTCGTTCTGCATGCCACCTCAAGTTCTTAGCATCTTTTTTAATTGAAAACATGCGCTTGAATCGTGGTATAATCGGAAGATACCACATCACCTTTGCTGGAGGCCCTTTCTTATCACTAACCCCTGCGCGCCTGTAACGCGACTTCCCACATCGAGGACACTCATCCATATTTTCATATTCATTTCGATATAGCACACAATCGTTTGGACAAGCATGTATCCTTTGGTACTCTAAACCGAAGGGACACATCAGTTTCTTAGCATAGTAGTTCGACTTCGGTAGTTCATGGTCGTCCGACAACATATCACCAAAGGTTTGCAACATGGAAGTGAAACAAGAGTCACTTATACCGGCTTTCGTCTTGATATTATAGAGTGTTATCACGGCCGTCAGCTTCGTGTACCTCGTACAACCGGGATACAACGGTTTCCGAGATGCCTCGGTCATGCACTCAAAAACACGAGGCCGTTTGCCAGCATAATCATCCACCCCCTCCATCATCTCCTCTATATAGTCCCCTTCATCATCATCATCCTCTACTTCATGATCCTCATATTCGTCCTCGATGTTCTTGTCATTCTCAATGACATCAAACTCACCTCCTTCACGCACATCGTTAACAATGGCATTCCCACCATCATATATACCCTCCTCACCGTGCCAAACCCATACATGGTAGTCTTGCCTAAACCCGCGACGAAAGATATGCTCCCTAAGCGACCCAATGCTACTAACCATGCCCACATTACAACAATCAACACAAGGACAATAAAACCCCTCGGTTCTCGTTGCAGCCTGATGACTTAATGCAGCATCACAAAATTCATAGACCCCATCCATGAATTCACACGTGTCGCGACTACCGTACATCCATGCACGATTCATTTCAATCAGACCTCTAATTAAACACAACCAACAAGTACCTCATGTCAATGACGAACTTCATTACATGATTAGAGTTTATGAACCATATATATTTAATGAAATTAGGCATGCTTTCCAAGGGTCCTTATCACTCCAACCTAACCCATCCTTAGATGTCTAATCTCACTAGTGAAAGTATGCCTTCTTTTCGATTTTACGGAAAATCCGGCAGCATTTCCCTACAGTTCTCCAAGTACACGATGTAGATATATAGTTATTTATATCTACATATGTACCCAAAGAACAAAAGTAGGGAAACGACGAGCCAAGATTTTCCTCTAGAATCGAAATAAAGGCATACATTCACCACCTAAGTGAGATTAAACATCTAAGAACAGTCCCAAACCAGGGACTATTCAAGACTTACTCCTACTGAGTAAGTCTCGAACGGGTATCTAGGCATATGATATGATGATGCATACATAGGTTTTTAAACAACAAAACATTTTACATCTAATCTCAATTCAACGAAAAATATATACATTTTTTCACGTATAAACCAATTTACTATATATGAAAGCAAGAAAGTTGAATATGAATGATAACATACCAATATCAAGGTTGTAAATAGGAAAATCGAACTGAACACTCCGTCACTATAGCTAGCTTCAATCAACAACAAAGTGAAAGTTAACATTAGTATAAATTAGCAAATCAAACAAAACAAAACAAAACAAAACAAAACAAAACAAAACAAAACTAAACCAAACCAAACTAAACTAAACAAAACTAAACTAAACTAAACAAAACAAATTAAGTACAACAACAACACAACAACCACTACAACAACCATTACAACAACCACAACAACAACAACCACAACAACAACAACCCCACCAAAGCCCTAGTTTTTTAACCTAAAAAGCACACTAACTACTTAAACTAAAATCAAATTAACTCAAATCAATCAACTTTGAACCACCCTTTAACTATTATACAACCTAATTTCACTAACAATTATTCATAAAACTACAATGAATTATAAACTTGAAGTTTCAAATATGAGATTAAAATAAAAGTTATGAACTTTTAGTTACCTAGGAAGAGGTGGAGGAGGAATGTAGTTGTTCAGGGTGGGGTAGAGGACGAATGTAGTTGTTTAGGAGGAGGAAGGTGGAGGTGCGCAAGCTAGGGCAGTGGTGCGCAACCTAGGGCGCCCAGCTTCGGGTGGAAATGAGTTAGACGAATGGTGGAAGCTTCGGGTGGCGCGGAATCAGGTGGTGGCGGCGTGATACGAAATCAGTTGCTAATTCAGAAATTCTACTAAGTACTACTCTCATGCACAACAAGGGAGAGATTCACGGTTTAAAGATTAGTACTAGTTTAATTATGTTGAGCAACGAAGGAAAGGAAGTTAATTAAGCTAGTTAGTTTAATTAACGTTTTTGTAATTTTCGGTTTTTGTAAACCCGGGATTATTTTGTTTAGCGTAAGTGCAAATTGGACGAACCATGTTTGGGGTTGCGAATCACACTTGGGACGTGTGAAAAGGGGTTCTTGAAGATCTTTTGAAGCTTCCCTTGCAAGCTAAGAGAAGCCCCCCCACTTGGTGATGAAAACCGGCCCTCCTTGCCCCAAAGTCAACAAAACACACAACAACACTATTCCTTCTTACATCTTTGTTGGATTAAGAGATCTTTGTTGTTTAATTGCTTTGTTTAATCACTTTGGTACTTAGATCTTTTTGAGAATGATGAGCTTGTAATATATATGTATTGGTGATCATAAATGAAAAATCAGTTTTAGTTTTGATTTAAACATTGTGTGTATTCGGTTTTTTTGGAGATTGAAAAATCCGAAATTCCTCTTGTGATTAAGAAGTGATCTTAATTTCGAAACCCTTGAGTTAAGTGAGTTAAACTTAATTTAAGAGAGAGTTAATATAATTAGTGAGTTTAAACTAATTAAATCCACTCTCAAAAACCTCCTAAATCAGTTTCTAAGTAAGATAAACTTCAAAACCGATTTAGAATCCTTAAGCATAAATAAGTGAGTAAAGCTTATCGAGCTTAGGTTACATTTTCATATACGATTTCGTATCAAGTGGTATCAAGAGCTAAGTTCTGAAATGGACGATGAAATAGATGATAATGCTAGAAGAGATGCGATGCTAGAAGCTCTAGCTAAGCAAAACGAAGCATTACATGACATGATGGCAAAGATAACCTTAGAATTGTTTAAGAAGAAACCCAATGAGGAAGAAAGGAGTTCTAGGGCTGATGATAGGGGTTTGAAAATCGAAGTTCCAGATTTTGACGGAGCTAGTGATCCGGAATTATACATTGAATGGGAACGTTCTTTGGAGCGTTTTTTTGATTACAAAGACACTCCGAATGATAAGAAATACAAGGTTCTTTGTTTTGAAACTAACCAAATATGCATCCATTTGGTTAGAAGGCTTGAAGAGGCAAAGGGTGAAGGAGAACAAATCCAAGATTGCTACTTGGGAGAAATTGAAGAAGCAATTACGGAAGCGTTTTGTTCCAACTAACTACAAGCAAAATCAGTATGTTAGATGGTCCACACTCAAACAAGGCACCACGTCCATGGATGAGTACATCAAGGAATTCGAAAAGCTTTCCATTGTTTGTGAAATAGAAGAAATGGAGGAACAAAAATTGGGCAGATTCTTAGGAGACCTAAATGAGGACGTGCGTGAGAAAGTGGAGGTGTACCCATACCTTTCTTTCGACGAGGCTTGCAAAGTGGCTCTCAAAATTGACAGCCAAAAGAATAAAGCAACAACAAGTAAGTCTTATTCAAAGCCATTTAGTACTTTTAAAGCTAATACTAGTACTAGCAACTTTGATAAGAACAAAAAATCAGATTTCATTCCGAAAGAGAAGGAGAAAGTTGTAGATGATAAAGCCTTTAAAGTGAAATGTTTTAAGTGTCAAGGTTATGGTCATTACCAATCAACTTGTCCTACGAAAAGAGTCATGACTATAAGGGACATAGAGGAGATAGACGAATTGGAGAGGATATACCTCTTAGAAAAGCAACATGATAAATCTGATTTAGGTAACGAAAGTGATGAGGACGTGTGTAATCCAGAAATGGAGGGTGAAATGTTGGTTCTTAGGAGATCCTTGTACTCTAATGTCGTGACTGAAAATGAGGAACAAAGAGAAACCATTTTTCATTCGAAATGCTTAGTGAATAAGAAGCTATGCACGTTAATCATTGATGGTGGTAGTTGTACAAATGTAGCTTCAACTGAACTTGTAGAGAAGTTAGCATTACCTACTACTAAACATCCACATCCTTATAAACTGAAATGGTTAGATGATGATAGTGAAGTAAGGGTGAAGAGTAGAGTTTTAATCACGTTTTCCATTGGAAATTATGAAGATGAAATTCTATGTGATGTAATTCCTATGACTGCGTGCCATATTCTACTTGGTAGACCGTGGCAATTTGATCGAAAAGTAATGCATGATGGTTGTTCGAATGTGTATATGGTAAACAAGAATGGCAAAACCAAAACCTTATTACCATTGCCCCCTTCAAAAATACGAGACACAACACCTAAGCCAAAAAAGAACCTCGTGAGTGGTAGTGTGTTTTTAGGGAGAAAAAGATTCGAGAGGGAGTTGGGAACAAATCGGGTCGTGTATGTTCTAGTTGCTAAGGAGGTGAACGAGGGAATGGAAGTTGAAGATTCAAATTTGAGGGAGTTATTGGAGGGATTTGGAGACGTGTTTCCTAATGACCTACCAAATGGCCTACCCCCTAAACGTGGAATTGAGCATCAAATTGATCTCATTCCCGGAGCACCACTCCCAAATAAACCTTCCTATAGATGCAATCCCAAAGAAAGTGAGGAGTTACAAAGCCAAATCGGTGAATTGATGAAGAAAGGCTACGTGAGAGAGAGTAAAAGTCCTGTCTTTGTTCCGGCTTTACTTGTGCCAAAAAAAGACGGAACATGGAGGATGTGTATTGATAGCCGTCTTGTGAACAATATAACCATCAAATACGATTTCCCATCCCTAGGTTAGATGACATGTTAGATGAGTTAAGTGGATCCAATTTGTTTTCGAAAATTGATTTGAGAAGTGGATACCACCAAATATGCATGAGAGAGGGAGATGAGTGGAAGACGGCTTTCAAAACGAAGTATGGGTTGTATGAATGGTCTGGTTATGCCATTTGGTCTCACAAATGCCCCTAGTACGTTCATGAGCTTGATGAATGAAGTACTTAGGCCGTTTTTGGGAAAGTTCGTGGTTGTGTATTTGGATGATATTCTTGTCTATAGTGCTAACAAGGATGATCATTTAGATCATTTGCAACAATTGTTCGAAGTTCTAAAAGAGCAAAAACGTATGGAAAGCTTGAAAAGTGCACGTTTATGCAAAGGGAGATTGGCTTCCTTGGTTTCATCATTTCGATGAAGGGGTGAAGGTGGATCCATCCAAAGTAGAAGCAATTTCTTCTTGGCTCGGTTCCCACAACTATCACCGAGGTGAGATCTTTTCATGGTTTAGCTTCTTTTTATAGGAGGTTTATAAATAATTTTAGCACTTTATTAGCTCCTATAACCGAATGCACTAAACATGGAAAATTTGTATGGAGTGACGCAGCTCAAAAGGCGTTTGAACTTGTAAAGGAGAAAATGTGTAAAACGCCTATCCTAGCTTTACCCGATTTTGCAAAACCATTTGAAGTTGAGTGTGATGCAAGTGGAACGGGTATTGGGGCTGTTTTAATTCAATGTGGCAAACCTATTGCTTATTTTAGCGAGAAACTAAATCGAGGCCAAGTTGAATTATTCCACGTATGATAAAGAGTTTTATGCCATGGTTAGAGCTCTTAATCATTGGAGTCACTATTTGCGACCACAAGCTTTTGTTCTCCACTCGATCATGAATCGTTGAAATATATTCATGGCCAACATAAGCTTAGTGCTCGTCATGCTAAATGGGTAGAATTCTTACAATCTTTCAATTTTGTTGCCAAGTATAAGGCCGGAAAAGCCAACATTGTAGCCGATGCTTTATCACGGAGACACGTATTGCTTAACATGGTGGATTCCAAGGTACTTGGGTTTGAGTTGATTAAGGAATTCTATGTTCTTGATGAGGAGACACGTGACTTGTTCGTGGCTACCAAAGATGGTCCGAAAGACCATTATCATCAAATGGAAGGGTTTTTGTTTAAGGGGAACAAACTTTGTGTTCCTAAATGTCCCGTTCGTGATTTGTTAATTAGAGAAGCTCATGGAGGTGGGTTGATTGGACATTTTGGCGTTAGTAAGACTCTAGAGTTGTTACAAGAACATTTCTCATGGCCTCATATGATCAAAGAAGTACATCTTTGTTTTGACTCGTTGTGGGGTTTGTCAAAGGGCTAAAAGCACGTTCCATAAGGGGTTGTACACTCCTTTACCAACACCGGAGAGACCATGGGAGGATGTCGGTATGGATTTCATTGTGGCTCTTCCTAGAACACAAAGAGGGAAGGATTCGGTCATGGTAGTGGTGGACCGTTTCTCAAAAATGGCACATTTCGTGCCTTGTCATAAAACGGAAGATGCTATTAATGTTTCTTGTTTATATTTCAGGGAAATTGTTCGTTTGCATGGAGTGCCAAGAACTATTGTCTCGGATCGAGATAGTAAGTTTTTGAGTCATTTTTGGAGGTCCCTATGGAGGATGATGGGTACTAAGTTCTTTGTTTAGTACTTCACATCACCCCCAAACAGATGGTCAAACCGAAGTGACCAATCGAACTCTAGGCACCTTGTTAAGGGGCTTAGTGAGCAAGACGGGAAAGGATTGGGATGTCAAGTTATGCCATGCGGAGTTTGCTTACAATAGAACTCCCACTTTTGCAACAAAACATTCACCGTTCGAAGTGGTATATGGGGTAAATCCGTATGTACCTATTGATCTTATTTCGTTGCCTAAAGACTCTTATGTCCATGGAGATGCTAGGCAACAAGCTGAAACAATGGTGAAGGTTCACAAAGAAATACGCACCAATATCGAGAAGACAAATGAGATGTACAAAAAGAAAGCAAACAAAAGTCGAAAACCGAGGGTGTTTGCTCCTGGAGATTTGGTGTGGATTCACTTGAGGAAGGAGAGGTTTCCAAGTAAAAGAAAGCATAAACTCATGCCCCGAGCTGAAGGACCTTTCAATGTTCTTGAACGTTATGGAGATAATGCTTACAAGATAGACCTTCCCGGAGACTATGGCGTGGTAGCAACAATCAACGTAGGGGACTTATCCCCCTATTTAGAAGATGAAGATGTGCAAGAATTGAGGACAATTCCTTTTGAAGAAGGAGAGGATACGAAATCAGTTGCTAATTCAGAAATTCTACTAAGTACTACTCTCATGCACAACAAGGGAGAGATTCACGGTTTAAAGATTAGTACTAGTTTAATTATGTTGAGCAACGAAGGAAAGGAAGTTAATTAAGCTAGTTAGTTTAATTAACGTTTTTGTAATTTTCGGTTTTTGTAAACCCGGGATTATTTTGTTTAGCGTAAGTGCAAATTGGACGAACCATGTTTGGGGTTGCGAATCACACTTGGGACGTGTGAAAAGGGGTTCTTGAAGATCTTTTGAAGCTTCCCTTGCAAGCTAAGAGAAGCCCCCCCACTTGGTGATGAAAACCGGCCCTCCTTGCCCCAAAGTCAACAAAACACACAACAACACTATTCCTTCTTACATCTTTGTTGGATTAAGAGATCTTTGTTGTTTAATTGCTTTGTTTAATCACTTTGGTACTTAGATCTTTTTGAGAATGATGAGCTTGTAATATATATGTATTGGTGATCATAAATGAAAAATCAGTTTTAGTTTTGATTTAAACATTGTGTTTATTCGGTTTTTTTGGAGATTGAAAAATCCGAAATTCCTCTTGTGATTAAGAAGTGATCTTAATTTCGAAACCCTTGAGTTAAGTGAGTTAAACTTAATTTAAGAGAGAGTTAATATAATTAGTGAGTTTAAACTAATTAAATCCACTCTCAAAAACCTCCTAAATCAGTTTCTAAGTAAGATAAACTTCAAAACCGATTTAGAATCCTTAAGCATAAATAAGTGAGTAAAGCTTATCGAGCTTAGGTTACATTTTCATATACGATTTCGTATCACGGCGGTTTGGTGGCGCGGAATCGGGTGGTGGCGGCGGAATCAGGTGGTGAAGGAGGAGGATTGAACTCGCTGAAGGAGGAGAACTGAAAATGGGTGGGAGCTGAAATTGTGTGAATTAGCGAGGGAAAAAAACACGGGACTTTGGGCGGAAAAAAAAACCTGAAAATCTGATGCGGTCTTGAGAACCGGATCAGATTTGTAAAAACCGCATCAGATTATAGAATCTGATCCGGTTCTCTAAAAGACCGCATCAGATTCTTTGCCTAGACTTCCCTCCCATTTTTTCATTGATTTTCGGATGCGGTTTTCTAAAAACCGAATCTGTTACTAAGTGTCAGATAAGGTTTTTTCCACTAGTGCCTTCTGGATTAACAATGGTCCAGAGACTGGCGGTCCGGAGACCTGGTGAATTAACAATGGTCCGGAGACCTGGCGGTGGTCTAGAGACTGGGCGGTCCTGAGACCTTCTGGATTAATAATGGTCCTGAGACCTGGTGGTCCGGAGACCTAGCGGTCCGGAGACCTGGTGAATTAACAATGCTCCGGAGACCTGGTAGTCCGGAGACCTTCTGGATTAATAACGGTCCGAAGACCTAGTTGTCCGGAGCGGTTCAGAGACCTGGTGGTCCGGAGACCTTCTGGATTCATAACGGTCCTGAGACCTAGCGGTCCGGAGACCTGGTGGTCCGGAGACCTTCTGGGTTGATATTGTGATATGATTTTTGAAGGCTATTTTAAGTCTCCTGATTTAAAGATGGGTTCTTTAGTGTTTAAGATGGTGTAGTTCGAATTTTATAAGTTTTAACACTCTAAAACTGATTTGTAACAATGGATATGGATTTATTAATTCCTAACCAAGAATGAACAACATCTAGGGTTGAAGACGTTCAACTAATCCAAATTGCAAATCAACTAAGGGTTGGCATTCACTGCTAAGACTTTGGATTCACTCCGAAAACTTTAATTGCAAGGAATAGGTTAAACACAAACCACACATAGCCTCAAAGCACTAGGCGTGTGCTTTATTTATAGGAGCAGCAAAATAAACCTTGCTCCCCAAGCCCACACAAAAGCCACGGCCAACCTAGTAGTATTTAACGAAAGTTGCCCTTTAATTAAAGCCTAGAATCTAGCTATACCTTATGGAAACACAAGCTTTAAGGAAAGATGTGCAAATCTTTCCTTAAATGCACAAAACCACATGGCTGCAAGGACACTCCCTTTGCACACCACATACAACCCATGTTTACGAAAACTTTCCTAAATTACAACTCACGACAACTATGACTCTTATGAACCGAAACAAGCTAACATTTTCGGACATTATTACAACCAGACTTGAATAAAAATAACTCAACGACTTGAATTAACTAACTTAACTAACAAACATAATATAAGACATATTTTTAGTTACATGTAAAACCCTTACTTTAAGAGTAAAGTAATACCATGCAACAACCTAGGAAAACAATTAAAGATAGCTTGGTGGAGTCATCCATGCACGCATCATACTCCCCCTCTTCAAAGGAACTTTGTCCTCAAGTTTGATCAGCAAAGCAAGGCACTAAGTCACACGAAGAAAATGTAGCACACACTCCATCCCCCAAAAGCACCTTGTATGTCTCATAACCAATCCGCTCAATAATATCAAACGGTCCTTCATCAAGTGGCCCACCATGTTTATGGCTAACATGGAGTTTTTGTGCTGAAAGTGAGAGCTATACTTTATCACGAACATCAAACGTATTACCCCTCCTCATTTGCAGCACTTGATCTCTTCGTTCCCTCTTTGTAGCAGCGGTTTCTTACACTTCATGATGGCAAGAGCTTAGGCACACATGAGCACCTTCTTTCTTCTCTAACTCCATAGCTTGTGATGATGAATGGTGTTTAGGTGGTAGAGGTTCCATCAAGAAACGCTTAGCTCCCATCAAAACAGAATATTCATTTGTCTTACCATTGTGAAGAACATGTCTATCACTTTGCCATGACCTACCAAGCAATAAAGAGCAAGCTGATGCAAGTATGATGTGGTCATGGATGGACAAATTCTAGTTCCGTTAGTATTTATTTGTCACCTATTTTTATTTGCTTTATTAGGATTGTTACATGGTTTTACTTTACTCTTAGAGTGAAGGTTTAACATGTAACGAAAAATATGTCTTTTATTATGTTTGTTAGTTAAATTAGTTAATGTCGTTGAGTCATTTTTATTTTAGTTTGGTTGTAATACGAGCCGAAATTATGAGTTGTAATAGCTTAGGCTTAGGCGTGTGGTTTAGAGTATTTAAGGAAAGTGTTGCACCTCTTTCCTTAAAACTATTGTTTCCTTAAGTTCTAGCTAGATTCTAGGCTTAAGTTTAGGGGAAACTTTCCTACGATACTGATTAGTTGGCCGTGTGAATAGCTTGGAGGGCAAGGTCTTCTTGCTTCTTCTTCTATAAATATAGGCGCCTAACCAGAATAAAGGTAAGAGTTGATTTTGAGAATTGTGATTTCTTGTGAATTATTGTTGATTTTGCCGAGATAGCAAAATAACACTGTTGAATTTAGCCGAGATAGCTTTATTCTTCAAATATAGTTCAATTCATACCGAGATAGTTGAATTGTTCATACCCTTGTTTCTTACTTTCAACCACAAAAAGCACAAAACACGAAAAGAGTCTGAAACAGCCTCGAAAATTCATATCACAAGCTGTCATAGGTAGTGCATCACACCAAATTTCATCATGACAATCTCCAACCTTGAAGCTAACCAAGGCTTGTTTTCACACCCATAATCCTCCATCTTCATTCAACCAGCCCAGTTTGTATGCATTAGGATGTTTTTGTTTTCTGCAATTGCAAGGCATCCACCATAGTCGAAGAACAAGCGTTAGTACATGAACCACTGTCAATAATAAAAGGGCAAACCTGATTTTTAATCATGCAATTTGAGTGAAAGAGATTGTTCCTTTAAACATCTCCATGCTCTTCATAAGGTTCCACAAGCAAAGACCTTCTCAAAACCAGCACTGAATTTGCACTTTTCGAACTACACTTAGCTTGATTACTCCAAAACTCGGCACTAGTCATATCAAGCACTTGTGTTTGTTTCACCACCTCTTGTTCTTCCTCTTCTTCATTCTTTTCATGCAGCAAAAAGTTATAGTATTCATCTCTTGTTACCAAGACACGATTTGGACAATTTCGAGCAACATGTCCTAAACCTTGGCTCTTGTAACACACCACTTTCTTGAGAGAAGTTTCTTTAGAACCACCAACAAGTAGCTTACTTCTCAAAACATCCACAACTTCTTGTGTAGTGGTTTTCGAACAATCACCCTCCTTAGATGAACTAGGATTTTCAGTGTCGGATTTTAGGGCCTTAAATCCTCCAAAGGTCGAATCTTTGTGCTGTTGTAGGCGTAGGATTTTTGAATTTCTTTAATGCCTACATGCGGTGTGAGCGCGTTTATTTGACTACCCCATTGTTAAGGTTTTATTTGAAATTACGTTTTTGAAGTCGCCAATAATTCTTTAGAGGAAGAATCATAAACCTAATTGGATATGGGAAAAACATAGGGACAAATTATCCAATGTAGATTTCCCCGTCATGACTCCATAGATGGTCAAAGTGAACCAAAGATTGAGTTCGGGGGTGAGGGTACGAATATAGTCATAATGAACCACATTCGCCCATAGTTGGCCTCTACTAAATATCGATTCATTGCAAACTTTATGTCAAAGAATAATCAAATAATGTTTTAAAGCACCCTAAAAATATTTAGTCTAAGTAGGTTCAGGAACACACAAAAGACTAATTATTTAATGATCAGTTATTATACAATCATTTTACAAGGTTCCTAACAAGTTGTACAAATTATCTGAGTTAATTAGAACAGTTCTTTAGGTCTTATTTTAGCATAATAACATGTGGGTGATAAGCAAGCATGCAAGATAATAATACTATGAATATTATATACAAAAAATATAAGAAAAGAGGTTAGAATTTACAAAAGGACCACGGTTATTAATTAAAAATCTACATCATGACAAGAAAAGAGTTAGTAGCTTCAATAAAATAAATATGATTATTCAAGAGCCCTCAGGATTATACCTATGCGGTTTAGATCGAAGAGCGTAGTGACTTTCAGTTGAAGCAATCTTGGAACCAGGAATATAGTAGAATCAGGAACAAGAATTAATGTGGAAAATCACAAGTGTTTTGTATGTTTTGTATTCGAAGTATGTTTCGGAGTATTTTGAGAGTATTTGCGTGCGTAAAAAATAATTCGAAGCCGTCTTTGATTCGGGAAATCAGCCCGTATTTATAGGCAAACACGCTCGTGCGTCTGACGCACACCCTGCGCCTGGCGCAAACCTACGTGGCAGGCGCGAAGACACGCGTCAGGCGTAGATTGGCCTGCCTGACGTGGTCCGTCCAATTAAAACTTTGCACATGGAAACGCATTTTCGAAAAGATAAATTTTTATCTTGCGTCTCACACAAGACTTGCGCTAGGCGCAGGACCCTGTGTGAGTCACAAGTCTACGTGTCAGGCGCTCATTGGAGTGCCTGACGCGATATAGCCAATGTGCTGGACGCAAGTGGCGCGCTGAGCGCGGCCGCCGCGTCCGGCGCAAACTCCGGAATATTCCAGAATATTCCTTTTTAATGATACGCGTGCTTTCAAGATGCCTTTTTTATCCCTAAAAATCCGGAGATCGAATTTTCCGGGTTAAAAAATCTGTTTTATGGGTAAAAAGATAATAATAAAAGCTTTTAGGAAAATATTTATCAAAACAATAAATATTAGAAATAAAAATATTTATGAATAATAAATATTCGGTTGGGCTTTAAAATGGACTTTTAGAAAGTATTTCACGGGTTGAACTTACAATTAATCATCATGAACGATTAATTGGGCTTTTATATCATTTTAAAACACACATTACCTGGTTATTCGGACTGCTCCTCCATCGGGCCATGCCAACTAAGACCGCGGTATATTTCATCATTGGACCCTTAAATGGGGAGACACGATTATGTGTCTACAGCTGTTTACCCAACTTACACGCCAATGAACATACTTCATCAAAAGTGGTTAAGGGTTGAAGTTCAACATAATTGTGCAAATTTTTTGTTAAACCAAGCACAAATTTAACAATCTTTTGTTCCTCTTGGTCCCGACAATCACAAGCAATATAAAGTCGTTCAAATTTTTTAATGTACTTCTCAACACTCATAGACCCTTGAGTCAAAGAATTTAGTTTTAAAAATAAATCTTGCTTATGTGTTATTGGACCAAACCTTTTCTTCAACTTAGTTTTCAATTCAGTCGAAGTAGAAAGGGGTTGTTTACCTTCAGTTTCACGTCTAGATTAAAGTGATTCAAACCAAAGAGAAGCATACCTTGTAAGCTTAAAAGTGGCATAGGAGAAACGTGTGTGATCTTCAAGTTTTTTGTGTTCGAACAAATGCTCCATTCTCCTTTCCCAATCCAAGTAGGTTTCCGCATCTTCATCACCATCAAAGAATGGTATGTCCGAAAGCTTCAACTCTTCTTCTCTCTTTCGGTTATTCACACTAGGATTAGAAGAAGTAGGTCGAGTGCTTTTTAGTTCATGCATAGCACGTCTCATTTCAAGCATGTTTGCATTGGTATCAGCTTGCATCTTCTTGAGATCCGCAAGTTACTTTCCTAGGGCATTAACAGCACCCATGTCCTCCGGTATGTGTACGGGTGTATAGCCTTCCTTTTCAATGATCCCAGCAGCCACACCAATTGATTTGATTTTTGAAGGCTATTTTAAGTCTCTCGATTTAAAGATGGGTTCTTTAGTGTTTAAGATGGTGTAGTTCGAATTTTATAAGTTTTAAGACACTCTAAAACTGAAATTTATAACAATGGATATGGAGTTATTAATTCCTAACCAAGGATTAACAACAACTAGGGTTGAAGACATTCAGCTAATCCAAGTTGAAATCAACTAAGGGTGTGCATTTGCTGCTAAGACTTTGGATTCACTCCGAAAACTTTAATTCATAAGGAAAAGGTTAAACTCAAATCACACATAGCCTCAATGGACTAGGCGTGTGCTTTATTTATAGGAGCAGCAAGAAAACCTTGCTCCCCAAGCCTACACAAAAGCCACGGCCAACCTAGTAGTATTTAAGGAAAGTTGCCCCTTAATTCAAGCCTAGAATATAGCTAGAACTTAAGGAAACACAAGCTTTAAGGAAAGATGCGCAAATTTTTCCTTAAATGCACAAAACCACACGGCTGCAAGGACAATCCCTTTGCACGCCACATACAACCCATGTTTAAGGAAACTTTTCTAAATTACAACTCACGACAACTATGACTCTTATGAACCGAAACAAGCAAACATTTTCGGACATTATTACAGCCATCTTCGATAAAAACAACTCAACGACTTGAATTATCTAACTTAACTAACAAACATAATAAAAGACATAATTTTAGTTATATGTAAAATCCTTACTTTAAGAGCAAAGTAAAACCATGCAACAACCTAGGAAATCAATTAAAGATAGCTCGGTGGAGTCATCCATGCACGCATCATATTGTTCTGGAGACCTGGCGGTCCGGAGACCTTATGAGTACTTGTTTTTCTCGAGCAATGTATGTTGACAATTTGTAGAGTATAATGTGTTGGAAGAATGGCAAAATCGTATTTTTGATGCGGATTTGAAAATCCGTTAGTTTGTCGCGTGCGATGTCATAACAAACATTAGAATTCATATGGATTTGAGCATGTGGGCCCCACTTGCTAAGAAGCCCCTAAGCGCGCTGTACAGGACTGTGCGCTAGACACTCAGCCCTGCGCTTGGCGTGAGATGCTACGCGGGATGCAGTTTGCTGCGTGCGATGTCTTAACAAACATTTGAATAATTCATATGGAGTTGAGCGTGTGGGCCCACTTGGCTAAGAAGCCCCCAAGTGCCTTGTACAGGGTTGTGCGCCAGACGCACAGACCTGCGCTTGGCGTGGGATGATGCGCTGGACGTAATTTTCTGCTTGCGGCACAGCGTTGTTGGAGCACTGGATGCACCATGTATATAGCGCTTGTCTTCTGTTGTTAAATTGTAATGGTCTGCAGACCTTGGCAGAATATAACTCGTATAGAGTCGTTTAATGTTGGGTACCTGTGAATACAAATAACGCACAGATATACAGACAAACTACTAGGGGTCATGCATGTGTCATGTGATGTGGGTGCTAGTGTATGGATAGGAAAGGACTTGACGTATAAAGAGTGACCTCTAGTACTTTAGGCTTAAAGGTGCTATCGTGTGTGCATAAGTGTGTGCATGTGTGTCTCGATGATTGATGCTAGAATACTATAGCTAAGGACGAATGATGCAATGCTTGACACATGCTTGGATGATGCAGATATGCAAATGCAGAGATATGACACTAATACGGATGATATGATTTGATGTTAATGCAGACGATGGTGATTTCGTGAAGAAAAAGATGGTGATGAACGACGCCACATCTTAGTGGTATATATTATTGTGCGCTTACTGTGGATGATTTCATGGATTACTTCGAAGAAACTTGAGGTCAAGTTTTTTTTCAAGAGGGGGAGAATGATGCAAGTTGAACTATCTTTATTTGCTTTCGTAGAACTGTTGCATGTTTTTACTTTACTCTTAAAGTGAAGGTTTTACATGTAACCAAAAATATGTCTTTTATTGTTATTATTAGTTAAATTAGTTAATTAAAGTAGTTTATTTTAACTAAGGGCCGAAAATTCAGTTGTAATTCATTTACTTAAGCTCCAAGTAGATGAGTTGTCATGAGTTGTAATAAGGGAAGGCTTAGGCGTGTGGTTTTGTAAGATTTATGGAAAGTTTTCCAAAGCTTTCCTAAATCAAGTGTTTCCTTAAGTTCTAGCTAGATTGTTTGCTCATCCTATAAATACATGTGCACTCCTAATCAATAAAGGAGATAGTTGATTTTGAGAATTGTGATTCCTTGTGAATTATTGTTGTTTTTGCCGAGATAGCAAAATAACACTGTTGAATTTAGCCGAGATAACTTTATTCTTCAAAGCTAGTTCAATTCATACCGAGATAGTTGAATTGTTCATACCCTTGTTTCTTACTTTTGTCCTCAAAAAGCATAAAACACAAAAAGAGTCCGAAACAGCCTCGAAAATCATATCACTCGACCTTCTCAAGCCTTATAGTTATTTCTTCTGTCATGCTGGACAGCTTGGCTAAAGCTCTAGCCATTTCAATAACTTGTTGTTCGGCATTCGATGGACTGCCCACTTCAATGTTTCTTGATTTAGTCGCATGGATCATCAAGGGAGATTTAGAGATAGAGTGATGATGAAGAACGAGAAATGGAATGAAGGAATGTATATTTTGGAAAGGAATTTTATTTAAAAGTTGAGCTTTTAGAAACAAAATAGCATCTCCTAAAATAATGACATTTTTTTGGGTTTTTTTGGATGCACCTAGACCTAATGCATGTATGCATGACTCAATCTATGTGTTTGAACTTGCAAAGGATGCCTACATATCTCAAAAGAGGGAATCAGATCGCTTGTAGTTCAGGACTTCTAAATGCTGAATACATAATGGAGAGTATAGATGTAATAAGAATCCTAAATGCCTATGAACTCTAATTATGCATGAGTTATATGAATGATGGATTATGCAATGCAAAAGGATTATAGTATGAATGCAGTCCTAATTGATACGAAATCCTAGACTTGACAGACTTCTAATGATGTTAGAATTCTAGACTTGATGAACTTTCAAGGATGCTAGACTCCTAATATGCATGAGACTCTAGTGGATCTAGACTCCTAAAATGGACGAAATTCTGATGGATTTGGACTCCTAATACGGGCGGAACTATAATGGATTCCAGACTCCTAAGATGGACGTAATTCTAATGTTTTTAGACTTCTATTATGCATATAATTTCTACGGATTATAGACTTCTAAGAGGGATGGGACTCAAGCGAATTAAGACTCCTAACATGGATAGAGTTATACGGGGTTAAGAACTCTAAGTGGAGTGAAACTGGATGAACCTAGACATATGCGCTAGATGGATTTCTAACGAAGTTAGAATTCCTAGGTGGATGAGACTTTTACAACAAGATGGACAGTAAAAAAAAGAAATCCTGATTGATATGCACATGAAAAGATGGATAATATACATGAAAGGATGCATTTTTTTAAAAGATATGGGATAAGAGATGGGATGAAATTTTGAAAAAGATAGGTCAGATAATGGAGATGGAAAAAAAATGTGAGAGAGGAGATATAGTTTGGTAAAGGATGGGGATAAAATTTTCGAAATAGATAGGATATTAGAGATTGAAAATATTTTTTTGAGATGGATTTTTTATTTTTTTAGAAAGAAATAAAAAAAGGAATAGAAGAATAAAGTGGTAAAAAAGGAAAAAATATTAAAATGTGAGGATAGGATTAGAATTACGTGCCGCAAGAAACACAACCAAATTGGAACAAGCATGCTGCGCATGGCGCAACAACATCGCGCACCACGTAGAAGGATGCGATATATGCAAAATAATAGTTGCGCAGAATGCCTGGTAAGCGCGACACGCATTCAAACGACGTCGGACGCAGAATGACTGCGCGTGGCGTAGCCGAAGTGAAGACGATTTTTCAATTTTTTGCTCGTCGCGCGAATTCATTCGATAGGTTGAATCGAAACATCGATAATATAGAACAATTAGAGGCACACACACGCAAATATGCACAAGTTGGATAATAGTATGCAACGTTCCAACCTAAAGTCCAGTTCTACGTTTCAACTATGGTCATGTTTTGCTTAAGTCTGAAAAGGGTCCATGACTAAGAAATTGATCCCATGCTCCGTACCCCTGCTTAAAGAGAACAATGGCATGGTTGGGTAGGTTTGCTTATGACTAAGATCCAACACTATCGCTCAGGAAGCTCTTTGGAGAGACAAAGCGCAAACCCCCCGGGTTTGACCTCACACATAGCACATGTGCTAATGAGGCAAGGTAGAGTGTCCTTATGGTGGCTGAACAATAGCCATGCAGATGCAAAACAATATATTATTCGAAGGCATAAAAGGAGAATGATTCGTATTTTTCAAGTTTCACCCGCTCATTTAAAAAAAATAATTTTTTTAAAATCCTCCCCAGCGGAGTCGCCAAATTGTAGGCATGGTTTTTTATTCTATTATGCCTACACGCAGTGTGAGCGCGTTTATTTGACTACCCTATTGTTAAGATTTTATTTGAAGTTCATTTTGAAGTCGCCAACAATTCTTTAGAGGAAGCATCATAAACCTAATTGGATATTGATACGATAGGGACATCTTAGGTACTTATCCAATGTAGATTTCCCCGTCTAGACTCCATAGATGGTCAGGAACCAAAAGTTGAGTTCAGGGGTGAGGGTACAACACAGTCAGGAACCATGTTGCCCATTGCTGGCCTCTACTAAATATCGATTCATTACAGATTTTATGCCAAAGAATAATCACATAACGTTTTAAACACCCTAAAAATATATTTAGTCAAAGTTGGTTAAGGAAACACATAAAAGACTAATTTTTAGTGACATGTGATTTAACAATCAGATTACTGGATTCCTAACAGGTTGTCCAATTTATCTGAATTAGTTAGAACATTTATTTAGGTTTTGATTAACAATAAATACAAGGTGATAAATATTGCAATCAGGCATAAAAAAAATATGTTCACAAAAATAAATAAATATATGAAAATAAAATACTGCAGGGAGTTAGTATAATATACAATAATACTTACAGTCGCAGGAATACGTTAACAATCTACATCATAAATAGAATGTTAGTAACTTCTATAAAATAATTTTAAAAAAATAAAGAAAATAAAATAAAGGTGGTTAATTTAGTTGACCCTCAGAAATTATTCCATCGTCCGGTGTCGTTGATTTGTATGGATCTTAGAAAATTGAATATTAAACAAGCCTTTAAAACAATTGTTGGTTACGTTTTGCGTTGAATAGAAACGTACGTTGTTTGATTTGGATAAAAGATGTGTGCTTGGTTTTGTTTATGATAATTGAATAACGAAATAGGATGTGTGATCTTTATATGATAATTGGAGGCAGTAGGTATAGGGGATTTATTGTTACGTGGAGTTTAGTATTATGATGAACCAGGAGGTTGATGGATTTTGGTGAAAATGCGTTGACTTAGATGTTAGGAGGTGAATATGGTGCTTTGGTGTATGAGATTAGAGAGTGATGTGGATTTTCTTGGCTCGACTCGATCTTTTGTGTGTTTATAAAACTCGAACTTGTTAATGGTGTTTTAGGGATAATAATGGACGAAAATAAGTAACAAAGGATATGAACATTTTAACTATCTCGGTCAAATTGAGCTAGGTTTGAAGAATAAAGCTATCTCGGCTAAATTCAACAGTGTTATTTTGCTATCTCGGCAAAAACAACAATAATTCACAAAGGAATAACTTTTATCAAAACTCAAAACTCTCTCATCATTATTGAATTCCACGCATACAATATATAGTACTTAAAAGAAAACCTAATTGTTCTAGAACAAAGAAAGATAAAAAAACAGCAAATTTAATCCTACTCCTATTAGATATACCAGACGCCTATCTAGGATAAAAATCAGCAACAAGAGTCCTAATTACAATCCAACTATAAGCATAATATAATCCTAATAGAATTAGAAACCTAACAAGCATAAAACAAGTAAAACCTCTCCCAAGCAGGAAAGCAAAACCTTGTAAGCAAAAGACTTCTACTACCATTAGACTTCTAACAATAATTCTACTCTAATTAGGAATCCTAATTTACTAGGATTTGGACTTCTAACTCAATTAGAATTATGACCAATTAAACTTTAATACTCCTAATAGAACTATGAGTTCTAATCCTACTAGGATTAGGATTTCAAGAGTCATATTCCTACTAGAATTAGGAAAACAAACAAATCCTAACAGAACTAGGACTTGTTCTAGGGAAGCCATCCATGTCCACATCAGAGAGGTTGATGAAGGTGTGCGAGTGTGATGTATGGAGATTAGTGAGAGTGCTGACGAGTGTTTTTTGAGGGAGGTTATTGTGTGTATTTGTTTTGTCAGATGAGTGTCGAGTGATTTTGTGAGTTGAGATGTGTTGTTATAAGGTGAGCCGTGAGAATTGAAAGTGAATAGATGATAATTGTTAGGAGGATATTATATAGTTTTAGGTTGTTGAGTTGCAATAGGTTTTTAAATGATAGAAGGTCTCTAAAAGATTTTTATTAAAAAAGATTTTAGAAAATAGTTAGTAAGAGATATTTAAAAACATTTTGGAAAAAGATTATTTTTATAAAAGATATTTTTATTAATAAAACTAATTAATTAAATTAATTAATTCTATTAATTAAATTGGGCTACAAAAGGGGTTTTAAAAAATTGGGCTTTCATAAAAATGTTTTTAAAAGGTTTTGCGAAAATGGGTTAATAAAAGAGTTAGAAAAAGGTTTTGGGCTTAAAACATTTTATTTCAAACTCATTCTTTATTATTTCCTCGATCCGGACCAATTGGAGCGGGGTATTAGTCATCATAGGATACACAATAGGGAGACACGATTATGTGTCTACAGAACTACTCATGCTAAAATATACCTGCTTGGGTTCCATTTGATATGAATGCTCAACTAGAATAGTTAAACACTCAAGAGAAACGCTAACATGAACAAGGACAATGGAAGAATCTGAAACTAGTAACAAGTAACAAGGATATTTCTTAATGAATGATCACTCCTGAAACACTCACAAGAATCTTAAACACACTCAAACCGCTCCTGGAATTAAGTTGTTTAAACACTAACAAGATTAACACTCCTGAAAATCTAATTAATGGTCGAAATTAAGGTTCATGAACAATCATAAACATAACACAATTTTCTGTAAATTGACTCTAACCATTCAATAAGTTAGGCGCCTATTATTTATAAGGAGTAAGCAAGAAAACCTTACACCCCAAGCACACACTAATGCCACGGCTCATACATAGTAGTTTAGGAAAGTATTCTCCCTTAATTCTAGCCTAGAATCTAGCTAAATTTAAGGAAACAAAAGCTTAAGGAAAGATATGCAATACTTTCCTTAATTACATCAAAATGACACGGCAACAAGGACAGCCCTTGCATGCCACTCCAACCTTCCAACTTAAGGTAACTTTCCTAAAATACAACCATGACAACAAGACTCTTAATCACCGAAATCAACAAGATATTTTCGGACTTCTATTAAACTAAAAACAACTCATCTAACTAACTAACATTTTAAACTAACAATGACACTAAGTTAAGATGCTAATCAGTTTCTTCCTCGAGCCAAGTGACACATGACACAAATGCATTCTTATTAGCCATCAATGTAAACCCCATGTGTTCCATCAAAAGTGAAATTGGCTCATCATGGACTGATGCCTTTGGATCCGCATCATTCTCCCCTTCTTCAAAAGAATTTGCCCTCAAATTCTCATCATCATGGTAGGGAGAAAGATCACCAACATTAAAGGTAGCACTCACACTTCCATAGTCACTAGGCAAGTCGATTTTGTAAGCTCCATCACCAACGACTCTAATGACTTCGAAAGGACCATCAGCTCTAGGCATCAATTTGTTCTTCCTTTTGCTCGGGAGCCTTTCCTTCCTCAAGTGAATCCATACTAGGTCACCTTCCTTGAACTTAGGTTGGCGCCTATGCTTGTTAGCTCGTTCCTTGTATTGCTGATTCATTTTCTCGATTTACGCTTTAACTTGCGCACAAGTTTTGTCAAAAACTTCCAGCCTTTTCTTTGAATCCGCATGTATCTCATTTTTAGGAAGAGAAATGAGTTCAATAGGAAGAAATGGATTAACTCCATATACTACCTCAAATGGAGAACGCAAAGTTGCGGTTGAATGCGAACGATTGTAAGCAAATTCCGCATGTGCAAGCTTCACATCCCAATCTTTTTTAGTCTTACTCACAAGGCCACGCAACAAAGAACCAAGAGTTCTATATGTAACTTCATTTTGGCCATCAGTTTGAGGATGATGGCTAGTGCTAAATAAGAGCTTTGTTCCCACCATATTCCACAAACACCTCCAAAAGTGACTAAGGAACTTAGAGTCCCTCTCCGAAACAATGCTTCTAGGAATGCCATGGAGTCTAATTACCTCTTTGAATTACAAATCAGCAACATGAGAAGCATCATCCGTCTTGTGCATGGGAATGAAATGAGCCATCTTTGAGAATCTATCCACAACCACCACGATAGCATCTTTGCCTCTTTGAGTTCTAGGCAAACCAACAATGAAATTCATGCTCACACTATCCCAAGGATGATCCGGAACTGGTAGAGTGGTGTAAAGCCCCTTATGAAAGATCCTTTTGGACTTTTGACACGTTGCACACTTGCTCACCACCATATGCACATCTTTGATCATGCTAGGCCAATAGAAATGTTCACTCAATGTATCAAGTGTCTTTTGGATGCCAAAATGACCAGCAATGCCTCCACTATGTACTTCACGAACTATAAGCTCACTCACCTTGCACTTTGGAACACACAACTTGTTTCCTTTAAAAAGAAAATCCTCTTGAACCACAAATAAGCCCTTAGGAGCAGTAAAAATCGAACCAAGTTCATCATCTTCTTCATAGAGTTCTTTCAAGTGTTCGAACCCCATTACTCTTGCATCCACCATAGCTAACAAATAAGATCTTCTTGAGAGTGCATCTGCCACAATGTTGCTCTTTCCTTCTTTATACTTGGACGAGAAAGTGAAGGATTGGAGAAACTCAACCCACTTGGCGTGCCTATGATTAAGTTTTTGTTGACCATGGATGTGTTTGAGAGCCTCATGATCTGAATGAAGGATGAATGGTTTAGGCCTCAAATAATGTGACCAATGATCCAATGCTGGAACAATAGCATAAAACTCACGATCATAGTTAGAATAATTCAACTTGGCACCATTGAGCTTCTCACTAAAATAGGAAATAGGTCGCTTCTCTTGGATCAAAACAACACCAATTCCCAAACCACTCAAATGCCTTTTGAGCCAAAGGAGACAATTCAAACTCACCTTTCTTCAACAAAGCAATGATAGGAGCCATAATGGAAGAGAAGTTTCGGATGAATCTTCTATAAAACGAAGTCAAGCCATGGAAGCTTCGACATTCATGAGCATTAGTAAGGGCCAGCCATGAAGAGATTGCTTGCACCATAGAAGGATCAACATGAACTCCCTCAGCTCCTTTGAAACAATGTAACCAAGGAACGCAATGCTAGAAACAAGGAACTCACACTTTTCCATTTTTCCGAAAAGTTTTTGCTCCCTAAGTTTCTCAAATAAGCTTCTTAAATTCAGCAAGTGATCATCAACATTCTTACTATAAACAAGGATATCATCTAAATAAACAACAACAAACTTGTTTAAAAAGGAACGAAGTACCTCATTCATAAGTCGCATGAAAGAGTTAGGGGCGTTGCATAAGCCAACGGGCATCACCATCCACTCATAAAGACCTTTCTTAGTCATAAATGTTGTTTTCCATTCATCTCCTTCTCTAATTCTCATTTGATGATAACCACTTCTAAGATCAATTTTTTAGAAAACCGAAGCTCCATTGAGTTCATCAAGCATATCCTCCAATCTAGGCATGGGAAACCTATACTTCACAGTTATGTTGTTCACTGCCCTACTATCAATGCACATTCTCCGTGTACCATCTTTCTTAGGCACAAGTAAAGCGGGAACCGCACAAGGACTCATGCTTTCTCTCACATAATCTCTTTCAATCAACTCTTCAATTTGCCTTTGAAGTTCTTTGGACGCACATAGATCACACCTATAAGTAGGTTTGTTAGGCAAAGGAGCTCCCGGAATTAAATCAATAGCATGCTCAATTCCTCTTAAAGGTGGCCGCCCTTGTGGAAGTTCTTCCGGAAATACATCACCAAATTCCTTCATGAGTGAATCAAGTTGTAGATTACTTGTCTTCACTTCACATGTAGCAGCATGTTTGACAACCAAGGCATAGCACACGCCTTCATTTTCAATCTCCTTCTCGAACTCTTTGGATGAAAGAAACAAACTAGTCTTCTTTTCTTCCTTCTTGTGAACCACGTCACTAGGAGCCAAAGGATGCAACCTAATTCTTTTCGAACCAACCAAAATAGTATATACGCTGGAATCACCCTCATGAATCACCTTTCTATCAAATTGCCATGGTCTTCCAAGTAAAACGTGACAAGCATTCATGGGAAGCACATGACACCATAGCTCATCTTTGTAGTTCCCTGTGAAGAAAGAAAGTAATGCTTGCTTCTTCACCCTAAGTCCCGTGTCATAAAGCCAACTCAACTTGTAAGGGTGTGGATGGTCCCTCACAACAAGATTCAATTTGCTCACCAAATCTGCCGCCACAACATTGGTACAAGAACCACTATCAATGATCCTGTTACAAGTGTTTTCACCCACTTTGCAACGAGTATGGAACAAGTTCTCTCTTTGTTCTTTGCTTGGAAGGTAATCAACATGTAAAACCCTGCTAACAACACCAATAAGTCTACTGTCATCTTTGGCATATGCATCTTCCTCCTCACTCTCATCCAGTTCATCTCGTGGCACAAACTCATACAATTCCTCCTCTTCATTCAATTCCATGTACTGTCCCATGGTGAGAGCTTTCTTTGTTGGACAATTACTAGCAATATGTCCTCTTCCTCGACACATGAAGCACTTCCTATTTTCTTCAAACTTTTCCCTAGGAACGAAAACTTTATTTTTTTCGAGCCTTTTATCTTCTTTCGATGCATTTTCTTTCTTAGATCCCTCATAATTCTTATTGGAAGATGAATAAGAAGAATAAGATGAAGAAGGTTTGAAAGAATTACCTGTTTTAGCATAACAAGTTTTCGGCTTCTCCTCTTTCTCATGAGATTCAAATTTAAGCGCCAATCTACACACTTCATCAAACGTGTTGTAAGTCGACACCTCCACCTTCCTTGCAATAGGATGGTTCAGCCCCTTGATGTAACAAGCAACTTTCATTGCTTCCTTCTCTTCTATGTCACAAATGAGGCACAACTTGTCAAATTCCATTGTGTACTCATGCACACTCAACGTATCTTTACACAAAGTAGTCAACCTTATGTACTGTTTTTGCTCATAGTCACTCGGCAAAAACTTCTCCTTGAGCTTCTCTTTCAACTAAGTCCAACTACTAAGCTTGTCTTTCTTCTTTCTTGCATGTTTTGCCTTTAAGTTTTCAAGCCAAATTCCAGCATACTTGGTCAATCTAGCCGAAGCTATCTTGAACCTCCTTTGATCATCAAACCCTCTATAGTCACATACCTTCTCCAATTGTCTAATCCACTCAAGTAAATCTTTCGGACTAGAATCACCCGTGAAATCATATAATTTTAATCCCCTATCATCATTGAAATTAGGTTTAACAACCCTAACTTCATCCTCTTCATTCGAGATTCCAATATAATCAGCACTATTTTTATCCAACTTCTTAGTGATACTAGAAGTTATGGCATCCATTCTTGTTTCAAGTCTACTAACATGAATCGAATCAGCATTATATTTTGCTTGAAAATCAAATTGCATCTTAGTTATATCCCCTATAGCCTTAGCTAGTTTCTCTATCTCACTTGACATTCTAACAAGCACAACAAATACACCAACAACTAGCAGCAACAATACCAGTAGCACGACACACTAGGATGCACAAAAGAACCCTAACACCACTTATCCCTATGTAAAGATCGAAACTTTAAGAAGAAAAGTAACAATTTACCTCGTATCTTTGAAGAGTATAATCCCTTCTATCCTCACCCTCCTGAAAATCTGATACCACTTGATATGAATGCCCAACTAGAATAGTTAAACACTCAAGAGAAACGCCAACTTGAACAAGGACAATGGAAGAATCTGAAACTAGTAACAAGGATATTTCTTAATGAATGATCACTCCTGAAACACTCACAAGAATCTTAAAGACACTCCAACCACTCCTGGAATTAAGTTGTTTAAACATTAATTGATATGATTTTTGAGGTTGTTTTAGACTCTTTTTGTGTTTTGTGTTTTTTGTGGACGAAAGTAAGAAACAAGGGTATGAACAATTCAACTATCTCGGTATGAATTGAACTAGGTTTGAAGAATAAAGCTATCTCGGCTAAATTCAACAGTGTTATTTCGCTATCTCGGCAAAAACAACAATAATTCACAAGGAATCACAATTCTCAAATCAATTCTCAAAACTCTATTATGGACTAGACGCCTATTTATAATAAGGGCAGCAAGAAATCCTTGCCCTCCAAGGCATTACACCACACGCCAACTAGCAAATATTTTCAGGAAAGTTTCCCCTAAACCTAAGCCTAGAATCTAGCTTGAATTTAAGGAAACAATAGCTTTAAGGAAAGAGTTGCAACACTTTCCTTAAATACCAAAAACGACACGCATAAAGCCTAAGCTAATTACAACTCAGATTTTCGGCTCTTATTACAACCAACTAAAATAAAAATGACTCAACGACAATAACTAATTTAACTAACAAACATAATAAAAGACATATTTTTCGTTACATGTAAAACCTCTACGTTAAGAGTAAAGTAAAACCATGCAACAATTCTAATAAAGCAAATAAAGATAGTTGGTGAAGTAATCCATGCACGTATCTTGCATCATTCTCCCCCTATTGAAAAAAAAAACTTGTCTCAAGTTTTGATGTAACCAAGCAATCATCCATGCACGATAACCATGAACCATAAGAATAAGTACACGTATGAGAAATAGAAGTGGAATCCATGAGGTT
Source organism: Beta corolliflora (assembly GCA_947648045.1). Lineage (NCBI taxonomy): Eukaryota > Viridiplantae > Streptophyta > Magnoliopsida > Caryophyllales > Amaranthaceae > Beta > Beta corolliflora. The sequence goes on from CANSZD010002963.1 coordinate 1,361,059, forward strand.
TGTGGATGTGTATGACAAATAACGACATAATGACAAAAATCAATAGAAGATGCTGTATATTGTTGTACCCAACGCTCTTTTGTAGCTTTCTTCGCACATGGAATAGCAAAGATCGGAACTTTGATGGTTGTACAAGCCAAAGATTCAGTTTTTAATTCATCTTCAACATGAGAAACTTCAAAGATAAAATCTTTATCCTTTGAACAAGAAAAAGTTTCAATCTTTTCTTCATCTTCAACATGAGAAGGTGGTGTTGCACTAGCTTCCAATGTATGGCATGGAGAATATTCGACAGGTTTAACAATTTTCGTAAAAAGATCATGTAAAGCATGCCCTAATCCCTCACGGAGTGCTTTTACAATTTTAGAACGACCTAGAGGTTTTATGTATAACCTCTCATGAAGCTCATCATATGGTAAATCAAATATATCCATACGAACCAAACAACAACAAACAACTGCAATCTTTCTAGTAAACTTCCCAGAAATTTCACTAAACGTTCGAGATTTAAAACCTAAGTAAAACACCACAAAATTTCATGAAATTTTGTCACAACATATCCCTGTGTGTCCTAATCACTCCAACAAAATTTCATCAAAAAATAACAAATCAATCAATTGCAGTTTTAATTCTCACAAAACTAGTCCAGAATAGTTCGATTTTGACCAATTATCAAAAACTTGTTCGACTAAATAGCAAAAGTTCTTCAAAATTTGTGAAACTATCCAGTCTTAAACTAGACAAAAAGTAGTCCAATTTTAAGCCAAGAAACTCTGAACAATTCGTTGTATGATGGGATAACGAATTGCCTAAAGTTTACCTTAGAACTGATTGAATCTGCCAGAAAATTAGCTCTGAATGTTTCGCTCGCTGTGACTTTGATAATGATTGGATTGAAATGAAATTTTGACACAAGGTGGTTCTATATGTTATCTTTCCAACGAACTAAGAAAATCACGATTTGGAGCTCATGTGCGCCCTCACACTCCGTTCTTGAAATGAAACTAGACTCCTAATCACCGAAATCAACAAGATATTTTCGGACTTTTATTAAACTAAAAACAACTCAACTAACTAACTAACATTTTAAACTAACAATGACACTAAGTTAAAATGCTAATCAGTTTCCTCCTCGAGCCAAGTGACACATGACACAAATGCATTCTTATTAGCCATCAATGTAAACCCCATGTGTTCCATCAAAAGTGAAATTGACTCATCTTATACTGATGCCTTTGGATCCGCATCACCATTCTTCAAAGATTATTGTGCTAGCATTAAAAAAAACAAGCTTTATATATGCACGCAATGTGTGCGAAAGCATATAGATTATTAAATCAATTGTGTAGAGGAATCAGTGTTTGCACGTTGTTTAGTTTAAGTGTTGTACTTTTTTCTTTTTTTAAGTCTTTTTCGTTGAAATGAAGCAGGAAGTTATCCCTTTTTTCCTTTTTTTATGTGTCCTTCATGTGTTGCCATATATAATAGAGACTAGTTTTAACCCGTGAAAAAATGCACAGGAGAATTTATTTAGATATATATGATTTGGAAAATTCCTCATCAACCCAAACAATACAGATTATATAAAACAAAAGAAATGACGCAATTTATATAAAGAAAAGAACCATTCATCTATTATAAGAGCTAATCAGATACAATAAACAACACAAATAAGTATATTAATGACAACGTAACAAAATTAATAAAAGAACCAAGTAGATTAGTATTATGAGTGTTGATTACACATTTTGAAATAGTTCCTTGTACATTACATTAGTGCAATAATTCGAGTGGGCACGATCTTTATCACAAATTAAAATTTTCAAGCCTTTTTTGCTGGTAACTTTTGATAAAGCCACGTAGAATTGTTCGTGGCTGAATATTGGCTGAGAATGATATAAGCCTACGTGTGATAGTGATTGTCCGTGAATTTTATTTATCGTTATTGCAAAGCAAACAACAAAAGAGAACTGTTTTCTCTAAAACTTGATGAGAAACCTTGTTGCACTTGATGGGGTGAATGTCATCCGTGGAATATAAAGTACCAGATACTACAATAACCTCAACAATGCAATCACCAAGGTGCTTCACGACTAACCTTGTATCATTACACAACCAAGAAGTTTGATCGATATTCCTTAAGAGCACCACTTGTGCCCCTACCTTTAGGCTCATATTATGATTTTGTAATCCCCCATATTTATGTGTATTTAGGAATTCGGTAGAGTACCTATCATAAACTCCAATGTTCCCTTCCTCCATTGAAATTTCATCTGAACTCAAGCAAGTTTTTTCTTTACCTGGCAATTGGGAAAACAAATGATCATTAACCATCTGAACAATTTTATTAGTTGCAGCAAGAATAGCGCTTTCCTGAAAATGAGTTGCTTCCAATATGTGACCCTCTAAGTAAGAATATGTGCTCTTGGCTTGATCTATATTAGTCCGACAAACCTTCAACTCGCTCGTTGATGGCTCAATTGTTAAACTAACTTAGATGATTTGTTTACAGCAAGAAAGATTAGCTCTCACTCACTTTCAACTTGTATTAGTTTATGGAAAAGATTAGCTCTCAACCTAAACTAACGATTTTGTTCAATTGCTCAAAAGATTAGCTCTTAGGAACAAATTAAACGAGTTACGAAATCGTGCAGCTTTTAACTCACAAAATCTCAAGTTCGATTATCTCCAATTCACACGAATTAGCAAGATTAACAACAAGTGTTTAAAACAAAATTCAACTTAACTTTATTATTGAAAACAACCGTAATATAAATAAGCTCCTACTAATTCGAGTCCTCCTAGAACTAGGACTACTTCACACGCTTTAGTATTCTATCTAAACACCAAGCATGCTTATCTCTAAGACTCCTATTCTAGCAACAACACTAGAAAGACACGGAAAACAACAACCAAACCATCACGGTTTGTAACATTGAGCTAAAACAAACGAAATGAAAACAAGACTCCTAATCCAACAAGGATTAGTTACAACCAACTCCTAACAGAACTAGGAGTAATTGCTTAACACTCCTAAAAGAACTAGGAAGTGTTTACATTCTCAAACCCTACTCATAACTTTGGACGCTTATTAAGGAAATGCAACAATGACCTTCATTCCTTCCAAGTCCATGGAAGCCAATAGAACGTACACCCTCCATCTCCATTCTACTTAGTATAAACTCTTGACCATCCTCTTCATTTGAATCACTTGTACTTGCTCCTGGATCATCCTCCCTTTCTTCAAAAGGAATTGTCCTCAATTCTTGTACTTGCTCATCATCCAAATATGGTGTCAAGTCGCCAATGTTAAAAGTAGCAGCCACACTATGATCACCTTGAAGATCCACTTTATAAGCATTATCACCATAATTCTCCAAGATTTGGAAAGGACCCTCAGCTCGTGGCATAAGCTTGTGCTTGCATTTGCTTGGAAAACGCTCTTTCCTTAGGTGCATCCACACAAGATCACCAGGTTGGAACACCCTAGGTTTGCACCCTTTATTTGCTTTCTTCTTATATTGCTCATTAACCTTCTCAATTATTTCTTTGATTTGTTGATGTAGCTTCATAAGAACAAGAGCTTGATTCTTTGCGTCCCCATGCACATAATCTTGTTTAGGAATAGGAACCAAGTCCACGGGCAAATAAGGATTAACTCCATACACAACTTTGAAAGGTGAATGTTTTGTAGCATATGTTGGAGTTCTATTGTATGCAAATTCCGCATGACAAAGCTTAATATCCCAATCCTTACCTGTTTTACTCACCAAACCTCGTAGCAATGAACCCAAGGTTCGCTTTGTGACCTCGGTTTTCCCATCTGTTTGCGGATAGTGCGAAGTACTAAAGAGCAACTTGGAACCTAATAACCTCCACAAAGTCTTCCAAAAGTAACTCAAGAACTTGTTATCCCTATCCGAGACAATAATACGAGGTATACCATGTAACTTGACAATTTCACGAAAATATAATGTAGCCATATGTGATGCATCATCAGTTTTATTGCAAGGAATGAAATGTGCCATCTTACTAAATCTATCAACAACAACCATGATAGCATCTCTATGCCTTTGAGTTCGAGTCAAAGCAACTATGAAATCCATGCTCACATCCTCCCAAGGTCTCTCTGGCACATGTAATGGTGTGTATAGACCCTTATAAAAAGTACACTTAGCAAGTTGACCAGTCCCACACCTAGCAACCACAGCTTGGACACTCCCTACCATCTTAGGCCAAAAGAAATGCTCTTGGACTAACTCCAATGTCTTCTTTTTCCCGAAGTGACCAGCTAAACCTCCCCCATGAGCTTCCCTTACTAACAAGTCTCTAATGGAACAACTTGGCACACACAACTTGTTGTCCTTAAAGAGAAACCCTTGCTCCCTAGAATAATGAGCTTGAGGATCCGTCTCACATGCTGCATATAAGTCACTAAAATCCCCATTCGTAGCATAATACTCTTTAAGCAAATCAAACCCCAAGAGTTTGGCACTAACCACACCCAAAAGAGTATGCCTCCTAGAAAGTGCATCAGCTACTATATTAGCCTTCCTCGCTTTATACTTAGACAGAAAAGTGAATGATTGCAAAAACTCAACCCACTTAGCATGCCTTGTATTTAGCTTATGTTGCCCATGTATGTACCTCAATGACTCATGATCCGAATGTAAGACAAATGATTGAGGTCTCAAATAATGGTTCCAATGGTCTAAGGCTCGTACCATAGCATAAAATTCTTTATCATATGTGGAGTAATTCATCTTTCCCCCACTCAATTTCTCACTAAAGTATGCTATATGTCTCCCCCCTTTAATCAAAACTGCCCCAATTCCAGTCCCACTTGCATCACACTCTACCTCAAAAGGTTTAGAAAAATATGGTAAGGCCAAAATTGGTGCATTGCACATCTTATCCTTCACTAGTTCAAAGGCTTGTTGTGCTTCTTTAATCCACTCAAATTTCCCTTGTTTAGTACACTCGGTAATAGGGCTCATAAGAAATGTACCTTCTATAAAATGAAGCTAAACCATGAAAGGAATGTACCTCAGTGACGGTCTTTGGGATTGGCCACGTAGAAATTACTTCAATTTTACTTGGATCCACCTTGATTCCATCCTTAGATACAATGTATCCTAGGAACCCTAATTCTTCTTGCATGAACGAACACTTCTCCAATTTCCCAAATAATTGCTTGCTTCTCGATAGTTGGAACAATTGGCGTAGGTGTTATAGATGCTCCTCCTTGGTTTTACTATAGACTAGAATGTCTTCTAAGTAAACCACAATGAACTTGCCTAAGAAAGGCCTCAAAACATCATTCATGAGACGCATGAATGTACTAGGTGCGTTTGTTAAACCAAATGGCATAACCAACCATTCAAACAAGCCACGCTTTGTCTTGAAGGTAGTCTTCCACTCATCTCCTACACGCAGCCTAATATGATGGTACATACTCCTTAGATCAATTTTTGAAAATACTTCGGAACCACACAATTCATCCAATATATCATCCAACCATGGTATAGGAAACCTATATTTGATTGTGATGTTGTTAACAGCTAGGCTATCTATGCACATCCTCCAAGTCCCATCCTTCTTAGGCACCAGTAAGGCTTGCACAGCACAAGGACTCATACTCTCGCGCACATATCCTCTCTCCACAAGTTCATCAATTTGGCGTTGGAGTTCCTTAGTTTCTTCGGGGTTACTTCTATATGGTGGTTTGTTAGATATCACTACCCCTGAAACTAAGTCAATTTGGTGTTCAATCCCTCTCATGGGTGGTAATCCTGGTGGCAAATCGCTAGGGAAAACGTCTCGCCCAACAATTGTTGCAACTCCGGATTACTCTCGACACTAGACTCCTTCACCTCCTTAGCAACCAACATAAACACCATGTTCTCCTCCAACATCTTCCTCTCAAACTCCTTTCCTCTAATGCACATAGCTACCTTAGGTGGTGATTGTTTATGGTGAGTTATTTTTTATGGTGGTAAGGGTAATAAAGACTTCAATTTTCCCCCCATAGAGAACTTATACACGTTGCGTACCCCATCATGTGTGACTTCCCTATCAAACTTTCATGGTCTACCCAAAAGTATATCGCACGCATTCATTAGTACGACATCACAAGTGATTTCATCTTGGTAGCTTCCAATAGAAAAAGCAATCAGCAGCATCTTCCTCACCTTTACCTCATTGTCACCATCCAACCACTTCAATCTATAGGGTTTAGGATGTTTGATTGTGGGTAATTGCAACATCTCCACCAAATCTGCCGAGGCTACATTAGCACAACTGCCCCCATCTATAATTAAACTACACACCATGTCCTTCATTCTACACTTCGTGTGAAAGATGGTCTCTCTTTGCTCTTCTAAGAACCAACACATGCTTCTCTTCATCACTTTCCGAATTGCATATGTCCTCCTCCTCCTCTTCTTCTTCCCTAGCAATCAATGCTATCTTCTCAAGCTCCTCAATCTCCTCTATGTCACGCATAGTCATGATCCTAGCAGTAGGACAATTGGCCTTATAGTGTCCATAGCCTTAACACTTAAAGCACTTAACTTTCTCGACCTCCTTGCTTCCTACCTTCTCCTTCCCTTTTTGCTTCTCATTCTCTAATCTCCAATCCTTGTTGCCCTATTTGTTCATTGAGTTGGTGGTAGTAGGATTTGTTTTAAAAGCAACAAAAGGTTTAGTATAAGGTTTTGTGGTTCGAGGCTTTCTTTGTTTCTCCACTTTCATGGCTAATTTACACGTTTCTTCAAAAGACAAGTAGGGTTGGAGTTCTACTTTGTTTGCAATATCCGAGTCTAAACCTCCCATGAACCTAGCTAGTTTTATATCCTCCCTTTCTTCAATCTCACGCACAATTGAGAGACGCTCAAATTCCCCTATGTAATATCTCACAGTCATCAGCCCTTGCTTCAAAGTTGCAAACTTCATGTAATTTTCTTGTCGATAGGTTGTAGGAACATGATGTTTTTGTAGTTTGCTTTTGAGTTCTTTCCAACTCTCTATCCTCTTCCCTTGGCGTGCCTTCTTCCTCTTTAATCCCTCATACCATATGGTTGCATTCTTGGTGAGTTTAAGCACGACAATCTTCAACTTCTTCTCATCAGGCGTGTCTTTGTACTCAAAGAACCTCTCCAAAGAGCGTTCCCACTCCAAGTATCCTTCCACATCCATCTTTCCATCAAAGTCAGGCACTTCGATTTTCATCCCCCTATCATCATCCTTGTGAGACTTTGGTTCATCATATTTCTTCTTCAAGACTTCCAAACTAAGTTGGGTTAATGCTCTTTGGATGGCCTCCATTTGATTGGCCAAAGCAGCTAGCATCCTATCCCTCTTAGCATCCACTTCACTTTCTCCCATGATCACTCTATTTCTTCGTAATGCTATGATCTCAATTGATCTCCAAACACCACGAAATTTTCCATGTAGCTAAATTGATCTATCTTTTGTCCAGTCCAACAAGAATCAACAGAAAACTCCTCCACACGCGCCCTCACGCGCCGCCTCAACTCTGATACCAAACTTGATCTATATTAGTCCGATAAACCTTCAACTCTCTCGTTTGATGGCTCGATTGTTAAACTAACTTAGATGATTTATTACCAGTAAGAAAGATTAGCTCTCACTCACTTTCAACTTGTATTAGTTTATGGAAAAGATTAGCTCTCAACCAAAAATAACGGTTTTGCTCAATTGCTCAAAAGATTAGCTCTTAGGAACAAATTAAACGGGTTATGGAATCTTGCAACTTTTAACTCACAAAATCTCAAGTTCAATTATCTCCAATTCACACGAATTGGCAAGATTAACAACAAGTGTTTAAAAAAAATTCAACTTTACTTTATTAATGAAAACAACCGAAATATAAATAAGCTCCTACTAATTCGAGTCCTCCTAGAACTAGGACTACTTCACACGTTTTAGTATTCTATCAAAACATCAAGCATGCTTATCTCTAAGACTCCTATTCTAGCAACAACACTAGAATGACACGAAAAAAAACAACCAAACCACCACGGTTTGTAACACTGAGCTAAAACAAACGAAATGAAAACAAGACTCCTAATCCAACAAGGATTAGTTACAACCAACTCCTAACAGAACTAGGATTAATGAATTAACACTCCTAACAGAACTAGGAAGTGTTTACATTCTCAAACCCTACTCATAACTTTGGATGCTTATTAAGGAAATGCAACAATGACCTTAGTTCCTTCTAAGTCCATGAAAGCCAATAGAACGTACACCCTCCATCTCCATTCTACTTAGTATAACCTCTTGACCATCCTCTTCATTTGAGTCACTTGTATTTGCTCCTGGATCATCACTATTGCATCAATAGGGAAATCTCCCCCATATATCAATGTTTGATCATAAACTTCTACATCGTCTTCATCATCGTTCGGCACTCCAACTTTGCCGTCCTCAATTTCAATATCCACTTTAAAAATCTCTTATTAATTTCACCCCAATTTGAGTTACCGGAGTATGTCCTGACACACATGTTTTGGGTTAATCTAAGCATACGACAAAAGTCCCATAAGTAAGAAATGTTAATCTAGTTTTTTGGCCAGTGCAAAACACAAGGGATATTTTTTTTAAAACAAATGCACTGTAATTAAAAAATATATATTAAAGTGCTATTTCAACAATGTTTGCTTAAAAAGTTAAATAGACTATTAAAAACTTACTATATAAATATTAAACAAAAAGTTAACACATTAAATGGTTGATTTAATAGCCTAATATAATTGTACATGTAATAAAATAAGAAGGAAGCACAAATATTTTTCTAATTAAATTGATAATATGTTGACTACGTGAGCTCAATAATAAGACAGTTAGGTACAAATTAATACATGGTCAAAAATAAAAATCTATAAAACTTTTATCAAAATTTAATTGAATTTAACATATAGATAAGTTGTTCTTACTATGTTAAAGGTATCCTACTAAAGCAATTTTAACGTATATGTTCATCATTTTCCTTTAACTGTAACCTTCATATTTACTCCCTCTGTTTTTTTTGAACTACACATATTCCTTTTTGATCGATTTCTTTTGAATCTACAAATTGTTGCTTTTTCTAATTTTGGTAATAGGTCCCATCTATTCTCTCCTCTTTTTCCACCAACGTGGTCGACTTATTAATATAATAACCCAGCTTATAATTTATGTCCCCCCTTTTTAGTTTTTGTCTCTCCCTTTTCAATCTCTCTCTCACTTTTGGACTTTTCCCTTTAGTTCTCCCTGAAAATGAAGTGAGTAAATTAAAAAGATTTGTATAGAGCAAGTTGTGAGGGTTTTCCACTCCAAACATAATGTCTAATTGTGTAACACCCCGTTAATACATAACCTTAATCGGCAGCGAAACTATAATCAAACCTATGGGTTTTATAAATGAGCTTTCAAGCTCATTCATTGTAGGGTTTTAGGTGCCTTTTTAACCATAGGTCGAGTCATATTTGTTTGTTTTTACCTTATTTTCCTTGCTTTTGCATTCTTGAGTAATTTTAGTGCTCCAAGGCTCATTATTGTAGGTTTGGCGTTCATTTGTATGTGTCTTGAGCCTTGGTTTGGTTGTGTTGTGTTCCCTCGTAGTTTATTTTTCCCCATTCTACAGGTTTCTAAGCGATTTGAAGCCTTAATGTTGTGCGCTATCTAGTGATGGAGAACTTCTCGCTCGATTATATTCCCCCTAGCAGCAGCCCAAATGAGGAGCCCACGCTCCTACCAGGAACCAATGTTATAGGTTTGCAGAAGGAAATGAAGAAGGGATGGAATGCTGGAGCGCATCCAGGAGCGCACACTCAATCTTGGAGCTGACGCTCCAGCTTGGAGCAGACGCTCCTCAGTGGAGCCAATGCTCCTTCTCCCTGTAGACGCCTCGTTTTCTCCGTCCTTTTTTTCCTAATTTATTAGCGAGCCGGTTAAAAACAAAGGAGGTCGGATTTGGAGGCATGTATCTTTGGAGTCTCAAACTTTTTAGCAATAGTGGAAAAAACCTCATCTGATCTGGTCAAAATGGGTCTTTTTTATCCGATTTTGGGCCCGGAACGGATGGGGTCGCAGCAGGTAGCGAGAGTAAACTGATCCGCTTTTGAACCTGATCAGTTAAGAATTCACTGATCCGGTCATGGCACAAAACCGGATACGTTAAGTTGATTAACTAATCCGGTTTTTTACCATGACCGGATCAGTTGATCATAATGGTAAACAAAAAAAATGGCTTCACCCATTCCAACGCTACTTTACAGCAAAACCCCAATTGAAATAATAAACTATACTAATAATTTAAAATGACGAAAATAATATAAACCACACTAGTACCACAACGAAAATAATTGCACAACACTTGCACCCAAACTACACTAATAACATAAACTAACGAAAATGGAAAACAAAAATCAAACAAAAAATATATTGAATAAATTTACAAAAAAAATTACAATATAACGAAAATAAATTTGAAACTACACTAATATTACAAGAAACGAAAATCAACCAAAAAAATAAATAAACGAAACTACAAAAAGTTATTAGAAGAAAACAAAAATGCATACGAAAATTAAAAAAACATTTACAAGAAATGGAAAATCTAAACGAATCTATAAACGAGAATTAAAACCCTAAATTACAAACAAATAAACCAAACCCTAGATCCAAGGAGGCGAACGAGAAGATAGCGTAATTTGAAACCCCAACTGATGGATTTATCGGCTTTTAAGGAAGCTAATTTCGGCCAGAATTGTAGGATAAAGAAGCTACTGAAGCGGAGGAGGTCTGAGGCGAGGAGAGAGAAGGTATTAAAGCCGCGGCATTTGTTGTGGCGCTTGTCGGTGGTGTGCGTTATCGTCAGCAGAAGCGATGATAGCCGAGGTATGATAGTGGTGCTGGCGTGGTGAACGAGTGATGAATGTGGGAGAGCGAGAGATGACGGTGGTGCAGGCGTGGCGAGTGATGAAGGGAGGAGATAGGGGGAGAGGGAGGAGATAGGGAGGCTGGGTTTCGTGGTGGCTAGGGAGAGGAGAGAGATTGGGGCTGAAGTCGATTTAGGGTTGAGCGGAAGACTGGAGATTGAGGAGAAGATGTTGAGGAGATGAGGGTTAGTGAGGATTGAGAAAGGTAACAGAGGCGTGAGAGGGAAAAAAATAAAGGTTTATAGCTTTATATGAAGATCCGGTTAAAGAGGAGGGAAGTGGGCCGAGAGAAGCTTGAGCGTTGGGCCTTATCTGAAACCAATTAACTGATCCCGTTTTGGGCTGAACTGGAACAGTTAATTGGACCTAAATTTTGGCGCCCAAAAATCTTAACAAACTGATCTAGTTACCTTTGGCAACCGGATCAGTTTAACTTAACTGATCTGATTTCGTAAAAACCTGATCAGTTTTTTTGTGACATTTACGGTTTTTTCCACTAGTGTAGTTTAGCTTAGTTCTTCACTTTTAGAGAGAGAGACTAGAGAGAGAAGGAGTGATAACCTCGAGCTCTTGTATGATCTCTACTATTTATGCTTTATTAACCAATCCCTAGAGGTATTTTCAGTATTTCTTCATTGTGTCAAGTAAGTTTATGCACTTGATCTTCAAATCTTATGCTTTGTTGAGTAGTATGTTTAATTACATTTTAGTTTCACAAATTTGGTTAGCTATTTCTACATGCATGTTGATGGATTGCATTTCTATTGATGTTTTCTCATTCACCATGAGTAGTGCCCTTGGCTATTCACTTCATGACCTTAAGGGGGTAAGCCCATTTCATTGTATGTACCGCATTTACCTTGAAGATGATCAAGCTTCCTCCATTGAACCTCAAAGAAGATTGAATCCAAATGGCGGGCGCGGATGTGTCGTTGTGCACCGCACCCGGCCAAAGATAAAATTTCTCCTACTCTCTTTTACACTAAGCTAGTATAATGGAAGTAGGGTCGTATCCCACAGGGAAACAGGGACGAGTTTAATACTTAGCGTGATTCAAAACCTAGATTAAGCTAAGGGCCGAGAAACCTAATAATAATAACAAAGGGGGGTTTCAAGTAGATTATAACTAAACTACAACTAACTAGCATATAAACAAGATGAGAAATCAATATGGGAAGATCTTGAATCCGATTAACATCCACTTCAATTCATTATCGATCCTTGAACCTCCACTCTAATTATTTCCATGATTATCTATTGTTGAGAATTAATCTCGTGTTCTCCTTATTCTTAGTTGAATAGCACGATCAGCGTGACTATAAAACCCTAACTAAAGGATAACCTAGTCCGATCGCGTCTAAGTTCAATCCAATAGCAAAGCAATAAACACGAGAGAACCAACGGACACGCTAACGTCATACAAGCGATAAACATTCAACGGTTAATTCAATTTCCCCAAGAAATAACCAAGACGATCTGCATCTAAGTTACTCCCTAGTTTGCTACCAATTGATAAAAGAATAAAACAATCCGATTCTATTCTTAAATCTAGCATTAGATTAATTACACAATCAAACTAGTAACGTTCCTAGCATAATCATGCAAAAATCATAGAAAGCAAGCATAGAAATTAAACCATAATCAAAGAAACTAAATAGAGAGGAAAGATCTCACAATAATGCTTGAAGCTCCATATTAATCTCGTTTAAGAACGGTTCAAGCTACAATCGGCATAGCATAAGCCAATCCCATAATTGAAATCTACAAAAACTAAACTAGAAAATAAAAACTAAAAAGAGAAGACAACAAGAGAGGAGTGGAGTTTTGGAGACTCCCTCTCCTTGTGGCTGCTGCCCCCTAGGTCCAAAAATAGAGTTTAGTATTTATACTAAAGCTCCGAAATCAGCCGACAATTACACCGACCTAGGCGTCGCGAGGTGCGAGTCTGGTCGCACCGTGCGAAGAGTACTCTGTCTTCCGCACAATTGGCTGGGCAAAGCAGGTCGCGAGGTGCGAAGGACCTCGCGAGGTGCGAGCAAGCTGGTCGCGAGGTACGACCTAGCTCGCGAGGTGCGAGCTGCTGTGCTGGGCAGCCTTGCTTCGAGCGCGCGCTGGGCTTGCGATGATGGGCGATGATGCGCGAGAGCTGGGCGATGCTGCCGAGCTTGCTAGGCATGCGGTGCTTGGGCTTGCTTGCGATGCGGCTGGTGGAGCTTGGTTGTGGCGGAGCTTGGTTGGTCAGACGATGTTGTGGAACCAAACACTAATGCTTCTAGGAGCTCGGAACTTACAACTTTAACTATACTTAATATACAAAATTCCGAACTTCCGCTAAGAGCTAAATAAAACGCAAACGTTAACAATTATGATCAAGACCCTTAGCAAAAAGCACCCAAAATATAATATAAACACCGTATAACTTGAGCGTATCAAATACCCCCACACTTGAACTTTACTCGACCTCGAGTAAACTCAAAAATGAGAATCACCAAATAAATCATCACCCAAGCTATCGACACCAACCTACACTCCCCATCAACTACATCATCATCATCACATCTTAACAACATTCGCTCAAAACCTAAACGTAAGGGATGATGATTCCCCCACACTTAACTTCAAGCTACTATCAGAAATACAGACGCGACAATAATAATCACCAAACGACAACCAAAATGTGAGTTCAAATCCTGAAGGATCTCAAAGGAGTTGAACTCACTCCAATGCCACAATCAAAATGACAGCTCGCCTAAAACCTCAAAAGATAATCTAAAACTACTACTACTAGTACAACCAACCTAGATAAGCAAGCCATGGAACAAAGACAAAAAGGGATAAATTCCATGCTTACTCCCAAAAACAAACAATCAACCAAAAGAATGTGAAAGCCAAAATAAATCTTCACAAAATCAAGGATGAATTCACCAACTTTACCCGAAAACGCTTTCCACCTTATGACACCATCTCCGGCAAATGAGTTTTCAAAGTATATAATTCTCTCTTTCATCTCTCATTTTGCCTAGGAGCCTTTTCGGGTTTTCATCCTAGCTTCTCACATTTTTTTTCATCTCACCATCTTACCCGCTCAACTAGCTCTTTTTTGCATAGGCCGCCCTTTCGGGTTTTCGACCTATCCGAGCTCCCAATTTTGCCCGAGTCGCCCGCCCTTGCGGGTTTTCAACTCAGCGGGATTCGTTTCATCACTTTTTTTTTTATATTCTTTTTTTTTCATTTTCATTTTTTTCAAATTGAAAGTAATAAATACAACATAGATACATGAGAATGAGAATACCCTCCCCCCTACTTAAACTACACATTGTCCTCAATGTGTCGACAATTTAAAGAAAAAGTAAACTGAAAATGGGGGGAAAAACCGACAATCGGGTAAATCGAAGATCAAATGCTCAAAACTCATGAAAAGCAATCCGTCAAACTCAAATTTCTTAACAACACCAACTCAAATCTCATAACTCAACTCACAACCCTCTCCCTCGAATCACTCAAACAAATGACAAATTCAAATTTTTTTTAGATTTTTGAGATTTGCTCCTAGCTTAAGAGATCGAAAAGATACATTAATAATCTCAATCCTCTAGTGTTACCAACTCCTAGCTATTGAACTCCTCCCAACGGGTTTTCTTTTGTGGATTTTGGTTCCAAGTGGATTAAGATTGGTTGTGGATCTTTTTAGTGGGTGGGCGGTGGGTGAAAGAAAATTTGTTGTGGTGGTGGAAATTTGATGAGAAATAAAGAAAAAGAAAGAAAATAAAAAGGGGTCTCGGGTTGCCTCCCGAGAAGCGCTGTTGTTTAAATTCGTTAGCTCGACTTAGTACCTTAAGCTTAATCATTGGGTTGTGCTCCATGTGTGACAATGGTGGTTCCATGTCAATCTCCACTTCAAGTACCTGCAAAATTGATTGAGAAGGACTCTTGCAATGCATCGTTAGTATCTAGCTTACTACAACATGGTTGAGCATATAACATCAGATTATATCCAAAACCTAGCATTAAGTCAACAACAAACATCAACTAGTAGTACTCCTAGCTCATCCAAGTCATGACCATTAATATAAATATTTTAAGCTAGACAATAACCAAGATATAGAGTAAATCTTACAATAAACCGTCAAAAGCTTCAATCAACCATTCCCAAGAGAGTTTAAGCAACAAGTTCCATGCTTCTTGTCCAAAATACAAAAGTGAAATACATAGAGCTCAATGGAAGATGAAAACTAGAAACTAAAACAAAAAGGGAATTCTTTATATGAGTGGCCAACCAAAAACAAAGAGCACAAGCAATACCATCCAAAAATCACGCTAAATACAAACAAGTAACACCGTTTCCCCGGCAACGGCGCCAAAATTTGGCGGGGCGCGGATGTGTCGTTGTGCACCGCACCCGGCCAAAGATAAAATTTCTCCTACTCTCTTTTACACTAAGCTAGTATAATGGAAGTAGGGGTCGTATCCACAGGGAAACAGGGACGAGTTTAATACTTAGCGTGATTCAAAACCTAGATTAAGCTAAGGGCCGAGAAACCTAATAATAAGGGGGGTTTCAAGTAGATTTACGAACAAACTAAAACTAACTAGCAAATAAATAAGATGAGAAATCAATTATGGAAAGATCTTGAATCCGATTAACATCCACTTCAATTCATTACCGATCCTTGAACCTCCACTCTAATTATTTCCATGATTATCTATTGTCGAGAACTAATCTCGCATTCTCCTTATTCTTAGTTGAATAGCACGATCAGCGTGACTATAAAACCCTAACTAAAGGATAACCTAGTCCGATCGCGTCTAAGTTCAATCCAATAGCAGCAATAAACACAGAGAACCAACAGACCTGCTAACGTCATACAAGCGATAAACATTCAACAGTTGATTCAATTTCCCCAAGAAATAACCAAGACGATCTGCATCTAAGTTACTCCCTAGTTTGCTACCAATTGATAAAAGAATAAAACAATCCGATTCTATTCTTAAATCTAGCATTAGATTAATTACACAATCAAACTAGTAACGTTCCTAGCATAATCATGCAAAAATCATAGAAAGCAAGCATAGAAATTAAACCATAATCAAAGAAACTAAATAGAGAGGAAAGATCTCACAATAATGCTTGAAGCTCCATATTAATCTCGTTCAAGAACGGTTCAAGCTACAATCGGCATAGCATAAGCCAATCCCATAGTTGAAATCTCCTAAAACTAAACTAGAAAATAAAAACTAAAAAGAGAAGACAACAAGAGAGGAGTGGAGTTTTGGAGACTCCCTCTCCTTGTGGCTGCTGCCCCCTAGGTCCAAAAATAGAGTTTAGTATTAATACTAAAGCTCAGAAATCAGCCGACAATTACACCGACCTAGGGGTCGCGAGGTGCGAGTCTGGTCGCACCGTGCGAAGAGTACTCTGTCTTCCGCACAATTGGCTGGGCAAAGCAGGTCGCGAGGTGCGAAGGACCTCGCGAGGTGCGAGCTGCTGTGCTGGGCAGCCTTGCTTCGAGCGCGCGCTGGGCTTGCGATGATGGGCGATGATGCGCGAGAGCTGGGCGATGCTGCCGAGCTTGCTAGGCATGCGGTGCTTGGGCTTGCTTGCGATGCGGCTGGTGGAGCTTGGTTGTGGCGGAGCTTGGTTGGTGAGACGATGTTGTGGAACCAAACACTAATGCTTCTAGGAGCTCGGAACTTACAACTTTAACTATACTTAATATACAAAATTCCGAACTTCCGCTAAGAGCTAAATAAAACGCAAACGTTAACAATTATGATCAAGACCCTTAGCAAAAAGCACCCAAAATATAATATAAACACCGTATAACTTGAGCGTATCACCAAATATGAAAGAGTTTGTGAAAAATGAGGTTTTGAAACTACTTAAGGCGGGGATAATCTATCCTGTCTCGGATAGCAAAATGGGTTTTTCCGGTCCAAGTAGTTCCCAGAAAAGGGGGCTTGACCATTGTTGAGAATGAAGACGGTGAGTTAGTGTCCACTCGATCGGTTACGGGTTGGTGTACGCGCATAGATTATCGGAAATTGAATAAATCAACCCGTAAAAATCATTTTCCCATTCCCTTCATAGATCAAATATTAGAGAGATTGGCAAGTCACACACATTTTTCCTTTCTTGATGGGTATTCGTGATTATTCCAAATTTCGATTCACCCCCAAGATCAAGAAAAGACAATGTTTACATGTCCATATGGCACCTTTGCTTATCGGAGGATACCGTATGGACTGTGTAATGTGCCATCTACGTGTCAAAGTTGTATGACAACTATTTTTCTCCGACATGATTGAGTCATAAATAGAAGTTTTCATGGATGATTTTTCGGTTTGTGGTTCAACATTCGACATATGCCTTCACAATTAGTCAAAGTTTTAGAAAGATGACGAAAGATGAACTTAGTGTTAAATTGGGAGAAATATCATTTCATGGTAGACGAAGGAATAGTTCTTAGACATGTCATTTATAGTCGAGGCATTGAAGTTGATCCCGCCGAAGTTGAGATAATCAAACGCCTCCCTCCTCCAACAAATGTTAGAGGTTGGAGGAGCTCCCTTGGCCATGCCAGTATATAACGCCAGTTTATTGAAGAATTTTCACAAATAGCCAAGCCATTAACTCAACTTTTGGCGAAGGATTTCCCCTTTCTCTCTAATAATGAGTGTTTGCAAGCTTTTAGCATATTGAAAAAGGTGCTCATATCTGCCCCAATCATGCAACCAAATTGGGCGCTTCCTTTTGATCTCATGTGTGATGCATCGGATGTTGCGGTAGGGCCGTTTTGGGCCAAAGAAAGGAGAACAAGTTTCATGCAATTTACTACATCAATAAAACATTGGATGACGCCCAAATGAATTATTCTACCACCGAAAAGGAGCTTTTGGCAGTGGTCTATGCTATGGAGAAATTTCGGCCTTACTTCTTAGGGTCGAAAATTAAGGTTCTCACCGATCACTCCGCATTGAAATACTTGATGTCAAAAAAGGAAGCTAAGCCTAGGCTCATCCGATGGATTTTATTACTTGAACCAAGTGCAAGAGCAACAAATAAACCCTTTGGTTTCAATTATACAGTTTTGACACTTGCATTCTAAACGTCAATAATTTTGTGAGGTCAACACCAAATTTAGTCAATAAAAGCTTGCCATTTCACTACCTTAAAACCCCCAAATTTTTGCACCCCAACCACCATTTTCATCGAATTTCAACAATTTAACACACAAATTGGGTAAATTGATACGAAATTTCTCAACAATCAGTCGCTCCAGCAGCTCTATGGGTTTAAAAATTCAGATCTTGGTACTTAACAAGATTAGTATCACAACCTAATTCTTTTCGCAAATAATTAAGTGAAAATATAAAATCAATAAAAAAAAGTGTTGTAAAAAGAGCAAATTGATGAAGCTTCGTCGATAAGTCAAACAACAAAACAACATGATACAACCACGCAGCAGCAGCAAAAAGGACGAGAATTGGAAACAAACCTGGTGACGACATCCGGCAAGGCTGCGCGGCTCCGATGCAGGTGCGGTGAGGCTGCTCGAGTGTAGCAGCAGAACGAATCAGAGGAGAGAGCGGAAGAGGCAGAGGCAGCGATTCGACATTTGGGAAAGCAGAGCTCCGACGAGGGAGACGCGATTCGACAGTGCTGCAGGAGGACTGGTGGTGGCAGCAGCGAAACCCAGTGTGGATTCACCGGCGAGAGGAAGAGAGGTGCGAGATAGACAGCTCTTGCGAACCCTACACCCTTGCGAGCCCTCGCCGACGAACGCTAAACCCTTGCGAACCCTCGTCGGCGAACCCTAAACCCTTGCGAGCCCTCACCGGTGAGCCCTAAACCCTTGCGAACCCTCGCCAGAGAACCCTAAACCGCCGGCGAAGAAGGATGAGAGGGGAGAGATTATGCGGTGAGAGGGGATAGAATATGCGGGGAGAGGAGGAGAGATGGGTTAATGGGAATTAGGAGAGAGAGAAATGGGTTCAGCGAAGGGAGAAACTCGATTTAGCGGGTTATTTCATTTTTAGGCTGTTTAAGGGCTGCGGTTAGCCCAAAAACCGCAGCCCTTAATTTAAGGGCTGCGGTTTTTGAATTAACCGCAACCCTTTTATCACTAAAGGGCTGCGGTTTTTGGCTAACCGCAGCCCTTCACTATTAAGGGTTGCGTTTTATAATAAACCGCAGCCCTTGCGTTTTTTTCCACTAGTGTAGGGATGTATCAAGAAGTTCACATTCTAAACTTACGAAAAAAGTGGCCAAACACTTAATTTGAACAAGTTCTAAGGCCGAAATCCAATGTTGCATCGTATGGGTTGATCGAAGGTCCAACATGAAGTGGTGTGCATCAAGAAGAAGAGGCCAAGTTATGTTTGGGTTTCTATTTAGCTTTTATTTGCTTTTGTTGTTATTTTTTAGTTGTAATAAATAATGAGATTACTCATAAAGTATCTCATGATTAGGCGTGTAACACCCCGTAATTTTCACTCTTTATTTTTGGTGTTTGTTTACATTAAAATGATATTTTTTCGTAAAAAAATAAATAATTTATTATTTAGATTATTCTGGAACGTGTTGTGAAAATGTGTATATATATTTATATGTTGTGATATATTTATATATATATATTATTTTAAGTTGTTAGTTATTTATTTTAAAGGTTATATTAATTTCGTTATTTGTTTAGGCGTTTAGGATGCAGTTTTGTCGTGTAGCGTTTTTGTAACGTTGTTGGACCGACTTGGGTGATGAAATGTTGCATCGCATGTGGCGTGCTAATGTGTGCATTATATTTATATTTATAATATAATTTATTTGAATTATTTTCATTATTAAGTATTTTCAATGTTTAGGCGCGATTTAGGAATTTATCGATTTATCGCGTAGCGGGCTTTTGAAGCGTGGACCCTTGTTGTTTTGGGCCGAAGATTTTTGTGGGTGTGTTGGGCTTGACAGCCGGCCAAGTGAAGGAAAAGGAGAGTCTCTCTTCTTTCTTTTCTTTTTATTTTTCCTTGTGACTCTTGGTAGCTTTGTAACTCCTATAACCCCCTAATCATTCTCCTTCATTAAAACCCTTTATTTCAACCATTAAACATCCATAAAATTCTGATTTTTATTCATAGAAGTTCAGCATCATTTGCATTTATCACCCACCGTTTTTCAAGAAAAGGAAGAGAGAAAAGGAAGAGGAAAAGAATAGAAAGTTTCAACCCGGTTTTTCCTGTCGCACCTTCACGAAAATAACCGTAGCCGGAGATCTAACCGTTTGATCGTCTTCAATTTTGGACACAACGTTTATAACGTCTTGTTCTACATTCTGACCAGATCGATTTAGAATCTTAGCTTTTGATCATCGGGAATCATGGTCGTAACAGAGCAGTGCGAAATAAGAGTTTTCAACGTTCAAGAAGAAATGCTTAGTGACTTGTTGCTACAATTCTCGTTTGTTATGCCTTGGGGTTAGAAGAGGATTTGGATTGCATGCTTAACTTGTGATTGTCTCTTTAGACTCAGCTCTCCTCCCGACGATCCAGGTAACTGGTTGTTATCTTAGAACCATAGTGATTAGGGTATTATTCGGTATTAGATTATTACGCTAGGAATTATTTAAAATACTTTTTGAATGAAATTATTGACGAAATTTGACATTAATATACTTGATGCATGCTGTGTGAGTACTGTAAAGGGAAAAATAATTTTCGTATGACTTTTGGTATTTATTTGATTTAATTGGTGTTTTATTCGTTTTTGGCTAAATTGCATAATAATTATTAAACGGATGTTAAAATTGTTGATATTATTTTTATTAGATCATGTTGTACGCGTAGTATGTATTCCATGCCTTAGAATAATTTTTGCCTACTTTTTACTATTTTATTTAATAGATATATCTGTTTTTGTAATTTCGATTCTGTCAGTATATAAATCATGGAAATTATTTGTAGAGGTAGAAAAATTAATTTCTTTGAATATTATGTATGTCCGTGAGTTTTTACATGTTATGTAAATTTTTGGTAATTTTTGGACGTCTGTTTATATTTTTAATTATTATATTGGCTTATTTGAGGAATCTGTATATTAACTGTTAAAAATACTTTTGGAGTCCGAAAATTATAAATAAAAAAATTGTATCATGTCAGTAGAACCATTAGGGTCGTATGATAATTTTTGTATGATTTTACTGCTCGAAATTATTAGTTTAATAATTATTATGGTGTTTTTGTTGTGAAATTGAGGATACACTTTTAAATTGTTTGAGGGCTTTTAAATCAGAAATAATTCATAATTTATTATATTCTGGGTTACTGATTTTCAGTAGTATACAGTATGTATCATTGGGTAACCACATGTTTTTGTTTGATTTATGGATGAAAATGATTAAGTGTTACTACTCTTTTAATGAATATGATTTAGAGTTATTTGGTGGTGTATTGTTGATTTAATTGTGGATGCTGTAACAACCAGTATATTATCATTGATGATGTTTGGAGATGTTCAAGTGTTATTATGAGAGATATTTGTTGAAAATTTATAAGTGGTTTATTTTGAGGAATTATGAAGAACTGTGGGTATAAGGCCGGGTGGCATCCCTTTTTGATGAATCTTTTTAGATGAATGATACTTTGATGATATGCATGATTTTATTTTGAGATAAGAATATCCGGTGGGATAGATGTAGTCCCCGGTGAAGAACATGCCAACCACCTGGTTTGCGAACTAGGGGTACACCTGGGTTAATTGTTGTCGTCCGAGAGGTCAGGGAGTTCTGCGTGTTCTACCCTGCATCGGGAGTTTGGCCATTCTTAGACACAGGCAGTTGGGAACGTAAGCCCATAGACTGACCTGGAGATTGCGATCTGACAAACCTTAGGAAGTGATTTGCGAATCACTGGCGTTCGGTTTCTGACTCAATAACTTGTTGAATTCTTGATTTATTATTATTTATATATATTAGAATTATGTCACTCACTCTATCATGTTTACTTATTGTTGATGATCACTTGTTTCATCTATGAGCTTTATGATTTCTATGTGCATGCTATTGATGTAATGATTGCATGTTATTCCTTTCTTAATAATCTTCTTCTGAATCGTGCTTTGATTGCTATTGTTCTGGGAGAACTGATAGTTACTCCCCACTGATTGTGGATATTTGTTGTATATTTTGCAGGTTTTGTTGATGGGGATTTTCTTTGATTTTGGGCTCGGGTTGAGATGCGAGAAATAATCTATTAGGGTTTTAGTTCTAGACTTCTCTTTAGTTTGAGATAGTTTTCTCATTTTGATTTTAATCTAAGTAATTAATTTACTTATAGTATTTACTTATGTTTGTTTTTTTTATCACTTAGTTATTTAAACACTATTCTTGTGGTAGTGACATTCCCATAAGACGATGTTTCCGCCATCGTCCTATTAAATATATTATTTCTTTCTTTTCCGCCTTTGAAATTTTGGGGTGTTACAGCCTTATACCCATAATTCATCAAAACAACTCTTCATAATTCCTCAAAAATAATAACTTACAAACTTTCAACAAATGTCTCCCACAATAAACACTTGAACATTTCTAAACATCAACAATGATATTAAACTAGTTTTTACAGCACCAACAATTCAATCAAAAATACATCACCAATTAACTCCAAGGCTTATTCAATAAAAGAGTAGTAACAATTAATCATTTTTCTCATAAATCAAACATAAACATAATGATACCCAATAATACTTACTGCAACCTAATGAACATCAGAAACCAAGAACATAATAGATTACAAATTATTTCTGACTAACAAGCTCTCAAATAATTTAAAAGAATATCCTCAAATTCACAACAAAAACACAATAATAATTATTAAACTAATAAGTACGATCAGTAAAATCACAAAAAAATTATCATACGACCCTAATGGCTCTACTCACATGGTATAATTTTTATATATAATTTTCGGACTCTAAAAGTATTTTTAAACGCTAATTTACAGATTACTCAATAAAGCCAATATAATAATTAAAAATAAAAATAAACACCCAAAAATTACCAAAAATTAACCTAACTTGCATAAACTCACGGAAATACATAATCTACAAATAAATTAAATTTTCGGCTTCTAGAAATAATTTTCATGATTTATATACTGACAGAAACGATAATTCAAAAACAGATATATCAATTAAAACAATAGGTAAAAAGTAGGAAAAAATTATTCTAAGGCATGGAATACATACTACACATATAACATGATCCACGAAAAATAATTTCAGTAATTTTAACATTCGTTTAATAATTATTATGCAAATAAGCCAAAAACACACAAAATACCAATTAAATCAAATAAATACTAAAAGTCAGACGAAAATTATTTTTATTTATACAATATTCACACAACATGCATCAAGTATATTCATGTCAAATTTCGTCAATAATTTCATTCAAAAAGTATTTTAAATAATTCCTAGCGTAATAATCTAATACCGAATAATACCCTAATCACTATAGTTCTAAGATAACTACTAGTTACCTGGAACGTCGGGAGGAGAGCTGAGTCTAAAGAGATAGTTAATAGTTACGCATACGATCCAATTCCTCTTCTAACCCCAAAGCACAACGAACGAGAATTGTAGCAACAAGTCACTAGGCATTTTCTTCTTGAACGTTGAAAACTCTTGTTTCGCACTGCTCTGTTCCGACCATGATTCCCGGTGATCAAAAGCTCAGATTCTAAATCGCTCCAGTTGAATTTAAGAACCAGATGTTGTAAACGTACTGTCCAAATTTGAAGACGATCCAACGGTTATATATCTGGCTACGGTTATTTTCGTGAAGGTGTGACAGGAAAAACCGGGTTGAACCTTTCTATTCTTTTCCTCTTCCTTTTCTCTCTTTTTTTTCTTGAAAACGGTGAGGGTTAAATGAGAATGATGCTGAACTTCTTTTAATAAAAATCAGAATTTTATGGTAAGGAAAAATGAAGGGTTTAGGAGAAATGATTAGGGGGGTTATGGGGGTTACAAACTACAAAGAGTCATCAATTAAAAGAAATGAAATAAAAGAAGAGAAACTTCTTCCTTCTCCCTCCCCATAGCCGGCTGTCCAAGCCCAAGTACACCAAGATGATTTCACCCCAAGTCATCAAAGGTCCACGCATCAAAAGTCCGTCACGCGATAAATCGATAAATTCCTAAATCGCGCCTAAACTTTGAAAATACTTAATAATGAAAATAATTCAAATAAATTATATTATAAATATAAATATAATGCACACATTAACACACCATATAATAAAATAATAATTCGGCTCCCAAAGTATAAAAAAAAATAATTAATCTAGAGAAAATAATAGTTTTAGGGAAAACTTTTGCGGAAAAACTAGGAGTAAAATTATGGGTTGTTACAATCTCCCCTCCTTAAAAGAGTTTCGTCCTCGAAACTTCAAAACAACCAAGAGACAAAAGAAAGTACTCTAGATAAAGAACATTAAGAAAACAAAAATCGATGGATTTTAGTTAAGAATTAAACAACTTTGCAGGTATAAAAATTTGATAACTCAAATAATATACATATTTTTATTTTGGAAGACCAAAAGAGTTGTATAGTAAAGAAGCACGGTAACAACAATCATTTTATAAAATGTGAAAGAACCAAAGACAAGTATTAGAAAGTTTATGGTAAAAACTTTTGCACTATAAACTATAGGTAATTTTGTAAAAGAAGCAGGAATAAATAGTTACGTAAAATTATAAAAGAATAGATCCGACCATACATAAATATTTTTAGAAAAGAAACGAAGAAGAAAAAGTTCGTAAATAGATAGCCAAACCAATTCAAATAGAGGTAACCACACGGGCTTATCCTCCACTTAAAGAGATAAGAACACTTTAATAAAGAGTAGCTTGCTGCTTTATTAAAGTAGCACTTACGAACACAAATCATGACATATGTTATAAGAGCGTACATCCTCCTAAACATATATATGAAAATTAAAGTTCGCAAAAGAAATTGAAAACTTTAAAATAAATTTCACAACGACGAAACACTAATAATAAATAGGCGATAAAGTAATAAATTATTAACAACAATTATAAAATTTGCCAAGTCGACACAAACGTGCATGGAACCACCCATTGCAACCTAGTATCAACGAAACAATATTTGAAAGGCTTCTTATCAAATCAACATTAAAGTTTAACGGAATCACCCAATATAAACTTAATGTCAACTCAAAAAAAAGGAAATTAAATCAAAACAGATAAAATACGTCAACTTATCAAATTGACATACAAGTCAAAGGAATCACCCATTATGACTCAATATCAACTCAAACAAGTTTAAAATTTAGACTGAGTATATAAATTTCGTTTTCAAAGAATATAAAACAGATCAGTCAAAACCAAATAATTAAATAAGAAGTATTGAAAACAACCAAAATTTTGCTATGAAATGAGAAAGCACTAAATATTTAAACAAGAAACAACATATGGTAAACGAGATCCTTTCACACATTTGAGTTTGAAAAATAATGCTAATAAGAAAAGTAAATTAGTAAGTAAAATAAAAGTTGTTGAATGCTAACCTTTAAAACAAAATAGTTTACATCTACTTTTCAAACTAACACCAAAACAACTCATTAGGGTACTTTTATTTTCAAAGACTACAAAACTTATTAACATAATTAAAGGCTGAACAAGGATTCGCATGAAAAACAAAAAATATCAAAAGAAAAATATTTATAAATATAGATGGTCAAAAACGATAAGAGAAATTTGAAGACAGTTGAAATTAAACGTTTTTCAAATGAGTATGTCAAAATATTAACAATAACAAAATTTAAAAGTCAGAAAATAACTCTAACATAAGTATAAAATTTATTAAGTTCAAAGATCTAAAATATAATTTGGAATATAAATTCAAACTAGAAAGTTTTGTAAATAATAAAACAGATACGTAGTACTCACATAAAAAAAACAACACTTAATTGAAAAAGAACAGAAAGTATATATATTGTCTCACATAATAACATATACTATCAAGCAACTAGCAAATAAAATAAATGCAATGCAACACACAAGACTATATTAAAATAAAATTAAAGTTTATTTTTAAATTGCAAAACACAAAACAAATAAAACACACAACTAAACCGAGAAGGCTATAAATTACTTCGCTTTCGCTGCGCACTCTGATAAAAGTGAAACTAAATTACATGTAAGAGACCCTGCAAATAAGATTAGCAAACTTGGTAGACTAATTCCACCAATAATACAAGTATCTATACATATAACATATGCTCCATAAGCATGAGAGCACACCACATTCCCATAAGGCTTCCCTTTACTTACTCTACCCATCACACTCTCATTATAGTGAAACTACTAAACTTAATTCTAAACAAATTTTATCTCCTATGGCTAACTAATAATTCTAAAGAATCATTAGCAACTCTTTTTCAGAGTTTAGGAGCGTTTTGCTCTGATACCAACTGTAACCGCAGCCCTTCACTATTAAGGGCTGCGTTTTATAATAAACCGCAGCCCTTGCGTTTTTTTCCACTAGTGTAGGGATGTATCAAGAAGTTCAAATTCTAAACTTACGAAAAAAGTGGTCAAACACTTAATTTGAACAAGTTTTAAGGCCGAAATCCAATGTTGCATCGTATGGGTTGATCGAAGGTCCAACATGAAGTGGTGTGCATCAAGAAGAAGAGGCCAAGTTCTGTTTGGGTTTCTATTTAGCTTCTATTTGCTTTTGTTGTTATTTTTTAGTTGTAATAAATAATGAGATTACTCATAAAGTATCTCATGATTAGGCGTGTGTTTTGCTTAATGATTAGGCGTGCGCTTTGCTTGCTTAGGCGTGTAATTAGGAGATATTTAAGCTCCTTAGTTGCTAGTTGTAACTCCTTGTAACAGCTCATTGAATGAGCTTAATGAGGGGCGTGAATCAAGGAGCTTTTCATGCTCCTTGAAACTGATTTGTTTGGGCAGCTTTTCTAAGGTTGTGTGGGTGTCATTTAAGCTTCCTTTGCTGTTCATATTTCCTATATAAGGAGAGCTTATGATAATAAGAAATTAGTTTTGAGTTTGATTAAAAAAAACCTTTGTGTTTATAGTTTTTACTTTGAGTTTGTTTCAAGTATTGGCTAACCCTTATTACTTTGAGTGAGTCTTGAGTGATAAGCCTAGGGGATATTGAGTGAGTCTTATCTCTGGCCTAGAACCCCAAAACTTTGAGTGTGTTCTTGAGTTTCGGCATCTATCCTCGTTTCGAGTGTTTTCTTGTCAAAGTGAATGTTCTATTGTCTCTAAGTTTAGATTCATCATCCAATCCTTTGGAAGGTGTTTTTAGACTTACATCATCAATAATTCAACATTGAGCTAAAAGATAAGAAGGGAGCGGAGAAGTTAGTTGCCAATCGCCTCTCTAGACTTCCCATGAAGTCATGGAAGGAGTTGAGCCAAAAAAAGATGATTCATTTCAGGATGAAATATTAATGGCTATGGTGAAGTCACCGGTTCCTTGGTTCGCTGATTTAGCTAACTATCTTGCTTGCAACCTGATGCCCCTTAATATGACAACATAACAAAGAAAGAGATTCTTGAGATACGCTGCTAGCTATGTGTGGGAAGACCCATTGCTCTTCAAAAGGGTCCTGGATAGTATCTACTGGCGTTGCATTCCGGAAGAAGAAATAGAGAGCGTGATTGACGTGTGCCACTCATCTCTATGTGGTGGCCACATGAGTGCCGCCAAAACAACCTCAAAGATTCTAGAAAGTGATTTTTGGTGGCGCACAATATTCAAGGATGTATGGTGCAAGGTGGAAGATTGCGATCCTTATCAAAGAACCGGCAACATAGGAAGGCGCAACCAAATGTCAATGAGCGTCATCCTAGAGTTGGAGACATTTGATGTTTGGGGAATAGATTTCACGGGACCCTTTTCGAGATCCAATGGAAACAAATATATTCTTGTCGCTTGCGACTATATGTCAAAATGGGTGGAAGCTTTGGCATCTCCTACCAATGATGCCAAGGTTGCCATAAAGATGATGAAAAATATTATATTTCCATGGTTTGGTGTCCCTAGAGCAATTATAAGCGATGGAGGATCTCACTTTGCAAAACAAATCCTTCAAGCTCTTTCGGAGAAAAATGGTGTTCGACACAAGGTTGCTCTTGCATATCACCCCCCAAACTAGCGGCCAAGCCGTGATCTCAAACTCTTGTTCAATTCAAGATTCAAACTCTTTCCCGGGAAACTCAAGTCCCGATGGAGTGGTCCATTTGAATTCAAGGAAGTTTTCCCCTATGGTGCCCTGTTGGTTTGGAGTGAAAGAACGGGTGCATTCAAAGTGAATGGTCAAAGGCTCAAGATCTACCTTAGTGATCCGATTCCATAAGCAATGAGTATCGATCTCAAGAATTATGACTACTTCAAATTCAATGAATGAAAAAGCTAAAGGCGTCAAGCTAGTGACATAAAAGAAGCGCTTCTTGGGAGGCAACCCATGCTTCTATGTTGTGTTTTTTCTTGTATTCTTATTGTGTTTGCATCGTGTTTGATTGAAGTTCATGTGGTTTGTTGGATTTGAGAATGTTTGATGTTGTATGTGTATTTTACAGCTGAGAATGAAGGAATGGGCTAATCTTGGGGAGGTATTTATGCCCCAAATGGTAGTTGAGTTCATGAAATGAGTGAAGAGAGCATTAAAGAAGTTTAGAGCGCATGCTCCCCTTAGCAGCGAACGCACATATTTGGCTGGCGCAATGAAAAGAGAAGCAACAAAAAATGAGCGCCAGCTCCGTTGAAGAACCAACGCTCCTGAAAGGAGCGTACTTTCCTAAGAAAGAGTGAACGCTCCTCCGGCTGCTGAAGACAAAGAACCAAACTGCAAAAATCGAGTGTGCGCTCGACGAGGAGAGCGAAAGCTCCACTTAGGAGCGGGCGCTCACAAGGGTCTGACGCGGCTCGTTTTTCGACTTAAAACCCCAAATTCGTGCCTACTCCTCCCACTCTTGTCACTCGAACTCTCTCACTACTCCTCACCCCATCTCTATTTAAACTCCAAAACCACCACACCACCACATCCAAACAACGCAAATCCCTCCACCACCGACACCAAGAGCTTCAAATCTTCCATCCTCCATATCTCCATTGTTCTTCACAAGGTTCAATTGTAATTTTCTCTCTCCTCAAGCAATATCAAGCAAGGTTAGGACATCATTTTTTGGCAAAAAGAGAAACCATTGAGCATCATAACTAACTTTAAATTGATAAAGAAGCTTCAATTTAGGAATGCATACAAGTTTCACGCATCAAGGGTAACAATTCTGCTTGAAACTCGTCTTCTCTCTCAAACCTACGGGTCTTGCTTCTTCAATTTCAATGTTTGCTTGATTTTTGCTCTTCATTTGCCTTAGTTGGTTTTATTGTTGTTGACGTTATTGGAATTTGAGGTTTTGTGTTGGTTGAATTGATTTCGTGAATTGTGTTTAAAGTCTTAGGTTCGTGGAAATTATAAATTGGTTTCGAGGTCTTAGATTGTTATTGTGTTGTAGTCTTTGTGGTTGTTTTTGAGTCATATTATCGAGTTATGCATTGCATTTTCTTGACCATGATAGGTAACAAGAGACCTAGAAATACCAATAGAGCTTCCGGTTTCCGTTCACAACCCGAGCCGAAACCCATAGTTGTCCCTGACCTAGTCTTACCTAAAGCATGTAAGCCTATTTACAAGGAATTGTCTAAAAGAAATGTAGTGGGAACCAAATTTTACGACAAAAGGTCTTGTTGCCAACTAGGCATCCATGGTGATATGAACTAGTTACTTGACCGCATTGGTTGGATTAAGTTTAATATCAAGCAATCCAAGACTATTGCGAGACTCACCTTTGACTTTCATTCCACCCTTCAAGTGGTGGTCACTTTGGAGGAGGACATTAGCCCACCCGAAGTTGATATCTTATTCCGGCTATTCAACAAACCACAAACCATCTCTTTAGAGAGATTAAATGAGATATCAGGGTAGAAAACGGAATCCTCATGCCTTTCTCCGACTAAAACCCCACCAAGAGATTATAACCAAGTACGATGGTGGAAAGAAATCTCCAATGTGGACAACTTTGTGTCCCTCAATTCTTATCCCAATCACATCATCCCTCCCGCCCTTCGTGTGCTCTACAGACTTTTCTTGTACATTCTTTAACCTAAGGGCGAGCATCATAAGGTAAACAATGAGGAGCTAGTCACCCTTTATGCGACCATAAGCCTAGATATCTTCTTTGAGGTGAACTTTGGCTGGTTATTTCTTTCTTGTTGCTTGAAAATTAGAGAGACCAAAGGAAGCATTCATATGGGGGTATAATATCTTGGCATTCTAGGGAGCTAGTCTTTGGAGACTTAATTGAGACATGTAAGCCGGCTGACCCAAACCCATCAATGGACATCGAGGCCCTTCGATCCTTCAACTTCACAAGAAATATAGGAAATGAAAACAAGTTTAGTTGGAGGGCCCAAGGAATGCACTATTGTAATCTGCCTAACACCACCTGCACCACTTGTTAGAGTCGCATGAGCTTTAGGTTGACCTTCCCTCATGTGACTTGGACCCCGATGATGAGCGAAATGAGTTTGTCGGGGCAAGGGCTAAGGCAGCCCAAGCTTAATCCTTAAGGCTCTTTGACCTAGGCGCCTCCTCCTCACCCTCCACCGATGTCAACCAAGCCATTCTTGATATATACTCTAGGCTTGAGCAGATTGAATTGAATGCATGCATTGTAATAAGGGCTCGTTCCCCAATATGGCCTTCCCTAATACCCGCCTAACACCCTATATGG
Source organism: Beta corolliflora (assembly GCA_947648045.1). Lineage (NCBI taxonomy): Eukaryota > Viridiplantae > Streptophyta > Magnoliopsida > Caryophyllales > Amaranthaceae > Beta > Beta corolliflora. The sequence goes on from CANSZD010002963.1 coordinate 1,391,845, forward strand.
GTATGATTGACATGTCCCGGGGTAAGTGAACCCTATGGGTGATCCCGCTTACCCCCATACCCTCGAACCTAATGCTTGGGAATATAACCCCGAGGCCCCCAAGTTTCCGATTGGCTTTACGGGCGGTTGGGAACCACATAGTCCTCCCTATTTTGTGAACTACCCTTAGCTTCCACACAAGAGCACCAGCTCACCTTAAGCTTGTTAGGGGGGGGTAGGATTAGAAGTTTTCATGATGGCTGCTTGTTCATTGCTTGAGTTTGAGATGTTGCTCTTGTATTTTTGTGTTCCCCTCTTTGCTTCCCAAAAATCCAAATCCTAAAAATCCAATTCCCTAAATCCGAATTGACTTTCATAGGTAGTTGTTTTCCTTTTAATTTCACTAAGCTATTAATGTTTGTTGTTTTTTATGTTTGTTTTCTTCTTTCCCTTTTTTATTTTTCTTTTTTGCATCGAGTCATTTTCATTTTTGTTTGTATTTGTTAGTATTTGATGTTTTTGTGTCTTGGCTCTTCTTTTCGACTCCAATGATGTTTTTAAAGTCGAGTCTTAGGTCATTTGTTTAAGTCGTGTGCATGGTAGTCATCCTAATTAGCTAATGTTCTGATCCCGATTCCCATCTTCCGCTATGATGCTTGATTATCCTTGGTGTATTGTGGTAAGCATGGGGGAGGGAATGAAAACACCAAGATTAGTATATAGCCTTGAAAATCTTGCCAGAACCCCATAGTCTCGTTCGGGACCCTTTTTTAGATTCGGCGTATTAGGGTCTACTTGTTCAAGACCATATCCCGCACCATGGACCACGAGGAGGGAGGACAGTGGGCGTTCATTTAGATTCTAGGATAGCTACTTAGCCAAATGGCCTCACCTTGTATTGACTTTTTCCAATTTTTTAACCCTTTTTTAGCCTTTTTTCCTTCTTTTTGGAACCTACATCTCTAGTCACTATTTAGAATAATTCCTACTATTGGAGTACATCTTTAAGAGGCTAAGAGACTTGATAATCTTGGCTCGTGGAAGATTTGATGCTTTGGTTGGCCAACCGACATCTTATTTTATATTATTTTACTTTATTTTTCATTCCTTTGCATTGCCTCCACCATTGAGGCAATTCAAAAAATAAGATAGAGAAAGAAAAAAAAAACACAAAAAGAGTTCTTAATTATGAAGGAATCTCATCTTTTGATTCCTCACTACAATGCACATTAGTTAGCTATTTTACAAAAAAAAAAGAAAAAAATTTGTAGAGTAGAGAACTCCTTCGAATTAGAATAATGTTATTTCCTTTTGTTCATTTCCTAAGGAGTCGTATCATGACTCCTCCTAGATTCTAGTTGTGTTTGGCTCATGGGCTCACAGACTTATTTTGTTGCATCATGGCTCCTCCTAGATTCTCTTGCCCCTTTTTGTCTCTTTAACTCCACTAGAACCCTTATAGCACCACAATTCCAACATTTTCCACGCCCAAGATTTGCCAACTTTACAACCCTGCAAAGACCCTGATCCCCCACTAGTTTCCCTTTGACTTTGATGTTGAATTCTTGGATTATTTGTTGGTGAATTCTCTAATCCCCTAGTTTCTTTATCCTACATTTACCTCCTTTATTTGTTTTGCTAATTTGTTTTGTCAATCTTCTAACTATCTTAGACTTTAGATTTGTTACCAATCTTTAAAAAACCCAAAAATTGATTTAGCTCATTGTACACTACTAAAAAAAAGGGAAAAAAGAACTGTTAAAATAGGCTTTATAAATAGCCTTAGGATCGTTCATCTGCTAAATGCTCTATAAAGTTTACAGAACGGTTGGAAGAGGAGTTCTATATACCCAGTTATAAAGAACGGTTGTTTAACATGACCGATTTCTATTCTCTTCCTAAAATGAGTTTGTTTGCCTTAACAATAGAGAACAGTTGCATTAGACAACTGTATTATGTTCTTCCTTTTTTTAAAAATAAAAATAAAACCTAAAATCCTTATTTAAAATCTCTTCAAGTCCATGATGCCCATGATCCCTTAAATCACGCCATTCAAGATACTCAACCTATTTTCGAGTCACTACGGACTATTGGTTTTATACTTTATTTTTATTTTTGAGGGGATGATTTTATACTTTCTCAAAGTTAAGAACTGCACGAATACGAATACCAAACTAGGAACATTTAATTAAAGGAAGTTCTACATGGTAGCCCCCAACATTTAGGTTTTTTACATGGTAACACTTCTTAATTTTTTTTATAGTTGGTAACCCTGAACTTCTGTTAATGTTAATTCTGTAGCCCTCTTAAGTGAATGTCATTTATTTGTCGTTAGTTTTGACATTTATTAGTCTGGCAGGCAAATCGAGACGTTTTTCAACACTCAAAACGAGTATTTCTGGTCATTTTTGGACAATTTCGATCTCAGATTGAGCCCTGAAGGCCAAATTGCCCCTAAACCTAGATTTAGTAGTTTTTCTAGCCATACAATCGAGAAGTTTTCTAAAATGCAAATCCAGACGGTTTCCAACACGGAAATTGAGGTATTTCGGGCCGTATTTTGTCAATTTCGACCTCAAATCGAGGTCTTAAGGGAAAAATTCCCCCCGTAAACATAAGTTGAGTAGAATTTGCATGTCATGAAATTAACAAAAAGCAACCAAAATTACCTTGATTTACGTGCATAGAAATGTCTCAGTTTCAATGCCTAGAAAAACTAGTCAGTGTAAGTTTAGAGGGGAAATTTGGCCCTTAAGGGCTTGATTGAGGTCAAGATTGTCACAGAGTGACCAAAAATACTCGTTTTGGGTGTCGAAAAACGTCTCAATTTGCTTGCCAGACTAGTAAATGTCAAAACTAACGACAACTTAACGGAATTCACTTAAGAGAGCTACGGAATTAACGTTAATAAAAGTTCGGGGCCACAAAATATAAAAAACTTAAGAAGTGCTACCATGTAGAAAGCCTAAAAGTTGGGGGTACCATGTAGATTTTACCTTTAATTAATTACTCCCATGAAATTATTGATTTACAGAAAAAAAAATTGCAAAATCATGAAGAACTGCAAGTAAAAGATAGAAACAGTAATTGTAGGATTATATAAGTACTCTAAGCGGAATTTCATGAATCAAATTCATAAGCACTTAAAACAGGATCTCATGCATATACATTCAAGGATCACATAATAGTTAGGAATTTACCTTTGAAGCGTGAATTCCACAAAGCTTGAATAACCCGGATTAAGAACCTCAATTGCGATTCCTCTACTTGGTCCACCAACCCGGATCAACACTCCACCAATGCTAGTTGGAAGGAAGAAATTCTTCTTCTACTTTAATGGAGTTTTTGTGACTTTTGGAAAGAATATGAGAGAGAAGAATAATGAAAGATCTCTAGTATCTTTCCTTATTGCCTAAGCAAATATATATAGATATAATTAGGTTAGGAGGAGAATCAATTCTCCTCTCTCTTCCTCTTGGCCGGCCACCCTAGGGCCCCTTATGGGCTCTAGGTTTCTTTTGTTGATCCAAGTATTTTGTGTGACCTAATAGGATCCATTATATTGGGCTTTGGGTTTATTATTTCCTAACCCAAAGTTCTATAGCATTCTCTAGCAAGACGTATAGACGACCCAATAGAACGAATTTATTATCTCTATAATACGATCCATAATATAATTAGTAATTGCATTTAAGTCGAGGACATAAATCCTTCAATCTCCCACTTGTCTGAGACCAGTGTGCAATGTTTAATTTCCTCAAGTCTCTTAATGTCTTAATTTGATAGTATGATCATATTTACATATCATCCATACTAGTTTTCAAATTAATCCTTGAAATCCGAGTTCGAATTGACAAACAAATGATCATCGAGTGATCCATTTGAGCACGGCCATGCATTTTTCAATTTTCGCTCTTCAAGGGGCCAAGACACCTATCCTATCTTGTATAGGAGGACCTTTTCAATCTTATGGTAATCAATACTCCCACTCAATTTTTAGCACAACCTGAATGCTGCCTTTATAGTCCCCTTTTACGGCATGACGTTTGACAGTATCAAAGTTATACCAATCATTGGGCTAAGTAATGTTCCACTCATGATTAAGGAATCTACTAATATAATTTTGAAGTTATAAAACTTCTAAGCAGGTCTAGTTCGACTATGTATCAACTATACATATCCATATGATTGATTAAACATCTCTATGTTTCTATAGCCCATGAAACGGTGCTATCAATCAATCTTATATGCTAATCCCTTTAACAAGTCATTCATGTCCAGTTTAATGACTTAGATTAGGAACTTTTAATATTCTATGAATTCTGTTCACTTATGGTGTTTCATTTATCAAATCACATATTTGACAATACCATAGAATTCAAGATATATTTTGGACATTTTATTTAATACTAAACCAATAATTAAGTAATGTAAAATTTATTCTCATAAACATAAATAGCAAAACCATGTCTTTACATTGTAACAAGTTTCTCTAAACCTAGTACAATCTAAAGCCATTCTAACATTTGCTTCAAGCCTATAGCCCTAGCGTGACACTCATGCTTGGGTTGAGGTAGTGGTTTAGTGAGTGGATCAGCCACATTCTCATCCGTGTGAACTTTGCAGATCCTGACATCCTTCCTGTCAACAATCTCCCTAATGAGGTGATACTTCCTCATTACATGTTTGGATTTGTTATGTGATCTCGGTTCTTTTGCTTGCGCAATAGCACCATTGTTATCACAGAACAACTCAATCCCTTCTAGAGCACTAGGTACGATATCCGGCTCCGTCAAGAATTTCTTGATCCAAACCGCTTCTTTAGCTGCTTCAACCGCCGCTAAATATTCGATTCTCGTCGTAGAGTCCGCTACAGTGCTTTGCTTTGAGCTCTTCCAGCTCACTGCTCCTCCATTTAGACGAAAGACATACCCTGACTGAGAGCGGTAATCATCTCTGTCGGTTTGGAAGCTTGCATCCGTGTAACCTTCAACAACCAACTCACTTTGTCCCCCATAAACTAAGAACATGCCTTTAGTTCTTCTCAAGTACTTAAGGATGCTTTTAGCTGCAGTCCAGTGTGCTTCTCCTGGATTTGCTTGGAACCTGCTACACATGCTCAAGGCATATGCAACATCTGGTCGAGTACTTATCATGGCATACATGATAGATCCTATAGCCGAAGCATAAGGAATGCTACTCATTCGCTTTAACTCATCAGGTTCAGTCGGGCACTGACTCTTGCTAAGCGATATGCCATGTGACATGGGAACGAAACCTCTCTTCGAGTTTTCCATGTTGAACCTTGTAAGAACCTTATCAATATAAGTTTCTTGACTTAGTCCAATCATCCTTCGAGACCTATCTCTATGGATTTTGATTCCCAGTATGTACTCAGCTTCTCCTAGGTCCTTCATAGAGAAACAACTTTTTAACCATTCCTTGACTGACTCAAGCATTGGTATGTCATTTCCCATGAGTAGTATGTCATCTACATACAATACCAAGAAGACTAAGCTGCTCCCACTAAACTTCTTGTAGACACAAGATTCTTCTTCGCTTTTGATGAAATCAAATTTCTTGATTGCTTCATCAAATCGAAGATTCCAGCTCCGAGATGCCTGCTTCAATCCATAAATGGATCTCTGAAGCTTGCAAACCCTTTTAGGATTTTCTGGATCCTCAAAACCCTCAGGTTGTGTCATGTACACATCCTCATTCAAGAACCCATTCAAGAATGCAGTTTTGACATCCATCTGCCAAATTTCATAATCATAAAATGCCAAGAATCGCTAAAAGTATCCGAATTGATTTAAGCATTGCTACTGGAGAAAAGGTCTCATCATAGTCTATACCATGAATTTGTCTGAATCCTTTTGCAACCAGTCTTGCTTTATATACATAGACATTCCCATCTTTGTCTGTTTTCAATTTGAACACCCACTTGCATCCAATAGGGTTAACCCCACTAGGCAAGTCGACCAGGGTCCAAACTTTATTCTCAGACATGGAGTCTAACTCGGATTTCATGGCTTCAAGCCATTTCTCAGAGTATGGGCTCATCAAAGCTTGTTTGTAGGTAGAAGGCTCTGAATTCTCCAAAATCATAATTTCAGAGTTTTCAGTCAACAGGAAATCAACCAACCTCTTGTTTGGAATCCTTTCTCTACTAGATCTACGCGGGGCCTGAGCATCAAGAAAAGAGTTCTCTTCAACTCCTTGAAGATCTTCACTTGATTCAATTGGGACGCTAGGAGGTACATGCGTTGAATACATCATCTCCTGAACTAGACTTTCGTCTTGTCGGGCCATCTCTGACATGGTGTGAACCACGTCTATTTGTTGCTCATCTCGAATTTCTTCGAGAATTATTTTACTCCCACTTGTCTTTCTAGAAACAAATTCCTTTTCAAGAAAGACACCATCACGAGCAACAAACACTTTGTTCTCTTGACGGTTATAGAAGTAATAACCCCTTGTCTCCTTTGGGTATCCCACAAAGAGACATTTATCTGACTTGGGTGCAAGCTTGTCTGATAGTAACCGCTTTACATAGACCTCACATCCCCAGATTTTAAGAAAAGACAAGTTTGGAGTTTTTCATTCCATAACTCATATGGAGTCTTTTCTACAGCCTTTGACGGGCTTCTATTTAGTGTGTGTGCAGCAGTTTCGAGAGCGTATCCCCAAAAAGAAAACGGAAGATCAGCAAGACTCATCATCGATCGAACCATATCTAGCAAGGTTCGGTTCCTCCTTTCAGATACACCATTCAACTGTGGTGTTCCTGGTGGAGTTAATTGTGAAAGAATTCCACAACCCTTTAGATGATCATCAAATTCTTGGCTCAAATATTCACCACCACGATCGGATCGTAGTGCTTTTATTGTCTTACCAAGTTGATTCTGTACTTCATTTTGGAACTCTTTGAATCTATCAAAAGATTCCGACTTATGTTTCATTAAGTATATATATCCATATCTACTCAAATCATCAGTGAATGTAATGAAGTAGTTAAACCCTCCCCTTGCCTTTGTGCTCATAGGACCACACACATCTGTATGTATGAGTCCTAAAAGATCGCTGGCCCTTTCACCTTTTCCAGTAAATGGTGATTTTGTCATCTTTCCCATTAAGCATGATTCACATACATCAAATGATTCAAAATCAAATGATGGAATTTTACCATCCTTTTGTAACTTGTGAATACGCTTTTGGTTTATATGACCCATTCGACAATGCCAAATGTAGGTTAGGTTGGAATCATTTGATTTTTGTTTCTTGCTATCTATGTTATAGATTTGTAACGACTTATCAAGCACATATAAGCCATTTATCAATTTAGCATTGGCATAGAACATATTATTGTAAGAAATGGAACAACACTTGTTCTTTATTTCAAAACAAAACCCTTGGGAATCCAAAACTGAAAACGAAATTATGTTCTTAGTTATTGAAGGAACGAAATAACAATTATTTAGTTCTAAAATAAGCCCGGATGGTAAGTGTAGACTATAGTTTCCTATGGCAAGTGCAAGCAACTCGTGCTCCATTTCCAACGCGTAGCTCTACCTCGCCTTTTGCCCGCCTTCCTACTTCTTTTTAGTCCCCGCACATCATTAACTATGTGAGAACCACGAAAGGTATCAAATACCCATAAAGAAGTAGAAGTCAAATTGATTTCAATAACATATATACCGAAGTGGAAGCCCCGGACTTCTTTTCTTCCAAGTATACCGGGCGGTTCCTCTTCCCGGTGTCCTATCTTGTGACAATGGAAGCACTTGCTTTCCGCAGCGACCTTTGGCTTGGCGGTTGGCTTAGGTTTTTCAAGGCAACGGTGGCAACTTGCTTGCCTTTGTCCTTCTTTCCTGCCCATTTCTTCTTGAAACCCTTTCCCTTTTGAACCATCAAAACCTCTTTCTTTGGTTCAACCTTAGGGATGTTCCTTTCAGCGTTGACCAACAATCCATGCAACTCTTGCAAAGTCTTTTCAGACTCATTCATATTGTAGGTCATTCGGGCGATTGAAAGCTGTCGGGTAATGAGTGGAGAATAATGTCGTACTCCAACTCAACCCTATAAGGGAATCCAAGTCGTTCCATGTTTTCGAAAAGACCCATCATCGCGAAAACATGGGGGCCAACTGACTTGACCCGGCTTCATTTGACATTCAAGTATCTCCCTATTAGTCTCATACCGCTCAACTCGGGCTTGTGTTTGAAACATAGCCCGCAGCTCTTGCATGATGGTATAAGCATCCTTGGTTTCGAACCTCCTTTGGAGGTCCGGCTCCATGGTCGCTATCATCAAGCAAGTGATCGGTCATGCACCTATCATTTGCCCGCTTAGCACGACGTTTGTCCGCTTCCGGTTGACTCATCGGTAATCACGGGAAGTGGGGTTTCTATGACATCCTCTCGACCCTCGGACCTCAAAATAAGTCTTAAGGTCCTTTCCCAATTAAGGAAATTTTCACCATTCGATCCGTCCTTTTCCGTAAAAGGACGAATGTTGAAACCGGAGTTGTTGTTGTTGTTGTTATTAGACATAGTATCTACGACATGGAAAATAAAGCAAAGTTCAATTTTATGTTTATAAAGTAACCTAAAACATGCAAAGGTTTCTAGGTTGATCACCTATTCAATTTTAATGTCCCATTTGAATAAGTGTTTTACAAGATCCTATCAACATGCAACACTAAGCGAGACGGAGGCCTTATCTTTAACGTTACATTATCAAGGTAAGTAAACTCTTTTACTAATTATAACAAATTATAACTCTTGTTTAGATGGATAAACATCGCATGCTTAACTATCTCTTGCTTCAAAATTCAAAACGCTTTTGATAATTTTGTTAAGGACAACCAAACTAAGTTGTAAAATTCGCAATATTACCTTATATTCCCAAAATTAATGATAACACCTGCGGAGGCATGACCTATTACTATTAATTAAGGGTTTGATAAGTACTTTATGTTTGGAAAAGCAACCTTAATATTTACGGGACCTAAGTTTATTATGTTGTTATGAATTAGTGAACTCTAGCGCATCATCAACCAACATACAATAAACTTATAAGCATTTTAAAGAATAATAAAATGCGAAAATAAAATGATCTAGTATGGCCCCTAATCCTAAAACTAAGCATCAATGGCTCATTCTTGGACTCTTCATGGATCTCCATCCACCTTATCCATGGGCCTTCTCTTGATGGACTTCGTCTTTGGATTACATAATTATCAAAATAATTTAAATAATAACTAAATTAGATAAATTACAAAAATACTTAACGATACGCAGATCGTATTTAAAATTACAAGAATACATCACGATACGCAGATCGTATTTTCTAACTTAATTTGGGCCATACTAGTCATACATAGCAATTATATCAAAATATATAAAGGCCACATCATAATATCACATATTATTCTTGCCATCAATCAAAATATCAAATATTCTTAATTATAGCAAGTAGATAAAATATTTAAGTAATTCCTAACCACCTAAAGATTCTATCATATAAATTTAGCATACCTATTTGAATTAGATTAAAAAATCAAATTATGGATTGAATTTATGACCAAGTCATTGAATAATTAACATAATTGACATTTACTATCTTTCCCAAAATTCTGTTTTTCAAAATCAAAATAAAATAAAACTGCATCTGCCCAGCAGATTGAAAATCACGTTTCCCAAAAAAAAAAATTATTTTATTAAAACTTGTGGAACAAAAAGCAAGACAAGGCTCGCGTGAACCACGCCGGCCCGAAAATTCGGAGCCACCCTCACCAAGCAACTCGCCGGTCTTCGCGAGCCGACGCGCAACAAGGTGCAAGCGCCCGGCCCAAGAAGACGCCGCTGGCTGCTGCACATCGTGCGTCGCGTGATGGCTGTTACAGCCACCTTCCTCGTCGACTTGACTGCTCGCCGGCAGTCTGCGTCGCCCCTTTCACCGGCGGCTCGCCGGCGGACCACCGGAGCGATCACGGGCCGTGGTCGCTCCTCTTCCTCCATCCTTCAAATTTTTTTTTTTTTTATTTGAAAGAAATTAAAATTACAACCTTTTGTAAAATTAATTTAGTGATCTTGATTAAATTAAACATAAACTCTTTTATGCCTAATTCAGAAAATTAAATTAAAATCTCTATTTTAATTAATTTTCAGGTTATTCATGTAAATTAATCACTAATTCATATAAAACACAAATTCATGTAAATTATTTTCATACATAAACAACTTTAAACATGAAAATTAGATTAATAACATGAATTTACTATTCGAAATTTAGAGATCCAAAATCAGATTTTTAAATTTCAAAAAACTTAGGGTTTATAGGGTGAATTTTTCGGCCATTAATATTTGAGAAAGCAAGTAATTAAATCTCCATTTAATCAATTTCAATTAATTATTCAATCCATAATTCAATTCCTCCCCTTAATCAAATTAAAATTAATCATACATGACCAAAAATCTATATGCAAGAGGCTAAAACTGATACCACTGTAGGATTATATAAGTACTCTAAGCGGAATTTCATGAATCAAATTCATAAGCACTTAAAACAGGATCTCATGCATATACATTCAAGGATCACATAATAGTTAGGAATTTACCTTTGAAGCGTGAATTCCACAAAGCTTGAATAACCCGGATTAAGAACCTCAATTGCGATTCCTCTACTTGGTCCACCAACCCGGATCAACACTCCACCAATGCTAGTTGGAAGGAAGAGATTCTTCTTCTACTTTAATGGAGTTTTTGTGACTTTTGGAAAGAATATGAGAGAGAAGAATAATGAAAGATCTCTAGTATCTTTCCTTATTGCCTAACCAAATATATATAGATATAATTAGGTTAGGAGGAGAATCAATTCTCCTCTCTCTTCCTCTTGGTCGGCCACCCTAGGGCCCCTTATGGGCTCTAGGTTTCTTTTGTTGATCCAAGTATTTTGTGTGACCTAATAGGATCCATTATATTGGGCTTTGGGTTTATTATTTCCTAACCCAAAGTTCTATAGCATTCTCTAGCAAGACGTATAGACGACCCAATAGAAGGAATTTATTATCTCTATAATACGATCCATAATATAATTAGTAATTGCATTTAAGTCGAGGACATAAATCCTTCAGTAATATGCAACACAACTTCCTCAAAGTGAAGGCTTGAATTCCATTTCTTCGATAATGCTTCACCTACGTTTGTCTTTAACTCCATTCAATAACGCACACATACGTACTTTTCTCTCTCCTTCTTTAGGCTAAACTCTGTACTCCCATTGTCGTACACTCCCACCTAAGAATAAAAAGCAAATTCAGTTTCCGTAAACACAAAGATGACGATGTACTCAAGAAGCGAACGAAGAAAACCTGCAATGGCGTCGTTTGCCGCAGATGCGTCGACTGTCTGGCAGAAGAAGAGGGCGGAAGAAGTTAGAGAAAATGCGCTCAATCCGATCGTCTCACTTTCGGAATCCCAAAACCAACGGAATTATTTTTCTAGAGTTGGACCACGAAATGAACGAATATGTCGACATCCCGGCAATTATTAAATATAAATAGGAATTACATTACGAAGATAATAAAGTTAATTATTGTAGTATTCGTATTTTCTTGCTAGAGAATAAATATGATTAATTAGACAATATTATTTGGGCCTATAACTAAAATAGATTAATCCTATGAGTTCACACATTGTAGTACAAGTTGGACAAAACAATCCAAATACATTAAGGATTTGGGTTGGGCCGGCCATAAGGGGAATAGGAGGAGAATTGGTTCTCCTAACTAGCCTATGACTCTTCTATTATATATAGGATATAATATTAGGGTTTAGGTGATCAATTCATTAAGCAGTTTATTTTCACAAAAGAGAGAGCTTGAGAAACCCTAAACTATTCCCTCTAACCGGCGCCTATACCATCAAAACCAAGAGAATTTCTTCTCTTCCGTTTTAGCAAACGTTGGTGTTCAATTGGTGCTCGTGGATTAATTAGAAGAGCAACACTTGGGGCTCTCGGATCTTCAAAGCTTGCATACAACAGGGAAATCACGCTACAAAGATTTGATATTTAATCCCTATTGAATGATTCATGTGTTTGATTATGTTTGCGATCCTATGATAGATGTTAGGAAATTATTTCCTGAAATTCCGCTATATGCATCTATATTTTCCTACAGTGGTATCAGTTTTGCCTAATTCATAATATTCATATGATCAGGTTAATGTATGCAAAGTTATTATTTTTATTCAATTAAGGGAGGATTTATTTATGGCTTGAATTTACATAATTGATATTTGATATTAATTCATTGGAAATTGTAAATAATTTATTTATTTGTGATTTATGCCCAAACAATTTTATAAAGTTCTGAATTTTTTATATTATGGACGAAATAAATGGGTTAATTCACTCCAAAATTTTCGGATTTTTATAAATATATGGCAAAATTGGCCTCAACACCCTGAAGTATGGCGCAGGTGCACTAAACACCCCAAACTAAGGCTTATAGCCAGAACACCCCAAAGTACGGGTTGGGGTGCATTGCGTACCATAAATGAGAGTTGTCGCCGGAAAATTCACCGGCTCCGGTGGAATCTTCATTTTTTAATACTCCCTCGGTCCCATAATATAGTGCTTACATTCCTTCTTGAGTGTCCCAAAATGTTGTGCCAATTTTATTTTTATCAATTTATTTAGACTAAATTATCCTCAATCTTTACACAAATTCTCCAAAATACCTTACTTTTTCTTTTAAAATGTGTGCCTCTATTTATTACTTTACACCATTTCAAGGAACATTTGTTGTTTTTTGATCTTTTTTTAAAGGAAAAAAAAACTAAGGGAGTAGTTCCAAGATAAAAGTACTTTATTAAATAATTTCTTTTGAGATCCTACTACTCCCTCCACTCTCCTTAATTCCCGTGCAAAAAAAGAAGTAAGCACTATATTATGGGACGGAGGGAGTATTATTTTGCTTTTAACCCCCTTTTCCTATTTTTTTCTCTCTAATTTTTTAGCTTTTTACCCCCTTTTTCTTCCTTCTTCTCTCTCCTCTAGATTGCCTCAATCTCTAAAATTCCCAGTATTTCAGCAGTTAAAAATATTTATCATCAAACTTCCCAATTTTTTCTTCACTCCTTTTTCTACTATTATACCAATTTCAATTTCAATTTCCCCAGTTGATTTTTTTTCTTCATGTAAACAAAAAAACCCAGAAAAACCCATAAATCATCTGAAATGGAGGGTTCTTCAAACTCTCAACCTTCAACTTCTCTCTCTAATCTTCTTTGTGACGAAGATAAATCTTGCTTAAATGAAGCAGATGAACACAAACTCGGTACTCACTCACTCAACTCTCAACTCGTTCCGTACTATCATGACTCAGTCAATCAAGATTATGATTTTCTTCAAATGTTGCTCCAAAAAGAGAGAATTTATGTATTAAATCCATCTTTTACTTCATCAATTTACCCATCTTGGTTGAAGAATTCTCCCTCTCTTGCCATCAACTGGATTCTCAATGTGGGTGATTTTTTTCCCCTTTTTTTGTGGAACTTTATCTTTTTGGTTGAGAAATCTAATCTTTATGCATGAATTAATTAATTATTTGAATTTTTAATGTAGACCCAAAAAACTTTTGGATTCCAAAATCATACGGTTTACTTATCAGTTATATACTTGGACCGATTCAGACATTCAATTGATTTTAGATTCAGAGTTTTGGTTAAGTCAGAAATGGTGCCATCCGGAAATAATGAACTCATTGTTGTCATGCGAATTTAGGCTTTCAAGCTGAATTTCAGTAATTTTCAGATTTTAGGGTTCATTTGGGGAAGAAACCTAGAGAATTTGGGGAAGAAATGAAGGCACTGCCATTTTTGGGGAAGAAACCCAGAGTTTGAGGAAGATAATGCTTGAAGAGAGAGAGAGTGGGAGGAGAGAGAAGATGGAGGAAGAGAAAGGAGGTAAAAAGCTAAAAAATTAAAAAAATTAGAGAGAAAAAAGAAGAAAATAGGAAAAGGGGGGTAAAAAGCAAAATAATATTAAAAAATGAAGATTCCACCGGAGCCGGTGAATTTTCCGGCAACAACTTTCATTTATGGTACCTGCGCCATACGTCAGGGTATTAAGGCCAATTTTGTCTAAATATAATTATTTGATTTAAAATTATTTATGTTTAATTTGATTAATCATGGAGATTATTTTTCCCACTCATTTTCGAATTTTATCATATTATTTGTGAATTTTGGTTAAATTTTATGTTTAATTTGATTATTCATAAATTTTAAGGATAACAATTAAATTATTTGATTTTATTTGTTATAATAATTCAGTAGATCACCCTAAAAATTATTTTTGGATTTTTCAGAATTTTTTAGATATAATTTGAGTTTTTGACCTAATTTTGAATTCTTGTTAGATTTATTGTTTAATAAAGATTATGCATTCAAATCTAATCTCAACAAACCTAAAAATTTATTTAAGATTTGTTGATTGATTCAAAATTTTCTACCCTAATTTTCGAATTATAAACCTAATTATATCCTTAATCTTTAAACAATTGTTGAATAAAAATTAGTTTACTTTTTAAGTAATTGTTACATAAATTAAAAGGAAAGCCTACCATGGCTGGGTGGACCACCTGTGAGGGTGGTGCCACGGTGGCTGGCAAAGTGGAATCGGAATCTGGCGGGCAGAAGGCGGCGGAGTCACGGCCGGAAGGCAGTGACTGAACCACGCACGTTTAACGTGCAGTGGCTCGGTCTACTGTCGCGCGTTGGAAAGCCTTGCTGTCGGCGACTGCTGGCGGCCTGCGGATGACCGACGAGATCGGCGGGTAACGCGGTATGGGACGACCAGTCAGGACCGGTGGGTGCGACTCGGGGTGTGCGTTTTCGTGGTTGTGTGTGATGGTGACCGGTTTTTGCTGCCACCGTTTGCTGGAGCGTGGCTGGCTGGCGAGACTGTGGTGTGACGCGACGTCCGCTTCCTGTTGTTGTCCTAATGGTCGCGTGTGCCGGTGTTGGCTGGAATTGATTCAGCGTGTGTATGGTGATGCACGCAGCACGTTGTATCTCGCGCTGGGGTTTTGGGTTGGTTGTTGACTTCGTTTCTTATTTAATTGTTTGGTTTAGTATTAAATAAAATATCCAAATAATTTGTATTTTCAAATAGGATTATCGAAAACGTTTTGATAATGGAACCCTTAATCACAATTTATTTAAAGTCCCTAGTCTAAATCACTAAATTGGACATAAGTGATTTATTTAAAAGACTAATATATAATTGATTGATACCGCACTTCCATGGGCTATGGAGACATAGAGATGTCTAATTGAATATTATGGATGTATATGTGATACATTGAGACTTGACCTAATTAGATTCTAAAAGTAGAATCGAACTACTATATTTAGTAGATTCTTTAGACATGAGTAGGTCTTAATAACCACAATATAATTAGTTTAACATTGACACTGTTAAATGTCGCGCCGTAAAAGGAGGTTATAAATGCAGTGATTAGGTGGGCTAAGAATGGAGTGGGAGTTATGGTCATACAAGAGTGGTAAGCCCTCCTATTAAATAGGAATGGTGTCTGGGCCTCTTGATGAGCGAGAACTGAAAAATTGCATGGCCATGCGGAATAGGATTAAAGAGTTAATCCTTATTTGAGCAGTTCGAACTCATCGATCAAGGAACAAAAATTTGAGAATAACATGGTGTTATCAAATTTGGCATTAAGCGGCTTAAGGAATTTAACATTGCGCTCTTGTCTTCGGACAAGTGGGAGATTGAAGGAATATATCCTTTGACATCCCAGCAATTACTAAATATAAATAGGAATTACATTATGAAGATAATAAAGTTAATTATTTTAGTAATTGTATTTTCTTGCTAGAGAATAAATATGATACATAGGACATTATTGATTGGGCTTATAACTAAAATAGATTAATCCTATGAGGTCACACGTTGTAGCACAAGTTGGACAAAACTACCCAAATCCATTTAGGATTTGGGTTAGGCCGGCCATAAGGGGAATAGGAGGAGAATTGGTTCTCCTAACTAGCCTATGACTCTTCTATTATATATAGGATATAATATTATGGTTTAGGTGATCAATTCATTAAGCAGTTTCTTTTCACAAAAGAGATAGCTTGAGAAACCCTAAACTATTTCCTATAACTGGCGCCTATACTATCAAAAGCAATAGAATTTCTTCTCTTCCGTTCTAACAAACGTTGATGTTCAACTGGTGCTCGTGGACTAATTAGAGGAGCAACACTTGGTGCTCTCGGATCTTCAAAGCTTGCATACAACAGGGAAATCACGCTACAAAGGTTTGATATTTAATCCCTATTGAATGATTCATGTGTTTGATTATGTTTGCGATCTTATGATAGATGTTAGGAAATTGTTTCCTGAAATTCCGCTATATACATCTATATTTTCCTACACGAAATTATGATGGATATAGATGAATGTATAAACAAAGAGAGAGAAAGAGTGGGGGAGAAGTAAAGGGAGGGTTTCATGGGAGAAGGTTTGATATTGTTAGAGAAAGGGGGGTGGGGGGAGAAGTCAGCGGGAGGTTTCACGGAAGAAGGTTCGAAGTTGTTGGGGATTGGGCTAATGTTGTACTCTACTTATAGCATTGACACTATTAAACGGTTGATATATAAAACCGTTTGTATCCTACCAAATCTATAAATTAAAAAATTCTTTATCAAATTAAAAACAAAGAAAACAGGTAGGTGTGTAAAGCGTTTTGTATTATTTTCCTTAAAAAAAGTTTATACAAGAAAAGCGTTCTCTATAGTTGTAGAAAACGTTTATCCAAGTTGAGCGTTCTCTATCTTGTGTTTCTTATTCCACTGTTGTAGTAGTGATAGTCCCTCAAGATGGCTAAGGTTTCTTTGACTCTAATAGTGGTGGTCGTCGCAATCTGAGAGTCGAGCAATTGGTGAGCAAGTTTGATAGGTTGACCCAGTGAGTAGTTGGATACCATGTATCTTAGAGTCCACGTTGTTTTCGCCCCCCATTGTATTCCCCCTTACCCCGTTCTCAATCACGAATGTTCTTGCGTATGACGAGACTTGGAACTGAGCAATGAGATAAGTTGAGAATGATTTTCATGCACATGTTGGGATCTGTCCTTTATGTC
Source organism: Beta corolliflora (assembly GCA_947648045.1). Taxonomy (NCBI): domain Eukaryota; kingdom Viridiplantae; phylum Streptophyta; class Magnoliopsida; order Caryophyllales; family Amaranthaceae; genus Beta; species Beta corolliflora. The sequence goes on from CANSZD010002963.1 coordinate 1,408,997, forward strand.
CTTTCTGTCTTTCAAATTTGTGTCTTTGTGTTTGCTTGGAGGACAAGCAACCCTCAAGCTTGGGGGAGTTGATGAATGAACTTTGAAGCTCATTCAGTGTAGGGTTTTAGGAGCCTTTTAAGCATAGATCCACTCATATTTGTTAGTTTTTACCTTTTTTCTTGCTTTCGTGTTCTTGAGTCATTTAAGTGTTCCAAGGCTCACTATTGTAGGTTTGGCGTTCAATTGTATGTGTGTGGAGCCTTGTTATTGCTCAGTTGTGTTCCCTCGTAGTTTATGCCACATTCTACAAGTTTCTAAGCGATTTGAAGCCTCAAAGTTGCGTGCTATCTAGTGAAGGAGCACTTCTCGATCGATTCTATTCTCCCTAGCTGCTGCCCCAATGGGAGCCCATGCTCCTACCCGAAACCAACAATCCAGTTTTGCAGAAGGAAACAAAAAAGGGATGAATGCCGGAGCGTATCCAGGGAAAACGCTCAACCTCGGAGCTGACACTCCAGCTTGGAGTGCACGCTCCTCAGTGGAACTAACACTCCTTCCCATTGTAGACGCCTCGTTTTCTCCGTCCTTTTTCTATTCTAATTTATTAGCAAGCCGGTTAAAAATAAAGGAGACCGGGTTTGGAGGCATGTATCTTAGGAGTTTAAAACTTTTTAGCTTAGCTTAGTTCTTTGGTTTTAGACATAGAAGGAGTGACAACTTCCATCTCTTGTAAGATTTCAACTATTTTAAGCAATCCCTAGAGGTATTTTCAGTATTTCATCATTGTGTCAAGTAAGTTTATGCACTTTATCTTCAAATCTTATGCTTGTTGAGTTGCATGTTTAATTACTTTTTAGTTTCACCAATTTTCTTAGCTATTTCTACATGCATCTTGATGGATTGCATTTCGATTGATGTTATCTCGTTCACCATGAGTATTGAGTAGTTTCATTTAGGTCTTGAGGGTAAAAAAAACCCTACTTGTGACTATGAGTAATTAATTATTATTTCTTGTTGAGTTTATATTTGTAGAATTGAGGTCTAGTGTAATTTATTGTGAGCTTTCATGCTTGCTCCATCACCATTAAAACTCTTCTAAGGTCCCCTAATGAAAAATTGAGAGAAGAAATGAGGATGTTAGCTCACTAGACTCACTTGACTTGAATTCACTAAGAGATTAGGTTTATGAGTCAAGAATTGTGAACTTGATGCTTTCATGTATGTTTAATTAAGTAATTACCATGAGAATAAGAGTTATTTAACTTGACATAGTTCTAATTTGCTTGAGAAAGTGATTAGTTATTATTACATATAGTTCACTACCATCACATTCATGGTTCAACAACTCAACCCCTAATTGATTAACTTGTAGCAACTTAGAGTGGTGTCACCACCCCTAAGGCTTATCTTCCATTAATTGCATTAACATAATTTTGTAGATGACTTAATCTACTTTAACCACAACCCTTACAAGCAAGTCCACGCCAAAATTCATCGATAAGTAGTTCAAAGTGCGTTCACTACCGGCCTTCTCTTGGGTTCGACCCTTACTCGCCCTTACTACTAGTTAGTGGGTTGTGTTAGGAGAAGTATAAATTACCAAAGTGTTGATTGACCCTAAATCCTACGACACTTATAGGAGGTCTCATCAAGGTTATGGGCCCACAAATAATATAAATAGCCTAAAATGGTTCCTTAAGTATACAAATGCTCATCGTAAAGCAATAATGATTACCCGTTAATACAAAGTGTCCTAAATATCTCAAATCTATACAGAGTCACTGCAACATAATCTTTCCAGAACATCCTTGTCCTAACTAAACTTGAGCTATCTTCATAATACCTGAATAATTACAGAAAAATAGAGGAAAGGGAAAACACATATTATAACCTAAAATGAGTAGAAAACTCAGTAACTTTATTCCAGCCTGTAAAATCGGTTTTAGTTCATAAGCATTTTTCATACACATGCATATATCACATCATTTAGATACTTAGTCGAAAATACATCATTTAGGTACTTAGTCGAAAATACTATCAATTAATTGTCTGCTGATAAGGACCATTCGCGCGAGCTAAGTTCATTGGCAAGTACATGTTTTGGAAAGAGCATTAACGTTATCATTTGACCCTTTTAGTCCTTCTCGTATATCGTAAATAAAATTCCTCCACCTGTAACTCGCCCATTTACCAGTTCAGTTAATAACTCCAAACCAACACAACCATCCACTGTTACAAATTTCATATTTACGAACAACACCCATAAATCTTAATAACCAGATTCCATGAGTAATAAACATACTCATTCATAGTATACATGGGCATCGTCAAATCATAATGTATCACATTATGCCACATAATTTCTAACACATAATCATAAATACGCATTAACACAAGTCATATTAGATATCACATTATACCACATAACTATTATCATCATACAACCATATCCACATATTCAAGCAAATCATTACATATAACGTATACGAGCATGTATAATTGCTGGACATAAAGGTTACCTTATACGCTATTCCTTTCCTTTACTCCTTAAGTATCGTACATAATCTCCATAAAGTTAAAACTCCAAAATAAAAAAATCCATAATTAGCCATTCCCAATTATAAAGATAAATAGTCTTTACATAAATCACTCAACTTTATGGCCTTTCGAAAAATCAACTATGAGTCTTTACTTGTTATATTTGGAAACTACGATTCTATCTCAAAAATTATTTTGAAAACAATTACCTTTCAACTTGAAGTCATCTCCGTGAAGTCCCATTATAAGTCTTGAGAACATTTTGGATTATCCAATCCTTCAAGTTTGCAACAAAATCAATTTAGCCTCTAACACACGTTTAGCCCAAAAAATTGAAGTGACAAGTTAGATTAGGTAATTGGATTAGGCAAATAAGTTTTAGGCCCAAAAGCTCAAACTAAGTTCAGTTAATAACTTGGGCTTAAGTCTAACAACTACTAAATATAAAATTCTAAGCAGAAACAAGAGGCAATTATACCTCTGCTACTTGAGCATGGACAAAACAAGGTAGAGGAGGGGACCTAAACTATGACAGTCACGGCGTTCTCCAACGAGCGGCAACGTTTGCCGGTGTTGCTGGTGGCAGGAGACGTGACAGCTTTGGCTGCAGGGTAAAACCGCAGGGTTGGCAAGAGAAAGTGCAGCGGGAATGGAGGAGGAAAAAGAGAGATGGGCGGTGTGTTATTGGCGTGCGGAAAGAGCTGGTGGCTCGAGTTTTGAGCGATGCACCGAAGGTGAGTAGGTGGTGGTGGTGGCGTCAAGATGGTGCGCAAATGGTGGTGGTGGCACGATGGGCCGCAAGAGGACAAGAGAAATTTTTGCTTTTCTTGTTGTGATTTCAAACCTTATTTGAATGGGTATTTATAGCATAAATTTGGGGACAAAACCTGCGGTGGAGTAGTGGTGATTGGTGATTTCACACCTTGGGGAGCAAGGTTAAGGAACAAAGAGGAGAGAAGGAAGACGATGGGCGGTGGTGATGTCGGGTTGTTGTGGGTTTGTAGGAGCTGAATTACATCAGCTTTCTGCCTTCCTCTTTTCTTTTCTTTTTTTGTTTTCCTTGGGTGAACTAAAATTTTAACCTTTGACCCTTTTTCAAATGGTTAGTTTTGTTATGTTTGGGCTTCAAAACTTTAACATTGGACTTTTAGCTAAAATTCATTAACTCAAAAATCATATGGGAAAATATATAGGGTTTTCTTATCTAAACCTTAAAGCCATAAACTATATTATAAATAAAACCGTTTATCATAATAAATATCACATTTTAAAGTATCACAAGGAAATATGTTCTTTTTGGAGAATAACTTTAACCATGATTATTTCAGAAAAATTTAGGATGCAATTTAAGCTAATAAACATAATTAGTAGCTAATTCAACGAGATTAAAATTCGGGGTATTACAAATTGTGGTTGTAGATATACATTTTTTTAGATGGAACATGTAAGGGTTTCCTTAGCTTCTCACTCTTTATTTGTGGCCCTCCCTCCACCCCACTTTTGAATTTTATCAAGATTTTCTAAATTTCTGAAGTTAGACATTTTGTTTTGTGTGTTTCATGATATAAATTATAGTGCTTCTAATGATCTTAGCAAGCCAGGATTAACTATAGAGACTGTATCATTTACGTTGTGAAACATTTAATTTTTCTTTCTCTTATTTTGACTTCTAATTGTGCCTAAATTTAATGGATGATTATTGGATTTTTCTGGGGCATTACTATTTGCCGCCCGTATTTACTAAAAATTGCCCGTATTTTTTCCAAGATGTCCCTAAACTACCCCTACATATACTCACTCTCTCACTCTCTCACTCTCTCCCACTCACTCTCTCTCTCTCTCCTACTCTCACTCTCACTTTCTCTCACCTCACCCCAACCACCACCCCCCAACCACCACCACCGAGTCCACCACCAAGTGGCGACCACCATCACCACTACGACAGAGCCAACACCAACACCATCGCAAGACCCACGAGCGTGACAACCACCGCCGCCATTACCACAACACGCCGGAAAAAGCATGGGCCCAAGGAAGAAGGTGAAAGATGCTGGCGAATCATCATCCCAGGTCAGTTTTGTTATGTTTTCGGCAGAAAAAACCCACCACCCCGTTGTTTGTACGTAACACGCGCGGAAAAAACCCACCACCTCCACCGATTTTTTTTTTCGTTTCCTCCACCGAGGACACGAACTTTTTTTTTGTTTCCTTCACCGAGGAAACGGAACAGATCTTCGTTTCCTCAGTGGAGGAAACGAAAAAAAGGGTTCGGTTCCATGGGAACGAACCCTATTGTCGTTTCCTCCGCCGAGGAAACGAAGATATGTTTCGTTTCATCGATGAAGGAAACGAAAATAAAATTCTTTTCCAATTTTTTTTTTTTTGAATTTTCGAATGTTTTGTTGCATGTTTTTTTTGAATAATATTATGTTTTGGTGTAATATCAGTAATATATAAATTTGTTTGATCATGTTAGTAGTGATATTACCATGTTAATTAGTTATAATAATAATATTATTTAGTGATATTAACATGTTATAATTCGTAATTATATTCGCTAATGTTGATTGCATGTTATAATTTGTAATTATATTCAATATTGTAGCATGTTAATATTTTATAATATTTAGTGAAATTAGCATGTTATGCGACAATTTAGCTATATTAATTAGAATATAATATAATAACGACGAACGTGCGTAGATATTGAATTAAATAGTTTAAATTGATTAAATAGTGACTAATAAACACAATTGATAATTAGGCTCAGTCGAGGGCTTTAGGCGGCGAGAGTGTGGGTCTTGAGGGATCTGGGCCACGACACACTCGATCTCGTGGTATCAATGCATCGAGTAGGAGGGCGAGGGCAGAAGAGCGGGTTAGGCCGGATCCTATTCCTGAGGATGCGCCTCATAGTCAGGGTTGGGATACCGAGGATGAGGAGGATTTGGAAAATGATTTGAGTGTGGTCTAGAGGAAGCCACTTCCCGTGTGACTGTGAGGAAGGGTAGAGGAGGGAGGTTTGTTTCGGAATCGTCAGCGTCCGCACGTAGTCGGACTTCGAGCCGGACCAGAGTTGCTAGTGATACTTCCTGGTTAGTTAAGGAGTCTATGCCTGGGGGTCTTATTGACGGTAACGTGATTTCTAGTTATCCGGCTCACATCAGCGCCGCTACCTACGATGATCCGCATACTTATGCAGTGATGATGTGTCATAATTGTGCTAGTGTTTGATGGTTTGAAGAATTGGGAATTTGATCAGCATTCGCAGCTGCAGGTACATACGTCGTGTATTAGCCATCTGCCGTTCATTATGTCTTTGCACCTTGACTTCCCATTGATTTCAGCGTTTATAGAACGTTGGCAGCCCGACACGAACACGTTTCACTTACCTTTCGGGGAGATGACGATCATGTTGCATGATGTTTGGCAGATTATACGAGTTCCTATTGATGGTCGCATAGTGAGGGGTGCTTTGTCATCTGATGATTTGTATGTTCGATTTGAGGAGCTACTCCAGGTTACTCGGGATGAGCTATTTCATGAGGTCGTACCTATTTGGAAGAACGGTGGCGTTACTGTTAGCGAGATCTTTGACATATGCAAGCGTGTTAATCGTCCCGCTGATGTGAAGATACGCGCTTATTTGCTCATCACACTTGGATGTACGTTGTTCACTGATAAGAGTGGTACCCGGCTCTCGCCCTAGAACATTGTTGAGTTGGATTATCTTGATTCAGTACATGGGTATTCAATGGGATCAGCGACTTTGGCTTTTCTATATCGTCAGCAAGGGGTGACGACTAGGCAGTCGGCTAGACAGATTGCTGGGTGTCTCACGCTTTTACAGGCTTGGATATACGAGTACTTCCCATGTTTTCAGTCTCGGAGAGATAATTTAGTGGTGTCTGATCACGATCCCCAGGCTACAAAGTGGGATTATCACATCGTCAGCAAGGATCCTATTCGACTCCAGTCGAAGCGCAGACACTTGGACACCCTTCAGGCTTCAGAGGTACGCAATTTATTTAATAATTAATGTAGTTGTATGTTGGTAGTACATTAAACTAATCAAATTATTTCATGTTTCCTATTTTCAGGTCATTTGGATGCCATAAGGGGATGATGCGGCTAGGACGGTTTCGAGGACGTTGTATGACGGTTGCATACGTCACCGAGATATCGTTGAGCCGTACAACCCATATCGTGTACTACGACAGTTGAGTTATGTTCAGGTTATTCCTTCTTCGATTCCTGAACCCAACTTTGCATACAAACCGACAAACGCGAAGAAGTATGAGGTTGAGTTCAACTTACCAGCTGCTGAGTCATCATGGCAGCGTTTCACGCCATATTCAGGGGGTCTCAACGTTTCGCAATTGAGACGTGTTGGTCGTCCAGGAGATTGTTCATCGGACTACATGGACTGGTATTCTACGTATTCTCATCCTATCCTTCTCGCTGAGGACATCATGGATCCGGCCCGACCCAACACTACAAACACACACTATGTATGCATTTCGTATTCTATGTTAAGGATTTTGTTGTTAATTATTATTGTTACCCAACATAACTAACTTATTAAGTCATATTTTGCAGTGGATGGCCCGACATTTTGACTGTACGAGAGCTTTGATGGAGGATCGACACAACGACTAATGCCCCAACACTTCGATGTCATATGAGATGATGGATGCGATGGCTCGAGATTGGGATCTGGCACTGCAGTTAGACCGTGCTGCTGACCCTCCTCCTGATGATGGGGGTGATGAGTAATTTTGATGTACTAGCTAGTTTAGATAATTTTATTTAGTTGATGTACTATTTACTCTGACATTGTTTTGTTATGTAGTAGGACTTCCCGATTATTATACGGATATTAATTTTTTACTAACTAGAACTTTGATTTTATGCAACATATTATACTAATCATTACATTCATCATTATATTATAATATGAATATCATTATACTAATCATTACAAAACATTGACTGAAAGTTACAAACTATAATATACGACAAACAGTAATGCGAGGCTCTGCCATTTAACTTATACAAAGCCGCAGTCTTGTACAAGATCCCATGTCGACGCCGACACTCCTCTAGCTCATTCTCCACCTCTTTCACCTGATTTTTTATCTCACTATGAGCAATAGAAAATATGGTGTCCAATGCACTTGTACTACTAAAAACCTAAGACTTCAGAGCCGAGTGTGCGCTTTCAACTCGGCTAGTGCACATATTCCCAAGATGAAGAACATTGTCCATCCATGCCCGAACAAACTTCTCTTTGTACACAAGCCCGGTTACATTTCATATAAACATACTCTCGACCACTAGGCTCAAGTCTATGATTTGACGAAATTACCATCACAAACCCAATTTCGCGTGCCCTTGTTTTAACCTAAGCTTGTACTCCCTTTTTCTCAGCCCAAAGCGTTTCATTATTAAACATGTGATTATAATCTATATAATCACGGCCCAAATCCGGCAAATAAACCTAAAACATTTTAACATTTACTATTTAGACAACATATAATCACTATTGACATGCAATAATCACTAATATTGACTAATTAAATCAATCAATTACTAATCGTAACTACTAATTACTTAATTAATCACAACTATTAATATTAACTTAATATTCAATAAATATCCATTAACAAAATAGCATATTTTTGCACAACTATTATTTGCTAACAACTAATTATCAGAATAATTCCAATAATATGCAAACATATTCATTTCAAACTTATAATTACACAACCTAATAACAAATGTTCATTAACAACATTAACAGATTTTCACAACTATGCTAATCAGAAAATTACTAATAATTATCAAAATATTTTAAATAATGTGCGAATTAACAGATATTCTATGCGAAATTCATTTCGTTACTGTGGTAACGAAGTGGATTTTCGTTTCCTCCATGGAGGTAATGAAATTCTGCTTCGTTTCTTCCATGGAGGTAACGAAATTCTGTTTCGTTTCCTCCAGGAAGGAAACGAAGATCTGTTTAAAAAAAAATTGTTGTCGTGCGTTGTGGTGCTCTGGTGGTGTTGTGACAGTGGTGGTCCGCGACAGTGAGGTGGTGCTCTGATAGTGGTGGTTGTCAGCGGTGGTGGTGGTGGTACGCGAGTGTACCTCCGGTGGTGGTGGTGCGCAAGTGTGGCTCCAGTGATGGTGGTCCGCCGGTGGTGATGCTCGAGTGTGACTCTGGTGGTGGTGGTGCCGCCGGTGGTGGTGGTGGTGGTGGTGCCACCGGTGGTGGTGGTCTGGTGGTGATAATGCAGGAGGTGAGAAAGTAGGAGTGGGGTGAGGTTGGATGAGAGGTGTGTGAGTATGAGTGGGGTGAAAGGGGAGGGGTATGAGGGGCATTTAAAAGAAAAAATATGGGCGATTTTTAGTAAATACGGACGGTAAATAGCGATAGGGTTTTTTCTTCTCATGAATTACAATTATATATTCTTTTTTTAACATAAATCTAATGCATAGATGGTGGATTATTTATTTGAGAAGTGTTTATAACCTGACCTATGAATCTCATATACCCTTCCTTCTGCAATTTATGGTAACTATATCACAACTTGATTTGAAGATTCCATTTTGTATAGATGTCGAATAATATTTATGTGTTGTTGCTATAAGTAGCTTGTGGCTACTTTGCTCATTGTGTAATCTGTAAACGTGCTGCAGTTTGATGTTTCAATTCTATCTTGTAATGTACGATCCTTTGTCTGTTTGTTGAGATAATGGTTGCTTCAGGAATTGGAGTGGCTCAAATTGGATAGGATTTTACAATACTTAAGAGTTTACTTAAAAAGGATTTTGAAGAGTTTAAGAATAAAAGTGTGTGGTAGTTGTTCATTTTAGTTGAACCATTCAAGATTAAGAAGCCATCTGATATGTAGATGAAAGTAATTGGTCATTAATTTCTCCTTAACCTGCAACAATTGTGATCCAATTAATTCTCTATTAACAGTTGCTATAGTAGGTCTAACCAAAGGTTTTAAAATCGAGATTCTAGTTTGAATCGGAAACGACCTTAAGAATCGAATCGTAAAATCAAATCGTAGAATCGTACGATTCTACAAACACGTATAATCAAGATATTGCACTCAATCTTCATTGAATATGCTAAAATTATAAGTTAAAATACCTAAAAATTAGAAAAAATAGTTGTTTACCCACTATATTGGCAATAACTAACAATATATATTTATTATTTGCTTTGTTAGCATGATTTAAATTTGCGAGGTTTTCGCTAGTCAACAGAAATGTATAGAATCGTCTAGAATCGTGAATCGAATCGTCTGCTATATTTTGAATCATAAAATCGTAAGATTTTAAGATTTGAATCGCGATTTTAATAACTTTGGGTCTAACAAAGGTCCTCCATCCTTTCACTGATCCACAATTTATGAATTTTGATAGGCATTATTCACCACCATGTTTTGCTTGTTATTAGCATAGTTTTGATACTTTATTAAATTGTACGTACCTAATTTAATTTCTTTTCAAACTAATATTTTTTAAAGTTATCTGGCTAACAACTAATATAAACAACCATATTGTTCTTAAAAAGAAACAAAGAACTACCAACAAGCATAAAATAAGACTAAATAACATCATTCATAACTTAAACATGCAAGTATTATCACAAAATACAAAAATATAAAAAATAAAACCACCGTTATTCAAAATCCAATAATCCAACAACCAAAGTAAATGAATAAAGACTAAAATAAGTAAAATTCATAATGATGCACATACATTTTCGCCTTTTATATCCTTGACACTTTGAGCCTGAATTTGTCTTTTAAAAAATATGCGTCTTGTTATTGTATATAGTTAGATTAGTAAGGATAAAAAGGGAAGAAGAGATAATGTAAACTATACAAATTTGCAATCTAATATAAAATGCAACCCTCTTGTCTAATATGAGAATCTTCTTGTTAGCAATATTATAAATAGTGTTGTATAATTCAAGGTTGACCTAGAATTTATTAATGGGAAAGAATGTAACTATTTTCTAGATAAATTATTTAATGTCTCTATTATAAAAATATTGCCTTTTAATATTTTTTAGTATGACTGCTTCTTTCTTCCCCATTTTTCTGAAAAATTGGCCACATTTTTTTCCGTTAGACTATTTTCAAAATCATATCGTATCAAAATTGCAGATAAGATGACTTACGTGTTGTCATATATTTTTCTCAATAACAATTTACCTTTAAGTATTATTGTCTATTAACTCGTGAAAGTTATACTACATGGACTGCCCAAATAACTGAACCAAAATTAACTTCCCGCTTCATTAATTTGTTTTCCTTGTCTTCGCATAGTATTAACAACACATTTTGTGGTTATAGATGGTGGTAATGATAATACATCATACCGTACAGTGGCGGATCCAGGAATCTGACAATGGTTGGTCACACTAACCAGTGGCGAATCCAGGATCTGACCACGTGGGTTCGAAGTACTTCGACAAAATATGAGATAAATAAAATTTAAATTGTTTATGCATTAGCCAATATATAACACTTATTTTAAGCATTAAAAAATATAGATGTATAAAAGAACAATTCATCCTTAATTTTTTTGAAAAGAAATATATTTCCAAGTAGCTAGGTATTAACTTTTTGCAAATAAAAATTGGAAGGCAAAAAACCCATAAGTAATATGTAGAACCAGAGTCATGGGGCGGTTCTCATAATAATCCAAACTCTTATCTTTTTCTTCCATCACATCGTCACTAATATATTTTGGGTATATTGTATAAAGTATACGGGAAATTGAAGAGTTCATATTATTTTCGATAAGATAGTCCTCGAGTTTGGGTATTTTCTAAAAATTGGGATTTTAAGTGAAATTGTTAGAATAATGTATATTTAGAAATTACTGTTGCCATATATTAGTATCTACCGTTATATTGTGTATTAGGAAGGTTGACTTTGTAATATTGTAATCATGATCTTTATCATGATTTGTAGCCAAGAATGTTGTAAATATTGGTGTATATAAACACCCAAGTTACAAAAATTGTTGAGAATATACATTCTCGTGTTGGTTCTATTATATGTCTGATGATAGAATTAGTTACTTATCTGGCAGTTTGTTAGAGTTTTAGTTAGCTTGCTTTGTAAGCCTCTAAAAATATTTTGTACAAAAACAAATCATTCAAAAGGTCAAGTATATAAAATTATAAACTATACAAAGTATCATAATTTAACCAAAACTTCTTCCTTTGTGATTGATCTTAGCAATCTAAAGTTCAATGTAAAAAAAAAAAATCATATTGAACAAAGATTATAATTTTAAATCTTTAATTACAAGAGAAAGGTTTTTTTAATAAATGTTGGTACATGTCAACGGTACTTGTAGGGAGTAGGGACAGCTAGCATCACCCAGTAGAGAGAAATGGGAAGGGATGGGAAGAAAGAGAAAATGAAAATAGAGGCATGATGATAGAGAGAGAGAGGAGGGAAGTGAGAGAAATAGATGGGACAAGAAACTAACAAGTGACAGGAAGAGAGAGAAGATGGGAAAATAGAGGGAGAAACAAAGAAAATTGGGACGCAGAGCAGTGAAGAAGTACAAGAAAGACTCTGAATTTTTTTAATAGTAAAAACACTTCATTTTTTTTTTTGGAATGGTGGGTCACGTGACCCACCATGACTACAAGTGGCTCCGCCACTGATACCGTATGTAAATTTGTAACTAAACATGTCAATACCTGTGATATATGAGATTGCTTTATCACCAAATATGGGGTTTCATTTATAAATTGCTATTACTACCCAATACCTTGTGCCCAGATCGTAATGGATGTAATCATTTAAACAATTTTATTGCTCTCGTACTAATCTTTATATTTTTCTTTGTGTTGATTGAGTATCAAATAAACTATTTGCACTACTACATAATTGACATTAAGTAACACCCAAAAAGTGTTACTTAAAGTGCCCAAATTGTTACTTTAGATAATAGGTAACACTTTTTGGGTGTTACATCTGCCCGTGTTACCTATGCTATTAGGTAACACTTTTAAGAGCCTACAGTAACACTTAAACATGTGTTACTTTAAATTCGCTTATGTAACACTTTTAATACCTATCATGACACTTTAAAGTGTTACCTGAAATTTCTTATGTAACACTCTTTATATCATTAGTAACATCTTATATTGTTACCATTAACCTATAGTAACACTTTACTCAACATTATGTATCACTTTTTTGCCTTCTCATGTAGCATTTAGTGCGTTATTATTAGGTAACACTTTTTGTCATATCATGTAACACCTTGTGAGTAAGTAACACTTTTCTTTGTTGGACGTGTGTGTATGTGTGTGTCTATATATATATATATATATATATATATATATATATATATATATATATATATATATATATATATATATATATATATATATATATATATATATATATATATATATATATATATATATATATATATACTAAAGAGACAATTATACGAATGGATGTAATGGAGCAATATATATAATTTCTTTGCTCCGTCAAATATATTAATGAGTTGTATTGTTTTTGCAAATCAAACTTGGGAAGTAAGATTGGACTGATTTTTATCACGATATAAATGAAGATAAATATCTTATGCAATCCACTAATTATCTCATGATGGTTGTCCTTTAGTTATTCTTCCTAATATATGAAACTTTTCTAGCATCAGTCATGGGTTCTTTTCTTACTCATTAACCTTCTTCTTAACCCGTGCATTGATCTATTCACGTGATATTTTGCTTGCATAATTTTTTGTCTGCAAAATTAAAATTATTTTTTTTATAATCATTGTTCATCAAACATTCAATATAACTAAATACGAGATAGCTAATTAAGGACTTTTTTTATAGTTCTCCTTGATTATGGTCAATAATTCCCTTTTTTTTTGTGATTGACAACAATTAGTACCATATCATTTATTTACTTATATTTTGAAATCAAGGATTGATATGAATCAGTGAATTGATACTTATAAGTGATTCATATATAAATCAGTAAATTAGCAATTTGGAAATCATGGCAACCATAGATTGTCATTGATATCAATCAGAAACTCATAACTAATATACGCATAGTTTCCCATTTTTTAGTGCAATTTATGTTAAATGTAAAAAGTCAACAAATATCATATTATATTGCTTATCATAGAAAAATAAGATGAACGATTTGATTTACATAATTTTCGTGATTTTGTGCATAATAATAATAATAGGTAAGGATTGAATCTATATATTCATATACAAAAGGAAAAATAAATTCTTTTTTGTTTGGGCATGATTTTAATTACAAAGTAGGAAAACCTAAATATGATTTCAATTCTCCATGATTTTCGTTAATAATTGCCAAACTTAAACGTTAATAATTTTTATTTAAGGAGTACTAATATTATGAATTTATTATTTTTATTAAAATAACTCCTAAATATTTTCCCATAATTTGTTGTTTTAGGAGTAAACATATATGTGTTAAAATTCTTGTTTTTGAGCAATATCTGAATTCACAATTGATCATTTAAGTTCGATAAATTCAAATCAAACCACTGTTATACAAATGTTTTGAATTAATAACATTTAAAAAGTAGATGAATCAACAATGTAAAAAAGTATATCCCGATATATTCAATTCATTCATAATACCATAACTGTTTAAAAGAAATCAATAGTTTATTCATCAATACTTTATTCATCGTAAAAAGATAGAAAAGAACATTGCGTTAAATCGGAGTATATGTTCATTGTGTTAAATCGAAAAACAGAAATTGGTGTTGAATAATTGCACACAATCGAATGAAAGATCTTAAATCAAAATATGTGTCCCAGCAATGCATTTCAGTCTATGTGTCTTATAGTTCTAGCAATTGCATACAACAGAGGAAAAGATCGCCTGTGACAAAAGCCAATGTCGAGGGCTGTGATAACGCTGGTTCATGATTTGAATGTGCCTTATGAAGGAACAGAATAGTGTTGGGTATACATCCCAAGTCCCACATCGGAGAGATAAGGAGGAGTTACCTAGTTTATAAGAGTTCATAAACTACATTAATATGAGGCCTTTTGGGAGGGACCCCAAAAACAAATATGTATGGGCTAGGCTCAAAGCGGACAATATACTACTAATGATGGAGCTATAGGTGAAATCGTGGGCCCTAAAAATGGTATCATAGCCGACCGTTCGGCTAGGATAACGTGCATACAATGGTAGACCCCATGGTTGGTTTGCTAGAGCACGTAGGTTGTAGAGTGATGAAGCTCTAGGGCACGGGTGCAAGTCTTTGGTCGTATTATGTATCGTTCTCAAAGATGGGTGACTCAGTTAATGCATGGACATGCGGTTGTGGAGCAGGAATATGTCAGGGGTGCAACCTGGAAGCATGGAGCTGAAACATATTGGTTGTATGCATAGCCCGAAAGCATGGTGCATGCAGAAGGTCTAAGGAAGGTGTGTTGAGTCAAGTGTGACCTCGCGATGAGAAATTTGTGCTTGGTGCCTTGTGTCGAAAAACTTTCTGATACTGTGGTGGTCAGGCGGCGTGTTCCGCGGGTTGGCGGTGGTACACGATGATTAGACGAATTATCGCTGGAGGGGAGGCTTGTGGTCTCTTTTTTGAGGGAAGGATTGTTGGGTATACATTCGAATTTCCACATCGATGAGATAAGAAGGTGGTATATAGTTTATAAGAGTTCACCAACTACATTAGTGTGAGGCCTTCTGGGAAGGAGCCCAAAAATGAATCTATGCGGGCTTGGCCCAAATTAACGCGGACAATATCATACTAATTGTGGAGTTGTTGGTGGACTCGTGGGCCCTACAAATGGTATCAAAGCCGATGGTTCGGCTGCAAGAATGTGCATACAATGGTGGACCCCATGGTTGGTTTGCTATAGCACGCTGTATGCAGAGCGGTGTAGCACTATGGCGTGGGTGCAAGTCATTGGTGGTATTATGTATGATTCTCGAGGATGGATGACTAAGTTAATACATGAACATGCACGTGTAGAGCAGGAATATGTCAGGGGTGCAACCTAGAAGCATGGAGCGGAACATGTTGATTGCAGGCATAGCTCGGAGTCATGGTGCATGAGATATAAGGAGATGTTGGAGGCTCTCAATGTGACCTCGCGATGGGAAATATGTGCTTGGTGCCTTGTGTCGATAGTCTTCCTGATATTGTGGTGATACAAGATCATTAGACGGATTATCGCTGGAGGGGAGGCTTGTGGTCCTTGGTTTGAGGGGAGGATTATTGGGTATACATCTCAAGTCACACATCGAAGAGATAAGGAGGAGTTACCTAGTTTATAAGAGTTCATAAACTACATTAGTATGAGCCTTCTTGGGAAAGAGCCCAAAAACAAATTCGTGTGGGCTTGGCAAAAGAGTACAATATCATACTAATGGTGGAGCTATAGGTGGACTCGTGCGAGCTAATACAAATGGTATCAATGCCCACAAGACGATCTACGACTCCATAATTAGTATGATATTGTCCGCTTTTGGCCAAGGCCGCACAAATCTTATTAATTATGGAAATTAGGAATATAACAAGGGTCACAAGATGAACTATCTTCTAGGCGTGATGCGCTTTCCCAAAAGTAATATTCCGACCCTATTCGTATAGCACGGGTTCACGGAATTCACCTTCGAGATATAAAGAAGATCAATAGTGGTCACGCTTACTATGAACACAATCAAGAGGAAATGAGTTTGTAAGAGATTTGAAATGATGAAGAAATTCTGATTTAATCTTGAGAGATTTGTGTGCAAATGAGAGAAGTTATTTTCTCAACCCCTTCATCATATGAGTATTCTCATATATATAATAATTTTACGTTGTTTCAAAAAAACGAAACGAATCGCTTCAAAAATCGTCAGAAAATCGCGAATCAGCGCAAGCGAAAACCCGCCCAGTCAAGCATGTCACGAGGTGTGACATTCTTCGCGAGTTGCGGATCGCACCGTGCGACACTGATCGCACCGTGCGATCAGTCCTGACCTCTAAAACACAAGCAAGTGCAGCGCAGGGCCAAGGCTCGCGAGGTGCGATTCCTTGGTACCCCATGGTGCAAATGCTTGAGCGAACTCTGCTCTTTGTTCGTTGTTCATCAATCTTTGATGAAACCAAACATGAATCACATGTAGCATAGTATTACAAATATTGTTTGAATTACGACGCCATAAACAAGCGATTCAAACAATATAACATGAATTAAACTAACATAATACTCTAAATCTCCAATAATCCTCCCCCATTTAGAGTATACACAATAGTTATTACACAAACATCATCATAACAAAACAATCTTATGCATAAATGAAAGTGTACAAAGACTTGAACTTCCACTTAGTATAATACACATTCCAAGCATTCGTATCCAAATGGTGCCGATAAACGATTGAACCATTAGCAACACATAATGAAAACTTGAAGGTATTACACACACAAGATTAACTACTCATTTCCAATATCGGAATATTACTTTTGGATTGTTAGGGAAATTAGGAAGATAACAAGGGTCACAAGATGAACTATCTTCTTAGCGTGATGCACTTTCCCAAAAGTAATATTCCGACCCTATTCGCATAGCACGGGTTCACGGAATTCACCTTCGAGATAAAAAGAAGATCAATAGTGGTCACGCTAACTATGAACACTATCAAGAGGAAATGAGTTTGTAAGAGATTTGAAATGATGAAGAAATTCTTATTTAATCTTGAGAGATTTGTGTGCAAATGAGAGAAGTTATTTTCTCAACCCCTTCATCATATGAGTATTCTCATATATATAACAATACTACGTTGTTTCAGAAAACTGAAACGAATCGCAGAAAAAACCGTCAGAAAATCGCGAATAAGCGCGAGCGAAAACCCGCCCCAGTCAAGCATGTTGCGAGGTGTGACATTCTTCGCGAGTCGCGGGTCACGAGGTGCGACACTGATCGCACCGTGCGATTAGTTCCTGACCTCTG
This sequence comes from Beta corolliflora, assembly GCA_947648045.1. Classification (NCBI taxonomy): domain Eukaryota; kingdom Viridiplantae; phylum Streptophyta; class Magnoliopsida; order Caryophyllales; family Amaranthaceae; genus Beta; species Beta corolliflora. The sequence goes on from CANSZD010002963.1 coordinate 1,426,536, forward strand.
ATACACAAGCAAGTGCAACGCAGGGCCAAGACTCGCGAGGTGCGAGCATCCTCGCGAGGTGCGACCCCTTGGTACCCCTTGGTGCAAATGCTTGAGCGAGCTCTGCTCTTTGTTCATTGTTCATCAATCTTTGATGAAACCAACATGAATCACATGTAGCATAGTATTACAAATATTGTTTGAATTACGACACCATAACCAAGCAATTCAAACAATATAGCATGAATTAAACTAACAAAATACTCTAAGTCTCCAACAAATCTGTTTTTTGGTTCCTTCCCAAAAGGTATCATACTAAAGTAGTTGTTGAACTCTTATAAACTAGGTGACTCATTCTTATCTTTTCGATGTGGGACTTGGGATGTATACCCAACAAATAGTAAAAAACTCCTACTGCTGAGATGTTTTTTCTGCGTTGAATAATTTGGGCACAATGTTGGTGTGAATTGAAAATGGTTGAGAATCTTGTAGTTAAGAAATTGAGACTGAAAATATTGAGTTGTATGAATTTTGTCCTTAATGAATAATTTGGGCACAGTTATATGCTTCATCCTACTACCAACTTTGCCTAATCCCTCACCATAATAGCTTTAAACATATGGTTCATGATTTTCTCCCATGTCCTTAGCTTCCTTCGAGGTTCAATTTCTCTTTCCTCTTCCTTTAAACAACTAGGTTGACTGATTTCGTATATCAGAAAATATGGAACTTTTTTTAATTACTACAATCACTTTCTAAGATTTTATATTGTTTCTTGTATTAATTCACATAAGTATCTTAAGATAAATTTAATCAACTTCAAACAGTCCAAATCTAAGCCATTGATTTCGAATTATATAAAGCAGATCAATTTATACCATTGATGTAAAATAATCATAAGCTTAAACTAAGGATTCCATAAAACCGTTACCTAATTTAAAGGATTGTAATTGATTACATGACTTATCTATCCTAAGTATGAAATCTTCGCACACTCCAAGATGCATATACATGCGACACGTAGTCCAGAGCTAGCCAGCAACCTACACGTGTCAATTGCAGCTTTGAGACGGCTTGGAAATACGACATTTGGCGAAACCGTTGTGGGCTTGACACTTAGGCTAATATTTCTAGGTTAATATATATATATATATATATATATATATATATATATATATATATATATATATATATATATATAAGTTTGTGCTACTATTTTAAAGATTTTCAATAAAAAATATAGTAATTTAAGAGATAATAACTACCACCAATTGTTTTATTTTATTAGCACCCTAAAATAAAAAAGCAAAGTCAAAGTCACTTTTCAGAAATATTTTGTTACAATAAAGCTTAAGCTTCGCAATTGCGGTTGACACATATTTTTTCTTTGATTAAAATTGTGTGGTTCTAGAAGAAATAAGTAATAGGTTGAAGATAGAAAAATGGCAACTTTGAATGATTTGATTGGTATTTTGAAGATTAGAGTGATAAAAGGCACCAATCTTTGGTATATATGTATTCTTCCTCATAAATATGATCGTTAGGATATTGATATGAGGTCTCGAAAACAGAAAATTATCAGCCTACAAGTTTGGAAATATTGATCGGAATAACCCCACCATTGTCCCCCCTTCTCATAATAGTCTTATCATTTCTCTTTCCTCCTTATCTTGATTTGCTTACCAATGGTTGGGACTACATCTGCCTCACTCATTACCATAGAGTGCCAACTATCACTACCTTCCAATCTCTCATTTTCTTTCATATGTCTTCAATGGAGGGATTCTGAAAGTACTTAAAAACTATGAGGTTGTGCAATTATCTCTCTCTTTCTTGTTTAGTGATGATGATTTGATTGCCATTTCTATTAGGCATAGTCGAATACAATGCTAGCTTATAGGGTATTCTAAAAATAGCAAATCATTAACGTTGGCGTAATTTATGAAGCCAACTTTTACAAAGAAAATGGATTAAATTTGAGTTCTATTATTGAATATTTAGGGAGTTCAAGGGTAGTAGGTTAATTCACCCCATTTACTCCTTTCATACTGCGAAGAATTCTAGTTGTTTCTCTCTTTTCTCTTTCTGTAATTTGACATTCTTCATGTCTTGGGATCTCGCTATCTCTTTTGTTCAATTTGATCGTCTTCACATTGCTAAACTTTATGAAATTAGTTTGTTGATTCTTCTTTATGGTTTGCGAAATTCAGCAAGAGTTGTAATCCAAAATTACTCAATTATTCATTGAGCACCTTTCACAAAAATTTCTTACGTAATAGAAGAATAAAAATGACACAAAAAGGAAGAATAAAAAGTTCACAAAAGGAGGGGATCTTACATTCACTTGTATTCATTAGAAGCAGGCCCTGTAAAAGGGTGAGTTTATGACCATATTATTGAATGGTTGGGCTAACATGAGAGAACTAGATTAAGATATTATTTTTGTAAATCTTTCCTTGAAATATATATGTGATAATAGAAAACATAATAATATATTATTATGTTATCTTGTAAATATCTATTACATTTGTCAAGTGTATAGTATATTATAGTTTCTTAAGTTATAGGATTGGCATCATGTATGACGTATATAATTGATTATGATCAATGAAAGCAATCAAGGATTAATCTCTCTCATGGCATCACGAGCAATAGGTTTTTTTACTCTCCCACCCTGCTTTCACCGTGCCGAGTGCTCCATTTCTTCTTCAGCCTCCTCTTTACAGTGCTTCTCCACCATCATGACTGAATCCAAATCCTTCTTCCACCTTCTCTTGCAGCAGCTTATACCAAGGCTCATATATATTAACGTGACTCTTAAAATGGAAAACGTCCAAACATCAACCTCATAAGCACTGACTCGCTAAACTACCTTACGTTTCGCGTGTCAAAAACGTTTTGCGTGTCAAAACGTTGGAGGACGTGTCAGACTCGCGCCACGAAGCTGTGTATATTGTTTTTTTCTAGTAAAAACCATGTATTGGGATATAAAAGTCCAAACCCTACTATTTAATACTAAACTGACTGAAGGAATAGTACTTATACCTTTTACAGTTCTTTATTCACAGTTTCACACTACTAAAGGTACTTTTTTACAGTTTTTTATTTTTTTTATGCCAATGCAACTGAATTTTCATTAATCCCAAATCAGTTCTCCAATTTGTGAAACTCTCTTTACCCAGAGGCCATTTCACTCCACCCATTGCAAATTAATAATATCACTCACCTCCGCCCATACATCTTTTCTAAACTGCATATAAGGCGATCCATACAAGCAAACTAACATCCATTCATATAACGCATTACATCTTACATCAGTTATGTTACAAGTTAGAAAATTCATCAAACTACTCCATACTTCTAATTTTACATCATTAGTCCAAAATAAAGCTAGGCCACCTGCATTATCTACTACATCATAAGATACTACATTAGCATAACCTAGCCAAACTGAAACTTTTTCTATTAAATTCTTACAAGCTTTAGTCTCCATTAAGAACAAAATATGAGGAGCATATTTGTGGACTGTCCATATCAGAAAAGGAATTGTAGGGTTGTCCACAGTATTGAGTCTCCTACAATTTCAAGCTAAAATCCTCATGGCTCCTCCTGAGACTGATTAGGCTCAGTCTCCAAGCCTGCATTATCATTGTCACACCTTCGAAACTTTTTCAGTCGTGTAGTATATTCCTGCTTCTTTTCATCCATCAAAGCATTGAAATCCTTAACAACCTCATCAAGTGATGGTGTCTCCTCTTCCAGCTTCCTTTTCTTCACGCAGGGCAAAGCTTGCACTACTACTATAGGTGGAGTTAATGGCCTCCCAATTTTCTTTTTATTCATATAAGTATCCAGATAAACATCATCTAAGATCTCATTACATATAACACTCTTACCTTTAACAGAAGCACGTTTCTTTACATCCCTAACCTCACTTGTTCCTAGTGGTAGTGCCTGTGTGACTTTCACTGCCATGACTTCCTCGTCTCCAGCGTTCTCAACATTACCAGATATAACTCCCAACGCACCCTGTTTCGCCGCACTAACTTCCTCGTTATCTAAGCCCTCAACTTCGAATTCCTTGATTTCCATTTCCTCCTGCTTATTAGGCTGCCTATCATCCTTTACCATAATTTGATCACTAAAACCCCAATACCGAAGAATTTGCAAATTCAAAAATTCCTGAGCAGGTACACTCACCGCTTGAGAGTAATAAGTGCTTGAGGAACCAGTTTGAAGAGAAGAGTGAGAACCAGGGTAATTTAATTGAGATTTAGGAGAGTAATAAAAAGCTCACCACTTATATCCTCACTCCAAAACTCTCGCCAAAAGTCAGACCAGTTCACAGTTTCATTTGATGGAACTGATCCAAATGTCGTGGCCCAAAACGAATCACTATCAGACAGGCGTTGTACATTCTGGTCTTCATTTTCTTGACCCGTAACTGAGTTTGGTTGATCAGGTACAAAAGTGTCACAACCATTCAGACAAGAAGGAAGTTCATGTAAGGTATTGGGCTGGGCTTGACATTTATTTTCAGTAGGAACTCCGCCTTCCATAGTACCCAAAGTACAAGGAAATGAGGAATTTTCAAACTGAAGGCTTGGAGTAAATGAAGAGAGAGAGAGGATGGTGAATTTGAAAGAAAGATAGAGTTATATTCGCATGGAGAAGACTGAGGTGGGTCTTTTGGTTTAAAACAAGACAAGGAAATTCCCCCAAGAGGCCCAAAAACTCTCTCTAACCTTTAAACATCATTAGACAACAGACTCCCCCTCCCCACTCATATATTCCTCACTGACATTACATTTATTACTCCTCAATAATTTTGATTGTTGACTGCTGCGTTTCTTACATGACCAGAAATTATCTGCTCTTATCCTAATTTTGTTATTTCTCTCACTGTTAATAATAAAACCTGCTTTCTTTAAAACTCTACCTATTCCACTCCCAAATTTTTTAGCTCTCTTAAATTTTCCCCTCCTCCTTACAATACCCAATTTACCGTTACTTTTACTAGATGAACCCAGTTTCTTAAGATCCAAAGCCCGTCCATCAACAATTCCCAATCCATATGATACTGACCCTATTTCTTACTACTGTCACCCATTTCATAACGTGATTTGCTAAAATCTCCCATGCATATTCGCTTAGCACCATGACCTAAACTATCATGCCTACTTTCTCCACCCCTGGAATCATCATCTTTATTGGACCGATCCCTATCTTCCTAATCATCATCTCCACCATTACTTCCATCATCATCATCCCCTTTATCACTATCCCCCGAACTAGAATCAGTGACCAGAAACCAATAGCTTGTCTGGGAACATCTAATCGAACTCTAGTAGTTAAGAAATTTGGAGCATGAGGAAGACCTATGACTTAATTTGTATAAAGTGGAGAATCATTATGCCCTAACATCAATGGAGCTTCCGGTTTACATGCATCTAAGAGAGCCCTCTCCACTCCTTTCTTAACTTTATCCCAGTCTTTCCCGCATACCGAACTTTTATGACCAATCCTACCACACCTTTTACAGAAAACAAAAACACCCTCATAACGAAAATCTACCCAAACAGAATGACCTTGTTGATATTCCACAAACACAACAGGGACACGAGGGGACTTAAGACGCACCCACACCAGAGCTCTGTAGAACAGATTTGGCCCAGGTTCAAGCAAAGCTCGATTAAACCGCATAACACGACCTACTCTGGACAACACATCTCGAGCAAACCTAACAGTTCCCAATATCAAAGGAATACCTTCGACTTTGACCCAAAGAGTCGTTTCCGAGAAATTAAGTGATGTTAGAGAATCAGACATCTTCCAAGATTTTAAAATAAGCAGAGCACCATGGAAATTCAAAACACCATAGAGGCCAAGCAGATCCTCATCATCTTCATCACTACTACAATAAAAGAGGAATAACTTCCCTTCCTTGCGAACCCTAATGTTCATTTTAGTTACCCAGGAGTTAACCCATTCCTGAACATCATTCTCACCAAACTCTTTGCTATCCGCAAATTTTCCCACCAACAAATTTCTAAGATCACCACTATTTTCTGAGGAAATATCTTGAGAAGGCCTTAGAAAAGGACCTTGCTTACGGTGGAAAACATTGCTTACGGTGGAAAACAACAAATGAGAAGTGGACTGAGACTCACACGACGCCATAACACATGAAATAGAAGTTAACAGAAGGAAAAGAACCAAAATGGAAAAGACTCCAAGGAACTCCGTATAAACAAGTATCCACAGGAAGTATAAGAAATTGAAATATAGCAGCGAAAACTGAACAAACAACACGCACAACAGAGAACTAGGAAAACAATACTTTAATAACAAAGGAACACGAGGAAATATTAACTTTGAAAGGAACAAGGCAAATAACAACGCTTACACACTTTTGCCAAACAATTGAGTAGTAGCCTTTTTGTTAAAAGAATTTGATCCAGTAATATGCATGCAACGAACTAGAACTGTGCTGTTTTTGTTTTTTAGAGAGAGAAAATATGCTTTTTTGGGGTAGAGAGAGAACCTCTCGTTTTGGCCGTAAATACTAGCTATTTTTTTGTATTTTAATTAAGTTTTATAGTGCTCCGTCGTAAATAAGAAAGGTTGCTTCTTCCTTCCATTTTCCAGGAGATTGTAATACAACAAATATAAAGAGTAATACAAAGAAATCCGATGCATGTTGGCATCACAAAAATCAAAAGATTGAACTTTGCAAACTTCTTTACAAATAGATGATTTGGCTGGTATATAACCATGAAAAAGTCGCTTCCATGATTTGGCCTCTGCACTGAAACGAGATAACGTGACTTGGCGTTCAGAAGACCATGAAATTAAATAATAAACAAAAAATACACAGTCACCACCACAAGTTGAACATCGGTTTCTAGACACCTTCCCCAATCAATATCAGTGTAAGAGACCATTGTTGAGGTGGGAGAAGGATAAAGATGGAGGCCTTGATCAAGTGCACCTTCAACATAACGCACAATATGCGCTTTAGAGCAGTCTTGTGTTCCACCATCGAGTTATGCAGGATGAGGCAAATTTGTTCGACAACATAAGAAATATCAGGCCTTGTGAAAGTAAGATATTGAAGAGCACCGACGAGCCTCCGAAATTGTCACTGGTCATAATACGGAGTACTAGTAGTGGCACTCAGCTTCGGTTTAATGTCAACCAGAGTTGGAGAAGCCTTAAATTCCACATAGATCTAATCACATTAACATTGGGTAGGAACTAATTCTCACGTCCCATTACTAATAAGAGCATTATATTCGTCATCCATAGCCATTTTCCAATTCGGGTCACAGAGAGGACTCACGGGGTTACGAGGAAGAGGAGATTTACTAGCGTGGGTTAAAAAATTATGCTAATAAATTTTTTTGGGCTTAGAAATACCATTTTGGCTCCTCGTAATGTGAAGAGGCACATAATGGGGCAGGGAATGGGTGGAAATGGGTTTGTGAGGTAATGTAGACGTGAGTGGGTCTGGTAATGTAAGGTCATCAAATAGGCTAGGACAAGGCGTTGGGCTAGGAGAAGACGATGAAGAGGCAGCGGGCTGGACATGGCTAATGTGGGGCTGGTGTGATGGGCCGAACGGTATGGGCCTCGCTGATGAGAATGAGGCTCTGGATTGGCAGATGGGGGATCTGGGCAAATTTGGCGATGCATGTGATGAGATAAATAATGGGACAGTGTCATCCAAAAAATCAGAAGTTGTGGGGTTTGGGGCATGTATTTTGACGCAAAGAAACTGAGTTTCGTTGAATAATACATGACGACTGTTTGGACCCCTGATCTGGTCCAATAGTATTATGCAAAGCCCATCTAAAGGATCTGATCTGTATGCTCCCAAGGAGCCCATCAGCCTTTTTAGACAGAAAGCAACTTTGCCATAAAAGGGGGACAACTTTCCTACAGACATGGATGTTCCCCAATAGGGTTTCCTGTCTGGGGAATCCCCAACATTATAAAAGCAACAAGTCCAATCAATGAACAGGTATTGAATTCTCACCTAACAAAACCAGAGCATCTCTCTCTAGAACTATTCACTTTCTCTCTCTACCTCAATCTCAACTGACTTGAGCGTCGGAGGGGCTTTCCCGGGAACACCCCCGGGCTAGGTTTCTTTGTTTTGCAGGACCTCGGTTGACAAGACTCGGGATTATACTCCAACTCGGGATTTTAACCTCTCTAAACACACTCAACTCTTTTGACTAGTTTCTAGGCAGAAACAGTTTGGCGCCGTCTGTGGGGATACTACATCTCAAAGCTACGTACCGAATAACATGGCACCCCGAAGGAAAACAACCCGAGCTTCACATCAGCCCCAACCAACCCCGATTCGGTCCCAGCAACACAATGTGCTGGTCGAGTCACTAGCCATTGACGATGAGGGATCTACCCCTCGTAACGAGGAACACAATGGTCCCCAGGAACAATACCAACATGATCCACCCCCCATCACCATGGTGGACATAGAGCTCAGCAGCTGAACGAGAATATGCAACGTAGCTTGCAGGAACTCATAGCGGGAATCCCCCAACTCAACCAAGGGGTACCCCGAGAGTTGAACCAGAGAGAGCCTCAGAATCGGAGTGATCTAAACACTCAAGCCCCTAACCGAGGCGGACAACGAGCAGGAGGAGAAAGATCACGACAGGTCAATTCTCATAGAGCCCCAAATTCTGATGCCCGACGGATCATTGAGGAGAATCGTAGGCGTCGACTGGAGCAAGACGCTAGGAATTTACTCAACGACAAGAGAAAGGCCAACCAGGGGAAGGTCCGCCAAGAAGAGCCAGCTCAGTCTCGGACTCCTCGAAGGGGGGAGGAGTCGTCCCCTCTCGGGTCCAAGAAGACCAGGACCGAAGGAGAAGGAGACTCGGGACCACCACGAAACAAGAGTCCCGTCTTGATCAACAGAGGGGTACTGAACTTCATGACGCCCTTCAGTCGGGAGATCATGGAAGTCCCTAACCCAAGCAAGGTCAAGGTCCCCCAGATTGAGCAATACTCGGGAAATAGCGACCCCGACGATCACATGGCGGCATATAAGGCCCAGATGAGTGTACAAACAGGGTGTGAAGCAGCGTGGTGCCGTTACTTCCCGACTACCCTTAAGGGCCTAGCACTCAGCTGGTTCTCAGGACTTTCCCCGGGAATTATCACGAACTTTTCGGTATTGGAAGCATTATTCCACCAACATTTCATCACCGGGCGCCGACATAAAAAGACTAGCGTACACTTAATGTCAATCAAACAGCAAGAGCACGAAAGTCTCGCAGATTACATTAAGCGGTTCAATGAGGAGTCCCTAAAGATCTCAGATCTCCAAGACGGGGTTGCCTTCACCGCCTTGATGTCGGGGCTCTGGCCAGGCAAGTTCAGATGGTCCTTGGCCGAGAATGAAGTCACCACGTTCACTGAGGCCATGAGTCGGGCCCAGAAGTTCATTCAGGCCTCGGACATCTGCAAGCCTGTTGTGGAGAAGTCAAAGAAAAGAAAGGAAGAAACCCCTTACCGGGAATCTAACCAAAAACTCCTCCCGAGAAACACCGACAATGGTAACGACCCACGCTTCAACAGAAATCGGCGTGAGATCTACTTAGATCTAAAGCACAAGTCGGTGTTGCCCATCCCTCCCCCTATAAGAACCTCAAAGGAAAGAAGGGATCAACGACTGTGGTGTGAATATCACCGAGAATGTGGGCACACCACTAAAGACTGCCGGGAATTGAAGAAGGCCTTGGATCACTTGGCTGATCAAGGAAAGTTGAACAGGTATGTCAAGCACTCTCGGAAAGAGAAAGGGAAGGAGAAGGAAGGAAAGAATGGCGACAACACTGATGGTTACGTCGGGGTAATAGCAGGGGGACATGCCTCAGGAGGCTTAACTAGCCGAGCTCGCAAGGCTCACCTACACGCAATAAAACAGCATGTCTTCGAAATCGAGCCAACAAAGGCGAAATGTCCTGTCATGACATTCGGAGAGCCTGACCGGCACATCCACACCCCCCATGACGACCCCCTCGTCATAGAGATGAAGATTGCTAACTCCCGGGTTAAGAGGATTCTCGTCGACAGTGGCTCCTCGGCGGACATCATCACACTAGAATGATTACAGAAGCTGAAATACACCGAGAAAGACGTCACCCCGACCAGTCAGCCGCTGATCGGCTTCGGGGGAGGATCTGTATACCCCCTCGGGTTCGTAAAATTGGCTGAGACTCGGGGAAAGGGGTAAGGGAAGAAGCCTACCAATCGACTTCCTGGTGGTCGACACCCCACTTCCTTCACTACCTTGCTGGCCTCCTCAAAGGTGGCCTTCTGGGAGTCGAGCTCGTCGTTGAGCCTCTTCAACTCAGCGCCATCAGACACAGCCTTGGTCTTCAGGCTATCCACCTCCTTCTTGAGGGATTCAATCTCGTCCTGAAATTGAACCCGACGACGAATGACAGAAGTCATTCGGATAGAAGTCTGCAGAAACACAGAACGTGAGAAAACCAACAAAGTAAAAGGAAGAAAAAACATAGTCGGGACAAATACCTCCAGCCAAGACTCGTAGAGGGTGTTAACCTCCTCAGCTCCCAAAGCCGACAGAGCCACGTCGTCAGCCTCAGTGTAGATCTCCCAAACAGCGTGACGCACTCGGGCAAGTCTCTGAGTTGAGGAGGTGCCGGTGAACGGTACGTCGGCACCAATCTGGTCGGCTTTGGTCCTCTTCAGCAGCGGCTCGTCCACATCAATAAGGACCTGAGGGGTCTCAGTTTCCCTTGCCTTGCGCTTGGACCCAGTAGACACGCCCGACAACGCTTTGTCGGACGCCCGAGAAGCAGCAAGCTTCTCAGCAGCTTGGGCCTTCTCAATGTCTCCCTTCACCCTCCGGGATCGAGTGGAGGGTTTCTTGGCCCTCTTGGAATTCGTATCCTGTCAAAAAAGAATGTCACTACAAGTCGGGAAATTTCAATAAAGAGGGATAGTAGAGTCGGATAACTTACCTTGGGAGGCGGGGGAATCGACATGGTCTCCTCCTCCAACTCGCCCATCAGCTTCAAGGCCAGCTCAGTGTTATCAATGTATCTCTCAGCCATTTTAGGATCCAGCTGACCTCGGACAACAACTGAAACAGAAGAAACGTCAAACACTTAGCATAAAAATTAAGTCTCTACAAAAGGACAAAGGCGGGATTACCCTTATCACAACTGCAGCTTAAGCCCGCAGCAGCTAGGAACATCTCGTTCCGTATGTCGAAGCGGGACGGGAGCCAGTTCTTGGGGATATAAGAGAGGGCCCCGGTAAGGGTCCTAGGTGTCGTGGAGAAATAAATTCCCGCTACCGCCTCTTGTCGAGTCATCTCGGGAACGGTTTGATTCAATCCAAAGCGCGGTCCACCCTCCGCAGGGAGAGTCGGGATCCCCCAATCATTACTGGTGTATATATGGAAGAAATTCCGCCTAAAACCCTTTTGGTTGGAAGGAGCGTCCCGGACTACTTTAAAACCAGCCCGGTATTGAAAGCGGAACCACCCCGGGCCATGTCTATCAGCAGGACCCAACATCAAAATGAACATATTACGCCATAGGCGCACACTCGGAGTTACTCCAAGAGATTCGCAGATGGCCACAAAGCCGTTTATTGTGAGCCAACTATTGGGAAGAAGATTAGATAAGGTCAGCTGATAAGCATTCAGCAGGTCTCGGATGAATGGATGCAAGGGGAACCTGAGACCCATCTGCATGCTCTGGTGGTAGACCGACACGCACCCCGCCGGGGGCGTTTGAACCGTGTCAATATGCTTGGCACGAACGACGAAGAAAGGGTCGCGAACCCTGAACTTGCTCCCAATATGCGTGAAGTTCCTTGCCATGTACTTCATGAAAATGGGGTCGGGGAAATACGTATGGGGACCTCCCTCGGGATCCAGTGGAGGGTATTCCTGCCCTGAGGTGCTCGGGCCCTCATCCGCGTCAGCCCCATCGGACACCATCAGAAATATACCTCTCTAAGTAACTCCTAGCACAAGGCTTATGCGCAATCGACACATCCCAAGGACCCGGGATTACACCCTCGTCTTCCTCTGATAAGGAATCCGAGGGACTGGGTAGAGGAATCGCCTCGGGTACCGTCGAAGGGTCGGGGCAAGGCATCCGAGTACTAACTAAAAAGCCACTCTCCCCTCGAATCTCCTCTGAAAGTCTATAGGGAGAGGAGGCGGGGGTACTCGACTCCGACTCAGGGTCCGACTCGGGGTCCATACTAGGAAGATCGATCTACGACAGAAAGAAAAAGAATTAAGTATTAACAAAGAAAAGCGTACCTTCTCGGGATTATGAGAACTCGGGGATCGCTACACAAAGGATCAGGCGAACTCGGGCAGGAACAGATGGGGATTTCTCAGAGCAATTCTAGAGAGATAAAGAGAGAGAAAGAAAACTTGCAAATAATACGGAACAACCAGTCTCTTCCTCCTCTATATACATCCGCCTCCGCGTCCGCGCTACGCCAACCTCAGGGCCTCCTTTGATGGGCTCCTTAACCTTGGACCTTCAGTAAGAAAGCCCAAGGATCAAAATTTGAATCAAAAGGCCCAAATTGACACAAAGTCACCAAGTCAAAGAAGTCAACGGTCAATCGGTCAAACATGGAAGTTTGACTCTAAGCTAGCTTTTTCCTCCCAGAATAACTAAAGACCTCCAATACCAACTCGGGGTTCCCAAGGGAGGGCTCATTAGCCCCCGAGTTGGTGCACACCCACCTCGGCCATGCCAGGGGGCTCAGTACTCGGCCAAAACATGGCCAAGTACCTCCACTACCAACTCGGGGTCCCCAAGGGAGGGCTCATTAGCCCCCGAGTTGGTGCACACCCACCTCGGCCATGCCAGGGGGCTCAGTACTCGGCCAAAACATGGCTAAATACTTCCACTACCAACTCGGGGTTCCCATGGGAGAGCTCATTAGCCCCGAGTTGGCGCATACCAGGGGGCTCAGCACTTAGCCAAAAAAGGCTAAGTACCTCCACTACCAACTCGTGGTCCCCAAGGGAGGGCTCATTAGCCCCCGAGTTGGTGCACACCCACCTCGGCCATGCCAGGGGGCTCAGTACTCGGCCAAAACATGGCCAAGTACCTCCACTACCAACTCGGGGTCCCCAAGGGAGGGCTCATTAGCCCCCGAGTTGGTGCACACCCACCTCGGCCATGCCAGGGGCTCGTGACTCGGCCAAAACATGGCCAAGTACCTCCACTACCAACTCGGGGTCCCCAAGGGAGGGCTCATTAGCCCCCGAGTTGGTGCACACCCACCTCGGCCATGCCAGGGGGCTCAGTACTCGGCCAAAACATGGCTAAATACTTCCGCTACCAACTCGGGGTCCCCAAGGGAGGGCTCATTAGCCCCCGAGTTGGCGCATACCAGGGGGCTCAGCACTTAGCCAAAAATGGCCAAGTCTACCAACTCGGGGTCCCCAAGGGAGGCCTCATTAGCCCTCGAGCTGGTGCACACCCACCTCAGCGGTGCATACCCACCTCGGCCACGCACTTGGCCAAAGATTGGCTAAGCAACTTGTGACCCGCTCGGGACTCGGGGTTCCCAAGGAAGGATCATTAGTCGGGGCTCGTCTGAAGGAAGGTGAACGCCCTCGGGGACCATATGAGACACCAAAACAGCATTGAACTAGTCGGGGTATGCTCTACCCGGGTCGGGGGTTACTTCACAATTAACGAATAGTGCTCATGATCGAGTCGGGATCTATACCCCCCCGGGTCGGGACTCTTTTGAGAAGGCTAAGGGCACTCGGGGTTCGCCTAAGCACCAAGTCAAGGTCTACAACCTTCGGGTCGGGACCGCCTGGTGATAGGAGTATAGAGCACTCGGGGTATGCTTGAGGGGCAGCCCGAAGCGGGCCGCATACCATCCCGAGTCGGGGTCATCAGGTAAAGAGGAACGCCATACTGTCGGGTACATTAAGAATCCTGGCTGACGCCACCTCGGGGAAGTAGGCCCTCCCCTCGGGGTCGCTCGGTGCCAAACACGATGCAGTCGCCTCGGGGTTACTTGGAAGCAGGCCTAACAGCCCCCACATCACCTCGGGATTTGCTTGGGGTTCAGGAATTCACGGAGACCCCCGTGCTTGGTTAATCCTAGCGCCAATAGCTAACTCAAGGCATCATTCAAAGAATATCGGCAAAAGCATTATGGTTCCGCCAATCAACAGCACCGAAAATCGAGGATATCCCTCCGATTACTTGGCGTGGGGCTAATTGTTTGGACCCCTGATCTGGTCCAATAGTATTATGCAAAGCCCATCTAAAGGATCTGATCTGTATGCTCCCAAGGAGCCCATCAGCCTTTTTAGACAGAAAGCAACTTTGCCATAAAAGGGGGACAACTTTCCTACAGACATGGATGTTCACCAATAGGGTTTCCTGTCTGGGGAATCCCCAACATTATAAAAGCAGCAAGTCCAATCAATGAACAGGTATTGAATTCTCACCTAACAAAACCAGAGCTTCTCTCTCTAGAACTATTCACTTTCTCTCTCTACCTCAATCTCAACTGACTTGAGCGTCGGAGGGGCTTTCCCGGGAACACCCTCGGGCTAGGTTTCTTTGTTTTGCAGGACCTCGGTTGACAAGACTCGGGATTATACTCCAACTCGGGATTTTAACCTCTCTAAACACACTCAACTCTTTTGACTAGTTTCTAGGCAGAAACAACGACAAATGAAATCTTGTGAGATGATATATCATTGCATTTGTCACCACGATAATTGGATAGAAAACCCAAAAAGACACAAGGAGTCGAGCAGGGTTGTAGTTTATTTATAGAGGTAGATGGAATGAGAGAATAGCATAAACAACCAAAAACTCGAATATGCGAGTAAGATGGGTGTGTAGCCATTTGAAGACGTGATTTGTAAGCGAGCACTTTGCTAGGAAGAATGTTAAGTAGGTATGTAGCCATTTGAAGAGCATGGTGCCTAAAAGAGGGCGGTAATTAGGCATGAGCTAAGCGAGTTTGAATAATGTTGGTGATAGAGCGAATTTTTCTTTCTACTTTAACATTTTCAGAGGAAGAATATGGACAAGATAATCGAAGACAGACGCCATTGTCTTGACATAAGCTCATGAGAGGAGCATTAACATATTCTCTACCATTATCACATTGGACATTTCTTATTTCTCATTTAAATTATTGAATGTGGATAAAAACTCTTAGGGATGAAATTTGGAATGAACTTGTAATTTTTGAGAGACAGGAAAAGTCCATAGAAAGCTGGAGAAATCATCTAAAAAGAGTACTTATTGACGATGTCCTGAGAAACTGAAAATAAGTGAAGTTCACAAGTTACTATGTATAATATCAAAAGGTATACTAGTAGAGTTAGGAGAAGCAACAAATGGGAACTTAACATAATGACAAAGACTAGAAGAACTAGTATTATAACATTCAATCAAGTTATTTCACCCTAGAGAATTCAAAATAGAAACACCAGGATAACCCAAACCATCTTGCCAAAAGAAAGGGTGCTAAAGTAGGAAATATCGAAGGAGTGGTGAAGGACGGATTTGATACGATAAAGCTCGCCTCGACGCTCACACCTCATTCGGCCGTCCTTGTACGAAAACCCTTAAAAGAAAATTCAAACAGATCAAATTCAGCAGAAACATTTGTGGTGAACTTATGAATGGAGATTAAGTTTTAAATTAGTAGAGGAGCATATAAAACATTAGTGAGAGATAATGGGGGTGAGGGGAAGATAAATTTGTACTACCATAACCACAAATAGCAATAGAATGACCATTTCCAATAATTATACTAGGATATTTGCTTAAATTATAATAGGACGAGAGATTACCGAATGTGGAGGTCATGTGAGATGTGGCTCCCATGTCCTTGTACCACTCCGGGTTCGGTTGTACAAGGCTAACAGTACGAAGTGTTGCCTCAATATATGGGGGAGACTGGAGCAGTGGCATTGAGAGCCGGCTGGGGTTTCGGACCAAGAATTCGTCTTTAAGGTCCACTAGGAGGACTTCATGGGTAAGAACGATAAGGGTATGGAGGAACAACCCATGGAGAAGGTAGTTGGCTTGTTGCCAAGATCAAGGTTGCCACTGCCAAGAAGGTGGTTGTTGTCGTTGGCCACCAGGGGCGTCGGTGTTCCGGTGACCCCTTTTGCCGGAATCGCTACCACCATTTTTGTCGGAATGCTTGCTATTGTTGCGATTTGAATGTTGAGAATTGCCACGGTATTGAGATTTTCCATCACGGTATTCTTTATTGTCACTGAAACGACTTACAAGATGCAACAACCATAATAGAGTCAATAGCTACCTCTTTAGTAAGATCAGCTTCCTCTAGAGTGAGCATGGAACGCACATGGTAGAATTGCTTCAACGACTTTTTGTTGACGGATCGGATGATTGTACGAACATGTTTGTAAGAGTCCATAAACCCGAACACTACCGGCAGAACGAGGTGGTTGTTAGTCACCGAAGCACCGATGTTCTGTAATTGATCAGCAAGGAGTCTGAGACGTGTGCAGTAGGTAGAGACGTTTAGAAATCTCGCATATGGGTGTGAGAAGAGTATTGTTTGAGATCCACGGCTTGGGAGTGTTCATTTTCTTCAAATAAATCACAGAGGCGGTTCCAAGCCTCCATATCAGTAACATCTCTTTGGATAATAATATTCAACAAGTCGCTCGAAATGGATTAATATATCCATTGGAGATTTGTGGCATAAAGAGTGTCCCACAACTCCTTTTCCTCATCGATCTTCGTTGGCGGCATCTCTTTAGTAGCGACCAGAGGAATTATGTTGGGGTGGACTTTCTGGGGACGGGCGTGGATCTTGAAGATTTCAGACCACATTGATGTCTAGCTTGCACACAAACGCGACACGGGAACGGACACGGGGAAACGCTGTTAAATATGGGCCTGGGCCGCACCCATCACAAGGAGAGGGAGTCCCCTTCACAACACAAAGAAGGTTCCACCTTAAAACCATATGGCGCAACATAAAGTGAACCCATCTCTCTTCTTTTATCAATGTGGGACACTCACATATGTTGTGCGCTATACATCATAGCTTCAACACTCCCCCTCACATTTGAGGTCCCTTTTTCAATTGGCCCAGAGTAAATTAACAGCCCCAGCTGTGGGCCTGGCTCTGATACCATGTTAAATATGGGCCTGGGCCGCACCCATCACAAGGTGAGAGAGTCCACTTCACAACACAAAGGCGGTTCCACCTTAAAACCATATGGCAATAAGGGGAGTAGCCCCTTTGCAATATAAAGTGAACCCATCTCTCTTCTTTTATCAATGTGGGACACTCACATGTGTTATGTGCTATACATCACAGCTTTAACAAACACAAATTTCAAAACTGAGAAAACGCGGGGGAAACACAATTTTTTTCTAACAATTTATTTAATGCTTTATAATATCAATGAAAATAAAATAGATCGACAAAAAGCTGCAAGTACATGAATAATAAATATAAATCATAAATATTTTAAATTATAAATAATATCATTTATTAACTATTAAGTTAATTGTTGATTGAAATTGTATTTTTACATGAACTGATGAGCATTAAGTTAATCGTACAAATTGTTTTACATGAACTTGAAAACAATAAAACCAATTAAAAAAAACAAGAAAAAGTGACATGATGATATTGATTGATGATTAACTTGCAAAAAAGAATTGTAAAGCAAAAGTCACATGAAGATTGATGACTGCCGTACCACAACAAATAATTAATGAATAAAATAAGCCAACATACAAGTGAACAATAAACTGACAACTGACAAATATGAATTGGCATAAAAAAATAAAAAACTGTAAAAAAGTACCTTTAGTAGTGTGAAACTGTGAATAAAGAACTGTAAAAGGTAAAAGTACTATTCCTTCAGTCAGTTTAGTATTAAATAGTAGGGTTTGGACTTTTATATCCCAATAGTAGGGTGTGAAACTGTGAATAAAGAATTGGCGATGCATGTGATGAGATAGATAATGGGACAAAGTGTCATCCAAAAAATCAGAAGTTGTGGAGATTGGGGCATGTATTTTGACGCAAAGAAACTGAGTTTCGTTGAATAATACATGACGATAAATGAAATCTTGTGAGATGATATATCATTGCATTTGTCACCACGATAATTGGATAGAAAACCCAAAAAGACACAAGGAGTCGAGCAGGATTGTAGTTTATTTATAGAGGTAGATGGAATGAGAGAATAGCACAAACAACCAAAAACTCGAATATGCGAGTAAGATGGGTGTGTAGCCATTTGAAGACGTGATTTGTAAGCGAGCACTTTGCTAGGAAGAATGTTAAGTAGGTATGTAGCCATTTGAAGAGCATGGTGCCAAAAAGAGGGCGGTAATTAGGCATGAGCTAAGCGAGTTTGAATAATGTTGGTGATAGAGCGAATTTTTCTTTCTGCTTTAATATTTTCAGAGGAAGAATATGGACAAGATAATCGAAGAGAGACGCCATTGTCTTGACATAAGCTCATGAGAGGAGCATTAACATATTCTCTACCATTATCACATTTGGACATTTCTTATTTCTCATTTAAATTATTGAATGTGGATAAAATCTCTTAGGGATGAAATTTGGAATGAACTTGTAATTTTTGAGAGACAGGAAAAGTCCATAGAAAGCTGGAGAAATCATCTAAAAAGAGTACTTATTAACGATGTCCTGAGAAACTGAAAATAAGTGAAGTTCACAAGTTACTATATATAATATCAAAAGGTATAGTAGTAGAGTTAGGAGAAGCAACAAATGGGAACTTAACATAATGACAAAGACTAGAAGAACTAGTATTATAACATTTAATCAAGTTATTTCGCCCCAGAGAATTCAAAATAGAAACACCAGGATAACCCAAACCATCTTGCCAAAAGAAAGGGTGCTAAAGTAGGAAATGTCGAAGGAGTGGTGAAGGACGGATTTGATACGATAAAGCTCGCTTCGACGCTCACACCTCATTCGGCCGTCCTTGTACGAAAACCCTTAAAAGAAAATCCAAACAGATCAAATTGAGCAGAAACATTTGTGGTGAATTTATGAATGGAGATTAAGTTTTAAATTAGTAGAGAAGCATATAAAACATTAGTGAGAGATAATGGGGGTGAGGGGAAGATAATTGTGTACTACCATAACCACAAATAGCAATAGAATGACCATTTTCAATAATTATACTAGGATCTTTGCTTAAATTATAATAGGACGAGAGATTACCGAATGTGGAGGTCATGTGAGATGTGGCTCCCATGTCCTTGTACCACTCCGGCTCCGGGTTCGGTTGTACAAGGCTAACAGTACGAAGTGTTGCCTCAATATATGGGGGAGACTGGAGCAGTGGCATTGATAGCCGGCTGGGGTTGCGGACCAAGAATTCGTCTTTAAGGCCCACTAGGAGGACTTCATGGGTAAGAACGATAAGGGTATGAAGGAACAACCCATGGAGAAGGTAGTTGGCTTGTTGCCAAGAAGGTGGTTGTTGTCGTTGGCCACCAGGGGCGTCAGAGTTCCGGTGATCCCTTTTGCCGGAATCGCTACCACCATTTTTGTCGGAATGCTTGCTATTGTTGCGATTTGAATGTTGAGAATTGCCACGGTATTGAGATTTTCCATCATGGTATTCTTTATTATCACTGAAACGACTTACAATATGCAACAACCATAATAGAGTCAATAGCTACCTCTTTAGTAAGATCAGCTTCCTCTAGAGTGAGCATGGAACGCGCATGGTAGAATTGCAGCAACGACTTTTTGTTGACGGATCGGATGATTGTACGAACATTTTTGTAAGAGTCCATAAACCCGAACACTACCTGCAGAACGAGGTGGTTGTTAGTCACCGAAGCACCGATGTTTTGTAATTGATCAGCAAGGAGTCTGAGACGTGTGCAGTAGGTAGAGACGTTTAGAAATCTCGCATATGGGTGTGAGAAGAGTTTGATGAAAGAATATATGAGCGTTTAGACAGGGCATATGGCTCGGAGGGTTAGTTACAGAAGTATCCTAAAGCAATGGTATTTAATTTGCCAATTTTAGTGTCGGATCACAGTCCCATAATTCTATATACAGATCCGGAGAGATCAAAGAGGAGGCGACCAATAAAGGTTGAGTCTTGGTGTTTAGATTTTCAAGAGTTATCGGATTAGTAGACAATCAATGGGATGACAAAATTGTGGGTTCTCCAATGTATAGAATAGCGAGGAAATGTGCGAATACAAGATTTAGACTATTTAATTGGTGTAAAGATTTTCAGGTAAAACATGATACGGTTTGGGATGATATTGTGGAAAATTGTGAGAAAGCTCAATTTTTTTTTATCTGGGATTCAGCAAGATGTAATGGACGTTGGTGACATTGAAGGTGATAACCGTGAAAAGCAAGTCCAGAAGGCTATGGTTCAGTTACAATATTGGAGGCAACGAGCAAGGGGCAAGATGGTGTTGATGGAAGACACTAATACTAAGTGGTTTTTCAAGAAAGCTAAGTTTAGGAGGTGCAGAAATGAAATATTAATGCTTAAGGACCATTCAGGGCAGTGGACGTCAAATAAGGAAGGAAATGGAAAAATTAAGTTGCAAGATCATATAACCAAAAAGCTGTTAGAATTTCCAGATAAAATGGAAGAAAAGAAACAACTTCAAGCATTTTTAGGACTACTAAACTATGCTAGGAAATTTATTCCTAATTTATCTAAGTTAGTTGGACCTTTATATGGTAAAATTTCAAAAAATGGTCAAAAATATTTTAATAAAGAAGACATAGCTCTAGTTCAAACTATTAAAAAGAAAGTTAAGGATATCAAACAGGTTATTATTGATCATTTTAAAGGAATTTTTGAGTCTAATAGAAACGTAAGTTGTGAATGGCATGCTCCGGATAATTTTGAGGATTTAATTCTGGTGTTGAGTACGCATCATGCAAACAGTTTGCAGCAGGATTTGAGTAGGCAGGAGGTTAAGAGGGCTATTTTCCAAATGGGAGGTTTGAAATCGCCGGGGCCTGATGGTATACCTGCTATTTTCTATCATAAATGCTGGTCAAGAATTGGTGATGAGGTGTTTGAGGCAGTTAATTATTTTTTGAACAAAGGGTATCTCCTAAAGGAATGTAATTTCACGCATATATGTTTAATTCCTAAGGTAGAGAGGCCTGAGGAGGCTACTTAGTTCCGACCTATTAGTTTGTGTAATGTCATTTATAAGATTGTTTCGAAAGTTATCACAACCAGACTTAAACCAATTCTCAAAGAAATTATTGGCCCTACTCAAAATACGTTTGAGGCTGGAAGTTTGCTAGCGGATAATTGTTTGATTGCACATGAGGTGATGATGAAAATAAATAGGCAGATTCGTGGTAAGGGTTGCTATGTGGTGGGTGCGGATTTGTCGTGTGCACCTCACCAAAGATAAAATTTCTCCTACTCTCTTTTACACTAAGCAAGTATAATGGAAGTAGGGGTCGTATCCACAGGAAAACAGGGACGAGCTTAATATTTAGCGTGATCCAAAACCTAGATTAAGCTAAGGGCCGAGAAACCTAATAACAAGGGGGGTTTCAAATAGATTTATAAACAAACTAAAACTAACTAGCAAATAAATAAGATGAGAAATCAATTATGGAAAGATCTTGAATCCGATTAACATCCACTTCAATTCATTATCGATCATTGAACCTCAACTCTAATTATCTCCATGATTATCTATTGTCGAGAATTAATCTCGCATTCTCCTTATTCTTAGTTGAATAGCACGATCAGCGTGACTATAAAACCCTAACTAAAGGATAACCTAGTCCGATCAGCGTCTAAGTTCAATCCAATAGCAGCAATAAACACAGAGAACCAATAGACCTGCTAATGTCATACACGCGATAAACATTCAACAGTTGATTCAATTTCCCCAAGAAATAACCAAGACGATCAGCATCTAAGTTACTCCCTAGTTTGCTACAAATTGATAAAAGAATAAAACAATCCGATTCTATTCTTAAATCTAGCATTAGATTAATTACACAATCAAACTAGTAACGTTCCTAGCATAATTATGCAATAATCATAAAGTATAATCATAGAAATTAAACCATAATCAAAGAAAATAAATAGAGAGGAAAGATCTCACAATAACGGTTGAAGCTTCATGTTAATCTTCTTCAAGAACAGTTCAAGCTACAATCCGATAGCAAAAACCAAATCCAACATCGAAATCTCTAAGAAAACAAAGAAAATAAAGAAAGATAACAAAAGTGAGGAAGGAGAATTAAGAGAGGAGTGTTGGAGACTCTCTCTCCTCAAGTGTCTTTGCTCCTCCTCTCCTTCCTTCCTCCAAAACATTAGGTTTTAGGAGGCTTTTAAACCCCGCACAAAACGTAGGTCCCGAATTGACTTAACAGTCGCGAGTCGCGATACTGATCGCGAGTCGCGAAGAGCTCACTGCCATCCCGCACAAAGTGGCTGGGCAAAGGGTCGCGAGTCGCGACAGGCCTCGCGAGTCGCGAGGGCAGGGGGATCGCGAGTCGCGACCTCCTTCGCGTGTCGCGCCCTGCGTGGTCTCGTGCCTGCTTGGCGGGCGAGGCTGCTGGGCAGGCTGTGTGCTGCGTGCTTAACCTCGCTGCTGGGCAGGCTTGCGGTAGTGCTTGGGCTTGCGATGCTGGGCATGCTTGCGATGCTGCTGGTGGAGCTTGGTTGTGGCGGAGCTTGGTTGGTGAAACGATGTTGAGTCGTTCCAACCACTAATGCTTCTAGGAGCTCGGAACTTACAACTTTAACTATAAGTAATATACAAAATTCCGAACTTCCGCTAAGAGCTAAATAAAACGCAAACGTTAACAATTATGATCAAGACCAAAATGCACCCAAAATATAATAAAAACACCGTATAACTTGAGCGTATCAAATACCCCCACACTTGAACTTTACTCGACCTCGAGTAAACTCAAAAGTGAGAATCACCAAATAAATCATCACCCAAGCTATCGACACCAACCTACACTCCTCATCAACTACATCATCATCATCACATCTTAACAACATCCGCTCAAAACCTAAACGTAAGGGATGATGATTCCCCCACACTTGGCTTCAAGCTACTATCAGAAATACAGACGCGACAACAATAATCACCAAACGACAACCAAAATGTGAGCTCAAATCCTGAAGGATCTCAAAGGAGTTAAACTCACTCCAATGCCACAATCAAAATGACAGCTCGCCTAAAACCTCAAAAGATAATCTAAAACTACTACTACTAGTACAACCAACCTAGATAAGCAAGCCATGGAACAAAGACAAAAAGGGATAAATTCCATGCTTACTCCCAAAAACAAACAATCAACCAAAAGAATGTGAAAGCCAAAACAAATCTTCACAAAATCAAGGATGAAATAACCAACCCAACCCGAAAGCGCCTTCCGCCTTATGACACCATCTCCGGCAAATGAGTTTTCAAAATAAATAATTCTCTCTTAATCTCTCATTTTGCCTAGGAGCCCTTTCGGGTTTTCATCCTAGCTTCTCACATTTTTTTTTCATCTCACCATCTTACCCGCTCAACTAGCTCTTTTTTACATAGGCCGCCCTTCCGGGTTTTCGACCTATCCGAGCCCCTACTTTTGCCCGAGTCGCCCCCCCTTGCGGGTTTTCAACTCAGCGGGATTCACTTCATCATTTTTTTTTTCATTTTTTTTCATTTTTTCAAATTGAAAGTAATAAATACAACATAGATACATGAGAATGAGAATACCCTCCCCCCTACTTAAACTACACATTGTCCTCAATGTGACGACAATTAGAAGAAAAAATAAACTGAAAATGGGGGGAGAAAATCGAAAATCGGGTAAATCGAAGATCGAATGCTCAAAACTCATGACAAACAATCCGTCAAACTCAAATTTCTTAACAACACCAACTCAAATCTCATAACTCAACTCACAACCCTCTCCCTCGAATCACTCAAACAAATGACAAATTCAAATTTTTAAATTTTTGAGATTTGCACCTAGCTTAAGAGATCGAAAAGATTTATTAACAATCTCAACCCTCTAGTTGTACCAACTCCTAGCTATTGAACTCCTCCCAACGGGTTTTCTTTTGTGGATTTTGGTTCCAAGTGGATTAAGATTGGTTGTGGATCTTTTTAGTGGGCGGGCGGTGGGTGAAAGAAAATTTGTTGTGGTGGTGGAAATTTAATGAGAAAATAAAGGAAAAGAAAGAAAATAAAAGGGGTCTCGGGTTGCCTCCCGAGAAGCGCTGTTGTTTAAAGTCGTTAGCTCGACTTAGTACCTTAAGCTTAATCATTGGGCTTGTGCTCCATGTGTGACAATGGTGGTTCCATGTCAATCTCCACTTCAAGTACCTGCAAAATTGATTGAGAAGAACTCTTGCAATGCATTGTTAGCGCTATGAGTGTCAACCAAAAACAAAGAGCACAAACAATACCATCCAAAAATCACGCTAAATACAAACAAGTAACACCGTTTCCCCGGCAACGGCGTCAAAATTTGGTGGGTGCGGATTTGTCGTGTACGCCTAACCAAAGATAAAATTTCTCCTACTCTCTTTTACACTAAGCAAGTATAATGGAAGTAGGGGTCGTATCCACAGGGAAACAGGGACGAGCTTAATATTTAGCGTGATCCAAAACCTAGATTAAGCTAAGGGCCGAGAAACCTAATAACAAGGGGGGTTTCAAATAGATTTATAAACAAACTAAAACTAACTAGCAAATAAATAAGATGAGAAATCAATTATGGAAAGATCTTGAATCCGATTAACATCCACTTCAATTCATTATCGATCATTGAACCTCAACTCTAATTATTTCCATGATTATCTATTGTCGAGAATTAATCTCGCATTCTCCTTATTCTTAGTTGAATAGCACGATCAGTGTGACTATAAAACCCTAACTAAAGGATAACCTAGTCCGATCAGCGTCTAAGTTCAATCCAATAGCAGCAATAAACACAGAGAACCAATAGACCTGCTAATGTCATACACGCGATAAACATTCAACAGTTGATTCAATTTCCCCAAGAAATAACCAAGACGATCAGCATCTAAGTTACTCCCTAGTTTGCTACAAATTGATAAAAGAATAAAACAATCCGATTCTATTCTTAAATCTAGCATTAGATTAATTACACAATCAAACTAGTAACGTTCCTAGCATAATTATGCAATAATCATAAAGTATAATCA
The DNA here is from genome assembly GCA_947648045.1 of Beta corolliflora. Classification (NCBI taxonomy): domain Eukaryota; kingdom Viridiplantae; phylum Streptophyta; class Magnoliopsida; order Caryophyllales; family Amaranthaceae; genus Beta; species Beta corolliflora. The sequence goes on from CANSZD010002963.1 coordinate 1,451,779, forward strand.
TAGAAATTAAACCATAATCAAAGAAAATAAATAGAGAGGAAAGATCTCACAATAACGGTTGAAGCTTCATGTTAATCTTCTTCAAGAACAGTTCAAGCTACAATCCGATAGCAAAAACCAAATCCAACATCGAAATCTCTAAGAAAACAAAGAAAATAAAGAAAGATAACAAAAGTGAGGAAGGAGAATTAAGAGAGGAGTGTTGGAGACTCTCTCTCCTCAAGTGTGCTGCTCCTCCTCTCCTTCCTTCCTCCAAAACATTAGGTTTTAGGAGGCTTTTAAACCCCGCACAAAACGTAGGTCCCGAATTGACTTAACAGTCGCGAGTCGCGATACTGATCGCGAGTCGCGAAGAGCTCACTGCCATCCCGCACAAAGTGGCTGGGCAAAGGGTCGCGAGTCGCGACAGGCCTCGCGAGTCGCGAGGGCAGGGGGATCGCGAGTCGCGACCTCCTTCGCGTGTCGCGCCCTGCGTGGTCTCGTGCCTGCTTGGCGGGCGAGGCTGCTGGGCAGGCTGGCTGTGTGCTGCGTGCTTAACCTCGCTGCTGGGCAGGCTTGCGGTAGTGCTTAGGCTTGCGATGCTGGGCATGCTTGCGATGCTGCTGGTGGAGCTTGGTTGTGGCGGAGCTTGGTTGGTGAAACGATGTTGAGTCGTTCCAACCACTAATGCTTCTAGGAGCTCGGAACTTACAACTTTAACTATAAGTAATATACAAAATTCCGAACTTCCGCTAAGAGCTAAATAAAACGCAAACGTTAACAATTATGATCAAGACCCTTAGCAAAATGCACCCAAAATATAATAAAAACACCGTATAACTTGAGCGTATCAAATACCTCCACACTTGAACTTTACTCGACCTCGAGTAAACTCAAAAGTGAGAATCACCAAATAAATCATCACCCAAGCTATCGACACCAACCTACACTCCTCATCAACTACATCATCATCATCACATCTTAACAACATCCGCTCAAAACCTAAACGTAAGGGATGATGATTCCCCCACACTTGGCTTCAAGCTACTATCAGAAATACAGACGCGACAACAATAATCACCAAACGACAACCAAAATGTGAGCTCAAATCCTGAAGGATCTCAAAGGAGTTAAACTCACTCCAATGCCACAATCAAAATGACAGCTCGCCTAAAACCTCAAAAGATAATCTAAAACTACTACTACTAGTACAACCAACCTAGATAAGCAAGCCATGGAACAAAGACAAAAAGGGATAAATTCCATGCTTACTCCCAAAAACAAACAATCAACCAAAAGAATGTGAAAGCCAAAACAAATCTTCACAAAATCAAGGATGAAATAACCAACCCAACCCGAAAGCGCCTTCCGCCTTATGACACCATCTCCGGCAAATGAGTTTTCAAAATAAATAATTCTCTCTTAATCTCTCATTTTGCCTAGGAGCCCTTTCGGGTTTTCATCCTAGCTTCTCACATTTTTTTTTCATCTCACCATCTTACCCGCTCAACTAGCTCTTTTTTACATAGGCCGCCCTTCCGGGTTTTCGACCTATCCGAGCCCCTACTTTTGCCCGAGTCGCCCCCCCCTTGCGGGTTTTCAACTCAGCGGGATTCACTTCATCATTTTTTTTTTCATTTTTTTTCATTTTTTCAAATTGAAAGTAATAAATACAACATAGATACATGAGAATGAGAATACCCTCCCCCCTACTTAAACTACACATTGTCCTCAATGTGACGACAATTAGAAGAAAAAATAAACTGAAAATGGGGGGGAGAAAATCGAAAATCGGGTAAATCGAAGATCGAATGCTCAAAACTCATGACAAACAATCCGTCAAACTCAAATTTCTTAACAACACCAACTCAAATCTCATAACTCAACTCACAACCCTCTCCCTCGAATCACTCAAACAAATGACAAATTCAAATTTTTAAATTTTTGAGATTTGCACCTAGCTTAAGAGATCGAAAAGATTTATTAACAATCTCAACCCTCTAGTTGTACCAACTCCTAGCTATTGAACTCCTCGCAACGGGTTTTCTTTTGTGGATTTTGGTTCCAAGTGGATTAAGATTGGTTGTGGATCTTTTTAGTGGGCGGGCGGTGGGTGAAAGAAAATTTGTTGTGGTGGTGGAAATTTAATGAGAAAATAAAGGAAAAGAAAGAAAATAAAAGGGGTCTCGGGTTGCCTCCCGAGAAGCGCTGTTGTTTAAAGTCGTTAGCTCGACTTAGTACCTTAAGCTTAATCATTGGGCTTGTGCTCCATGTGTGACAATGGTGGTTCCATGTCAATCTCCACTTCAAGTACCTGCAAAATTGATTGAGAAGAACTCTTGCAATGCATTGTTAGCGCTATGAGTGTCAACCAAAAACAAAGAGCACAAACAATACCATCCAAAAATCACGCTAAATACAAACAAGTAACACCGTTTCCCCGGCAACGGCGCCAAAATTTGGTGGGTGCGGATTTGTCGTGTACGCCTAACCAAAGATAAAATTTCTCCTACTCTCTTTTACACTAAGCAAGTATAATGGAAGTAGGGGTCGTATCCACGAGGGAAACAGGGGACGAGCTTAATATTTAGCGTGATCCAAAACCTAGATTAAGCTAAGGGCCGAGAAACCTAATAACAAGGGGGGTTTCAAATAGATTTATAAACAAACTAAAACTAACTAGCAAATAAATAAGATGAGAAATCAATTATGGAAAGATCTTGAATCCGATTAACATCCACTTCAATTCATTATCGATCATTGAACCTCAACTCTAATTATTTCCATGATTATCTATTGTCGAGAATTAATCTCGCATTCTCCTTATTCTTAGTTGAATAGCACGATCAGCGTGACTATAAAACCCTAACTAAAGGATAACCTAGTCCGATCAGCGTCTAAGTTCAATCCAATAGCAGCAATAAACACGAGAGAACCAATAGACACCGCTAATGTCATACACGCGATAAACATTCAACAGTTGATTCAATTTCCCCAAGAAATAACCAAGACGATCAGCATCTAAGTTACTCCCTAGTTTGCTACAAATTGATAAAAGAATAAAACAATCCGATTCTATTCTTAAATCTAGCATTAGATTAATTACACAATCAAACTAGTAACGTTCCTAGCATAATTATGCAATAATCATAAAGTATAATCATAGAAATTAAACCATAATCAAAGAAAATAAATGAAGAGGAAAGATCTCACAATAACGGTTGAAGCTTCATGTTAATCTTCTTCAAGAACAGTTCAAGCTACAATCCGATAGCAAAAACCAAATCCAACATCGAAATCTCTAAGAAAACAAAGAAAACAAAGAAAGATAACAAAAGTGAGGAAGGAGAATTAAGAGAGGAGTGTTGGAGACTCTCTCTCCTCAAGTGTGCTGCTCCTCCTCTCCTTCCTTCCTCCAAAACATTAGGTTTTAGGAGGCTTTTAAACCCCGCACAAAACGTAGGTCCCGAATTGACTTAACAGTCGCGAGTCGCGATACTGATCGCGAGTCGCGAAGAGCTCACTGCCATCCCGCACAAAGTGGCTGGGCAAAGGGTCACGAGTCGCGACAGGCCTCGCGAGTCGCGAGGGCAGGGGGATCGCGAGTCGCGACCTCCTTCGCGTGTCGCGCCCTGCATGGTCTCGTGCCTGCTTGGCGGGCGAGGCTGCTGGGCAGACTGGCTGTGTGCTGCGTGCTTAGCCTCGCTGCTGGGCAGGCTTGCGGTAGTGCTTGGGCTTGCGATGCTGCTGGTGGAGCTTGGTTGTGGCGGAGCTTGGTTGGTGAAACGATGTTGAGTCGTTCTAACCACTAATGCTTTTAGGAGCTCGGAACTTACAACTTTAACTATAATTAATATACAAAATTCCGAACTTCCGCTAAGAGCTAAATAAAACGCAAACGTTAACAATTATGATCAAGACCCTTAGCAAAAAGCACCCAAAATATAATAAAAACACCGTATAACTTGAGCGTATCACTATGCTGCAATGAAGGTAGATATGTACAAGGCATATGACAAAGTAAACTGGAAATTCCTAGAATGGCTGCTTGTTAAAATGTGTTTTCCAGAGCGATGTAGACAATGGATTATGCAGTGTGTGACTACAGTATCGTACTCTATTTTTATTAATGGGGAGCCTTTGGAAAAGTTTGCGCCTTCATGTGGCTTGAGGCAAGGAGATCCGTTGTCGCCATATCTGTTCATCATTGTTATGGAAATATTGTCAAGATTCATTAAAGAGTAGAAGCTACGGGAAATTTGCAGGGAATCAAGATATCCAGGTCTGCTCCCTCGATTTCGCACTTATTTTTTGCGGATGATTCATTGTTATTTTTTAAAGCAACATCTAGGGCTTGTGCGGCGGTAAGGGATGTAATGCATGAATTTAGTGTCATTTCGGGTGAAGTCATCAATTATAATAAGTCATTGATCAAGTTTAGCCCAAATACCCCGCAAGAAGTTCGAAATTGTTTGCGTACTATTGTGGGTACCCCGTCAGCAGCAGAGTTGGGGAGATACTTGGGGTGTAGCATTGAAATAGATGGCAGGAGATCTACAAACTTTTCCAGAATGTTGGAGAAGATTCACAGAAAGATTGGGGATTGGAGAGATTTAGCACTATCTCATGCTGGCAAAGTTTTATTGATAAATAGTGTATTAGCTTCATTGAGCCAGCATATATTATCCATTTTCCTGATTCCAAAATATGTTGCTGCAAAAATGAATGCGTTGTTCTCGGGATTTCTATGGAAGGGGTCGAAAGGATCTCGACCTGTTTATTGGAAAAGTAGAGAGGTCATAGAGATGCCAAAAGGAGCTGGGGGATTGGGTGTTAGGAATGTGCGTTGCTTTAATAAAGCTGTTTCGGTGTTGAAACGGTGGCGGACACAGAGATGTCCGTCAGTACTTAAGTGGGCGTCCGGGACTGGAAGTCTGCAAGGAAGACAAACGTAAACTACCCTCGGGGGGGATGCGAGGAAACCCCCTCCGACGCTCAAGTCAGTAAGTGCCCGATAAGGATTTTAAGAGAGAGAGAGAGAGAGAGAGAGAAAGTAGTATTTAGAGTGTGAGAGAATGTACCTGCAGAATAGTACCATTTGGCTATTTGTAGTAGTACTATTCATCTGACAGGATGCGTAATCCTTTGACACGTGTATGACTGCGATGAGTCTGATTAGAGGGAAGATTCCCTTGTTTTGTCCTTTAGTGTGGCCGCGAGCACCATCTCGGCCTGTTTATTAGGAATGGCTTGGATCTTCTTGGTGAGATCGCGTCTTAAGTTGCTCATGTCGGCCATATGAAATATGTCCGACACCAAGCTTGGATGTACCCATACAACTAGCCCCCCCAGCATCATTGGGCGTCGTGACCGTCATTGATGTTATATTATGGACGCGAGTGAGCTCGTGCATGTTCCAGATTTTCTTCTGTTGCCACGTGTTGGTCTGGGGAGAAACGACCATTTCAAAAAGTGTAATCATCACCTTTTTCTGGAATCCCGCCCATTTCCCTTTATCTTTATTAGGGTTTGCTTACGAGGCGACACTTGGCGTGCATCCAGCAGGGCAGTTGATGAGGCATTTAATCCTGGCCGCTGATGATCGCATTTATAAAGCGAAGTCAGTTTTCTTTTCTCTTTTTTACTCTTCATCTTCAACCTTCCGTAGATTTCTCTGGTTTGTGCGATTTTTTCCAGAACTTTAAATTTCCTTTTTCTTGCCAAGATCTTAGTTTTTTGCGCCGGGGTTACTTCGAAAGTATTCTGGGTTACTGTTCATTCGGCACATTCGAAGAATTTCGCCATTTTCGTCCTCTTTTCGCTTGGGTTTCATCAAGAATTTCGCGCAAAGATTTCGACTTTCCGGTGGATTTTTGGTTGGATTTTTGGTTTCTCCTGCGTCGCTTGCTTGAAAACCTTTTTCCCGTACTTAGAAACTTTTCGCTGAGCTCTTTCGAGGGGTCGCTTGATTTTCCGGTCAATTTTTCGGCGAAGCTTTCTTCTCAGGTACCTGCTTCAAAACCCCTTTTAGCTTTGTTTCTTTTCTTGCTTAAAATTATGTCGGACAGTTCAGATAGCCAAAAGACCTTGAGTAACAACTTCTTGTCTGAAAGCGACCCTTCATCCCCCTCTTCCCTGCATGGCGGACATAGTTCATCTACTAGTTCTAGGGAGGGAAAAACTCGTCTATTAGCCGACTTGCCCTTAACTGCCGACCGGGATAGGGAACTTAGATCTAATTTTCTTAATGATCGTTCCACTCCTGAACAAGAAAATTTGACCTCTCAATATTTATCCGTGAGGATGAGTGGTGATAGGCAAACTCTAAGAGAATTACGGCATCAAATCTTAGCTCGCCAGACCGTTAGGAATCCTCCCCCTGATGCTGTTCCCGGACTTGATGTTCAACCGTTGAGGGAACATGCTTGGTTAGATAGTCCTAACGGATCTTTGGGATTTTAGTTGCGGATGATTTTTACGACCGCCTTGCTCATGATGTCGGCCCTTCTCATCCACCTGTTGTTGATCTAGGTTCGGACAACGACTCTCTTGCTACAATGGACGAGACTGATGGTCCTTCTACTTCTGGTCGGGATAGAAATATTCGTCAAACTGAGGTTGCTTTAGGGGAAAGTTCAAGCATGCCCCCTAATTCTCGGCACGAGCCCATTCCTGACCGCAATGATGTTGAGCATTTCGGGATCTGGCTACCGGTGGACTACGGTAGTGGTCCGAAATCAACGGCTATTTGCAAAATCTGGCGGCAATGTGCCATTAATCTCAATTACTGCGAGGTTGCGGAAAAGTTGTATGCCTTCCCGCCCGAATATAAATTGGTGATCCCGGACAAGGGGTCCAAGGTGACTAATTGTCCGGCAGGGCACATAGCTGTTTACGCGCACCACTTTGAATTTGGGTTGCGCTTTCCTTTAGATTTGACCTTGGTAAGAATTTTGAAAGCTTTCAACGTCTGTTTGGCGCGCTGATGCCCTTGGCCGTTAGAAATCTGATTGCGTACATTTAGACCTGTCGCTATTTAGGTTTCCCTGAGACACTTAACCTTTTTCGTCGGCTTCATCGACTGCGACAGAACGGATCCACCGAGAAAGGATGGTGGTGTCTAATGACGGCCAAAAATAAACTTACCGTCTACCCTAAGCTGACCGGGTTAAAAGGTTGGCAACCAGCTTTTTACTGGGTTAAAGTGCCGGATAATTTCCCTATTCGCCGCCATTTTACCAAGACGGTCACCCGGATGGAGGATATACCCTCCTATGGTCTTTCTACGGCCGATCAAAAGGCTTTTGACTATTTTGAGTCCGAGCTTGGGACTGTTATTGTTGACGGCGAGGATGCCGAGGAAAGGATTCCCTGCACATGGCTCCCCCATGCGAAGTATATATTGGGAAATGAGCCTCTGTCGGCTTTGTTTCTCTGCCGGACCCACCCAGAAGGTTTGTCTCTCGACTTGTGGTCCAATATAGGACTTTGCTCTTTGTTGATTAACACAGTACTAATCCTTATCGGCTTTGCTTTTGTAGGTCCTGTCAGTTTAGATCTTGAGGAGTTGGGGCTTGACGAACATCTGAAACCAATGTCTAAAGCTCCTGAAGATCCTGTTTTTGATTATGATACTATTCACAGCCTGACTGGAGGTCTTCGCGGCGCTGATCGCGGACGCGGTAACCGCAATGCCGGGCGCACTAGTGTCCGACGTGCCGGCCGTAATCCCGGTCGTGCTCCGGGTCGTAGTGCCGGTCGTGGGGACCAGGGTTCTCCGCAGTCTGTTCAAGTCCCGGTCCGCCGAGGTGGCGGGACCGTTGGTCAGAGGCGGCCCCGTGAGGCCGATAATATTGAGGAGAGCCCCAGTAAGAGGCAAGCCTTGGATGCCAATGCTGCTTCTGAGACTCGTAACATGGAGTCCGCCATCAATATCCCGGATGAGAGTCCGGTCAGGGAGTCTGCGCCTGCCAGCAATCGTATCTCTCCTCTCAATGCTGCTATTGATAGCATTGGGACGGCACTGGGTCTGGGTCCTCCATGCGCCAGAAGATCTATGATATCCTTAGCTCTCCGAGTTTCTTGTCGAACCTGGGTCCGGGAATTTTTTCTCGGATCCACGAGTGGATAGAGCATAAGGAAATAATCCTTGGTACCGCTGTGAAGGCTGCTTTTTCCCGTCCTCCTACTACTCCCGGGAAGATTTATCAACCCAACTGGGACGTGAGGGAGGATGAGTCCTTGTATGCTGACATTCCAGCCAATGGCGGTACTCTTGGATACCGTCTTCTGAAGGGCCTTCAGTTGCTAATTGATTGCCCAGCCGACAAGCTGGTGGCTCCAGCGACCCAACTTGCTCATGATCTTGTTGTGGTAAGGGTCTTCTCGTCATCATTTTTTTTAACTCGTCTTTCTGATGCAGACTAATAATTCCGCTATCGAGCTTATCGAACAATTCGTCCACTATCAATCGCTGTCTGATAAGCAGAGACAATCCTTGGATGAGCTTCAGGCTCAGCTTGATGTTGCCCGAGTTCATTCTGAAACTATACAACAGGAGTTGGATGCCGAGAAGGCGTCAAGGGCAGTGGTTGATGTGGAGTTGACGGATTTGCGAGTTAAGGCCGGCAAGGTTGAGCAAGCTGAGAAGAGATCAATAGAGCTTGAAGCTGCCTTGGAGTCTGTTAAGAACGAGATGGCCACCGCTGTTTCCAAGGCCAAGGATGATGCCAGCCTTCAAGCTGTTTCAAATTTCAAAAAGTCGGATGAATTTGTCGGCTTGCTAGGGGAGAGATATGATGGCGGCTGGGTGGCTGCTTAAAGGTGTGTGTGCCATTCTCACCCCATCTTCAACTGGGAGGAGATGGAAATTGCCTTTGGGGAAGGTGTTCATACCCGCCCTCTTGAGGATGAGCCCTTCATTTGCGAAGAGCATGTGATTGCCAATGTTCTCCTAGTCACCCAGGATGAAGAGGCGCCTCTCCCTTGATGTTTTTGGCGGTCATCTCCAGGCTCTTCAGTTGATTCTAATAGCTGCTAAATTTCTGTTTTTCCAATATTTTATAAACTTTGAATTCGGCCCAATATGGCATGTACTTTGAATATGTTTCCCATTACGATTACTGTTATAAATTTTTGATGCCTTTTTGATGGCTGCCCACATTTTTGCCTGTAGTTGGCCGCCATGCCAGTAATAAGTAATGAAGCTATTTTAGCAAATTTTTATTTTTCGCTCTGCTTTTTTGGGTTCGCCATAACATGTCGTATCTCGGACACTGAAGTCCGTCATAAAAAATTGAACGTATATTGGGACTTGATGCCTGTTATATGGCCATTTATGAGCTTTGCCTGTTATATGGCCGTCTTTAAGCCTGACCTGTTATGTGGCCGTGTAAAGGCTTTGCCTGTTATATGGCCGTTTTTATACTTGACCTGTTATATGGTCGTTTTTGGTACTTGACCTGTTATGTGGTCATTTTGTATTTGGCCTGTTATATGGCCGTTAGGAATGTCTATGGCATACAGTTAAGTTACGTTGTGCATATCTACCCATGAAAGATAATTAATCAGAGCGCTAACGTAGTATTTTAAATTATTCAAACAAGAGAATAGCCGCCCTTGGCCCATTACATAAGATGTCTAAACATAATATTTCTTTAGAACGCTAGCATTCCAACAATTCTTAAGTTCGATGCCGTCCATTGTTTTCAGAGCAAAGGATCCGGGACCAATTTCTTTTGCTATCTGATATGGCCCTTCCCAGTTGGCTGTTAACTTTCCCTCTGTATGAGCCTTTCCAGTTGCGGTCGTCCTTCGTAATACCAGATCGCCCAGCGCTAGCGGCCTCTCTAGAACTCTTTTGTTGTAAGCTTTGCTGATACGATCCTTGTATGCCGCGGCTTTAAGTTCTGCTACCAACCTTACTTCTGGTAGAAAATCTAGATTTTCTCTCAAAGCCTGATCATTGCTCTCTAGATCTTTGTGCTTGATCCGATAGGACGGTAAACCAACCTCTACTGGCAAAACTACTTCCGTCCCGAAAGCTAATCTGAATGGACTTTCTCCAGTTGCTTCCTTTTCGGTTGTTCTATTGGCCCATAATACTGCTGGAACCATGTCGGCCCATGCTCCTTTGAACTCATCCAGCTTCTTCTTGAGAGCTGCTAGAATTTGTTTATTCGCGGCCTCAGCTTGCCCATTGCTCTGCGGGTGGCACACGGCTGAAAATGCAAACTTGACCCTAAATTCCGACAGAAAATTCTTGATTGGTCGACAATCAAATTGCGCGCCGTGATCAAAGACTATCGCAGCTGGTACACCAAACCTTGTCATTATGTTTTGCCAAATGAACTTTTTGACTTGGTTTGACTTTATCTTTGCTGTCGGCTCTGCTTCGATCCATTTTGTGAAATAGTCGATACCAACAATCAAGAACCTTCGACCGCCAGTGGCCGCTGTGAATGGTCCGAGATTATCCATACCCCATTGTGCAAATGGTATCGGACATATTATGGGTTGAAGGTCATTCGCGGGCCTATTGATAATGGGAGCAAATTTTTGGCACTTATCACACTTCTTAACATAACCTTGTGCGTCCGCCAACATGCTCGGCCAATAATATCCAGCTCTCAATGCTTTCAATGCCAGCGCTTTTCCTCCGATGTGATTCCCACAAATCCCTTCATGAATTTCTTCCAATATCTTCCTAGATTCCCATGCCATCGCGCATTTTAGCAGCGGTAAGCTAAAGGATTTTTTATAAAGCTCACTCTGGTAGATGATATACCAACTAGCTTGCCGCTTTAATTTCCTGGCTTCCATAGCATTTGATGGAAGTGAACCTGTAAGCTTGTAAGCCACTATTTCACTGAACCATTCACCTTGCTGATTGACGCTATTTACACTCACGGTTTTTTCAGTGATGCTTTTTTCTTTTAAAACTTCCACCATTACGGATCTCTCTATGTTCAAAGAATCAGAGCTTGCCAGTTTTGAGAGTGCGTCCGCTTTAGTATTGTCGGCCCTAGGAATGGCTTGAACTTCGAAGTGAGCCAACTGGGCTATCAATTACTTGGCCTTCTCCACATACTTCTGCATATTGGCTTCTCGGACGTCAAACTCTCCTTTTAGCTGGCCATTAACAAGTTGCGAATCCATTTTCAGAGATACGCTCTTAGCCCCAGCAGCTATGCACATCCTTATTCCAGTGATTGCGGCCTCATATTCGGCCTCATTGTTTGAAAGCTGGAAAGGTGAACTTGATGGCGTACCAAAAAACGTTTCCTTCTGGGCTAGTCATTACAATGCCGGCCCCTAAGCCATTCACTGCTGATGAGCCATCCACTTCCAACATCCAAGTGCTCTTTTCAACTTGCTCTTCTTCGTAAGATGCCTCTATGATAAAATCCGCTAATGCTTGGGATTTTATCACGGTCCTAAGTTTGTACTAGATGTCGTACTCGGACAATTCAACTGCCCACTTCAAAAGGCGCCCAGAACTATCCATCTTTTGTAATGCCTTCTCCAGTGGCTGATTAGTTAAGACTTGAATGGGATGACAATCGAAATATGGCCTAAGCTTTCTAGCAGCAATTATCATGGCCAAAGCCATCTTCTCGACCAGTTGATAGCGGCTTTCTGGACCGTTCAAGATATGGCTGACAAAATATATCGGCCGCTGCCTCTTTTCCTTTTCAACCAACAAGACAGCCGCGATGGTTTTCGGTGAGGCCGAGATATACAATTGTAGCGTATCTCCCGTCTCTGGTCGAGTGATTGTGGGCAAAGTTCTGAGGTGCTCTTTGACCGCGATGAAAGCTTGGCTTTGCTCCTCGCCCCACTTAAACTTTTTGTTTCCTCTTAATAATGCAAAAAAGGGAAGGGTCTTATCGGCCGACTTTGAAATAAAATGGGTTAATGCTGCCATCCTCCCAGTTAGCCTCTGGACATCTTTGACATTCTTTGGTTATGGCAGATCCATAATAGCTCGAACCTTGTCTGGGTTGGCATCAATCCCTCTTTTGCTGACCATGAAACCCAAAAATTTTCCAGCTCTCACCCCAAATACGCATTTCTTTGGGTTGAGTTTCATCTTGTATCTTCTCAGAGTGCTGAAAGTCTCCTCTAAGTCATCGAGGTGTTCAAGGTCTGTTTTGCTCTTGACGATTGAGTCGTCTACATAGACTTCGATGTTTCTTCCCTTCTGGTCCGCGAATACCTTATCGACTAATTTTTGGTACGTGGCCCCAGCATTCCTCAGGCCGAAAGGCATTGCTTTATAATTGAAGACTCCACAGTCTGTGATGAAAGCAGCCTTCTTCCTATCAGCTTCGAGAAGGCTAATTTGGTGATACCCCGAAAACGCGTCCATGAAACTTAATAGTGCATGGCCGCTAGTGGAATCTACCAGCTGATCAATCCTTGACAAGGGATAGCAGTCTTTTGGACACGCTCTATTAAGGTCGGTGAAATCAACACACATCTGCCATTGGCCATTTGATTTCTTCACCATAACAACGTTTGCTAGCCACTCTGGGTAATCACAAACTTCAATGAAGTCAGCCGCCAGTAACTTATTAACTTCTTCTCTGACGGCCTTGTTCTTTTCTATTGAAAAATTCCTTTTCTTCTGCTTGACTGGAAGAACCGAGCTGTCGACATTCAGATGATGGACCATCACGGTCGGGTCTATTCCCGGCATCTCATCCGCCGAGAACGCGAATACATCAGCGTTCTCTCGTAGGAGAGTCACCAGGATGATCCTGACCTCTGGGTCCATGTCCGTTCCGACAGCCATGGTCCTTTCTGGATCATCTGCCAACATTTCAAACTTGGACTCTCCATCAGGCTTGGGCCTTGGCAAATCTTCTGGTCGAGCTTCTAGCTCCTCCATGGTTACCTCCATAGCATTTTCATTCTTTTTCTCAGATTGCTCCTCTTCTGCCACGGCCTTTTTCTTAGCTCTCTTTTCCTTCCTTGATGGCGGACATGATTCTTCAACAGGAACCCTTCTTGCCGGCTGTTTCAGAGCCGTTAAATGAAATGACTTTGCTGTTTCTTAATTTCCTCTTATCCTCGATGTCGTACCCGAATTGGATACATACAGCATGGTTAAGTGATAAGTAGATACCACTCCCTGAGCATCGTGGATTAGCGGTCTTCCTATTATTGCATTATATGCTCCCGGAACATCTACTACCAGGAATTCATCCATCACATCTCTGGCTTCACTGTTCTCGCCAACCCTGACCGGTAGCTTTATAATTCCTTCTGGTATTGCGGATGCTCCAGTGAATCCGATCACTTGGTATCGAACTGGTTGTAAGTGCTCTCGGCCTATCATTAACTTCTCGAAAGTAGATAGGAATAAAATATTAGCGGAACTTCCTCCATCCACCAAAATTCTATGAATCAAGCAGTTTGCAACTTTCAAGGTGACCACCAGTGGGTCGCATGAGGATATACCACATGGTTTGCATCTTCTAACGAGAATGACATAGCCGGCATGGCTGGTGGCTTTCTCCACTGGCAACTCTCATTAAAGTTTACCTGATGCCGGAATTCCTTGAGACTAGCTTTCGCCCCGCTGACACTTCCGCCATGGATTGGACCGCCACTGATCACGTGTATTTCACCTATCCGAGATTGAACATTCTGATCTCTAGCTTTTACCAAATCACCTTCATTGGTCTGAGCTTTATACTGAGTGAAGTATCCTCTGCGGATAAGATCTTCCAGATTATCCTTCAGGTGGCGGCAGTCTTCAGTTACATGGTCGTGATCTCCGTTAAAATTACACCACTTAGTCTTATCACGGTTCTTGTGAAACATCTTTCTTGGTCTCTGCCATTTGTCACTTTCTTTGTTCATGGTGAATATTTGTGCCCGGGAAGTAGTGAGTTGGGTGTACGCGTCAAATCTATCTTTGCGTTCACTTTTTTCCCGGCCATCTCGTTCTCGGTCATTTCCTTTTTTGACCATATTGGATTCTTTTCTTTCATCCCGGCCACGATCACCTTCGCAACCCTTATCCTTCCGTGATTTATCCTCTTTCTTCTTGTCGGATTCGTGATGTTGGCTGCTAGCTGCCTTGTCGAATTCTTCTCCTCTTATGAAATCATTTGCTTTGCCCAGCACTGGCCCTAATGACGTGGAAGTCTTTCGGCCCAGATAACTTCTGAATGCAGATCCTTCTCTCAGTCCACTCATCAGTGCTAGAACTGCCACATCCTGTTGTAGCCTAGGAATGGATACGACTTCAACGTTGAAGCGTTCAATATAGTCACGAAGGGATTCCGTCTCTCCTTGCTTTATCGACAACAGTTCGCCAGTAGTGCGCTCACGGCGCCTATTACTTACGAAATGAGTGCTGAACATGGAAGAAAGCTGAGAAAAACTGGATACGTTACCAGGTTTAAGACTCTTGATCCAAGTCTGAGCGATGCCGGTGAGAGTGGACGGGAATACCTTGCACCAGATTGCATCTATTTACGTGTACAAGTACATGTGTCCTTCGTAAGCCGCGATGTGGTCGTCAGGGTCTGAACTACCATCGTACTTGCATGATGGCATTTTGATTCTTGGCATCGGGTGGTTTAAAATCTCAGGCATGAATGGAGAGAGTTTGGGCTTGATCAACAGGTGTCCGCCAACCGAATAGTTACTAGCACCATGGGTGTTGTACTCTCGGTACGAGCGACTTTGGTTCTCGTCCTCTGAATAATCAAGCTCTTCTGTTTCCATCAACGTCTCTTCATACTCAGGATCCTCCAGTTGTCTTTCCAACTGTCGGCCCTCTTGAGTGAAGGAACGCATTCTTCTTACTGGCGTACCATCAGCATTTCTTCCCCCTAATGGCGGCAACCGTTTACAGGGTGCTCTAGCATTGGGGGTTAGAGTATTAGCATCAGGTTGAGGTGTGCCTGCTAGCATCTGGATGAAGGATGCTACCGTCTTCAACTGCTCCGGAGAGAATTGACTCAGCTGAGCCAGATTGATTGGAACTCCATTTGGATTTATATGAGATACATTGTTCTCAGGAGTTTGCTGCTCATTGTTGTTCTCGGGCACCCTTGTATTGAACTGAGGTGCACCCAATGGACCGGTAATAGCTGGCTGAGTAGATCCCTGTCCGATCTCAAACCCTGGTGGTCCACGACTTGCGTTGCTTGTCTTATCCATGACTGCTTCACAAGGATGGGAGGCCCCTCCTTCTAGCGCCAAGTTGTTTCGGTGTTGAAACGGTGGCGGACACAGAGATGTCCGTCAGTACTTAAGTGGGCGTCCGGGACTGGAAGTCTGCAAGGAAGACAAAAGTAAACTACCCTCGGGGGGGATGCGAGGAAACCCTCTCCGACGCTCAAGTCAGTAAGTGCCCGATAAGGATTTTAGAGAGTGAGAGAGAGAAAGTAGTATTTAGAGTGTGAGAGAATGTACCTGCAGAATAGTACCATTTGGCTATTTATAGTAGTACTATTCATCTGACAGGATGCGTAATCCTTTGACACGTGTATGACTGCGATGAGTCTGATTAGAGGGAAGATTCCCTTGTTTTGTCCTTTAGTGTGGCCGCGAGCACCATCTCGGCCTGTTTATTAGGAATGGTTTGGATCTTCTTGGTGAGATCGCGTCTTAAGTTGCTCATGTCGGCCATATGAAATATGTCCGACACCAAGCTTGGATGTACCCAAACAAAAGCTGTATTAGTTAAGCAAGCGATTCACCTTGAAAACAATTCTCATCTTCTAGTTGCTCGTGTCTACAAAGCCAAGTATGCTCATTCACCTTTGACTTATGCCATGACTGATAGGAACATTTCGGGGGCGTCATGGGGTTTTAGAGGAATGGTTCGTGCGGTTAAACAGTGTAGGGGGTTTTATACGAATGATTGGTAATGGGGCAAGCACATGGGTAATGCAAGATAAGTGGATAAAAGGTGCAGAGATAAGACTCAAGCAAGGTGTTGACTTTTCTGTCCAGGGCATTAACATGGTAAGTGACATTATGTTACCTGGTAAGAAAATGTGGAATGCTAACCGTGTATGGAGAAGTTTCGTAAAGGAATCAGCTCAAAGAATTTTTTTTCAATCCATATTCCAAAAGTAAATGTAGAGGATAGTTATTGTTGGGCATCAGTGGCCGGTTCCAATGTACTGACAAAGAACATTTACATGTTCCTGATGAGTCAAAAGTATGGATTGGAGACACAAGTTACAAAGTGCAGGTTTTGGCGTAAATTTTGGCGCATGGAGATACCACCGAAGTGGAAGTCGTTCCTATAGAGATTAATTCACAAGGCACTGGCTACTTGTGATAATTTAAGGAAGAGAGGTATTGTTGCCGGTCGTGCTTGTTACTTGTGTGGTGAGCAAGATGAAACGTGTTTCTGTGTTGAAACGATGGCGGACACGGAGATGTCCGTCAATAATTAAGGGGGCGTCCGAGACTGGAAATCTACAAGGAAGACAAACGTAAACTACCCTCGGGGGGGATGCGAGGAAACCCCCTCCGACGCTCAAGTCAGTATGTGTCCGAGAAGGATTTTAGAGAGAGAGAGAGAGATAGAGAGATAAAGTAAAGTTTATAATGTGAGAGAATGTACCTGTAGAATAGTACCATTTGGCTATTTATAGCAGTACTATTCATCTGACAGGGTGCGTAATCCTGCGACACGTGTATGACTGTGAAGAGTCTAATTGGAGGGAAGATTGTCCTCAAATGTGGTCGTGAATGCCATCTCGGACTGCTTATTAGAAACGGTCTGGACTCTACTGATGAGTTCGCGTTTCAAGTTTATTGATGTCGGCCACAAAGGATGTGTCCGACAGTGAACTTGGACATACCCATACAACTAGCCCCCCCAGCATCATTGGAGGTCGTGACCGGCATTGATGTTATACTGAGGACGCGAGTGAATTTTTTATGCTCCATATCTTTCTCTGCTGCCACGTGTTGCCCTGGGGAGACTTCGTATTTCGAAAAGTGCAATCATGACTTTTTTGTGAAATCCCGCGCGTTTCAAGTTCATCTTGGCCATTCAATCCAGCTTTTGTAGAGAAGCGTTAGTTTCCCTTTCTCATTTTCTACACTTCGTCTTCAACCTTCCATATTTCTCTGGTTTTTGCGATTTTCTAAGAACTTCAATTCCCCTTTTCTTCACCAAGATCCTTTCTTTGAGTTACCAAATTTCTTCAAAAGTGTTCTGAGTTACTTTTTGCCCTTTACTTCTGAGAAATTTCAGTGTTTTTTCACCTTTTTTCGCCTGAGCGTAATCGAGGGTTTACTTTCAAAGCTTTCAACTTTTCCGGTGAAATTACGTTCTCCGGTGCTCCTTTTACTGGGTTTCTTCTTTCTGTTCGGGCATTCGAGGCCTTTTGCTATGCTTTGTTGGGAACCTGCTTGATTTTCCGGTCATTTTCCGTCGACTTTTCTCAGGTACCTTTTTTCAACTTCTCTTCAACTGCTCTTTCTATTTCTTTCTTCGAAATTATGTCGGACCACTCAGATAGTCAAAATTCCTTGAGTGATAAGTTTATGTCTGAAAGTGAGCCTTCGTCTCCTGCTTCCCTTCATGGCGGACATAGTTCGTCTACTTCCAGCCCTAGGGAGGAGAGAACTCGTTTGTTAGCTGACCTGCCCCTTACTGCTAATAGAGATAGGGAACTTAGATCTAAGTTTCTTAATGACCGCTCTACCCCTGAGCAAGAAAATTTGACTTCCCAATATTTGTCCGCGAGGATGAGTGGTGATAGACAAACACTCCGGGAACTAAGACATCAAATTTTAGCTCGTCGTACTGCTAGAAACCCTCCCCCTGATGCTGTTCCCGGACTTGATGTTCCGCCTTTGAGGGAACATGCCTGGTTAGATAACTTATCGGATGCTGGGGTTGTAGTGGCGGATGACTTTTATGATCGCCTTGCTCATGAAACCGGCCCTTCTCATCCACCTGTTATTGATTTAGGTTCCGACAACGATTCTATTGCTACAATGGACGAGACTGATGGTCCTTCTACTTCTGGCCGGGATGAGAATACTCGTCAAAACGAGATAGTTTTGGGGGAAAGTTCCAGCATGCCTCCTAATTCTCGGCCCGAGCCGATTCCTGACCGCGATGATGTTGAGCACTCTGGGATATGGTTACCAATAGATTATAGCAGTGGTCCGAGATCCACAATCATCTGTAAATTCTGGCGACAATGCGCCATAGATCTCAACTACTGCGATGTTGCGGAGAAGTTGTATGCCTTCCCACCGGAATATAAGTTGATAGTCCCCGACAAGGGATCGAAAGTGATTGATTGTCCGGCAGGGCACATAGTTGTTTACGCGCACCATTTTGAGTTTGGGTTGCGTTTTCCTCTAGATTTAACCTTGGTACGGATTTTGAAGGCTTTTAACATCTGCCTGGCTCAGCTGACACCCTTGGCTGTTAGGAACCTGATCGCTTATATTTGGACATGTCGTTATTTAGGGTTTCCTGAGGCACTCAACCTTTTCCGTCGCCTTCATTGGTTGCGACGGAACGGTTCCACTGAGAAAGGATGGTGGAGCTTGATGACGGCCAAAAATAAACTTACCGTCTACCCTAAGTTGACTGGGTTAAAAGGTTGGCAACCCGCTTTTTATTGGGTTAAAGTGCCGAATAATTTCCCTATTCGTCGTCACTTTACTAAGCCGGTTACTCGGATGGAAGACGTCCCCTCTTATGGTCTTTCAGCGGCCGAGCAGAAGGCCTTTGATTATTTTGAGTCCGAGGTCGGGACTATTACTGCTGTCGGTGAAGATACCGAGGGAAGGATCCCTTGCAAATGGCTTCCCCATGCAAAGTACATACTGGGAAATGAACCTTTGTCGGCTTTATTTCTCTGCAAGACCCACCCAGAAGGTTTGCCTCTTGACTTATGGTCCGACGTGGGACTTATACCTCTGCTTTCTGTTAGTTAATATGATATTAATCCTTCCGCTTTGCTGTTGCAGGTCCTGTTAGTTTAGATCTTGAGGAGTTGGGTCTCAACGAAGATTTAACGCCAATGTCTCGAACCCCTGAGGAGCCCGTCTTTGATTACGACACTGTTCATGGCCTCACTGGGGGTCTCAGAGGTGCAGATCGCGACCGTGGTGTTCGTAATTCGGTTCGGGCAGGTGTACGTCGTGCCGGCCGCACGCCCGGGCGCACTCCCGGCCGGTCTGCTGGACGTGGGGATCAGGAGTCTCCTCGTCCCGTCGTACACGTTCCTGTCCGCCGTGGCGGGGGTGGTGTGACTATAGGTCAGAGGCGGCCTCGTGAGCTCTCTGATGATAGTCCCAGCAAGAGGCAAGCCTTGGATGTTGCCGCTGCTTCTGAGACCCAACCAACGGAAGCTGCCATTAGTGTTCCGGACAATAGTCCCGTCCGGGTATTATTCGCCACTAGGTTTTCTCCTTTGAATGCTGCTATTGACAGCATTGGGACGGCATTGGGATCCGGCTCTTCCATGCGCCAGAAAATTTATGACATCCTAAGTTCTCCGAGCTTTTTGACAAATCTTGGTCCGGGAATATTTTCTCGGATACATGAATGGATCGAGCACAAAGAGATCATCCTTAGTGCCGCTGTGAAGGCTGCATTTTTTCGTCCCCCTTCTGTCCCCGGGAAAATTTATCAACCCAACTGGGACGTGAGGGAGGATGAATCTCTATATGCTGATATTCCAGCTAATGGCGGTACTCTCGGATATCGTCTCCTGAAGGGCCTCCAGCTGCCAATTGATTGCCCAGCCGACAAGCTGGTAGCGTCGGCCGCCCAACTTGCTCACGACCTTATTGTGGTAAGGTTCATGATCTGATATTCATCATTCATTTTTTTTTTTTTAATCTCGTCTTTCTGATGCAGACTAACAATTCCGCCATTGAGCTTATTGAACAATTTGTCCATTATCAATCTGAGTCTGATAGGCAGAAGCAATCCTTGGATGAGCTTCAGGCCCAGTTTGATGCTGCCCGAGTTCACTCTGACAATATACAGCAGCAGCTTGATGCCGAGAAGGCATCGCGGGCAGTCGTTGATGTTGAACTGGCGGATTTGCGAACCAAGGCTGCCAAGGTTGAGCAGGCTGAGAAAAAATCAGCGGAGCTTGAAGCTGCACTGGCGTCCATTAAGGACGAGATGGCCACCGCCATTTCTAAGGCCAAGGATGATGCCGGCGCTCAGGCTGTGGCAGATTTTAGAAGATCTGAAGAGTTTGTTGGTATGTTGGGAGAGAGATATGATGGCGGCTGGGTAGCTGCTAAAAGATGTGTTTGCCATTCTCACCCCAACTTCAACTGGGAGGAGATGGAAACCGCTTTTGCAGAAGGTGTTCACACACGCCCTCTTGAGGGTGAGCCCTTCATCTGCGAGGAGCATGTGATTGCCAATGTTCTTCCCGTCGCTCAGGATGAAGAGGTGCCTCTCCCTTGATGTTTTTGGCGGTCATCTCCAGGCTCCTCAGTTGACTCTAATAGCTACTAGCTTTCTGCTTTCCAATATTTTTGTAAACTTTGAATTCGGCCCATTATGGCATGTACTTTGAATAAGCTCTACAACTACAATTACTGCTATGAATTTTTGATGCCTTTTTGATGGCTGCCCACATTTTTGCTTGTAGTTGGCCGCCATGCCAGTAATTAGTGATGAAGCTTAATTTTTGTAAACTTTTCTCTTTTGCTTTCGCTTTGTGTCAACGTAATGTCGTATCTCAGACAGATATATATTGTACCTGTTATGTACATTGTCCGTTATATGGCTGCTTTCATATTTGATCTGTCATATGGTCGTTGTTGTACTTAAGACTTGTCATATGATTTTTATTGTACATGGCCTGTTATTTGGCTGTTTTCGTATTTGACCTGTAATATGGTCGCTCTTGTACTTGGCCTGTTATGTGGCCGTTTTCATTTTTAACCTGTCATATGGTCGTTTTTGTACTTTGACCTGTTATATGGTCGTTCTTGTGCATGGCCTGTTATGTGGCCGTTTTCATTTTTGACCTGTCATATGGTCATTTTTGTACTTAGACCTGTTATATGGTCGTTCTAGTACTTGGCCTGTTATGTTGACGTTTTCATTTTTGACCTGTCATATGGTCGTTTTGGATTAATGGAACGTGGCGTACATAAGATAAGCATAGTCAAACAATTAATGGAATGCTCACGGGAAGTTATATTATTAAAACGAGAAAGTGATGGCTCTTGGCCTTTTACATGAGATATCTACACATAGTACTTCTTTAAAACACTTGTGTTCCAGCAATTCTTTAGTTCAATGCCATCCATCGTTTTCAGCACAAAGGAGCCGGGACCAATTTCTTTAGATATTTGATATGGTCCTTCCCAGTTGGGTGTTAACTTTCCTTCAGCGTGAGCTTTTCCGGTGGCTGCCATCCTTCGTAGTACTAGATCTCCTTTTGCTAATGGTCTTTCAAGAACTCTCTTGTTGTAAGCTTTACTGATACGATCTTTGTATGCAGCAGCTTTGAGTTCCGCTATCAACCTTGTTTCTGCTAGAAAATCTAGATTTTCTCTTAAGGCTTGATCATTGTTTTCTAGATCTTTGTATTTGATCCGATAGGACGGTAAACCAACCTCTACTGGCAAGACTGCTTGTAACACTCCGTCATTTTATAAACATAATATAAACAAAATAGAGCATTCTATTAAAGAAATGACGATAGCGAAAATATCGTCTGACGGAAATGTCACTCTAAATAAGGGTTAAATATAAACTAAAGAAAATAAAACCCAAATGAATTAACTCAAAATAACCATAAAGAGGCAAAACAACCTCATAAACCCAATACATAAAGTAAATATAAAATAAGATGTCTCAAAAATCCTAAATAACATTTCTCTCCATTTCCCATAACACGAAATAATCACCTGCAAAATATATCAACAAACATCCACAATCAGTGGGGAGTAACTAACAGCTCTCCCAGTCCAATTAGGATCCATATAAGAGTTATAAAAGCCTTAATAATTAAATCACACAAAACATCTCAACAGTAAACTTCAGATAATCAAATAAAACGCTTAAACAAAGATAATACAACATGCTTAAATATAAATAGAGTAAAGATAACAAAATAAACAAAATGAATAAACAACTTATATATATAAACTCAAGTATAAATACCATAAACCTTCAAAGTTTAAAGTAATAAAAATAATATAATTAGTTTGAGAGAGAGAGCTGAACGCTAGTGGAAAACCCACTTCCTATGGTAATGCGAGACAACCTCCAGACAGCCTATGGGTTACGTTCCCTACTGCCTGTGTCTAAGAATGGCCATACTCCCGATGCGGTGTAGGATTACGTCCCCACTGACCTCTCGGACGACAACAAAACCAAGGTATACCTAGGATTACGTCCTATGGTTTGCATGTTCTTCACCTCGGGATTACGTCCCTCCGGATAATCTTGCTCTCAAACAATAATAATAATAAAATAATACTCAATAATCAAATTACACGGATGCCCTTAAGGCCTTACACCAAATCAGCAGAAATCTAGGATCGCAACCCAAGAATTTCAATTAAAATTAATATTCTTCTCAAAATTAAATAATAATAATAATAACTCAAAAATATAATTTTTACTCATCATAAAATAACACAACCATGTTCTAATAACCTATGATAACCACCTTCTCACAATGTCACCGATTATACATATATAGGAAATATAATAATGTCTTAACCATGACACACAAACCATTTGCACCTTATAATAAATTAATATAACTTGTAATAATAAATTTACAAATTCAATACAAGAAAGAAAAAGAAAAACGAAGTTATAACTAGGAGATGCTTATTACATAATCTCAACCATGACATTCAGCAAAACTAAATGAAAGTAATACAAGGAGACAAAAAGGGCATCAAGCATCAGTAACACGAGACCATCAAAATCACCAACAACACACAACAGATAATACTATGGCTATAATCATGGTTTCCTCACGTATAGTAGCAAGGTGCAGCGAGATAAAGTATTGATACCAAAACGCAACAAGCAAGCTCGACAGCAACCCGCAACAACTCAATATATATGTGCTAGAAATCTACAACTACCTTCTCTCGCTTAGCATAATATGATCATAAGTTCATGAAGAAAATAAGACAACAAAAACCACGAGCTGCTGCAATAAGGATAACAAGCCAAGCAAAATTCTACTTACAGAAGGTAGAGTGAAATCAACCAACTTATCCAAATCATGGGTGAATAGCAATTCATCAACATAGTACAACTCCTATTCTCATGATACAAAGAACTAAAATCATGTATAATCTCAAGTCTAATATATATAAAATTTACCCAACCTAGTCATGATACTATACCCACAAAACCAAACTTAACTATTAAAACTATCATAATTCCTATACGAATGCTAATCAATCTAGGAAAACCGTTAGTTACCTTTGAAGACCTCCAAATATTTGCGTTCTTCTTCTTGAACACTGAAATTTTCATTACGTGCTGCTCTATTACGATCAATATTCCCGACGATTAAACGCTCGAATTCACAATCCCTCCGGTCAAAGTGAAGGCTCAGATGTCCTCAACATGCTGTCCAAATTTTAGAACAATCCAACGGTTAGATCGCCGGTGATAGCCAATTTTGTGAAGGTGTGATAGGGAAATCCGGGATGAACTTTTCTATTCTTTTTCTCTCTTCAAATGGTCGAATAAAATGGGGAGCAAATGTGACTGAATTTTGCTGTTACAAACAGCTCCAAAGGTGATTGAAAAGAGGAGTAAAAAGGGAGGTTACACTAGCTAGTAAAAAGGGATTTAATTGACATTAAAAAGGGGGGTTACAAAGGGGGTTACAAGAGGACCAAAAGTCACCTCTCATACTTTAAAAGTCTGAATTTTTGGGACAAGGGGTATAAGTTCCACGATTTAAAAATTGTTACGACGGTCCAAGCGCGCTAGAACGATAAAATAAAAATACTAACTCAAACGCGTAATTTAAATACTAGAATAAAAAGTATATAATTTCTATTTAAATAAATTATATAAATATAACATTTTAAAAGTTGAAAAACAAATAGTATAATATATAATATTTTTTAAGAAGTAAAATATTATAATTTTAACAGAAAATAATAATTAAGGGAAAATAACTCGAATAAAATATTAGCGAAAAACCGTGGTGTTACACTGCTTCCGTTCCAAAAGCTAGCTTGAATGGACTCTCTCTCGTTGCCTCCTTTTCTGTTGTTCTATTGGCCCATAATACTGCTGGAATCATATCGGCCCAAGCTCCCTTGAGTTCATCCAACTTTTTCTTCAGGGCTGCGAGAATCTGTTTGTTTGCGGCCTCAGCTTGCCCATTGCTCTGTGGGTGACATACGGCTGAAAATGCGAATTTTACCCTAAACTCGGACATAAAATTTTTTATTGGTCGACTGTCAAATTGCGCGCCGTGATCAAAGACTATTGCAGCCGGTATACCTAACCTTGTCATTATGTTTTGCCAAATGAACTTTTTGACTTGATTTGACTTTATCTTTGCTGTCGGCTCTGCTTCGATCCACTTTGGAAATAGTCGATTCCAACAATCAAGAATCTACGACCGGCAGTGGCTGCTGTAAAAGGTCCGAGGATATCCAAACCCCACTGCGCAAATGGTATCGGACATATTATAGGCTGGAGGTCGTTCGCGGGCCTATTGATGATGGGAGCAAATTTTTGACATTTGTCACATTTCTTGACATAACTTTGTGCGTCTGCCAACATGCTCGGCCAGTAATATCCGGCTCTCAATGCTTTTAATGCTAATGCTTTGCCTCCAATGTGATTTCCACAAATTCCCTCGTGTATTTCTTCCAAAATCTTTTCGGATTCCCATGCCGTTGCACATTTTAACAGCGGTAAGCTAAACGATTTCTTATTTAGCTCATTCTGGTAAATGACATACCAACTTGCCTGCCTTTTCAACTTCCTGGCTTCCATTGCATTCGAAGGGAGTGGGCCCGTGAGTTTATAAGCCACTATTTGACTAAACCATTCGCCCTGCTGATTGACAGTATTTACAATCACAGTTTTTTCGGTGATGCTTTTCTCTTTCAAAACCTCCACCATAACAGATCTTTCAACGTTCAAAGAATCAGAGCTTGCCAGCTTGGAGAGTGCGTCCGCTTTAGTGTTGTCGGCCCTAGGAATGGCTTGAACGTCAAAGTGAGTTAACTGGGCTATCAATTCCTTGGCCTTCTCCACATATTTTTGCATATTTGCTTCTCGGACCTCAAACTCTCCTTTTAACTGGCCATTAACTAGCTGCGAGTCCGTTTTCAAAGATACGCTTTTGGCCCCAGCAGATATGCACATCCTCAGTCCCGTGATTGCTGTCTCGTACTCTGCCTCATTGTTTGAAGCTGGGAAAGTGAACTTGATGGCGTGTTCAAAAATATTTCCTTAAAATTTGGTCATTACAATGCCGGCCCCGAGCCACACTTGCTGCTGACGAGCCATCTACTTCTAACACCCAAGTGCTTTCTTCCACCTGCTCTTCTTCGTAAGATGCCTCCACGATAAAATCCGCCAATGCCTGGGCTTTTATCGCGGTCCTAGGTTTGTACTGGATATATCATACTCGGACAACTCAACTGCCCATTTCAAAAGACGTCCTGAGCTGTCCATCCTCTGCAAAGCTTTCTCCAGCGGTTGATTAGTTAAGACTTGAATGGGATGACAATCGAAATATGGCCCGAGCTTTCGGCGGCAATTATCACGGCCAACGCCATCTTCTCGACCGGTTGATAGCGGCTTTCGGGGCCGTTCAAGATGTGGCCCGACAAAGTATATCGGTCGTTGCCTTTTTCCTTTTCAACCAATAGAACAGCCGCGACGGCTTTTGGAGAGGCCGAGATATATAATTGTAGTGTATCCCCCGTTTCTGGCCTGGTGATGGTGGGTAGAGTCTTCAGATGCTCCTTGACCGCGATGAAAGCTTGGCTTTGCTCCTCGCCCCATTCAAATTTCTTGTTTCCTCTCAATAGTGCGAAGAAGGGTAGGGCCTTGTCGGCCGACTTGGAGATGAAACGAGTTAACGCAACCATTCTTCCGGTTAACCTTTGTACGTCTTTTATTCCTTTCGGCTCTGGTAAATCCATAATAGCACGCACTTTGTCCGAGTTAGCATCAATTCCCCTCTTGCTGACCACAAACCCCAGAAATTTTCCTGCTCTCACCCCAAATACACATTTTTTTGGGTTGAGCTTCATCTTGTATCTTCTCAGAGTATTGAAGGTCTCTTTTAAATCATCAATGTGCTCGCGGTCTGTTTTGCTCTTGACGATTGAATCGTCCACATAAACTTCGATGTTCCTTCCCTTCTGTTCAGCAAATACTTTGTCGACCAATTTCTGGTACGTGGCTCCCGCGTTTCTCTGGCCGAAAGGCATTGCTTTATAATTAAACACTCCACAGTCTGTGATGAAAGCTGCTTTCTTCCTATCATCTTCCAGAAGACTAATCTGGTGGTAACCTGAAAACGCGTCCATAAAGCTCAAAAGCGCATGTCCGCTAGTAGAATCTACCAACTGGTCTATTCTTGGTAAAGGATAACAGTCTTTTGGACACGCTCTATTAAGATCTGTGAAATCAACATACATCCGCCATTGGCCATTCGCTTTTTTCACCATAACGACGTTTGCTAGCCACTCTGTGTAATCACAAACTTCAATAAAGTCAGCCGCTAATAACTTATTAACTTCTTCTCTGACGGCCTTGTTCTTTTCTATTGAAAAATTCCTTTTCTTCTGCTTGACTGGGCGAACCGAGCTGTCGACATTCAGACGATGGACCATCACGGTCGGGTCTATTCCCGGCATCTCATCCGCCGAGAACGCGAATACATCAGCGTTTTCTCGAAGGAGAGTCACCGGAGTTGATCCCGACCTCGCGGATCCATGTCCGTTCAGACTGACCACGGTCCTTTTTCGGATCATCCGCCAACATTTCTAACTTGGACTCTCCATCAGGCTTGGGCCTTGGCAAATCTTCTGGTCGAGCTTCTAGCTCCTCCATGGTTACCTCCATAGCATTTTCATTCTTTTTCTCAGATGGTTCTTCTGCCACGGCCTTTTTCTTAGCTCTCTTTTCCTTTCTTGATGGCGGACATGATTCTTCAACAGGAACCCTTCTTGCCGGCTGTTTCAGAGCCGTTAAATAACATGACTTTGATGTTTCTTGATTTCCTCTTATCCTTGCTGTCGTACCCGAATTGGATACATACAACATGGTTAAGTGATAAGTAGATACCACTCCCTGAATATCGTGGATTAGTGGTCTTCCTATGATTGCATTGTATGCTCCCGAAACGTCTACTACCAGGAATTCGGCCATCACATCTCTGACTTCACTGTTCTCGCCAACCCTGACCGGCAACTTTATAATCCCTTCTGGTATCGCTGATGCTCCAGTGAATCCAATCACTGGGTACCGAACTGGCTGTAAGTGCTCCCGGCCTATCATTAATTTTTCAAAAGTAGACAGGAATAGAATATTAGCGGAACTTCCTCCATCCACCAAAATTCTATGAATCAAACAGTTTGCAACTTTTAAGGTGACCACCAGTGGGTCGTCATCACTAGAGGAAAAAAGCCCAAGGGCTGCGGTCAAAAAGGGCCCAAGGGCTGCGTTTTTTGACCGCAGCCATTAGACTAGCAGCCCTTGACATTTAGGAAGGGCTGCGGTTTTTAACCGCAGCCCTTAGCGCGTTAAGGGCTGCGGTCAAGGAAAAAACGCAGCCCTTAGTGGGTTAAGGGCTGCGGTTAAGGGCCCAAAGGTTAAGGGCTGCGGTTTTTCCAAAAACCGCAGCCCTTGAGACCCAAAAAAAATAAAAAAATAAATTTTTTTTTTTTTGAATTTTTTTGTCCTAAATGTTCCCAAACAGTTATATATATATTTAAAGTATCATTTTTCATTATAAATTATGTTTTTTACACGAATATAGAGAAAATAATAACTAAATTACATTAGTTCGAGGCCCTCTCGAATGTTCGAATTGCAATATATGAGCAGGATCACAACCATCAAAAAATAACCAACCAAAGAACAGCCATGAAGACATTACAACAACTCCACCAAGATCAGCATCCGAATCCCTCAAAAGCAAATTTTCTAGAGATGATAGAACCTGGCAAATAAAACCAAAACCGCTATAATTTGGAGTTGAAACTATATCTATGCAAGTACTACAAAGCAGAAGCTGGACAGACCCACTCCACAAGAACAACTTTCAATTTGTTGATGTTGTAAGTACATGGCAGCTTACAATACAACAACAAATGGCTAAACAAATGGCTAGCGGGGGGTTGCGGGGTGGGGGCGGCGGGGGGAGTCTGGCGGGGGTGGGGGCGGGGGAGGGGAAGCGGGGGGTCTTGGGGCGTGCTAGGGGTGTAGCGGGGGGCGACGGGGGCTAGCGGGGCGGGGTGGGGTGGGGGGCTAGCGGGGGTTGCGGGGCGGGGGCGGCGGGGGGTCTTGGCAGGGAGTCTTGGCGGGGGGGGGGGCGGGGAGGGGAAGGGGGTGCCGGTTTGTGCTAGGGGGTGTAGCGGGGGGGCGGGGGGGTAGTAGGGGCGGCGGGGTGGGGTGGGGTTACGGCGGGGTGGTGGAGTGAAAGGTCTTGGAGGTGTAGGATATGGAGCAAGAGGAACTGGCATCCTTAGATTATCCTCTTTCTCCACCACCAAAGTAGCTATTAGGACCTTTAAGGCTATAACATGATTCTCACCATTGACAGCAACAACCACCAAATTATTACTAGTCAAGATTTTCTTTTAGTGATTCTTATATTGATTTTTTGGTATAAAATGATTACATCTAAGTTCAACTACCATACATACATTATATGATCCTAACATACATCCAAAGCAAGTAAACCTAATCATAAATAATAAATAATAAAAAATAAAGTTAAATGACTCTAATAGTTTGTAAACTAACTATTATTATCAAATGTATAATCAAATTATATTACATGATCCTAAATGCGTAAATTTTTTCCTATATAATCGAAAATGTCCTAAAACGGCCTTTTAATTACTCAAAATGTACTTAGAAACAAATAAATGATGTTATATAAGCCTAATTGTTTGTAAACTAATTATTATTGCCAAATATATGGCCAAATTACATTATATGATCCTAAATGTGTTAAAAGGTTCATAATGGTCGAAAATAGCCTAAAATGTTCTCTTCTTATCCCAAATGTAGTTAAAAATGAATCAACAAACTTAGATGATTTTAATAGTTTGTCAAATTATATTTGATGACACTAAATGCATACAATTACATTATACCACCATGTTTTTGCATGAATCAATGGACAAAAAACCCATGAAAACATTCACTTAATTGCTTATTAGGCCAATAAATCACACAAATATCAAGCTATAACCACTTCATTATCCATGGATCAAGCAATTAAAGTCCTAAAATAACCACTTTGATGCATATTAGGCCAAGAAATCCCACAAAAATCAATAACTAACTAATATTCACCAACTTTATGCATGAAGCAAACAATCAAGGTTAAAACAATTCAATAAAACCAGCACCATGATCCCAAAGGGGCTACAATGCCCATACTAATTCCTCGAACAATCATCTTCAACTAAGGGGAAAAGGGGGATAAATAAGGTTCATCCTCGAACAATCAACTTCGGATAAAAGGGTTCTAATTTCTAAAACATAATCGGAAAAAGAATTCTAACATGTCTCCCTTTGGTTTCTTCACACCATCTCCAATAATAATATTAGCCATGGTATACTCGCATCGCAACGCACTTCGAAAAGCATTATAACCATGTATCATGCTATTAACAAATGAACTTTCCACGTAAGAAAGATATATCCATTATCAACATATCAGCAATATAAATCAATGTTTTTTTTTTTGCATTTTTAGTCCTAAATGATCCCCATATATATATATATATATATATATATATATATATATATATATATATATATATATATATATATATATATATATATATATATATATATAAGTATCATTTTCCCTTTCCTGCGGAGTTTAAAGTCTTAAAGCTTTACCTTTTTACCGCTTATTAACAACTGATGCAGCTGAATATACATCAGGCTGTACAGAATTGCACTTCCTCTGAAATCAACATATATGCATTGCAACGGGTATATAAAGCATCCCAATGTCAGCCTCACAAATAAACATTTCAATAGCAGAACATAAAAGCACATAACTGAACAAACACCTAGAAAGAGAGACCCACAACATGATAAAAGTCGTTAGTCTCATGGAAACGCCCATCTTTATTTCAAAGACTAATCATGAGTAATCTGACAAACATAATATATATAGTATACATGCTATGCATTAAGGGTACCCCCAGCAGCTCATCCATTCTAAAACAGCATGAAGTAGTGATTTATGTAACTACAATCTTCTCTATCACATAAGCCAGAGTCAAAATCACTCAAAACTTATCACAGTAATTGTCAGAAGATCTGGAAGATTTGGATCGGCTAAGATGTGATGGAAACTTACTCCAAGGCCTCCTACTCCATGGTTATAGTGCTTTAATGGTCCCCTCCTCAAAAGCTCAAACTTCACTGTTCATTGATGCATTGCCATTAGCTACCATAGAACAAGTAGAAACCACCAAGCCATCTTGACAAAGAAACAAGACACTAGAGCCTCAAAAAATAAAACGACGTAAACTTTTGTCATATAAAAAACATTCTACAACACTATAAAGTAGTTTTCCAAATGTTTTCCACCTCTAAGAGTTTAGTCAGTGCAAGCATCCAGCACGCCTAAGAGGCTAAGACATCTAGAAGACTAGAACACACTACCATCAAAACCATTGAGCAAAAAGGAGAGATAATTGGCAGTTTTGGCATACACAATACATTCATAACCAAACGGCAAACGCAGCTACAATTTCACACATCAGAAGATATATTCTCGATACCACGAGCCGAATGGCCCCAATCCATAGGCTTCCTAAATAATATCAATTAAGGTACTTGAATATTTTATAATCAAATTACATTATTCAGCTAACTAGTTTCACCAAAACTCCCAACAATACCAACTTAGCCAACAAACTAAACAGATGAACACCCAATCAATAAACATTGTAACATCTTACTTCAACTTGTGCACACCATTGACAAAGTTCACATACACGGGGAGAATAACGCCGCGGTTACACGGAAGTTGCACTTAATGAAGATATCGCCATATATAAATCATCAACTTTAACCTAGTCAATGTCACACCATCAAAAACACACCCAAAAACCAATTGCAAGAAATCATAATACCATACCCTCTTTCTTCCTGAATCAAGCAACTAAGAAATGCATCAAAAGAAATTATAAATCCACCCATTTTTCAGTAAACCAATAGTGGAAAACCAATCTCTTCATTTTCCTCTAATTAGAAGATATAGACATATAGTGATCTAATTTAATCACATTTCACAATACAACATATCACTCGTAATTATACCTTAATACAATTTATCAAGTTCCCTACTTTTCATCTCACTAAAGAAATAAGTCAAAAGTCACAAATATTATAGATTCATCAACTATCAAACTACTGATGAGATGTACAAGAAGCAAGAAACTGAAACAAGCATCTTTCATATACCAATCAAACTTACTTGGGTACGAAAACGAAGAACACCAACACACGACCAAAATTCAACCTCCAAATTCAGCAATTAAACTTTCTAATTTCAGAATAAATAGAAAATGCAAGAATATTCACCTTAATCCTCAACGTTGGAGGATGAGATTCAGCTTTGAAATGGTCTGAGATTGAAACTCAAGTGATTGCAAAACTACAACAATTTCAAACCCAATTTCAAACCCTAGATCCAAGCATTGAAAAAACAGAGAGGAGAGAGAAAATACCTCAGCGGCGAGGTAGTCGAGAATGGAACTCCGGCACCGACACGCTCAGCAGCAGCGTTCGCGTGACAAATCGAAAGAAAGAGAAGGGGAATGTGAGAGAAATAAACGGCGCCTAGCAGAAAGATGAGCTCGCTCCGGCGAACAAAGCCATTAATACGAGTTATTCAGAAAAAGTGAAAAACCCTAGAAATTAGGAGAAATTGAGGAGGAGAGAGAAAATGAAACCTGAAGGACTTTAGGAGGTTGAAGAAACTGCGACGGCTTGCGAAGGAGAAGAATCAGGCAATGATTTTCCACCGATGGTGCGCAAATCGATGTTGCATAGCTCGGATTCGAGTGATTCGACGGTGCCATTAATGGCGGAATGAACGGTGATTTTCCACCGATGGTGCGCGAACTTGATCGAGGTCGTTGAGAGTGAGAGTATGAGAGAGAGAAGGGCGTGGTGTGAAGGGAGAGGGAGAGATTGAGAGGCGGGTTCAGCTAGGGATTAGAGGGAGGGAGGGAGGGAGGGAGGGAGGGAAGGGCTGAGTATATGCGCGCAAAAGTTAAAATAAGAAAAGGCAAGTGAAGGGCTGCGTTTGTTAAGAAAACCGCAACCCTTTTATGAAGGGTTGCGGTTAGCTCGAAAACCGCAGCCCTTCGTATACGAAGGGCTGCGGTTTTCCGGCTAACCGCAGCCCTTCACTATTAAGGGCTGCGTTTTTCAATAAACCGTAGCCCTTGCACCGCAGCCCTTGCGATTTTTTCCACTAGTGCATGAGGGTAAATCACGTGCTTTGCATCCTCTAATGAGAATGACATGGCTGGCATGGCTGGTGGCTTTCTCCACTGGCAACTCTCATTAAAGTTCACTTGATGCCGGAATTCCTTTAAACTGGCTTTCGCCCCACTGACACTTCCGCCATGGATTGGACCGCCACTAATCATATGAATCTCTCCTATCCGAGATTGAACATTCTGATCTCTGGGTTTCATCAAATCGCCCCCGTTTGTCTGAGCTTTATATTGGGTGAAGTACCCTCTGCGGATAAGATCCTCCAAATTATCCTTGAGGTGCCGGCAGTCTTCAGTTATATGGCCGTGATCTCCATGAAAATCACACCACTTAGTCTTATCCCGGTTTTTATGAAACATCTTCTTTGGTCTCTGCCATTTGTCACTTTCCTTGTTCATGGTGAATATTTGTGCTCGGGAAGTAGTGAGCTGAGTGTACGCATCAAATCTATCTTTGCGTTCACTTTTTTCCCGGCCATCCCGCTCTCGGTCATTTCCTTTGTTGACCATATTATATTCTCTTCTTTCATCCCGGCCACGCTCAACTTCGCGACCTTTATCTTTCCGTGACTTATCCTCTTTCTTCTTGTCAGACTCCCGATGCTGGCTGCTAGCTGCCTTGTCAAATTCTTCTCCTCATATGAAATCATTTGCTTTGCCGAGCACTGGTCCTAACGACGTGAAAGATTTTCGGCCGAGATAACTCCTGAACGCAGTTCCTTCTTTTAATCCCGACATCAAGGCTAAGACCGCTACATCTTGCTGCAGCCTGGGAATAGATACGGCCTCTACATTGAAACGCCCAATGTAATCCCGGAGAGATTCGGTTTCCCCTTGCCTGATTGACAATAATTCCCCAGTAGTGCGCTCACGGCGCCTGTTGCTTACAAAGTGAGTACTGAACATAGATGAGAGTTGAGAGAAACTGGACACATTACCAGGTTTGAGACTCTTAAACCAAGTTTGAGCTATGCCAGTAAGAGTGGACGGGAAAACCTTGCACCAGATAGCGTCTATCTGCGTGTACAAATACATGTGTCCTTCGTAGGCTGCGACATGATCGCTGGGATCTGAGCTACCGTTAAATTTGCATGATGGCATTTTGATTCTCGGCATTGGGTAATTAAGAACCTCCGGAACAAATGGGGAGAGTTTCGGCTTGATTAACAGATGTCCGCCAACCGAATAGATACTAGCACCATGGGTGCTGTACTCTCGGTACGAGCGACTTTGGTTCTCGTCCTCTGAATAATCAAGCTCTTCTGTTTCCATCACCGTCTCTTCATACTCGGGATCCTCCAGTTGTCTTTCCAACTGTCGGCCCTCTTGAGTGAAAGAACGCATTCTTCTTACTGGCATACCATCAGCATTTCTTCCCCCTAATGGCGACAATCGTTTACGGGGTGCTCTAGCATTGGGGGTTGGAGTATTACCATCAAGTTGAGGTGTGCCTGCTAGCATCTGGATGAAGGATGCTACCGTCTTCAACTGTTCCGGAGAGAATTGACTCAGCTGAGCCAGATTGATTGGAACTCCATTTGGATTAACCTGAGATACATTGTTCTCAGGAGTTTGTTGTTCATTGTTGTTCTCGGGCACCCTTGTATTGTACTGAGGTGCACCCAATGGTCCGATAATAGCTGGCTGAGTAGATCCCTGCCTGATCTCAAACCCTGGTGGACCACGACTTGCATTACTTGTCTTATCCATGACTGCTTCACAAAGATGGGAGGCCCCTCCTTCTAGCGCCAAGTTGTTTCTGTGTTGAAACGATGGCGGACACAGAGTTGTCCGTCAATAATTAAGGGGGCGTCCGAGACTGGAAATCTGCAAGGAAGACAAATGTAAACTACCCTCGTGGGGGATGCGAGGAAACCCCCTCCGACGCTCAAGTCAGTATGTGTCCGAGAAGGATTTTAGAGATAGAGAGAGATAGAGAGATAAAGTAAAGTTTATAATGTGAGAGAATGTACCTGTAGAATAGTACCATTTGGCTATTTATAGCAGTACTATTCATCTGACAGAGTGCGTAATCCTGCGACACGTGTATGACTGTGATGAGTCTAATTGGAGGGAAGATTGTCCTCAAATGTGGCCGTGAATGCCATCTCGGACTGCTTATTAGAAACGGTCTGGACTCTACTGATGAGGTCGCGTTTCAAGTTTATTGATGTCGGCCACAAAGGATGTGTCCCACAGTGAACTTGGACATACCCATACAAAACGGACGCTCATTTGTTTAGAGATTGCGATGTTAGTAAGCATGTGTGGAACGGGACTGTTCATGGCCTTAAGGTGGATTATGATTCGAATATATCAATTGTGGAGTGGGTGATGAATTGGCTTACTTATTTCTGGAAAGCGGATGGGAAGGGCAGTTATAGGAGTTACGTTCTAGCAGCTACGCTTTGGTCCCTCTGGTTACATAGGAATAATGTGGCTTTTCGAAAGGTCAAGGTCAACCCTGCAGATATTTTGAAAAGTGTTGCGCGAGAATTGCAGCTAATAGACAAGAGGAGGCAGTGGAAGGAGAGTTGTATGAGTACATGTATTAATAAGGAGGCATGACTGCATGATTCATTTGATTTTAGACAGGTTTGTGACGAGGTGTGCATGATTCAGGTGCAAGGTGTTTGGAAAGCTAAAGGGAAGGATCATCTTGTAGCAGGGATAGGTTGGGTTGGATCAATGAATGGAAGACACATGTTTTTGGGGAATGACAAAGTGTTTGCTACATCTTCATTGCAGGCTGAAGGATATGCTTTCATAAGGGGATTGGAGGAAGCGTTGAGTAGGAGACTTCGAAGGATTGAGATACGCACCGGTTCAAGGGAGCTGTTATGCGCCATTTCAGGAAAAAGAAGAGTATTTCATATCTGTAGTATTGTATTAGATATAGTACACTTATGTAAAAGTTGTTTGTATTTCAAGTGTTGTAAGGTTGACAGAGATCTGGTGTAGGAAGCTCGTAATCTTGCTGTTCAAGCAATAGAGGGCAACTTGTGCTAGGGATAATTTTGTTTGGTTTGTATTATATTTTACTTACTGCCAAAAAAAATACAAGGGAAATAATCACATGGGAGAGAACGTAAAATAACTTTGTTGTATACTAATAGAAATAACAGAGAACCAAAAAAACTATATTTACATAATTGTAAATATATCATATATGTATTATGAATACCCTCCCCTTAAGTTAATTAGAGCTGGTGAAATTAGTCCGCACGTGAAGGATAGATGATTATGTTTTTGCTAATTGAGGGATTTTATCATTAAGTCAGCTAGCTGAAGAAATGACTCAAGGTGCATGACATACAATAACCCGTCTTGAACATGTTCCTTGACATAGTGATAACCCACCTTCAAATGCTTGTTCTCTCATGGAAGATGGGATTATAAGCAAGCTGATTGGCTCATTTGTTATCACAAAAAAAATCAATAGATTAGGGAATAAGAGAACCAAGATCTTTAAGTATCCCAACTAACTAAACAATATCGCTAGTTGTGAGAGACATGCACCTGTATTATGCTTCTGCAGAAGATTTTGAGACACTTTTTTGCTATTTTGTCTTCCACGACACCAAGGAATTTCCTAAGAATACATAATAGCCTCTGATAGATCTTGCACTAACGACACAACTTCCCCAATCAGAGTCATACAACTTTGAGCTTTACTTCTGAGTAGATCTGATTATTGGTCGGGTCGGGTTGGGTCAGGGTATGTGTGGGTCAAGGTCGTCTCAGAAAAGGTTATTGCAGGTCGGGTAAATGTTGGTCGCGGGTCGATAAACAGGCAAGAAAAATAGTGAATTGAAAGAGACAAAAGTGAGTATAATTGAATACGAATCTGTACATGTAATTTTTTTTACAATATCTATTTTGTTTTTCAAAATCATTGGGATATTTTGTTGGCCTATAATCACTCTGTCCATTAATGACCCTATCCATTAAAGGCATGTCCAACAAAAGCCCTATAAAATTGACCTTAACCCTTTAGCCATTGGGCTACCCTGTCTAATAGCCAGATCTACTTGTGATTTAGCAAGATAGATAACCCCGCAATCTAAGGTGCTTGCTAGATATCTAGCAACATAAACAATTGCTTGCAAATGAGGATTCCTTGGTTCATTCGTGATCTATAGTCTCTTGTCTGGTGAGATTGAGTTTGAGGAATCTCCTGATAATGCTCTCGTAAGTTTTAGGATCTTCCACAATGTCTCTTGATCAATGGAGACTTTAACACCCTTAGGGAAGGGAAACTCACTAGGCTTACATCCTTGTATCCCACTGGATTTAAAAATGTCGAGAATTAATTTTATTTTATTCAATCAAATGCCTTTGGAGCTTCTGCCATCTTCAATGCCCAAAAAAGTACCTCACTTCAGCTATATCTTTCACAGTAAAGGCTTGATCTAGTCCCCTCTTGAGAGTATCTATGCTAAAGGATGTACTTGGTCAGCTCAAAATTCGACTTCCTTAAAGCTTGTTTGAGGCCATATAAGCTTCTCTTTAACTTGCGCATGCACTTGACCTACCTTTGTTCCCTCGTGACCTCTTGGAGGTTTAATTTAATAATGATATTATTATAATTAAAAAACAAGAAAATATAATAATGATATTATTAATCTAAATTAAATTACCAATTGTATCACTACAGGAAAAAATGCCAAGGGCTGCGGTCAAAAGTGGGCTAAGGGTTGCGTTTTTCGACCGCAGCCCTTAACAACTTTGAAGGGTTGCGGTTTGTGACAAAACTGCAACCCTTAATTGATAAAGGGTTGTGGTTTTAACCAATAACCGCAACCTTTTATCAACTAATGGATGCGGTTTTCAGCAAAAACCGCAGCCCTTCTGACCTAAAATAAAAATTTTAATTTTTTTTTTTGCATTTTCATGCCAAAATGACACACAAACAACTATATATAAATAGAAGTTAAAGTTTTTACACAAATTATCCTCATAATACAATGTAAACAAATATATACAAAATTATAAGAGGGAGGGGTGGTAGCTCAGTGGAGTACCACCCCGAATTCCAGGGCAATGCCCTGGGTTCGAATCCTCATCCCAACAATATGTTGGAGATTATTCTTGTTGTGGCAGTGGGCCTTCCGGCCTGTTGTCTTATGGGTACATTTAGCCTTGTTCTCACCTTCTAAAGCGGGTGTACCCTACAGGGCCAGCCCCCACCCCCTCCCCCCGCCATCCCCCCCATCACCCCCATCCACCCCCACCCCCACCCCCACCCCTACCCCCCCCGTCGATTTCCCGCCATCCCCCAACCCTACCCCTCCCCGTCGATTTCCCGCCCTCTCCCTCCCCCACCCCCCCCCCCCACCCCCACCCCCTCCCCGTCGATTTCTCGCCTAAACCCTCCCCTTCCCCGCCTGAATCCGGGTAGAATCCCCAACCCATAACAAAAATGGGAGCCAACGGCGACCCAACAACGAACCCACCGAACTCGACGATTCCACCGGCGAAATCAAACCCGACCTCCTCCCCTCCTCTCGTTTTCATATGCCCAAAACCGAACCCCCTCCCTCCTCGGTTTCGGATTTACGGGCTACGAGTGAGGGAAGTTTTCGAATTTCGGGGGAATTTCGACGGTGAACGAAGAGGGGGTAAGGGATTTCGACGGTGAACGAAGAGGGGTGGGGGATTTCGACTGGTGAACAAAGAGGGGGTAGGGGATTTCAATGGTGAACGAAGAGGGTATGGGGAGGGAGGGGAGGGGGGGGAGATCGACTGGGGAAGGGGATGGGGGAGATCGACTGGGGAAGGGGATGGGGGAGATCGACGGGGGGAAGGGGAAGGGGCTGCGGTGGTGGAGTGGAGGGAGGAGGGGGTGGGGGGTCGGGGTGGGGTGGAGGGGGAGGGGTGGTGGGCTGGGTGGGTTAGGGTTTGGGGGAGGGGAGGATGGGTTAGGATTTAGGATTAGGGTTATAATTAGGGTTAGGGTTAGGTTTAGGGTATTAGGATTTTAGGGTTAGTGGTTAATGGTGGCAAAATCGTAAATAAAGCTAACGGTGAGTTAACGGCAGTTAGCAAAAGGGTATATGGTGAACGTTTTCGAAAACTCAGGGGTATATGGTGAATTTTTGAAACATTGAGGGTCTATGGTAAATTTCTTGATTTGTCAGGGGTATATGGTGAAATAACCGAAAAAAATACTACAAAATTATAAACAAAAGGGAAAAAAGCTCAAGCTTTCTAGCTCATGATATCTATATCAAACTAACAACACCACGCCACTGAGTTCAAAGCTTGATCCTCGCCTCCAGTTGCTACCCAAGGTACGCTGGCAACGCTGCCATCAACATTAATACTTGTAAGTTCTTTTATCACCAAAGTAAAGAGTTTAGTAGAGATTAACATTGATTTGTTCCTTTAGACTTTTTGTTATCATAAATGATTTTGCTTTACTTATTTTGTCATCTGCAAAAACTTTATTCAGCATAATAAAAAATGAAAAAAACTAAGAAACCAGATAATGTACCTTGGTGATAGCCCAATACATTGAACAAAAGATACAGAAGTAAAAACATGTTCAAAAAATCAATGTTTAGGTCGATCATATAAACAAGTAAATCTCCTAAACATCTCTCTAAGCCTATGTTTGGTTGGACGGAAATCATTTTACACCCATCCAAAAACAAGTGTATCTTTGGTTGAGATGAAAATATAATTAGGCTCTATAGTTTGTACAACCATATCAAATTTAAGATAGCTGTTGTTGACTGGTGTTGTTCATAAGATTAGCCATAACAACGCAAAATGCCCACTCAGAAGAATAGGCTAACAACAGCCTAGGCTGACATTACCCAGTTGTACAAGCTAGCTAAAAAGCCCACTCAGTTGCACAACCAAGTGCCAGTCACTCTTATATGGCAAAGAGTGACTAAGACCCTGCCTTATCACACCAAAAACTAGCACAACAATGTCAGCAAACACCACATAACCCCTCCCGAACAAAGTCTATATACAGAACAAAGTATAGCAATCCCATGCTTAGCAAATTCACTCGTAAAAAGCATAGCCATAATGAAAAGAATAATTAAACTAACAACTAGAAAACAAGAAACAAGCTGCAAGTAATTTTCTATGCCCCCTGTTATTAGCCAATATTTTCTTCGCATCAGCTTTCATAAACAAACCTTGTTAGAATGACCTGCAGATTATTTACTACCACATATCTTATTGAACAAAAAAAAACCACAGCTCACTTAAGCAAAAAAAAAAAAAAATACTAATATCCACTACAAGAAAAGCCTTTTTTCTTGTCTTTTATTTATGTAAGTTATATAAACTCTTAAAGTTATGTAAACAGGAGCAAAAGTCAAGCCTATATGAAAATTAATATATATTCCTTGTACTCAAATGATTCCTCCCCACTTGGTCTTCTGGACACATATATAGCCCCTACTGTTGTTCCTAAGTTACATGTATCCTCAGTTTTTGCAAATGACTATAATAGCTTTCTCACAAAAACAAAATCTCACCAGTAGCATAACTTCAGTGCGCATTGCCTCCCTTGAGGCTCCTGCTGAAGATTGGTGAGTGTTCGAATCTACAACCTCAAGAGCTCCAGTGGCACAAAGTATGTTCGCAACTAGACGCTCAAAAAAAGTGCTTCCAAAGAATTAAGGGGGCGTTTGGTTGCTACGGGGTAAAGGGAATGGAATCAAGAAAGGGGGAGAAGGGGAAAGGAAAAGAAAACCCTTAGATTTAGAGTGGTGTTTGGTAAAGACAATGCCAATTCTCTTTCTTCCTCCTCTTACCCTTCTTCCACCCTAGCACCACCACTCCTCCCTCTGTTGTTATTCCCCCGCCGCCTCTCCCCACCCCAGTAACGCCACCTCGTTGCCCCCCTCCTCTTCCCCTTTCCGCGGCAGTTCTCCCCTCCCCTCCCCTCGCGCCGTCGCGTTGTCCCCCCTCCCCTCCCCTCCCGTGCGCCGTCACGATCTCCCCCTCCCCTCCCTGCGCCATCGCGGTCTCTCCCTCCCTTCCCCTTCGCCATCGCGGTCTCCCCCTCCCCTCTCCCCGCACCGTCGCGTTCTCCCCCCCCTCCCCTCCCCCCCCTGTCGTGTTCTCCCCCTCCCCTCTCGTGCACCGTCGTGTTCTCTCCCCTCCCTCCCTTGCATCGTTGCGTTATCTCCATCCCTTCCTCTGCGCCGTCGCGGTCTCCCCCTCCCCTCCCCTGCACCACCGCGTTCTCTCCCTCCCCTCCCCTGCGTCGTTTTGGTGGTGGATGGTAGGGGTGTTTCTCGGTGGCTGGTTGCAGTGGTATGGTGTGATGTGGTGAAGGGGTCGGGTTGCGGTGGTAGGGTGCACAGGTGGTGGTGGTGGTTGGGTGGTCAGGTGTGGTTGAATGGCTGGGTCAAGTGGTGGTTGGGTGGTCAAAGAGATGGGCAATAATAAGTCAAAGAAAGGGTAAGTGAAACCCTTGGAGGGTAGGGGAATGAAAGTAGAGGAATTTGGGGGTAAGGAGAGGGTAAAGGGTTTCATTAATTTGAGCAAACAAACAACAAGTAAGAGAATCAAGTGTCTTGATTACCTTACCCGTTCCACAATACCCCCAACCAAACGCCCCCTAAGAAGCTAAAAATAGCTCAGTGACATTTTTTATTATCTGCAACATTATAAAGGCTACAAAAATAGTTTGATGAGACTCAGAACTAGCCTTTTTAAAATTTATTTATGATATGAAGTTTTAGACACCCATAAAGCCTTCTTAGAACCATGATATCTTCCCATGTAAGGATTTTTTTTGCAAATTTTGCAATTTAATTACATTTGCCAATACTGCCGAACTTGTGCTTTGACCAAATCACTGGGAAAACAGAAGAGACAAAGTGATGCGTGAGAAGCATCAAGATTTAACAATCCTAGTTCTGTTAGGATTCTTTATATAGTTCCCTAGTTCTGTTAGGAAACTATGTATTTTATTTGCTTAAGAACTCTAGTTTGTTTTAATTTCCTTGCTTTGTTTTAAGAGTTAGAACACTAGTAGGAGTGTTGATAGGATAGGCGTGAGTTGTGATAACAATCAGCCGAGTATTTGCATATCCTTAGGCGTGTGATAGATGTTTATGTTCTTATCTTTTAGTTTGTTAGGAGCATTAGAATTTAAACCTTGCTAGGACTCTTCTAATGTATTTATATTCGATTATCATCATTAATAAAGAGGAGTTGAATGTTTAAGTTTAATTCTTGGTGAATTAAAAGTTTTCTGGAGTGAATCCAACGTTTTCAGGAGAGAATCCTAAACCCTAGTTGAATTTTGACTTGGATTAGTCATAATTCTCCATATCCTTGTGTTATTCGGATTTCTTTGGTTGTTCTTCATCCAAGAATTCGGTTCTTGTTACCAAATTTCTATAAAGATTACATCTTTAATTCACAAAGCCACTAAACTATAGACTAAAGAGCCTAGAATCGTGTTTCTTGCATAAGGAAATACATCATCTTGGTGTGGCTGCTAATTCCACCCCCCCCCCCACGCTGCAAATTAATTCCACCACTCGTTTGCTCTTCCTTCCACCCCAAATCTGCCGTTTATTTTCAACCCTTCCCACCATGCCTGCTGACCACGAATCTTAGCAACAAGCCATCCAAACCACCAACGAACATGTGCAACAACTCATTGCTCAGATGGCTGCTATGTCCACGAAAGTTACTAGCTTTGAACGGGATACAAACTTTAATAAACCCCCTCAAACTCACCCTAGGCGTGAGGATGATATAAAGTTGGCTGATTTGCCTTCTTTTGATGGTGACCTAGATCCCGAGTCCTATTTGGAATGGGAACGTAGTCTAGATCGCTTCTTTGATCACAAAGGTTTGAGTGATGGATCACGTTTTTCATATGCAATCCTCAAACTCAACAAATACGCCTCCTTGTGGTATGACTCCCTGAAGCAGCACCGTGAACGTGAAGAAAAGCCTTCCATTGATTGTTGGTCCTCTCTTAAGGCCAAGATGCGTAAGCGATTTGTTCCTCGCACCTATAGGCAAGAACTCTACGTCAAACTCAATTCCTTGCAGCAAGCCTTCATGAGTGTTGAGCAATACATCAAAGAGTTTGAACGCCTACACATGGTGTGTGATGTCCAAGAGGCTGACGAACAAAAGATGGCTCGTTTCCTCACTGGTTTAAAAACCTCCATCGCAAATCTGGTGAACTCCAACAATATGCAACCTTTGATGACCTTTGTCTTCTTGCTTCCATGGTTGAACGCCAACAGCAAGACTCTCGTTTTAAGAAAGCTTCGTGGCAAAAACATGATGCTAGTCCTTTGACTACTGCCCCTCCTTCGTCTACTGCTTCGATTGTGGACAAGGCCAAGGACAAGGAACCTGGTGTCTCGCCTCCTATGTCCCTTGGTTCGAGTGATAAGCCAAAGAAAACAATTTGTTTTCGTTGCCAAGGCTTAGGGCATGTCGCCAAACACTGTCCAAATGTTTCTCTTGTGACAAGAGACGAGTATTTTGCATTCTTGGCTCAAGAAACGAGCGAGCCACCTCCACCTTCTCCCTCCAAGATCGAGTGCGCTATGGATGATGAGTCTTTTTGGACGAAGCAACAAGTTTGTACACCCGAATTTGAGCCTAAAAGTTTGATCTTGTGTCGATCTTTAATGGCTCACCAACGTGTTGAAGGAGAAGATGCACAACGCCATAATATTTTCCATTCGAAGTGCTTGATTAATGATAAGTTGTGTTCGTTTATAATTGATAGTGGCTCTTGCACTAACGTGTGTGCTTTGTCATTGATTGAACCATTAAACCTGCAAACTCGCAAGCATCCTCATCCATATAAACTACGTTGGTTGAATGATGATGGTATTTGGGTTCGCAAGCAAGCTCTTGTGGGTTTTCGTGTGTGAGATTATATGGACCAGCTTTGGTGTGATGCTGTCCCAATGACCGCGTGTGGTTTGTTGCTTGGCCGTCCATGGCAAAGTGATCGTCATGTCCTTCATAATGGACGCACCAATGATTACTCGGTGCTTGTGGGTGACAAACGCATGTTGCTCAAATCGCTTGCTCCTCGCTCAGCCTCGTCATTGCCCTACCAAGCTGCTGCTGTCCCACCTCCTCCTACGCTCAATTCGTTGATCAATGCTGCCCTTGCTTCGCCTAGTACCTCCCCTGTGCGTGGGCATGTGTGCCTCACTTCGTGTCACAAAGAAGTCCTCGACTCCGCCCCAACCAAGCAAGCTAGGCGTGACAATTTGCTGCATATGAGACGTGGTACTCATCTGGCTCCTGGTGATCGTGTATGGTTATCTCTCACGGCACAAAAGCTTCAGCTAAGCCACAAGAATGATGAGCCCATAGATGAAGGTCCCTTTGAAATTGTTGATCAAGTTGGCTATGAGACATTCAAAGTTCTGCTTGGCAATGGCATTTGTGCTACATTACCCTCATGCGACTTGATTCCTTGTTTTGATGCAACTTGAGACAAGTTGGTTTTTAAGGGGGAGAGGATGATGCGTGAGAAGCATCAAGATTTAACAATCCTAGTTCTGTTAGGATTCTTTATATAGTTTCCTAGTTCTGTTAGGAAACTATGTATTTTATTTGCTAAAGAACTTGGGCGGGCGCGGATGTGTCGTCGGGCACCGCACCCGGCCAAAGATAAAATTTCTCCTACTCTCTTTTACACTAAAGCAGTATAATGGAAGTAGGGGTCGTATCCACAGGGAAACAGGGACGAGTTTAGTACTTAGCGTGATTCAAAACCTAGATTAAGCTAAGGGTCGAGAAACCTAATAATAATTACAAAGGGGGGTTTCAAGTAGATTTACGAACAAACTAAACTACAACTAACATATAAACAAAATGAGAAATCAATATGGGAAGATCTTGAATCCGATTAACATTCACTTCAATTCATTATCGATCCTTGAACCTCCACTCTAATTATTTCCATAATTATCTATTGTCGAGAATTAATCTCGTGTTCTCCTTATTCTTAGTTGAATAGCACGATCAGCGTGACTATAAAACCCTAACTAAAGGATAACCTAGTACGATCGCGTCTAAGTTCAATCCAATAGCAGCAATAAACACAGAGAACCAACAGACCTGCTAACGTCATACAAGCGATAAACATTCAACAGTTAATTCAATTTCCCTAAGAAATAACCAAGATGATCAGCATCTAAATTACTTCCTAGTTTGCTACCAATTGATAAAAGAATAAAACAATCCGATTCTATTCTTAAATCTAGCATTAGATTAACTACACAATCAAACTAGTAACGTTCCTAGCATAATTATGCA
Organism: Beta corolliflora; assembly: GCA_947648045.1. Taxonomy (NCBI): domain Eukaryota; kingdom Viridiplantae; phylum Streptophyta; class Magnoliopsida; order Caryophyllales; family Amaranthaceae; genus Beta; species Beta corolliflora. The sequence goes on from CANSZD010002963.1 coordinate 1,496,758, forward strand.
ACAACCATAAATCACAAGCATAGAAATTGAACCATAATCAAGGAAAAGAGAAAGAGAGGAAAGATCTCACAATAACGGTTGAAGCTTCATGTTAATTGATCCAAGAACAGTTCAAGCTACAATCCGATAGCAAAAACCAAATCCATAGTTGAAATCCCTAAAAACTAAACTAAGAAATGAAAACTAAAACTAGGAAATGAAAAACAAAGAAATAAGAAATGAAGAACAAAGAGAAATGAAGAAGGAAAGATGAAAAGAGAATCATGAAGAAGGAAGGATGAGGAGAGGAGTATCCTCTCTCTCCCCTCAAGCTTGCCACTCCAAGGTCTACATTTCAGCTCTCCTCTTCGTCCTCCCCTTCGTCTCCCCTCAAAAGTTAGGTTTTAGGAGCTTTTAAACCCCGCACAAAATCGTGGCCCCAAACCGACTTAAGCGTCGCGAGTCGCGCAACTGATCGCGAGTCGCGAAGGGGACTCTGCCATCCCGCACAAAATGGCCTGGCACGCAGGTCACGAGCCGCGACAAGCATCGCGAGTCGCGAGGGGCAGGGGGTCGCGAGGTGCGACAGTCCTCGCGAGTCGCGAGCCGCGAGCCTGGGCGATGGGCGCTGGGCAGTGAGCGCTGGGCAGCTCGGCTTTGCTGAGCGTGCGGGTGTGCGGGCTGCTGTGCGATGGCTGGCGTGCGAAGCTGCTGTGCTTGGTTGGTGATGACGCTGGCTCGCTGGGTTGACGTGAGCTGTGTAGGTGGTCGAAGTTATGCGCATGCTTGGTGCTTAGAGCTTCCGATGATTGCCCATTATGCTCCGATGCCAAATCTCCCAAGCTCTCCAAAGACAACTTCAATCAAACATCATTCAAATTCATTTCATCTTGAAAGCTCGGAATACATGACGTTAATACAAATTATCTCGCAAAGCTCCGAACTTCCGCTAAGGGCTAAATAAAACACGAATGTTAACAATTACAATCAAACCCTTAGCAAAGTGCACCCAAAATAACGCAAAAACATCGTATAACTTGAGCGTATCAAATACCCCCACACTTGAACTTTACTCGACCTCGAGTAAACTCAAAAATGAGAAATACCAATTAAATCATCGCCCAAGTTATCGAAACCAACCTACACTCCCCATCAACTACATCATCATCATCACATCTTAACAAAATACGCTCAAAACCTAAACGTAAGGGATGATGATTCCCCCACACTTAGATTCAAGCTCACCTGAAATATACAAAGACGCGACAACAATAATAACCAGCAACGCCAACAAGTTTAACCAACAACACCAACAAGAATCAAAATGCCAGCTCACGACACACTAAAGTATCAGCTCTCCCAAACCTCAAAAGATGACCTACTACTACTATTACAACCAACCTATATAAGCAAGCCATGGAACAAAGACAAAAAGGGATAAATTCCATGCTTACTCCCAAAAACAATCAACCAAAAGAAAGTGAAAGCCAAAACAAATCTCCGGCAAATGAGTCTTCAAAATACATAATTCTCTCTTAATCTCTCATTTTGCCTAGGAGCCCTTTCGGGTTTTCATCCTAGCTTCTCACATTTCTTTTTTTTTCATCTCACCATCTTACCCGCTCAATATAAGCCACTTTTTTGCATAGGTTGCCCTTTCGGGTTTTCAACCTATCCGGGCCCCCAATTTTTGCCCGAGTCGCCCACCCTTGTGGGTTTTCAACTCAGCGGGTTTCATTTCATCACTTTTTTTTTTTTTTTTTTTTTTTTTTTTTTTTTTCATTTTTTTTTTCAAATTGAAAGTAATATATACAACATAGATACATGAGAATGAGAATACCCTCCCCCCTACTTAAACTACACATTGTCCTCAATGTGTCGACAATGAGAAGAAAAAGGAAACTGAAAATGGGGGGGGAATAGAAAATCGAGCAAATCGAAGATCAAATGCAATTCAAATTTCTTAACAACACCATCTCAAATCTCCGAAATCAACTCACAACCCTCTCCCTCAAATCACTCAAACAAATGGCAAATTCAAAAGTTTTAAATTTTTGAGATTGACACCTAGCTCAAGAGATCGAAAAGATACAACAATCTCCTTGTTCCAATTTCGCCAACTCCTAGCTATTGAACTCCTCCCAACGGGTTTTCTTTTGTGGACTTGGGCTCAAAGTGGATTAAGATTTCGCCAACTCCCCGGCAACGGCGCCAAAATTTGGGCGGGCGCGGATGTGTCGTCAGGCACCGCACCCGGCCAAAGATAAAATTTCTCCTACTCTCTTTTACACTAAAGCAGTATAATGGAAGTAGGGGTCGTATCCACAGGGAAACAGGGACGAGTTTAGTACTTAGCGTGATTCAAAACCTAGATTAAGCTAAGGGCCGAGAAACCTAATAATAATTACAAAGGGGGGTTTCAAGTAGATTTACGAACAAACTAAACTACAACTAACATATAAACAAAATGAGAAATCAATATGGGAAGATCTTGAATCCGATTAACATTCACTTCAATTCATTATCGATCCTTGAACCTCCACTCTAATTATTTCCATAATTATCTATTGTCGAGAATTAATCTCGTGTTCTCCTTATTCTTAGTTGAATAGCACGATCAGCGTGACTATAAAACCCTAACTAAAGGATAACCTAGTACGATCGCGTCTAAGTTCAATCCAATAGCAGCAATAAACACAGAGAACCAACAGACCTGCTAACGTCATACAAGCGATAAACATTCAACAGTTAGTTCAATTTCCCTAAGAAATAACCAAGATGATCAGCATCTAAATTACTTCCTAGTTTGCTACCAATTGATAAAAGAATAAAACAATCCGATTCTATTCTTAAATCTAGCATTAGATTAACTACACAATCAAACTAGTAACGTTCCTAGCATAATTATGCAACAACCATAAATCACAAGCATAGAAATTGAACCATAATCAAGGAAAAGAGAAAGAGAGGAAAGATCTCACAATAACGGTTGAAGCTTCATGTTAATTGATCCAAGAACAGTTCAAGCTACAATCCGATAGCAAAAACCAAATCCATAGTTGAAATCCCTAAAAACTAAACTAAGAAATGAAAACTAAAACTAGGAAATGAAAAACAAAGAAATAAGAAATGAAGAACAAAGAGAAATGAAGAAGGAAAGATGAAAAGAGAATCATGAAGAAGGAAGGATGAGGAGAGGAGTATCCTCTCTCTCCCCTCAAGCTTGCCACTCCAAGGTCTACATTTCAGCTCTCCTCTTCGTCCTCCCCTTCGTCTCCCCTCAAAAGTTAGGTTTTAGGAGCTTTTAAACCCCGCACAAAATCGTGGCCCCAAACCGACTTAAGCGTCGCGAGTCGCGCAACTGATCGCGAGTCGCGAAGGGGACTCTGCCATCCCGCACAAAATGGCCTGGCACGCAGGTCGCGAGCCGCGACAAGCATCGCGAGTCGCGAGGTGCAGGGGGTCGCGAGGTGCGACAGTCCTCGCGAGTCGCGAGCCTGGGCGATGGGCGCGGCAGGCGGCTCGGCTCGGCTTTGCTGAGCGTGCGGGTGTGCGGGCTGCTGTGCGATGGCTGGCGTGCGAAGCTGCTGTGCTTGGTTGGTGATGACGCTGGCTCGCTGGGTTGACGTGAGCTGTGTAGGTGGTCGAAGTTACGCGCATGCTTGGTGTTTAGAGCTTCCGATGATTGCCCATTATGCTCCGATGCCAAAGCTCCCAAGCTCTCCAAAGACAACTTCAATCAAACATCATTCAAATCCATTTCATCTTGAAAGCTCGGAATACATGACGTTAATACAAATTATCTCGCAAAGCTCCGAACTTCCGCTAAGGGCTAAATAAAACACGAATGTTAACAATTACAATCAAACCCTTAGCAAAGTGCACCCAAAATAACGCAAAAACATCGTATAACTTGAGCGTATCAGAACTCTAGTTTGTTTTAATTTCCTTGCTTTGTTTTAAGAGTTAGAACACTAGTAGGAGTGTTGATAGGATAGGCGTGAGTTGTGATAACAATCAGCCGAGTATTTGCATATCTTTAGGCGTGTGATAGATGTTTATGTTCTTATCTTTTAGTTTGTTAGGAGCATTATAATTTGAACCTTGCTAGGACTCTTCTAATGTATTTATATTCGATTATCATCATTAATAAAGAGGAGTTGAATGTTTAAGTTTAATTCTTGGTGAATTAAAAGTTTTCTGGAGTGAATCCAACGTTTTCAGGAGAGAATCCTAAACCCTAGTTGAATTTTGACTTGGATTAGTCATAATTCTCCATATCCTTGTGTTATTCGGATTTCTTTGGTTGTTCTTCATCCAAGAATTCGGTTCTTGTTACCAAATTTCTATAAAGATTACATCTTTAATTCACAAAGCCACTAAACTACAGACTAAAGAGCCTAGAATCGTGTTTCTTGCATAAGGAAATACATCACAAAGGAGGGAGAAACTTACAATATTGTTAAATTTGGCAATGTCTCAAACCATTGAGGACCAGGCGCTTCATCAAAGCTATTATTGCTCAAGTCTCTTCAAAACACAAGAGGTGGGAATATGTAAACAATGGTTAGGACAGTTACAATTACAACTTAGAATATCGTTGGTACTCACACATATGTAAGGAGATTCATTTCTGTAAGATCATGGATTGGCCCGCTCAAGTTGTTATTTGTCAAGTACCTGCAATATGATATTATCAATAAAAAAATGAATGAAAACAAAATGCATTCAAATTTGTACATTATGTGCTAAAGTGAGTTTGAAGTTTTTTGGTTGGTCTACTTACAGCTAAGTCAAACTAGTGAGCATGCTCAAATTCTGGGGCACAGACCCACTAAGGGAATTTTTGTCCAAACAACTGCAAGCGAGAGCAATATATTTAGATTTTTGTCAAAGAATTGGTGTAATTTTTTTCTCAGCAAAGTATACATTAAATAGAGATAAAATGCACTCACATGATTGTTGGAGTCCGCACAACTCCCAGTGTGTCTCGAATACTTCCATTTAACTGGTTCTCATTTAAGATGCTGTTAAAATTAATAAGTAGTTGTTGTATTTCATGTTTTGATGATGTCAAATACTTAGGTTGTTATACAGTTTTTAGTTTCCAAAAATATAAAATCCAAAAATAATGTAATGTTAATTCTTGTTTATATATCTTGTGGAGAAAGATTATTTATTTAATCTAAGTCAAGATATTATTTTATGCACTTTGAATTTTTATCATATGGTATGTTTAATATTCTAGTAACTTAGAATCTTTGAATAAAAGATTCTCCAAGTTATTAAATATTTGTTGTTGTTGTTAGTGCTTGAAAATGGGTTGAATAAGCATGGCATATAAAGTGGAACAAACCGCTTGAAGTTCTCCAACAAACTCAACTATCTGCGTGTGTTTTATCCGCCAAAGGATAGTGGAGTTCGTTTATTTCCGCTGAAATAAACATGCAGCAAGTGCAACGAAAATTGGGCCATGATCTCTACAACATTATAAGCGCACATCATGGAGAACGTGGAGCATTATAATTTCAGAAGAAGAAGATTAAGAGCATCAGCTATATAAGAGGAAGTTTATTTGAAGAAAACTCATAACTTTCTTGAGCGAAAAATTGAGAATTACATAGAAAGTTTTCTTGTAATTTCCTCTCATATTCAACATAATCATTATTGTAATATTCATAGTGTTTGGGTGAGTGAAAAATTAGAGAATATCCTTGTAATCCAGAGAGAGAAAGAAAGAGAGAAAAGAGAAGAATTCGAGTGAAGTCAAAGTGAGTGTCATCAGTTCAGGGGGAACTGGGTGACTAGGAACAAGTTCCTAGAGGAACAGAGATGGTCCATTAATAGGTTGTAAAAGATAGAGTCTTTTGGCATATTTTATTAAAGAGTATTGAGTCAAAATCCCTCGTGGTCAAGGTTTTTCTTCCTATTAGGCCTAGGAAGTTTTCCTTGTAAAAATCTCGTGTGTTTGTCTCTTTTACATTTAAGATTATTTTAATTCCGCAATATAATTCGAAAATTTCCCCTTAACTACAATTCACCCCCCTCTTATAGTTGGTCTAGTGTTCATACTAGAATAATAATTGGTATCAAAGCCTAGTACCTCCAGAATCAGCTAACACTGAGGAGATTGTACCTGGAACAATGAACACTACGGGAGAGAAACTTGATGAAGGGTATTCAACTCAACGCCCACCTATATTCAATGGCAAGCATTATCCATACTGGAAGAATCGTATGGAATTCTTTATCAAAGCTGAAAATTACCAAGTATGAAATGTAATTGAAATTGGTGACTTTGAAGTCACAAAGAAGAACGAGAAAGGGGAGCTGATTCCTAAATCCCTTGCAGAGTTTGACAAAGAAGACTTTGACAAAATGGAAATGAACAACATGGCCAAGAAGCTACTCCATTGTGGTCTTGGTCCCCTTGAGCACAACCGAGTCATGGGATGCAAGACTGCTAAGCAAATGTGGGAACTCCTTCAAGTCACTCATGAAGGAACAAGCGAAGTGAAATGATCAAAGATTGATATGCTTATCCATAAATACGAATTGTTTCACATGAAACAAAAGGAGTCTGTTCAAGACATGCTCACTCGCTTCTCAAACATTATAAACGAACTTGAATCTCTGGGAAAAATAATCTCTCCAGAGGAACAGATTCGTAAGGATCTAAGGAGTCTTCCACAAGATGAAAAATGGATGGCCAAGACTACGGCATTGTTAGAAACCAAGGACTTCACAACATTCAATATTGAACAACTTGCTGGTTCCTTGATGACCCATGAGTTACATCTAGAAACTCATGAAACTGAATCATCGAAGCCTAAGGCTCTGGCTCTCAAGTCAGAGGAACAAGAAGATTCAAAAACTGATGATGAAGAAGCTGCAATGATTGTCAGAAAATTCAAGAAATTCTTCAACAAGAATTACCAAGGAAAGGTCACAAAGAAACCAACGAAGCTAAGTTGCCATAAGTGTGGAGGCCTTGATCATTTCATCAAGGAGTGTCCTCAATGGGATAACGAGAAAGCAAAAGGGAAGTACAAAGAGAAGGGAAAGGAACAACAAAAGCCTTTCTCGAGAACTGATATGAAAAGAGTCATGGTTGCAGCATGGGGAGAGTCTGACTCAGAAGAGGAGCAGGAACATACTGAAGAAGAAACTGTTCATCTATGTCTCATGGCAAATATCGAGGACAAAGTGGAATCATCAAACCTCAAGGTAATTTTAATGCCATTGAAGAGGAAATTATAGAACTAAATAAAAGCCAATTACTGAAACTTTTATTAGAAACCTTAGATGACTACAAGGAAGTTTGCGCAAAAAGAAATCAAGTAACTAATGCCTTGAGAGTCACTAAGAATCATTCAAATTGGCTTAACACATAAAAATGTGATACTGAGAAAAGATTCTTTGAACTTTTTGACAAGAGTAAAGCTTATCAAGAAGCATTTGAAAAAGTCAAAAATGAGAATGATCTTTTAAATTTGGAATTGGCAGAATTAAAAGTGTGTGCTCCTGAAGGAACAGTCTCTTCAACTAATACCAGAATCAATGCTGAAAGTTTGAAAACTGAGTATGAAAATGTTTTACAAGAAAATCTGGTATTAAGGAAGAAACTGGAACCCTCTAGGAACAAGCTTCCTGATCCAGTCACTTGGATACAAAATTATCAAAACAAAGGAAGAGATGGGCTCGGTTTCAATCACAAGAAGAAGAACAAAAAGAAAAAATATGTTGATATGCCAAGTAGTAAAATATGTTCTTACTGTGGGAACAGTGGTCACATTGTGTCTGACTGATCCACCAGAGAAGAACATATTGAGAGGAACACATACCTAGTAAAACAGGTTTGGAAAATTAAGAAAGACTCAAGTCCAACAAAGGAACCCAAGCTAGACTGGGTTCCTACCACTAACTAGTTTGCTATGGTACAGGCTGAAGTGAAGGGGAACAACCTATGGTACCTCGATAGCGGTTGTTCTAAGCACATGACAGGAGATAGATCCAAATTTCTCTCACTTTCAGCCTACAATGGAGGAACTGTGACCTTCGGAGACAATCTTACAGGTAATATTGTATCAGTTGGTAAGATTGGTAAATCTCAGTCACATTCCATAGATAATGTATTTTTGCTCGAGGGTTTAAAGCATAGTCTACTTAGTATATCTCAGTTTTGCGATAAGGGAAATTCTGTGAAGTTTACTAATGAGTCTTGTGTAGTCAGAAATAAAAGTACAAGAACCAAGATCCTTGAGGGAACGAGGAAAGGGAACACCTACATGGTTGACCTGAACCTTGTTCCTAGGAATAATCTCACATGCTTAAGTGTGATCGAAGCAGATCCACTACTATGGCACAAACGTTGCGGTCATGCAAGCTTGTCCATCCTGCATAAACTAAGTGGGAAAGACTTGGTAGTTGGTTTACCAACAATTAAGTCCTTGAACCACAGTGTTTGTGATTCATGTGTTAAAGGGAAGCAAGTGAGGTCCTCCTTCAAATCCAAGAAAATGGTAAGCACACAAAGTCCATTGGAACTTCTTCACATGGACTTATGTGGCCCTGTACGCATCCAAAGTCGCTCAGGTAAGAGATATGTGTTAGTCATTGTAGATGATTTTTCAAGATACACATGGGTAATCTTTCTTCATAGTAAGGATGAGACGTTTAATGAATTTCTAACTTTTGCTAAAAAGATTCAACGAACAAGTGGTTTTAAATTAAAACATTTAAGATCTGACCATGGTAAGGAGTTTGAAAACTCCAAGTTTGATGAATTTTGCAGCAATGAAGGGTTAAACCAATATTTCCAAGCTCCAAGGACACCACAACAGAGTGGTGTAGTCGAAAGGAAGAACCGGATCCTTGAGGATATGGCAAGAACGATGATAATTGCAAGCGGTCTTACGAAGAATTTTTGGGCCGAAGTAGTGAACACAGCATGCTACATCATCAATCGTGTCATGCTAAGGCCAATTACATTGAAGACACCTTATGAGCTCTTTAGAGGAAGAAAACCTAATATATCTTACTTTCGTGTTTTTGGATGTAAATGCTTTGTACATAATAATGGAAAGGACAACTTAGGAAAATTCGATGCTAGAAGTGATGAGGCTATTTTTCTAGGATATGCCTTAAGTAGTAAAGCTTATCGTGTTTACAATAAGCGAACAATGTGTGTTCAGGAAAGTGTCCATGTTATATTTGATGAGACTAACTCCTTGCAGGAACAGAGTCATGATGATAACTTTGAAATTGGTTTAACTCGTCCTGAAGAGTCTGATCATTGTAATGAGGAACTAACCCCTGCAGGAAAAGAGAAGAAGCTAGTTCCTGATCCTGAGAACCCTGTGCCTGATCCTTCAGAGGAACAAGCAACAGGAGGAACTCAGGAAGATGAAGGAACTCCATAATTTGAAGAAGATCAAGTGAATCAACCTCCTCCAGAAACTCAAGAAGCAACCGGGAGATTTGATCCAAAGCCTTGAAACAACAAAATTATCATCCCTTAGAATTATTAATAAGTGACATTGAAAAGGGAACTCAAATGAGATCTCAAATGAGATCTCAAATGAAGAATTTTTGTGTTTTTCATGCTTTCTTATTTATGACAGAACCTAAGGATCATATGGAAGCACTCAAACAGGCTGATTGGATAAATGTTATGCAAGAGGAAATGAATGAGTTCCAGAGGAACAAGGTCTGGCACCTGGAGACCAAACCAAAGAACCAGAAAGTTATTGGACTTAAGTGGGTCTTCAGGAGCAAGCTAAGCTCGGTGAGCATGGAACAGTGGTAAGAAACATGGCCAGACATGTAGCCAAAGGGTACAATCAACAAGAAGGTATTGATTTCGATGAAACCTTTGCTCTTGTTGCTAGGATAGAAGCAATTATAATTTTGATTGCCTTTGATGCATTTATGGGATTTAAGTTGTACCAAATGGACGTAAAATGTGCATTACTAAATGGCTTTTTACTTGAAGACGTCTATGTGGAACAACCTCCCGGATTTAAAAATCCCGAACTTCCAAATCAGGTCTATAAGCTTGATAAAGCTCTTTATGGGTTGAAACAAGCTCCTAGATCTTGGTATGAAAGGTTGTCAAAATTCTTGCTTTCACATGATTTCATAAGAGGTAAAGTTGATAGAACCTTGTTCATTTGATCAAAAGGAACAGACATATTAGTAGTCCAGATTTATGTTGATGATATAATATTCGGTGCTACTAATGATCTTCTTTGTAAGGAGTTTGCTGATCTTATGAGTAGTGAGTTCGAAATGAGTATGATGGGAGAGTTGAACTTCTTTTTGGGATTACAAATCAAGCAAATTGAAAGAGGAATAATGATCCATCAACAAAAATATTCAAGGAACTACTGAAGAAATATAGACTGAAACAATCTAAAACCAACCACACTCCCATAGGAACAGGAACGAGGTTAGATGAAGATTCAAATGGTAAGTGTGCAAACGAGAAGCAATATAGAGGTATAATTGGTTCTTTACTCTACTGAACTACAAGTAGACCCGATATTGCTTTTAGTGTTGGTTTATGTGCACGATTCCAATCGAATCCCAAAGAATCTCACTTCACGACAGTTAAGAGAATTCTTAGGTATTTGAAGGGAAGCGATGACTTATGTTTATTCTATCCTCGAAGTGATATTTTTGACCTAGTAAGCTATTCGGATGCGGACTATGCTGGAGACTTGGTTAATCGCAAGAGCACATCAGGCATTGTCCAGTACCTAGGAACAAGCTTGGTCTCATGGAGCTCAAAGAAGCAAAATACTGTTGCCTTATCCACTGCAGAGGCAGAGTATGTGGTTGCTGCTGCATGCTGTTGCCAGGTCCTCTGGATCAAGCAATAGGTAAGAGACTTTGGTATTAAGTTTAAGTGTGTTCCTATCTATTGTGATAATGCTAGTGCTATCTGCATTTCCAAGGATCCAGTTCATCATTCTAGGGTCAATCATATTCACATTAGGCATCATTTCCTTAAGGACAATGTAGAAAAAGGTCTTGTTAAAGTCAAATTTTGTCCAACGGAAAATCAAATAGCTGACATATTGACTAAACCACTTCCTAGAGAAAAGTTTGAAAAAATTCGCTTAGAGTTAGGGATGATTAGAATTCATTAAGTGTGCTACTTCAAATAAAACCCTTAGTTACAAGATTACACTAAGTGGCCAGCAACAACTTGTGAATTTATTCATCCATTACACATTCATTGTAAAGGACTCACATTAGTCTTCATAATACTCCCCTTATTGTCCATGCATATACTTGAGCAAAAAATAGTAAGGTCTCTGTACATATAGCTTGAACATGTAACATGCATGAGTTCACACCTTCTACTCATTTTATTTTTTTCCCACGTAAATATCCTCTTCATTTCATTTCATTTTATTTTATTTTCTTTTCTTTTCTTTTCCATAAATTTATTATCTTTCTTCATTCATCCCCCACAAATTTTTCACCAGCGTTCATGTTCAAACCTAAAAATAAAATCATTCAATAAATTTAGAAAAGGAAGGAAAAAGCCGCATTTAATTTTTCACCATCCCCCATAAATCTACCCCAAATAAAAACCCCATCACATCAAATCACAATTACACGGTAAATTCACCTCTATTACCCCAAAACCATCAACTTGGCAAAACTACTATTCTCTCTCTCTCCAAAACCCCTCAACTTCATCTTCTTCACTAAAACCCTCAAATGGCTCCCAAACGAAAAACCTCCAACGAAAGTGAGAATGAATCTTCAAATTCCAATGATGATTCCCTGGGTTCTCAAGAAAATTCGACTGATAATGAAGTACTTTCTCCAAAGAAGGAATCATATTTGGATGACGCGGAAACAGAGCATGAAAAGGAAGTCTTGGTGCCTACAAAAAGGGGTAAGAAATCTAAGTCTTCCAAATACATCATAGGGGTTTGCATTGATTTTTCTTGGTGCAAGAAAACTAAGTGGAGTCAGTTTCTTGATCTTGTTAAGTTTCAAAAATGGGCAAAGGTGTTAAGTTTTGATGAGGGTCTTTATGAGAGTGAGATGAGCGAGTTTGTTGCAAGTTTTGACAATGCCGAGGGTTTATGCATGAGTGTTGTTAATGGAAAATTGGTCAAGTTTAGTGAAAAGTATACGGGTGAATGGTTTGAGGTCCCAACTGAAGGGTACAAGGACTATGTTAAGGGTAGGGTCAAACTGAATGTGAATAATGGTGTTTCTAACTCTACTATTCTGAGTTTCTTTGGGGGTAAGGATTCTGACCTGTCCCTAGATCAAAAAGATCTCTCTCTTTTCCACAAATTTTTGTTTCACTTAGTTTGGCGTTTTATTTTACCAAGAACTTCCAAGAGGACTCAAGCGAGCCTCATGGATCTTTCTTTGATGTTTTGCGTTGCTAAGAATATAAAAATAAACATCCCTGCTTTAATGATCTCACATCTTTCCTACTGTATTACCCACAACACAAAGGTTAGGTATGCAAACCTTATTTCTGTAATTCTCAAAAAGAACCAAATTAAACTCCCTTCTAGTACCCCATTATATCTAGAGCCTGACAACTATTTGACCAAGGAGACTTTATCTAGGCTGTCTTTGAGGGTGCAGGGTGGGAAGTTGGAGTTTGCGGTTGCAGAACCAAAGGGAAAGGTAGAGACTGGGAACAAGAGGAAGTTTGGGGAGGAGGTCAGTGCTGAAGGACCTAGGTCGGTAAGGAAAAGCCAGAGGATTGCAGTGTCCAAGGCTCCCAAGGAACAGGGTCAGGGTGCTGTTCATATTGATCTGGATGAGGATCAGGTCTCTCTCGGATCACTGGCTGTTGATTTTCCCCTTCTCTCTACTACTGGTCTGCATGGTATTCTGCACTCAATTCAAGAGTCTCTGTCCCTCCTCGACACAAGGATCCAAGGTGTTGAAGCCAGGGTTGCTAGAGTGGATCTTCAACAGGAGCAGATCCTAGCAGGTGTGAAGAGAGGAGAAACTGCAGTAGGTGAGAAGATTGACGCTGTGGTCGCTTCTTATGTTGTTCACCCCAAACCCTCCAAGCCCTAATTCCCTTTCCTTCCCTATAATCTGATGAAACAATGTTACTAATTTCTTTTTGGTTTGTATTAAACAATGGTGGTTTGTGGTTACTATCTTTTTATCACCCTTTTGGATGTGAATCACACATCCGATTCTGGTGATAAGTTTTTTTTTCATATCTTTTATCTCTTTTCATCTTCTATCATCTTGATTATTTTCTTGTCCTCTTTGCTTTTTTCCTTTCTTATTTTTCATGAACTCAGCTTGTGTCTAAGTGCATTGATCACATCTTAATATGCTCATTAAACTGTTTGGATGGCTAGTATTATTAGATGAATGTTTGAGCTACTAAGCCTTGACATTGTTGTATATGATGCACTCTTAGAGTCCTGCTGGGTACTTAGTTGTTTTTGATGATGACAAAAGGGGGAAGTAGAGTGGCACATAAAATAAAAATTCTAGTTATCTTAGTTTCTGGGTGATGCTTTTTGATTTTCTCTTTTCCTTGTCTTCACAACTGAATTCTGTTAGATTAGTTAGATTAGTGCTACTTTTTACTTTTTAGTCTTTTGATAGTTTTGTTTGTTTACTTTTAAACCCATTAGCTTTTGATTGTTTTGCTATGGTTTATTTTCTTTCTTTTATTAGTTTTTATTACTTTTATTAGTTTTTATTAATTTTATATTTTTTATATACCTTATATTTGCCATCATCAAAAAGGGGGAATATTGTTGTATTCCATGTTTTGATAATGCCAAATACTTAGGTTGTTATATAGTTTTTAGTTTGCAAAAATATAAAATCCAAAAATAATGTAATGTTAATTCTTATTTATATATCTTGTGGAGAAAGATTATTAATTTAATCTAAGTCAAGATATTATTTTATGCACTTTGAATTTTATCATATGGTATGTTTAATATTCTAGTAACTTAGAATCTTTGAATAAAAGATTCTCCAAGTTATTAGATATTTGTTGTTGTTAGTGCTTGAAAATGGGTTGAATAAGCGTGGCATATAAAGTGGAACAAACCGCTTGAAGTTCTCCAACAAACTCAACTACCTGCGTCTGTTTTATCCACTAAAGGATAGTGGAATTCGTTTATTTCCGTTGAAATAAACGTGGAACAAGTGCAGCGAAAATTGGGCCATGATCTCTACAACATTATAAGCACACATCATGGAGAACGTAGAGCATTATACTTTTAGAAGAAGAAGATTAAGAGCAGCAGCTATATAAGAGGAAGTTCATTTGAAGAAAACTAATAACTTTCTTGAGCGAAAAATTGAGAATTACTTAGAAAGTTTTTCTTGTAATTTCCTCTCATATTCAACATAATCATTATTGTAATATTCATAGTGTTTGGGTGAGAGAAAAATTAGAGAATATCCTTGTAATCAAGAAAGAGAAAGAAAGAGAGAAAAGAGAAGACTTCGAGTGAAGCCAAAGTGAGTGTCATCAGTTCAGGGGGAACTGGGTGATTAGGAACAAGTTCCTAGAGGAACAGAGAGGATCCATTAATAGGTTGTAAAAGATAGAGTCTTTTGGCCTTTTTTATTAAAGAGAGTATTGAGTCAAAATCCCTCGTGGTCAAGGTTTTTCTTCCTATTGGGCCTAGGAAGTTTTCCTTGTAAAAATCTAGTGTGCTTATCTCTTTTTGGGCTTTTATAATGGGCATGTAACCTATAAATAGACTTGTCATTCAAAAAACAATTTTGGGGCTTAACTTTTCAGATTGCTCTTCCTTTGGACAAGAACAATTAGGACGCCACAATATTTAATCATTGGGTACTAAAATGCTATGTGTCTACCGTAAGATTTTCCATTTGCAAGTGTATTTTATGCAATGTTTAGAAAATTTAGGGGTTGTAGACAAAAAATCTTGTCTCCCCATTGAGCACCCAATGATGAAACATATCGTCGACCTAATTGGTCCGGTCTAAAGTAAGAGCAATTGAACAAACTATGCCCAAAAGCGTTTCGAAAATATAAAGTCTATTTATTGGTTTAAAACAATCCAAACCCCAATTTTAAAGGCCCAGTTAATTAAGCCTGATAATTAATTATATTTCTAATATCTTACTATGAATCATTCCCGATAATTAATTTTTAAAGGATATTTAGAAAATCATATTTTGATTCCTAAAGATAGATGATTTCGGATAGGGGCATATCTCAACCGGGGTCGCGCGCGCGACCGCGCAGGGCCCGCTAAAAAATTAGGGCCTCAGAAATTTGTATATAAACCTGTTATTGTAATATAGAAGCATAAAGATTGACTTGGATCAGTGGTAAGTGAAGGGACCCAAGATATTAAGGTATAGGGTTCGAATCTGAGTAATGATTTTTTTGGGGAGAGTTACAAATCTCACAACTTTCCAGATTTACAGCTACGTTTTCATCACCCTCATCGTTTTATCTTCCTTCACAAATTCCCACAACAGCCATTAACACTCCACCTTTCAATTTCCATACAAATCTTTTGCAAAATCCATATCTTCATTAATTAGTCTGTTGATATTCATTTTTCAACCAACTACACTCTTTCTTTTTTTGCAAAAAATAAGTTCTTTAAAGTTGAATAACACCCTTCCAAAAGAAATTGAAGAGAAGTTGAAGAGGTATCTTCCCAAGCAAAGCCACCATAGTTGGCAATTAGTCTGCTGATGAATTCATTGAAATTGTTGATACAATAGCAGCAACAAATCGGTAATTTGTATTAAATATAACAGCAGTGCAACACCATATATCAATCTATTGCAGAGTAAGGGTAATTTTGTTTTTTACTTTTTAGTTTTCGGATTTTTAATTTTGGTTATTACTTTATTTTGGCAATATTTTTACTATTACTTTTGGTAACTACTGTTAATAGTTGTACTTGTAAATATAACTAATTAAAAAAAATAATTCGTCTCAAACTAGAAACCAAAAATACAATTCCATCTCAATTCTTGTTTTGAGATAATTTATCTAAAATTCGTCTCAAATTTGAGACGTAATTCAAATCCGTCTCTAATAACATATTATTTTGTAGTGATCAAGCGTACTATCACCTCCCGACTTCCTTTAGAGTCATGATATTACTTTTGACCGCTTTCATAATAGAGGCCCGCTCACTTTTATGGGTCCTACTCCCAACCCTGCGCCTAAAAAAACTCCAAAAGGTTCAATAACCTAAACTTCTACTACAAATTCCATTTGACATGAAGTGTTAGATACTAAAAATGCGCTACAAAACATGGTTGATGACGACAACTTCTAGTACCGACAACAATGAGAATCAACATCACCAAAAACCCTTGCGGCAGTGTATCCTCAATTCAAAAGGCTTAGTCTTTTATTTCTGGATTTCTAGGTTGAGTCAGAGAGTCCTCACCCTAAGTCATTTATGTCCTTTCTTATTGAGACTATGTCACTTTAGGACTTCATTTTTTATGGCCTTTCCATTTTCGTTTCATTTTATTTTTATTTTCATTGGCCTTTTACCATCATTTATGCTTTAAATTCTATGATGAAATTTAAATCAATCAAACGACCTTGATTAATAAAATAAAAAATATGTAAATAGAAAATGGACATACTTTGGAATAAGAGTTCTTTCCTTCTCCCTCCATCACCTTCCATAAGCCATCATCCATAAACCATCTTTATACAACCTAAAATTTGAAAAAAAAAACACCCCTTAGACCATCATATTCATGACCCTTAGCCTAAAAAAACCTTTCAAAATCAAAACCCCACAAAATAACCTTGAAAGCTCCACAAAATAGCCTTCAAACCATCCATTACCTCTCGTTCAAAAAATGAAGCAAAAGCAAAAGAGAACGCACAATGCAAAAGTAAAAGAATAAAGCCAAAGGCAAAATGTCAAGTCAAATTAGGGGGCTTGCATACAAGTTCTACCCCTCGTTCAAAATCCTTCAAAACAACCTATATAATCCAACACTGCAACTCTTGCCTTAAACCGTTATCCAAATCCCAAAACTTCAAACCTCTAACCTTTCAACCTTTCATCAATCCTTACTCCTTCTTCAAGGTATATGTCTAACCTGCTAAGTTGAAAACCCGAAAGGGCGACCTAGGAAAAAGTTAGGGCACAAAGAAAAATCATATCCGAAATTATAAATGGTCTAATTCCGCAAGGATGCGTAAGAATCATCATCTTGAGGTCTAACCGCTTAAATAAAATTAATTAATTAATCAAGGTCCAATGATTTGACTTTCTAGAATTCAGACGCATACCCTTCATAGATTCCGACATGAACTCCAGTATGAACCTCCTCACGTCAAAGCATTTTCCCACCTACATCTATATGAGTCACAAATTAAACCTTATAATTTTCAATCCAAACTCTCCTTGTCCCTGAAGGACTCTCCGGTAATTTTCATGGTCTCTTGCAATATCTGACTTTGCCTGCATCAACTCCTTAGTAAAGAAACTTCAAAGGCTCCTTGAAATGCTCAATTCAAGTCAAGCACCTTCTAATCTAGGCTTATAGTGCCTATGTTAACTCGGAAGAAATACTACAATAGGGGGGGTGAATTGTAGTGTGGAACTTATTGTCCAAATAATGCAGAACTTAAAACATAAGCAATAAGGAACTGAAAGTGCAAGAGAGATTTTTACGAGGAAACTTCTTGTTTCAATACAAGAAGAAAAACCACGACCTCATCGGGATTTAAACTCTTCACTATAATAGGAAACCTCCTCTGTTTCAACCTATTATATACGCAAGTTCCACTCGAAACTCCAACTCTCTCACAATCTCTACTCTATACTCTAGACTTAACTCTAAGTCTTTCAAGAGTTCCCACAACTCTTTACAAAAGGCTTACTCAAACCCTTCACCCCTAGATAGACTTCACCCTAAGTCTACGCATGCACAACAAGAACTTACTCAAGTTCCTAACTCGAACTTGATACAAGAATTCACTTAAACTATTCATTAAGTTCCCATTACAAGAGTTCACTCAAACCCTTTAACCCCAAACTCAAATACAGACGCTTGAGAATTTGGTTTAACTCTAGTATATAGAAACTGATGAACTGTAATGGAACATGGAACTCGTAGGAACTTATAACTCACATGAACTGACTCAAAACAAGGAATAGAAAATATAATTATTTTGTAACGCTATTCCTTAAGTCATACCTCATGGAATGACACAGGTCAGACCCTATGGAATGACACCAGTCAGACAATTTGAAACTTAATTAAACTTGTATATTTATAGCAGTCATTTACAATGAACGTGGGATTGATCATGAGTTAGTGGTTTAAAGCATTAACCCATGTTGTTCCTTAGCATGAGGAACAAGCTGCATGATCTACTACTAACTCCACGTTTATCTTGAACGTGTGTAACAAATTAATACTGCTTCCTAAAATCTAGCATTTACTTGTGCAACATTATTCTAAATAAAATTATCAATTAAACTAATTCCTAAAAACACTCTAACTACCTTGTATTTTATTTAAAAATATTTATTAACTAATTAACCACTAACTCTTTAAAACATGTCACGTTATATTTAGTTATTACATTATATTCACTTTTCATTGATCCTATCTTTCGTTGTTCCCAATAGTGACCAGTTCCTTTGCTTAGGAACACACTCAGACGTTGGAAACAACCAAAGAAAGATTTGTTAAACTAACCAAATGAACCTGGTGCATGGATTATGTGATCTTTGACTCAATCTAATTAATTTGAGACTTCTAACAACTTTAGAATATTATTCCTAAACTAGTTCTAAAAGATATATTATTCTTAATTTAAATAATATCTTTTAGATATATATTCCTTATTTATCTCAACCGCTTGCCCACTTATCTTTTGACTCTAAGTTCCACGAGTTCCTTTTGAGCTTATTCCATTACCTTTCACGTTTCCACATACTTACATGAATCCTAGAAAATAAACTCATATTTTTTGCCTTCATGCACCATGCTGCTCCAACTCAAGAACCGCATGTTGATAGCTCCACCTCTGGAACTTCATATTCAATGTGCCTCTTAGGATGTACCTAGGAACCGCTCTGTTTGTGTTCCTTATAAGAGCTCTTTTAGGAACTTCACTTGTTGGAAGTCCTTCATGATGTGATATATTCAACCTTCCATAACTTGTTTTATGTTAATATTCACATCTCAAACACACATGTTAGTTAGATAATCATCATTTGCTTACAATCATCAAAACACTACATGACTCAACAACCTACTTAAAGACAAGCTTATACAAAGTGGGGGCTTCCTATATATGTGGTGGTTCCTCCAAATCAGACACCTGAAGAATTGTAAACTGTAGATCTCACTTGCGGACCCAGATTCATTATTTAAATAATTTTCGAAAACTATTTTATCTATCTCTACCAATCCAGTTCAATCTATTTATATCTATCCACATCCTTCCTAGCCTTGCATAATCCTGACCTTGCAAGACATTTCATCTATATCTTAGCTTTTACATAAACCTGACCTTGCATCGTGTCTCATGCATCCTTTGAGAGTCTAAGTTTGCATTACTCCATCATTATGTGCATTATTATTTGAGTTGTTTGCACCTATCTTTTAACATCTTCTCCTGCAGGTAATCAGATTACTTGTAGTTATCTTCTTGCATACTAACTTTGTTTTGTAGAAATTGGCGATATATTGCTCAGTTCTAAATTGCAGAGCGTTTAGAATAGTTGTCCATCCCGACATAGTTTACTTTGTTTTCGGTTTCCTGAACCTAAGTCAAAGTGGGGGCTTCTGTAGGCACAAAATTATGTCTCCCCATTGAGTTTCCAATGATGAAACATACCCCGTCCTAATTGGTCCCGTCCAAAGGAAGATAAATTAAACAAACTAAGCCCAAAAGCATTTCAAAAATATAAAGTCTATTTATTGGTTTGAAATAATCCAAGCCCAATTTTAGAGGCCCAATTAATTATTCCTGATAATTATATTTCTAAATTTTTAATTGAATTATTCACAAAGATTAATTTTTAAAGGATATTTCAATAATTAGAATTTTAATTCTAAAGATAGCTGAATTAAGATTTCAAAGGATATATTTCATCAAAAGATAAAAAAAGAATCTTAAAACGATAAAAAAACCGGCCAGATTAGCATTGCATCTGACGCAATTGCACCCGCGCAACGTCGATGTCGTACACAAAAAAAAAAAACGCAAAACTCTGTTTTATCTTTTCGCTTCGTTTATGGTTACCTTTTCCTATAAAGAGCTGCGATTTCTTTGAACATTTTTCATACTTTTTCCATACGACTTTAATACTTATCATCCTACATTCATCATACTTCCAACTACAAAAAATTTCTACAAACACATTCAAACACATTAAAACTCATCCATCCCTTCGAATTTCATATTTCAAGCTTCAAAATTGCTCATCCTGCAGACCGTTAACAAGACCTAGGCGACAAAGGTATAATTGCTGATGGCCAATTCCAATTAATCTTTTATTACATTAACAATCTATTTGTCATGATGTAGATCTTCAAAGAATTAACGCTCTACTATACAATCTTCTCTAATCTTCCTTCTTTTCATATTTATTTTATTTAATTATTATATTATATTATATGCATGCTTATATGATTTAATTCTTTTATCACTTCACATGATTATTATTGTTAATCAAAGACCTAAATAAATGTTCCAACACTAAATTCAGATAATTTGGACAACTGGATTAGGTTCCAGTAATTTGATTGCATAAGAACATGTCAACAAAAAATTATTTTTTGCGTGTTTAATGAACCGACATGATTAATTTATACATTGCATTAACATATTACTTGGTTACTTAATTGCATAAAACTTGAACATGAATCGATATTAAGTAGAGGCCATCAATGGGCGAATTTGATTTCTGGTCATATTCGTACTCACACCCCCGAACTCAATTTTTGGTTCAATGATCATTCATGGAGTCATGACGTGGAAATCTATATTGGGTAAGTCCTTAATTTGTCCCTATGATTTCCCATTATCCAATTAGGTTTGTGAGTCTTTCTTTATAGACTTGTTGGCGACTTCAAAATATTATTCAAAACAAAACCTTTACAATGAGATAGTCAAATATACGCTCATTCCGCGTAGGCAATAAAAATAGGCCTAATGTGGTGCAATGTGGAACGTTAAAAAAGATCGGGTAAAATGTAGAGTTTCTAAAACACAAGGGGACTACGTAGAATACCTTAAACAAATGTAATAATAGTGAGACCATACTAAAAATTAGGGGGTGTTCATTTTGGATATCCGATCCGATTCGATCGGTTGGGGAAAACGCGATCCGAATTCGATCCGAAAAAATCGGATATCCGAAATTTTGGATCGGATCGGATCGGATCGGATCTGATATCTGAAAACTAAAAAAATCGGATCGGATATTTCGAATATCCGGCCTTGAAAACGGATATTTTCAGATATTTCGGATCGGATTTCCGAAAAATCCGAAAAAAACCGAAAAATTCCCATGTTTCGGATATCTGAAAATGAAAATTTGCGATCCGTAACCGATTGGAATTTTTTTGGATATCTAATCCGAAATATCCGAAAACTAAAAAATCGGATCGGATATCCGAAAAACCAGATCGGATATCCGAAAAACCAGATCGGATCTTCCGGATCGCGGATCGAATAGACCGCATCGCAGATCGGATCGACCAGATCGGATACTTATGAACACCCCTACCAAAAATAGAAGCATTCAAACTAATTTGGGACAAATTGAAAAGGAAAGTGTTCAAATTATTTTGGGACGGAGGGAGTAGTAGAATTTTAGATCTATATTGGTTTAGGGTTTATTTTCATTATTGTAGATGTTCAAATTCTAAAGTACTCCTAAGAGCACGTTGAACAATGTGTTCACAAGCACATCTTTTTGCACATTTGTTGTGTACTTTTGTTAAATGAGCAAAACATAAAATGTACAAATATAAAATATGCAAAATATGTGAGTGCAAACACCTAGTTCTAGATGCTCTAAGGAGCGCCATACAAGTTTTGTTTGTAAATGTATGACTTTTCATAAATGAAAATTTTCCTTCGATTTTTTTTTGAGATAATCCTTCTTCAATACTAACATATCCTTTTTTAATATTTTTGAGATGGGATTTTGGGTGATTTTACATTGGCTACAGTAAAATTTAAACCATTTTTTAATCAACTTTCATTATTAAACTAATAATTATACATTAATAAATTCATAATTAACAACTCATCTGGTTTCGGTTATTTTTTTGAATGTTTTATAGGTCAATGAAATTAATGCACATGATGAATCACTAAAAATAGAGGAAAGAGATTAAGTAATTACAATTGTAGCTACTTAAAAAGCTAGTAACAATTGACCAGTCCTTTTTCTTTTTTCTAATTTGCTTGATGCTCAAGTCTTTCTTTAGGAACAAAAACTAGTTTTATATGCACGCGATGCGTGCAAAACCATATAAAATTTTTCATATATAACAAAGATAGAGATACGGTGATCTTAATTTTTTTTGTTTAATTAAAGTAGCTAGTTAGTCTTTTTTTCATATGTTGCCATATAATTCCTCCGTTTTTTAATAAGTCACACAGAGAGAAAGTGGCAGAATACCAAGGAGTTTAGAGAGGATAAAGTGAGTAGGTGAAACAATTAAATGATGACAAAGATTTAATAAATGAGAATTATTTTTTACTACTTTAAGTTATGCGTCGGTTATTATAATATGTACCTAAAAGGAAAACGTGCCACTTATTTAAAACGGAGAAAATATAATAGAGATGGGAAAAGATTAACAAATAGGGTTATTCAGAGTGCGGTCTGGACCGCACCAAACCGCAACCCAAACCGTAACCCAAACCGTTTTTTCACGGTTTGGGTTGGTTTGCTGTTTCAAAATTGCGGTTTGAGTTATGATTTTAAGCAAACCGCAGTTTGCAGTTTGGGTTGGGTTTTAATATTTGTAAACCGAAACCGCACCGTAAACCGCAATTTTATATGATTTTTTTATCTATTCTGATTTTTTTTTAAATACACTTGACAAGGTGGCATACAAGTATACAACTGAAAAAAGAAGTTTGAGGTAAAGAACTTGGACACTTTTGATAAATTATTATTTATGTTTAATTATGAAGTCAATTTCATATTTATTTGGACTCTTTATATTTATTAACAAATTTTTTTTTACTCTTTGTTACCAAAATTAATGTCGCGGAGGAAAAAAGGGTTAAACCGCAAACCAAACCGCACCAAACCGTTTCTTGCGGTTCGGTTTGGGCAAAAGTGCAGTGCGGTTTGGGTTGGGAAAATGTCAAACCGTATATTTGCTGTTTGGGTTGGGTTACATCCCAAACCGCACCAACCCAAACCGCGAACACACTTATTAGAAAAGATTATGGCCCTGTTTGGCAAATAGAGTTTAGAGTTTAGCTGTTAGAGTTTAGAGTTTGCTGTTAGAGTTTTAACTTTTTGTTCAGCAGATTTGACTACTGATTTGACAACTTTTTTTTATAAATATGTTTGGTACAATTAACTGATTGCTAAAATCATTTTGCCATTTGTTTGTGTGAAATGACATTTATAGACATTTTAATACATATGTGTAGTATTATTATTAGAGGCAAAAAAGTCATTCAACATATTTTTATTCCAAAACTCTCTGTAAAACTCTCTTTTACCAAACACTTCTTTTAGAGTTTTTAACTAGTCAAAACTCTAAAAGTGATCTAAAACTCTCTTTTTGCTCCAAAAACTCTAATTGCCAAACAGCCCCTATGTAATTGAACACGTGAGAGGTACGTACTTACAAGCACAAATTCTGACGGCTGGAAAGGGATATGCTTCGCTTAGAAATTACGAGAGAGAAACTAAAGCAACGGAGTGCAGTGCAGCGTATTTTGTTTGAACTCTCACGCACTCTTTCGGTCTTTCCATTTATAAAACCTTCAAATCTCGATCACCAAACCCTAACCCTCTCTAACCTATAATCCGCCATCTCAATTTTCCCCTCAACAACCGCTTCCAATTTTCTCTCTCTTCGATCTCACCTAAAATTTGTGTTTTTTTCTTCAATTGATTTGGGGAAAACACAACTAATTTCAAGACGACTTCCATAACCAAAATTCCTCAAAACTTCGAACCTCAATTTGTTGTGAATGGTGGAAATCTCAAGTAATTTCATGCGATCTTCCCCCTTCCTCTTCACAAGGGGGATCTTCGTTCTTTCTCTCTCCTCTGCTTCTGCATTTGCTTTTGGCTCTTGCATGGAAGGCTGGTACTACCGCTGCCTTGGCCTTGACCCTTAAACAATTCCATTCAAATTTCAAGTCAATCACTAAATTGAATTAATTTCTCGTAGATCCGAACAAAAGAATTTGAATTTTTGAAAAGCGAAAAACAGATTTTAAGAAAAGAAAAAAAAAAAAAGATGTTGCTAAGCAAGCAAAAAAAGGCGCAAAATGCAAAGGGTAATCGCTTGTTGATTACTGTCAACGTTCTTGGAAGCGCGGGGCCGTTGAGATTTGTTGTGAACGAAAAGGAAATTGTGGCTGCTGTTATTGATATGGCGTTGAAATCTTATGCTCGTGAGGGTCGTCTTCCTGTTCTTGGCTCCAATTTCAATGATTTTCAACTT
The DNA here is from genome assembly GCA_947648045.1 of Beta corolliflora. Taxonomy (NCBI): domain Eukaryota; kingdom Viridiplantae; phylum Streptophyta; class Magnoliopsida; order Caryophyllales; family Amaranthaceae; genus Beta; species Beta corolliflora. Next base: position 1,521,409 of record CANSZD010002963.1, read on the forward strand.
TACTGTCCTACTGCTGGATCTGATGGTATTCAATTCTTTCTTCTTCTAGTTCAATTAAAGGATTATGCTTATTGTCTTTGTTGATGTATTAATATTGACATTGTTGTCTGTTTTCTGTGTTAACTTAGGGTTTTTCACCGTAATGATATTACTAGTTTCAATTTCAGTGGGCCATTACTTAATTAGAAGGTTTAGCTGTTGTTGTTTGTCAAATTTTGGTTTTGCTGATTGAACTTTGGAAATTATCTATATGAGAGAATGATACACTCTTCTTTTGGTTGTGATTGGTAACCGTGTGAACATGAACTTAGCAATATCAGGACTTTGCCATCACTAGTTTCATTCCAAGAGCAAGTAATTGTTTCCTTTTGGCCATTTTTTCACTTTTGTAGGATGCTTTTAGCATGACATACACCAAATTAATAACTTGGTAGTAGTGTGAACTGTGACTAGTTTTGGTGATTTTTTGCAATTAAATATGGGAGAGTGACAACACTGCTCTTTCTTTTCTGGGACTGGTCACTGGATGGAAATATCAGCTGAGCAGTTTGAAGATGCCGCCATTCCTTTCTATAATTTCGTTGGAAGATCCAAGTTTTGTTTCCTTCGATTATTCTTAGGGTGTGAACAAGAGCTATTATAATTTATGGGAACTTTTTTAAACTTGTCGTATTGAAACTATTCGGAACTTCTTAGAACTCATTGAAGCTGTTCGGAACTTATTGGAAATATTCCAAACTTATTAGACCACAGACTTACTCTTTAATGTGAAGCATAGTTCGAAAATGCGGTTTCGGTCACGATCGCGGTAACGGTCACGGTGATGCAGGAATGGGGATGATGCGGTTGTCGTACCGCCAAATATCGGCTCAGACCATGAGATATCCCTTGAACCCGCCTAAAATACTTTTTTTTACACATTTACGATGCGGGTAATATCGGTTCGGTAGATTTGAAAACCTTTACGACACGGGCGATACGATACGATGCGTCCTTGTTTTGACACCATGATGTGAACTGTGAAGTGAACACACCTTAGTTGTCTGGTTAGGGTAGTACGGTTAGTATATTTCTAGTTATTTCTTTTTTTGGCGTTGTCAATTTTGAGTTTTAATTTCTTTATGATGATGATTCCTGTCCAACAATGAGGTGGATGTCCCGGAGAAACTCTCAGAGCTTCTTCTACTTTGGTCTGATATCTCAAGATTGATTTACCACTGGCATTTTATAATCATATTCAGAGCTCCAATATTTGCATATTCAGTAGTTATTAAATGAACTATGTGGTACTTTTGGTGCCTAATATGTAATGCTAGTAAGGATCAGCTACCTCATGGGAGTCTGTTCATGGAATACTATTTTCCTGCTTTCCCTATTGTGCTCGCCAAATGTGTAGCTATATCGATTTTACTCATTCTGTGTTTCTACTCTGCTGTAACTTGAGGCTGTCTGACATTTTGATGTTCTATAAATCTTTAGTTGTCCGCTGTTCTGTTCCACGGCATTGTTATCCTCGTTAATCTTAGCATTTTTCTAATTTAGGGGAGATTTTTAAGATCATTTTTTTGCTGTGTTTTTTCTGCTTGATTTATTTGTATTGACATTTATCTTGGATTTGTATTGTTATGCAATTGAACTTGATAATTACTCCCTCTTTCTCCATTTATTTGCTACATGTGCTTTTGCACAAGAATTTAGGATGGTAGAAACCATAATTTTATGAGAAAATGACAAATATATGGGATTTAAAGATAAGAAGAGGACAAAAATAAAGGGATTGTTGGTACTTTTATGTGGGTTATGGATACCAAATAAGGAAATGTAGCAACTAACAAGGGACATCCTTTAATGGTAAATGTAGCAAGTAATAATTAGAGGCGGTGACGGAGGGAGTGCACTCGTAGCATCAGTGCTTGACTTCCAGTACTTATAGAATTCATAATTTGTGCAGCTCTTTGAGTGTTAGACAGTATGAAACTGATTGTATTTGTGGTCTGATTGCTCTCCTGTTTTCTGCAGCTTTAAGTTCACTCCAGACAATTGGAGTTCATGGTGCCCGGAACTTTCTTCTGTGCAGGAAGCCACAACCTCAAGAAGCTGCAAATGTTGAGGTTAAGGCTGAGGCTGCTATTACACGCAGAGGGAACGGAAGCTGGAAGTCATGGATCAATAAGACCCTCATTCTAAAAATCGCCTCACATTAAAAGATTGAATTTCATTTTCTCTGGGTTGCAATGGCCGATGATTATGTGGTTGCCATTGCTGTCAGAGATTTAATTATCGCACTGCTTATGATTTATACAGCCCTTACATTAGTTGGAATTAAGGATTATTTGATCCTTGATACATTATCTGTCTTTTATTTTATCAAGTGAAGCGGTTGATTGGAACTATTATTTTTTCCGGCTGTAATTTGATGCAATTGAGTTTTACATGTCTTAGTTGTGGATCTTTAAGAATTCAATGAAATTTATCTATTCACCTTGCAGTACAATGTTGTTTCGATTTGTATTTATGGTTTTCATTTGATGCCAGCTGGTTAATCAACTCACTTAAGTTGATCTATAAAATGATCTATCTAAATCCATCATTTGTCGCGATTCGCGAAAGAAGCCTCATTCTCCATCTCTCACTACCAGCTAGGGGTATAAGTTCGGTTTTTGGTTTGGTTTTGGGGCAAAACCAAACCAAACCAAAATAAATTCGGTTTTCATATTTCAAGTCCAAATTCAAACCAAAATTCGTCCCAAACCAAACCAAACCAAACCGAAATTACAAAACCAAAACCAAACCAAACCAAAAAACCGAAATTCTTTTATGATGCAAATTTTTTTTCCCAAATCTTACAAATAATACGAAAATTATCAAGTTTCAAATCATCAAACATAGAAGAATTACTTCAAATTTCAACTAAAGCTTAAAATTAAAGTACTAGAACTAAAGATAATTGATAAAAACATCAAAACCCATATAGGATAGGCAAACTTCGGTTTGGTTTGGTTTTTTTTCGGTTTTGAAAATAAAAACCGAACCAAACCGAAAACCGAAAAAATGAAAATTTTCCAATCCAAACCAAACCGAATTTTGAAAAAAACCAAACCAAATTATTAATTCGGTTTGGTTTGGTTTGGTTTTCGGTTTTTAACCAAATAACTTACACCCCTACTACCAGCAACACAAAAAGCACTCTTCAACAACAGCAAATGTACATTGGCAACAGTAGTTGCAGATACTAAAAGGCAGATGCGCATTATCATTCAAGGTGGACTATTCAAAGTTATAGCTTTTAGAAGTCCACGTGTTATCTGCGCAGCTGCACTAAACATTTTGTAACAATATCACTTCTTTTCCCTTCTCAACCATATGCAGATGAGAACAAGCAGAAAGTAGGCCAAGCAAAGAATCAACGGTTAATTAGGATCTTTGCAATAAACAAATAAAAAATATAAGGCCTCTATGGAATAACTATTTTTTAAATAACCAGTGATCATTGTATTCCAAGAGGTTAAATCTCACTGAGACATTCTATCAAGCACTAATCGTGCAGTTTCCATTACCCCGAAATTCAAGTACATCGCCAAGAGACAATTAGCCACGTAAACAGGAGACTCAAACTCATTAATTAAGACCTCGACATATATTATCCGGCCAAACCCTACAAAGAAATTGTTTGGGCCCAATATATCTCTGGGCCCTTCAATCCAGAGTGAAATTACAATATTACCCCGCTGCACTCAGCACGCTGACCTATCAAGAGGTCCGGCCCAGCCGAGGTTCATATCCAGCCTGGCACTTAGGTTTCACGATTTCCAGCACCTATAAATAGTGAACATATCCCAATTTATTGAGGTAATGAATTCTACACCCACCACTAAGTACTAACCACCAAGTTCAACTACTAACTTGAGCATCGGAGGGTTGATCTCGGAATCACCCCCTGGGTAGTCTAACCCTTATTTTGCAGGTCTCGTGGCATTCTCTGGACATCTGGCTTCCTCTTACAACCCGTACCACACACCTTCGACTAATACCCCTACTGTATAAGTTTTCACCCGAGACAGGGTGGCGTCGTTTGTAGGGACATCCAAACAAAAAGCCATGGCCAATGCTCGGAGAACACGTCGAGGTCGACAACCTCTGACCTCACCGTGCCAAGAAAGGACACATCCCCTCGAGGTGGTTGACGAAACGGCAGGGGACCCTCGAAGGGCCCCGGTACTCTCAGAGAGAAACCTACACATCCTCGAGGAAATCAAACCTCGAGAAGTGGCTAGTGCCGTCAACACGAGACTACCTCGAGAGAGGGTAGTGCTCCCTCGAATCGAGGCCCCTCGATACGAGCAACCAAGCCCCAACCTGGTCACGCAGTAGGATCTCCAACAACTGGCAGAGCAGCTTAATGATACCCTCGAGCGTAGCCTAAGGGCCCTCGTATACTGCCTCCAAAACGGAGGCGAAGGCACCTCGAACAGACCACTCATTCCTCGAGCGGGTCTAGGACTGAATGGTCAAGGACCCCTGCCAGAAACTCGAGCTCCCCAACCTAAACATCAGGCACCTCAGCCAGACGCTCGAGTACCTCAAACTCAGGCTCCACAAACTTCGACTCGAGCTCCCGCGGGAAGGGGGGATGCTCGACACCTGATAAATGAGCGAGCCCTCAGGAATGGCACTCGAGATGCTAGGGATGTATTGAACGAATGCCGAGCGCGTTCATGACAAGTAGGGGAGCCAATCCACCACCCTAGCCAGGGATGGGATGGTACTCGACAACGTGAACAGGGTAGCAGGAGGCATGAAGAAGAAGAGTCCAGTACATCCGGCCCCAGTGAGCGTTCTAATGCCCACTTTGACAACTTGGGCTTTATCACACCTTTCAATGAAGAGATCATGCGAACTCCCAACCCGCGGAAAGTCAAGGTTCCCCCTATCGAGCATTATGGAGGGACCACCGATCCCATTGACCATCTCGTAGCCATCAAGGCAGATTAGTGTACAAACAGGGAGTGAGGCCGCGTGGTGCAAATTCTTTCCGACGACATTGAAGGGCCTCGCGCTCACCTGGTTTACCGAGCTTCCTCTTGGAAGCATCTCAGATTTTGCTTCTTTCAAGGTTGCGTTTAAGCAGAACTTCATAGCAGGGAGAAAACATCGAATGACCAGCATCCACCTAATGTCTATTAGGCAGTAGAGAAATGAAGAGTTGGCAGAGTACATCAAGAGGTTCATTGAAGAATCGCTGAAGGTTTCAGACTTACAAGACAGTGTGTACTGATGTCAGAGCTTTACCGTTCGAGTAGGTTCAAGCTGAAGTTGGCTGAAAGTGAAGCCTCCACGTTCTCCGATGAGCCTTGCACAAAAATTCATATAGGCCTCGGACATCTGTAAAAAACTCATGAAGAACCAGGAAAGAAGAAAAACGACCATCCCACTTGAGCGGACACGTCATGGGTCGTCTCTCGAAGGGATCGGGACAAAAAGTATCGAATTGATGACAACGGGTACGACCCTAGGTACAACCTTAACAGGAGAGAGATATATCTCGACATCAAGGAGAAGTTCACTTTACCGAAACCCAATCCCATAAAAAGTCTGTCAGCAGAAGGGACAAAAAGCTTTGGTGTGAGTATCATCACGACTGCGGTCGTACCACTTGTGACCGTCGAGAGCTTAAACGAGCATTAGACAAGCTAGCTGATGAAGGAAAATTGAATCGATACTTAAAGGATCCGGCAGAGAAAAAGAAAGAGCCTCGTCGAGAAAAAGAAACAAGAAGTGACGAAACAAAAGGGTTCGTCAATGTCATCGCTGGAGGGTATGCTTCGGGTGGCCTAACCGGTCGCTCTAGAAAGAAACACCTCTACACCCTGAAACACAGGTCAGCGGACGTGACAACCTCGATGGTATGCCCCACCATGACTTTCAAAGACAGTCATCGACCCATACAGATCCCTCATGACGACCCGTTAGTCGTCGAGCTCAAAATCGCAAATTTAGGGGTAGGTCGAGTCCTGATCGATAGTAGGAGCTCCGCAGACATAATGACCATGGATTGCCTTAGAATACTGAAGTACCAAGCCAATGACCTCACACCTATCAGCCAGCCCCTCGTTGGGTTCGGCGGGCAGTCACTACACCCGCTGGGTTCGGTACCAGTTCGAATGGGCGAAAAAGGCAAAGGCTGGAGTGTGCTCATTGACTTCCTGATCGTCGACGTGGCCCTCCCTTACAATGTCATTATCGGATGACCCACTCTCAACCAAGTAAAGGCTGTAATATCCACTTATCAGTTACTGCTCCAGTTTGAGGCTGATGATGGAAAAGGTTGCCCAACTGTATGGCGACCAGAGGTCTGCACGAGAATGCTACGTGAATAGTTTGAAGAATCAAACAGAAGTAGAGTTAAGGAAGAGAAAAGAGCTAGAGCCTGAAGAGCCTCTCCACGTCATGGGGCTTTACGTCATTGAAAACCCTAAGCGATACGAAAGGCCTCGACCGGTGGATGGAGATGAAGAGATTTGTATCAATGAAGAGAAGGGAAGTATGATACGCATCGTTAAGCAAGTACCTAATGGTGTCAGGTCACAGATCATCAATGTTATAAAAGAATTTCAGGACGTCTTCGCATACACCGTCGACAAAATGCCGGGCATTGACCATCGAATCATGGTGCATCGCCTCAACATCAGAGAGGGGCATCGCCTAGTGGAACAAAAACCACGACATCAGGGTGTCGAGAGGAGTAAAGTCGGTGCTGAAGAAGTGAAGAAATTATTGGCGGCAGGGTTCATAAAAGAATGTCAATACACTGAATGGCTAGCCAACGTGGTGTTGGTCTGGAAATCATCTGGAACATGAAGGATGTGCGTCGACTTCACAGACCTGAACAAGGCCTGTCCGAAGGACGACTTTCCCCATCCTAAAATCGATAGATTAGTGTACTCAACTGTTGGGCATGCACTCTTCAGCTTCATGGACGCCAATGCAGGGTATCATCAGATTCCCATGGCTGAAGAAGATCAAGTCCACACCGCCTTCACCACGAGCTCAGGAGTATACTGTTACAAAGTCATGCCATTCGGTCTAAAAAACACCGGAGCCACTTATCAGCGTTTCGTCAACAAAATGTTTGAACACCAGATCGACAGGATTGTAGAAGTTAATGTCGATGATATGATCGTCAAGAGTAAAAAAAAACTTGATCATGTCTCAGATCTGCGAGAGACCTTATCCACCTTACGTGCCCATAACATGAAGCTCAATCCGAAGAAGTGTGTCTTCGGTGTACGAGGAGGGAAGTTCCTCAGTTTTCTGGTGGATGAGAGAGGCATCGAAGCAAACCCAAACAAAGTTCAGGCCATCATCGAAATGAAGAGCCCTCGAACTGTCAAAGAAGTACAACGCCTAATCGGCTGTATGGTAGCCCTGGGACGCTTTCTCTCGAGATTAGCTGATAAAAGCCTGTATTTCTTCAAGACACTAAAGCAGTCAACTTTCGATTGGGACGATGTGGTAGAGTAAGCTTTCCAACGGCTAAAGGAGCATCTGGCCGGTCTCCCCAAACTTGTCTCACCCGTACTAAGAGAGACGTTGTTTGTCTACTTGGCCATGTCAGATAACACCCTCAGTGCTGTCCTCGTCGCGGAGTGAGAAAAGAATCAACACCCAGTTTACTTTATAAGCCATGCCTTCCGAGGTGCGGAGGCAAAATACCCTCATATTGAGAAAATAATCTTTGCATTGGTTATAGCAACACGGAAGCTCAAGCCCTATTTCCAAGCCCACCCAATCAAAATGCTGACAAGTTAGCCCCTTCGGAAGGTAATTGAGGGAAAGAATCAATCGAGCAGGGTAACAGATTGGGCTAATCAACTGTCTGACTATGGAATAGAGTTCGAGCCCCGTCGAGCCATTAAAGCTCAGGCCCTAGCATACTTCATAGCTGAATGTACTTCAAGGCCCAAGCCAACTGAAGAAGGCTCTTGGGAATTGTTTGTTGATGGGTCATTGTCAAAAGCTGGGTGCGAAGCTGAACTGTTGGTCCTCGACCCCCAGAAGCACATAAATGAGTACACTGTCAGGTTTGATTTCACTGCCTCGAACAACGAAGTCGAGTATGAAGCTCTACTACTTGGTCTCTAATTATGTAAAACTATTGGGGCTCGAAGGATCAAAGCTCACTCGGACTCTCTACTCGTCGTAGGGCAGGTGACCAGGGAGTTCGAAGCCAAAGAAGATAGCATGAAAATGTATCTCAGGAAGATAAAAGACGAAGTAACAGACTTGACAAGCTTCACCATCATCCATATCCCTCCCTCAGAAAATCAGCAGGCGGATGCGCTGTCGAGGTTGGCCAGGTTCGCCGAGGATTTATCACCTCGACCGATAATGTTGGAAGTACTCACCTAGCATCAACAGGGGATTAGCAACCCTGGCAGGAGTCCCACTTGGATGGACGGGAGAGTGGCCATCCTAAAAGACAACATACTACCCCCAGGCGAGCTGGAAGCGGAAAAGATAAGAAAACAAGCTCGATGGTTCATATTTCACGACAATCAGTTGTACAAGAAGTCCTTCACCCATCCCCTACTACGGTGCTTGACTCCCCAATAAGGGAATTACGTGTTAAGAGAAATTCACCAAGGGGCGTGCGGTAGCCATCAGGGTGCAAGAACCATCGCTGCAAAAGCTCTTCGAGCTGGTTACTACTGGCCAAACCTGAAGGAGGATGTGTCGAGCTTGGTTAAAAAATGTAGTGAATGCCAGATGCATGCCAACCTGCCCCACAAAGCTGCTAGCCCTCTAACGACGATTCAAGCCGTGCTACCATTCGTTATGTGGGGGATGGATCTGTTGAGGCCCTACCCACCTGCCTCGGGACAACGCATATTCCTATTAGTGGCCATCGATTACTTCACCAAGTGGGTTGAAGCTCAGCCTTTGGCCTCTATCCCTGACAAACAAGTAAAACAGTTCATCTGGAGGAACCTGATCACGCGGTTTGGGGTCCCTCGAGCTCTCATATCAGAAAACGGCAGGCAGTTCAATAGTGGCCCAACGAGGGAATATTGCTCTCGCTTTGGGAGTGAAACAAGGTTCTCGGCCGTCAGTCGACCTTAGACCAATGGGCAGCAGACCGAAACAGCCAACAAGGTCATGCTGAAAGGACTGAAAACTATGCTTGAAGAGGCTAAAGGATCTTGGATCGATGACCTACCTGGTATCCTGTGGTCTACAAGGAAACGGTCAAAGAGGCGACTGGTCAAACACCGTTCAACCTAGTGTATGGGAGCGAGGCTGTATTACCGATCGAAGTTGGGATCCCCTCAGCGAGGATCACCTTCTATGACAACAATCAGAATGAGGAAGAAAAGCGAGTTAACCTCGATCTGCTACCAGAGCCTCGAGGCAACTCTCTTCAGGAAGCCATCTTCTACAAACTCAAGATGACCAAACTCTTCAATCGAAGAGCAAAGCATCGCCCCCTGCAAGTCAACGATTGGGTACTGCAGAAGTTCGAGGCCACGGGGAGGGAGCCTCGACTTGCCAAGCTGCAACCAACTGGAAAGGTCCTTACAGGGTCACTAAGGTAGTTCGACCAGGCACCTACCGTCTCGTGGATCAAGAAGGTCGAGAACTGCCACACCCTTGGAACGCCGACAACCTTCACATATTCTATGTTTAAGCAAGCTGTCATCTAAATTAGGGGCATCTACCCTATATATGTTTCGAACTATTTACAAGAATTGGTAGATTATAAGCCCAACTTCTGTAAGCTGATAGCCAGCAATTTTCCAATCATGAATTAAACACACATCTTACATCTATCGAGATTGAACAGTTAGTCGGGTAAAGGCAGTAATAAATTTCGAAGACATAAAGTTGTAAAAAAGACATTAGTGTAGCAAAGGCAGATTTTATTTCATTAACCAAAGGGAATACAACTTATCAGGGCCACAATCCCTCAAATAAGGTAGCTAAATACAAGAAGTAGACTTCAAGGGAACTTCATTAACCCTCGTAGGGGACTCGAGCACAGGAATAAATAGGGAGAGCACAGGAAAAAGTGGGGGCTCCTCAGCCCTCGAGATCACCGGTAGTCGAAACCCGGTCTTCCTCCGTCGAGGCATCAGCCCCATCCTCGCCTCGAGGTGTGGCCACCTCCACTTTAGAGAGAGCTGCCACACCTTCCTCCACCACCGACCAAGCAAGGTCAGGAGACACCTTCTCAAGAATGGCTCGAACCTTCTTGAGAGCCTCTGCATGACCAACCTTAGAAGCCTCGAGGGAAGCATCCTCGAGGAAGATCCTACCCTCATTCGAGATCTTCCAGTTCTCAATAATGAGGTCCCTGCATGCAGTTGCCTCCGAGATGGCTTCCTTAGCTCTGTTGCCGGCCCTCTCAGCCTTAGCTATCGCCTCCATGCATTCCATCAAGGCTTGGCGATGCCTCTTACTGGCCAAGTCACACTGTTTAGTGAGAACCTTGATGGTGTCCTCAAACACGGCCGTCTTTTGCTCGAAGGACAACAGGTCCTTTTTGATACAACCCTCATTCTCAGAGAGCTTCAGCTCCGCAATCCGGAGCAGGTCCTTAAGCCGACGCTTCTCGTCCTCATGACGATAGCCCAGCTTCCTCAATGCCTTGTCGTTCGAGGCTTCACCTTGAGGACGACGGCCATCGCAGCAACCCTGATCGAAAGCTGCAAGAGACGAGTCAAGCTAAAAGAGGGTACCCAAATTCGAAATTAAAAGGAAAACAAGCATTACTATACCTCGACAAAGGCCGTCTTAAGGGCCTCGAGCTCTTGACCCCCTAATGGCCGACATGCCTCCTCATCGACCAGTGTCATCAGCAAGCCAGATGCCCTGTCAAATCTCTCCGATAGGTCCGCCCACGAAGAGGCGGTAAAAGGAATAGGAGTGGTCGACGGAGCAGGGTCATCGACCTTTGCCCTCTTTCTAAGGGCTTAAGTCTCCCGTGTCGAGGGTGGAGGAGGGCAAGCAGACTCCCGCTCGAGTTTCACCTCGACCTTCACCTTCTCCTGCACAACCGCCACAAGGGGAGGGGCCTTGGGGGATGGAGGGAGCGAAGAACTCCTCCCCAAGGTAGCCCCCTCGGTCGAAGTGGCCGTCGAAGGAATTGGTGCCCCTGAAGCAGCGGGGGCACCACTCGAGCTTATCTTAGCCATCTATCGACGCTTAGCCGCTCGAAGGACTTCTGGCGTTATCAGTCGTTGATACATTATCCTTCGATCTAACAGAGAAAGATGAGAAGTCTCTCGAATGGGGAAAGGGAGAATTGGAATATGATGATAACAACATAACAAATCTCTCCATACTTATATGGAAAGGGGAAGGCGCGAATTCTGAGAACGCACTAACTCCTTAATGCATTATTACATATTTGGGAAAAGATAACACAATTAAGATAACAGTTATATGACTTAAGTGTTATCTTTAGAAAAGATAACGCTTAATTTACAGAGATGTTTTCATTATAAAAATAAAACATAACATGTAGAAAACCCACTGTTATGTATTCTCTATCTTCCTATTTTAGTTGACTTTTGAACAAAATAGAAGTGGAAACATAACATTTAATTAGGCTCATTGTTTTCTTTGCTTTGCCATTAATATTTTCATATTCCTCTTTCTCTCATCTCATCATCGGGTCCCACCACTTCTTTCATATTCTCTCAACTTCTCTCACCTTCTCTACCCCCTTAATCGGATAAAATAGCTTAATTCCAGTAAAATATGCTTCAAATCCCCCCTCAAAGAAAAAAAAGCTTTGTATCCAATATCGGTTCAAGAATAGAATTTTATTTGGTGGTTCCAATTTCGACTCGACAACAACCTTTGATGATTCCGATTTGAGTTCGACAACAAGAAGATTTCACATGCACAACAGGTAATTCTTTCAATTCTTCTTTCTCCCACTAGATTTTGGGGCTTTTTTTTATTAAACTTGAGCAACCTAAGTTTTTGAAGTTGGTATCGTTGTATTTTCTAGTCCAAAACTCCAAATTGATTAGTATTTGATGTGGAAAATTTGCAGATTGTGACATGTAATAAATTTCAGAGAGAAATTCCTCAAAAACCTTGGAGTTTGGAAAATTTTCAACTTCTCAAATGCTGCTATTTCCATGAGCCATCGGAGCTGACGATGGCAGAGGCAAGATCAATGCTAGCATCGCGCGAAGCTGCTGAAGGCGGAGTTCAGATTTTCGCCTTCAAGATGGGTGGCTAAAGGCGGATCGAGGTAGGATTAGAGGTGTCAAAAACTGGGCCGACCCACGGCTGAACCCGCATGCGATCCAGATCCAACCTGTTCCGAGCCGAGAGTGGTCGGTTGGAAAGCCGACCCATTTCGACCCAGCGTCCACCCGTGCCCAGTTGAACACGTGGAATTGGTAACCCAACCTGAACTGGGCCGACCCAGGTAGACCCGTGGCCAGTTGCACCCGTGAACAACGACCCAGACCCAATATGTTTCCGACCCAAAACTAACCAGCACCCAACTTCACCCGCCAATGACCCAGTTAAACCCACCCAGTTATCACCCAACCCAATTGTGACCCAACCCAGTTAGTAGCCGACCCAGTTGTGACCCAACCTAGTTATCACCCAACCCAGTTACCACCCGACCCAGTTACCACCCGACCCAAAACCATTCCGACCCAATACAACCCGACCCAAAACCATTCCGACCCAACTTCACTAATGAGTAGTTCAACAGATATTAACTTGATTATAAATGATAAGTGTTGAATATTTCAATATCTTCTCTTTTTAATTTTTACTATTAAAGCTAGTGCAACAGATTTAAGTTAGTGCAACGGATTTGTTTATTTCCTTTCTTGTGGGGATATTGCAACGATTATTACTATAACCTATTGAACACCTATAATATTAGAGCCATGTATATTAGTAACAATACAATAAATGCTAAAATACTCTTGGAATGCCAAAAATAATTGTCATGTCTATATTAAAATTTCCCAAACTAATTAAATTAAGAGTATACATGACAAATCCTTAACATATACGAAAATGTACTTAATCAAACCCAACTAACTATTTGTTTAAGTACCACAAAATACTTCTAAGTACATATACATCACTTTCCTTCTATCCACCAAATACTGCATCACTATAATATAGCTAGCTAAATTTGGCCAATAGTGTGATAGTGAGACGTTTATATTTGATCTTCTCCATTTGGATCATTATTCACCTAAAAATTCAAACAATGTAATAGTTAGTAAACACCATCAATAAAGTACAGTTGTCACAATTCATACGTATATTAGATTTTATCCAAGAACTGACAGCACAATGAATCAATGATATTCATATGAAGTTTGCGTAAAAAAAAAAGAAGTACAAACGAGAAAATCAATCCAAGCGAAAGGATTGGCAACCCATCATTTGTAGATAGTGTATTTTCTTCTGGAGAGTAGTGAACATGGGAATGAGAAACTAATACAGCACAAAAAAACAACTTTTCTAGCCAGAGCACTTCGACAGGCTACAACGACATAATGTCATGTCTTAGCTTGTTACACTGTGATACATAAATTGAAGTGGCCGGATATAATCTCTGTCCAGAGAATGACATACTGTCTATGACACAATGGTTAAGGTCCAACATGAGATCTCACAACATAATGTCATGTCTCATTACTTTTCTATATTAGACCAATTATGCAAGAACAGTATGCAGATAATAGTTCAGTCTTCTCATTATTCACAAATATGGGTTCAAAATACGATAACCTTGCAAAAAAAAAAACACACGATACATAAATTGAATTGATCTGACCACCATAGATGCTCTGATGGAGTACTAACTAGTTGTAAGTCCTATCATTCAGAGATGAAAATCTATGTTGTTAATAGAACCTGAGTTGGCTTATACAGAAACCTAAACCCAACTCCCCAAGAGCAATGAGGTCACAAAATAAAGGTAATCTATGTTAAAAGTTCCCTCACATATTTCTTAATAGAATTCTTTTTAACTCCCTGCCTCCCTCCCCCAAAATAAAAAAGCGCTGAAAAAGTCGCCAGTCATAAATCAACTCCCACTTGCCACTAAAAACACAAAAAAGCTGGAATATATGAGTGCTGAACAGCCCAATGACGATGAGGAATAGAACGAATTTTATCGCTTAAACTAGTTTGCACATCCATTGGCAATAAAAACATAACCATCAAGGGCATACAACGTACATTCAACACTCTATTCGTCTATTGACAACTATACTTTCATTGCAGCTGTCATTTTCACCCAACAAAGTACCCAACTATCCAATAGGAGCAGAAAACATATCTACACATTTATATATCATCTATTAGCACCAATAGACGTACCAACAAGCCACGATAATCCATGTGTTAATCCCTCACTCCCCTTTGCCTCCCCTACTCTCCAAAATTCAGAAATCCGCATCGAAACAAGTTACAGAAATAATAGGCTCAAATGTGCAACTATTGTCAAAAAAATTCAATCGCATAATTGCCAAAACAAATATTGACAATCTATTAGGATATAAAGGAGATATATCATCATCACAACCACATACTTTTACCCCGTTTATATGAATATCCTACTACCTTGGAACAAAACCATAACTATAAAATTGAAGAAGTCACCATCACTAAAACTCCTACAACAATTGAAATTGAAGAACATACCTTTTGAAGCTCGACTAATGATCCAAAATTTCCCCTCTTGAATTTCGCCTCTTTGCTGGGCTTTATTGAATAATTTGCCTCTTTGCTGGGTATTGTTGAAGAATTTACCCTCTATATGAATATCCTATTACCATGGAATAAAACCATAACTATAAAACTAAAGAAGTCACCATCACTAAAACTCCCATAACAATTGAAATTGAAGAACGTACCTTTTGAAGCTCGATTGATAATTCGAAATTTCGCCTATTTTCTGGGTTTTCTTCATATCCACGACTTTTTTCTTCAGATCGTCGCCTCTTTCGTCAGTTCCTTGCCTTTTTCCTCAGATCTTTCGTTAGTTACTCTGTTCCTTGCCTTTCGTCAGTGAGAATTTCAGAGAGAAAATGAGAGAAACTGATAATTTGTGGGTTTTGATCGGAAAAATTGAGAGAGAAAATGAGAAAATTAGGGTTTTGATCGGAAAAATGAGAGAAGGGCTACGGATTTTAGGGTTTTTTAGGGCTTTGATTGGAAAATGAGAGAAGGGCTGAGGAGTGAGAAGTGAGGATTGTGAGAGAGAATGAGAGGAGAGAAAGTGAGATTAGGTTAAGATAGAGGCGAAAATGAGGGGGGATTAAAAAGGGGGTTTATATAGTAGGGAATTTTAGGGTTAATGACTTAACCTCATTAGTTGGATTTTAGAGTGAATGGCTGAGATTTTAGAGTGAAGACTCTAGAGAGTTCTAAGATTTTAGATTTTAGAGAGTAAAGAAATGAAGGGCTCAGATTTGATATTGGCTAATTAATAGTCTCAAACCATGATCCTTGATTTTTTTTTACCAATGAACATCAAGAGTGACCAAGCACATGGATTTCAAAATATCAATGATTGAATTTTATCTTTCTCAAATCAATGGTTAAGGTTAAGTTAAGTATTCTATTTTCTAATTTCTAAATTTATAATTCTAGACAACTAATCTAGACTTCTAGTATTGATTTGTTTAGTAATTGGTAATCTACTTAAATTCCTAAACTATTATTAATATTATAAATTAATAAAAATTGTAAACTTTAAAAGTTTAATTAATAATTTTAGTTTTAATTTTAAACAAGTTGATTCGAGACGGATAATCAAATAGACTCGAGACTCCTAAGTCATATGTTACTATCTAGTATATTTTAAGATCCACAACTGAAACATCAACGATGAAAGTCGATCAATCTAATGATGCTTTGATTATTGTTAACTGATGTGGATCTCAAAACCCCTTTGATGAAGCTTTAAAAACCACGAGAATCTTTAGAAAAAGATCGGATCTTGTGGGCTTTCTTGAGCACTAGAATCAAAGTAATCTGATTTTTCGTAACACTGATGAACAATCTGGAAATATTTTTGTGTTTTATGATTATTGATGCACGAAAATATAAAGGATAGATTGATCCTTGAAGTCTCGGTTCAAGGTTGGAAAGTTGTGGTCTCGGCACAATCTCCTCTCAAAGTCTCGGTTTGAGTTTTTGTGGTTCGCTAACACACGAAAGTCTCTTCAAGAGCACTCTTAATAAAATCCAAAACAAATCGATTTTTTATTCTTTGAATGAAATAAGACATATATAGGCTTGGAAGAAACCTATACCAACTAGAAAACCGAAGTCCTAAAGGATAACTAAAAACAACTAACAAACTCTTCTATCTATTCACACGGCTAAGGGTATCAATCCACACGCCTATGTGCTTAGAATCCTAATGCAAATCAAACTCTAATTAAAACAAAGTCCTAATGCCAATGAAATACTTAACAAATCAGAAATTTAAACCCTAAATTACATAGAATTCTAACAGAACTAGAACTCTACATAAGTAACACTCCTATTCCATATCACATCCACATCATACTCTCCCTCTTGAAGAAAACTTGTCCTCAAGTTTCATCCAGTAAGCAGGGAACCAAATCAGCAGCACTAAACGTCCCCAAAACACCACCTCCAAATAGGACATGATAAGTATCATAGCCTTCACGATGAGCAACCTTGAAAGGCCCTTCTACGATCGGCTCTTGCTTCCCTTTGGAGTTGTTGTATATCTTCTGTGCATTAAGACTCAAAAATACAAAATCACCAACTCCAAAAGCATTCGGCTTTCGTGCTAAGTGTAATGTATTAGCCTTCCTATCCTTTTTGCTCACGGTTGTTGACCTGCAATCAATAGAAATAGGAGAAGCAATAGGGTTAGCTTGCACCACCCTTGGGGGTAGTGGCGCTAAAACAAGTCTCTTCCCATCTGTCTTCACACTATACATATTAGTTCGTCCATTGTGTAAGGTCTCCCTATCAGATTGCCATGGACGACCAAGTAGAATATTACAAGCTGTCATGGGTACAACGTCACACCAAAGTTCGTCCTTGTAGTTACCAATGGAAAACGTCACTAAGGCTTGTTTATCCACCCGTAAAGAGCCACTATCATTGAGCCACTTCAGCTTGTATGGTCTCGCATGCTGCCTCGTATGAAGATTCAAGTTATACACAAGATCACTAGCAACGACATTTGTACATGAACCCCCATCCACAATCAAAGAGCAACTCTTTCCACCCACTAAGCATCTCGTATGAAATAAGTTTTCCCTTTGCTCTTGACCATCTTCTAACTGCACATCAACATGGAGTATGGTTCTCAGCAACCCTACCATCTTATCATTCATTTCAGGTTGCTGAATTTCTTGATCTTCCCAATCATCTTCGACATCAACCCTCAATTCCCCCATGTCTGCCGCAAGCATCCTCTCGTCATTGTTGTTCCTCCTAGAAAGGTAATCTGCCAACAACATTGTGTGATCCTCAAGAGACACCAACACTCTGCTAGGACATGCCTTTGCAACATGACCAGTACCTTGGCACTTAAAGCAACGAACACCCTTTATAGCCAACTGCCCAGGAGTAAGCTCAACTTTCTTTCCCTTGTCTTCAATGGAAACCGAGGAAGAACTAGCTAGTTGAGAGCTAGAAAGTTTCGAATTTAACTCCCTTTTGTACTCCTTTCCTTGCCACTTATTCCTGTCCTTCTCAAGCTTCTCTCTCTCTCTTAATTTTCAGCCCTTGTAGCTTGACCAACAACATCATCGAAGAATTGATAATAGCTCTTCTTTACCTTATACCTCATATCGGGCTTTAGTCCCCTAAGGTACCTACTAATCTTCATCTCATCTTCTTCCTTGATGTCACACAAAATACCTAGTCTTTCAAACTCCTTAGTGTACTCGGCCACACTAAGCTTCCCTTGCTCCAAAGTACTCAACTTTAAGTAATTATCTTGCAAGTACTGAGCTGGAACAAACTTCTTCTTCAAGTGTCGCTTCATCTCAACCCAAGACCTAATTGGCGGTTCCCGCTCTCGAATCCTCCTCATCTTGAAGCTATCAAACCACAAAGAGGCATACTTTGTTAACTTCAATTGAGCCACCTGATAAGCCTTCTCATCCTCATAACCCTTGAACTCAAACATCTTGTCCATTCTCCGCTGCCAATCTAGGTAATCTTGTGGATCTCCATCTCCATGGAACTCCGGAAGTTCCCACTTGATACTCTTATCTTCATCATTGAAAGCTCCGGGGTTAGAAATTCTCTCTCCTCCACGGCTGACACTATTATTGGAGAGAGTAGTAACCTGATTCTCCATGCCTTGTAGTTGAGCTTGAATAGCCCTTTGTTCTCTAGAGTGGGTTTGTAGCTCTTCAGACATCCAAGCCACTTGCTTTACTAAATGTTTCACCCACTCTTCAGTAGTTTTAGGCATCTCATGCTCTCCAGTAGGTTCAGTCATGATGACAACCAACAACTCACAGTTCCACACAATCAAACACACACAGAACGTTCGACTGAAATATGGGCTCCAAAATCCAATCAAAACACCTCGAAAATTTACAAAATTTTATAAAACCCTAGCCTTATATGTTTCCAACACTCGACCAAATTTTCACATAAAAATATGAAGCCAATCGTCTGCAGTTATTTGTTTTTCAGAACTGGTCCAGGATAGTCCGGTTTTAGACCAGTTCACAAAAAGCCGCCCAGATGAATAGCAAACGAATTCTAAAAATTATGAAACTTCACAGGTGCAAAGTAGACATAAAAATAACCAGTTTCAAAAAAAAGAATCACCTCAAAAGCTTTCTTAACGAAGGAGAACGAAGCAAAACAAACTGACCACCAAAACTGGATTTCGGAGAGTGAACTGTAACACTTCGAAAAAAACCTTCAAGAACACCACCCACGTCCAAGCTCTGATACCACTTGATGTGGATCTCAAAACCCCTTTGATGAAGCTTTAAAAACCACGAGAATCTTTAGAAAAAGATCGGATCTTGTGGGCTTTCTTGAGCACTAGAATCAAAGTAATCTGATTTTTCGTAACACTGATGAACAATCTGGAAATATTTTTGTGTTTTATGATTATTGATGCACGAAAATATAAAGGATAGATTGATCCTTGAAGTCTCGGTTCAAGGTTGGAAAGTTGTGGTCTCGGCACAATCTCCTCTCAAAGTCTCGGTTTGAATTTTTGTGGTTCGCTAACACACGAAAGTCTCTTCAAGAGCACTCTTAATAAAATCCAAAACAAATCTGATTTTTTATTGTTGAATGAAATAAGACATATATAGGCTTGGAAGAAACCTATACCAACTAGAAAACCGAAGTCCTAAAGGATAACTAAAAACAACTAACAAACTCTTCTATCTATTCACACGGCTAAGGGTATCAATCCACACGCCTATGTGCTTAGAATCCTAATGCAAATCAAACTCTAATTAAAACAAAGTCCTAATGCCAATGAAATACTTAACAAGTCAGAAATTTAAACCCTAAATTACATAGAATTCTAACAGAACTAGAACTCTACATAAGTAACACTCCTATTCCATATCACATCCACATCATTAACCGTGCAATAACATCGATGATCGAGTCCTATCTTGTATAAAGAACCCCGTAACACGAAAGATGAAAGACGATCAATCTTCTGATGGTTTTGATTAATGTCAAAGACAATCAATCTTATGATCATTTGATTTATGTGAACCTTAACTTAACGAAAGTCGATCAATCTAACCTAATGATGCTTCGGTTATTGTGAATCGTGTAATAAAATCGAGTCCTATTTTGTAAGATAAATAACCATAACGTGGTTTTCCAAATATGGACCGTTTAATAAGATCGCCTCCTATGTTACTATCTTTTAAGATCAACAACCGAAACATCAACGATCTTGATCCTCCATTGATATGATTGGTATTAACTATGATCTACTTTCATAGTTTCAATGTTTCATCCTCTACTGATATGATTATGTATCATCTTGATCACGGTTATCATCTTCATATTCGATTAACGTTGATCATTGTTACTTGTTCAGTTGTTCCATAAACGATGAAAGTCGAACAATTTTATAATTACGATGCTTTCATTAATGTCAACCTAATTCTTTAATTCTAACTCTTTTTGTTGCTATATAGTGACTCGGTGAGAGTGAGTAAGTCACTAACTAACTAAATGTTTAAGTTTAATAGTTTATTGACTCTAATCAATAATCGGTATGGACTTATGCCTTAACCCTTATGGTTGTTACTTGAATACTTATGCAATCATGAATAAGAATAACCCGATGGGCAATAGCCAATAATATAACTATATAAATTATAAGTCTTAGTTTAGTAATTTTGTAAATTAGTAATATAAGTATCAATGTATTATCACAAAATTCACAATGACTCAATCACAATTCACAATATCAGTGTATCACATGTTAATTGTTATAACTTTCGACTTCGTAACTTAATATATATATAATTCCAACCCAAGTTATTCCGAGAGCCGATTTGTTCCGACCTAAGTCAATACGCCGCTGGTTTGAGGCTTCAGCCGACCCAAGTCCTATAGAGAGCCCGATTTATTCCGACCCAAGTCATTCCGAAAGCCGATTTCTTCCGACCCAAGTCATTCCGAAAGCCGATTTATTCCAAACCAAGTCATTCCGATACCGATTTCTTCCGACCCAAGTCATTCCGAAAGCCGATTTATTCTGACCTAAGTCATTCCGATAGCGATTTCTTTCGACTCAAGTCATTCGGAAAGCCGATTTCTTCCGACCCAAGTCATTCCGAAAGCCGATTTATTCTAACCCAAGTTATTCCGAAAGTCGATTTATTCCGACCCAAGTTATTCCGAAAGCCGATTTGGGCCGACTTCACCTTATTCCATTCCGGCCCAAATTCACCCAACCCAGATACTGGCCGACCCAGTCCCAGCCGACCCTGTCCCGACCCAGTTCCGAGAGCCTCCCACCCAGTTGAACCAGACCCAAGTCCACCCGACCCACCCAGTTCCGACCCATGGCACACTCTCACCCAAATTTTTCCGACCCAAATCATTCCGACCCAGGTTGGGTTAACCCAAACCCACCTAGTGACTCAGATTGACACCACTAGGTAGGATCAATACTCTGTTGAATGATCCTATGATGCCACTAATAACCGTCACAAACCCCAAATCTGGTGAATATGGCTCCTCCTAATATTTTACTTGATATTTTCTTAAAATTTATAGATATGTATTATTTGAATCTATAATTTTTAGTGTTAAATAATTTAGAACTGAAACTCTAGTAGTTTTATGTGATATTGTCTTTGTTATTTTTAAATTTCAAAAACTCAATTTTTGAGTTTCCAATTTTGATAATGGTTAAAGTAGGTTTGATAATGACGAAATCAGATTCTCATTTACTTACATTAATTCAATTTTTTATTCTGATTCACGAGTATCAATCTGTATTTCTCGTTGATTTGAATTTTATTAAGTCTTTGCTTTTTTTGTTGTAGAGAATATCTTCAAGTGGTGGTGAAAAGAGGAATTCAATCGTTGTACTCTTAGTTTATGTCTTGTTCATCCTGTTGTATTCAATATTCTCTTGTATCAAAATTTTGATGAAAATGAAATACAAATTGAATTTTTGATCGGTTCAAGTTGTTCAAGTAGTGACTTTTGATTTTCATTTTCTCAATTAAAGTTTATTAATTTGTATTAGTATACAAAGTAGCGTAAATTTCCTATCAATTCAAAAAAAAAGGAGCAAAAACACATTGGATTTCTAAAAAGAAGACGTCAAAGATAAAGGTGGGTCATACTCTTTTCTAAAGAAAACATAACTGTTGGGTAGAGATATGTTTTCTTTGCCTTTAACAAAGATAACACTTATTTAAGATAGTTGTTATCCTTGCCTTCTTTCAACCAACTAGTACAATAGCAAACCTAACAGTTATTTGTAGAAGGTGTTTTACAAGTGATATAACAGTTGTAATAAAGAAGTGTTGTGTTTTCTCTCACAAACATAACACTTTCATCAGGTGTTATCTTTACTTTACATTACACTGACTTGGCAAACGCCTCAAAACTGTTATGTAAAGCCTTATTTGACAGTTATCTATGCCCTTTTTTGTAGTAGTGATGGGCCCCAACAGAAACGCGGCCACTTCGGGGAAGTGGCTCAGGTCAGAAAACTAGTGAAGATCGTGTATGACATGCGGCTCTATACACCAGCTAACACCCAGAGTTCCCTCATCTCTCGAATACCGCAAAGGCAGCGAAAAAGTTGCAATATCGAGAAACAACAGTAATATCGAGAAACGACAAAATATAAACATCGAGAGACAATGATCATAAAGTTTAAGTTGCTGCTATTTCACAAAAAGAACTGTTACATCCTACAGAAACAAAGTCGGATGGCTATACAAAAATTTAAGTACAAGGACCACCCTATTCGGAGTCACTCAAGGAGCTGCTTGAACTCCCTTCCTCGCTCGTAGAGACGAAGCTGGTGTCGTCGGCCTTGTCCTTGGCATCACCCTGGCTCTCCTCATCGATTTGATCCTCGAGTTCATCATCATTGTGAGGCACGTCGAGAGGATCCGCTTCCCTATTCCCATCGAGGGGGTCGTCGTTGTCCTCAAAAGAAGCATCCATCGCCAGATCAGCCTCCACCATGTCCATGTACTCGGCCTTGACAAGAGCCTAGTCCGTTGAGGGGGATACCTTTAGAAGGGCCTCTCGCATCTTGCGGAGAGTTTCCCTCGTAGCAACATCGACCCCTTGGAGACCCATGTAAGCCGCGAAGTCTTTCTTGGCCTCAGATCCTTGCCACTCGGTGATGATCTGGTCCTTGATCGATGAAGCCTCAGCCTTGGCAGCGTCATACTACCTCTTAATCGAGTCCCTTGGATACTGGGCATCAGCGGCCTTCTGCTCCCATAATGCCTCCCTCTCCGCAAGGGCCTTTTCTTTCTCAGCATACTCCATCCGAGCATTCTCCAGTTCAAGCTGACTATTAACTCCTCCCGAAGCTTCCGAGAACCAATGGTATGTCGATGGCTCATGACGGCCATCCTGATCTAGCACTGCATACAGAACAAAATAAATGAATAAGAAGATGAAACCCTAAACTTTGAACAAAACGAGCAGAAACTCATGTCTATCCAGGAAGCATGCAGTGCCTCGACCTCCTCTTCTTCGTCCAAATCCCGACAGACGTCGATGTCAAATCGCCCAGCCTTCTCGAGTTCTGACAACTCAGTAATGGGCTTAGAAGGGGCCTGTGGCTCGACAACCCTGGACCTCTTCCGACCCGAGGTCTCGCCAATTAGACCGGAAGGAGCCTCGCGGTCCTACCGACCCTTAGAGGACCCGATTCCCTATCGAGAAGGGGGCTCCTCAACGACCCTCACTTCTTTTGCATCATGTTTCTGAGAGCCGGGCTAAAATTGCAGCAGCGAAAGGGGCTCAAGGACGTCTGTACTTCGCCGGATCCTGTGTCCAACAATCAGAATGTTTGACAAACCCCAGGTTCTAAAATACTAAAGGCTAAGGAAATTCGTCCCAAACCTAAGGAACACGGGGGACCCTGACACCTCCGCTCTCGATCTTATGGCGGATCTTCTCTTGCACCCGTTGGTTAGCCGTCAATCGCTTCTGCATGGTCTCGTCGAGGTGGAGAAGGGCAGCAGCATCATAAACAAAGAAATAGACATGTTAGAACAAGGAAGCAAGTACAAGAACATAAAACCCCCATCAATTAACTCCTGGGGGGTAAGCCGAGCTTAATCCAACAGCTAATAGGAAGTGCTCGTCACTTAGGACCTTCGAGTTAGGGAGCCAGTAAGAAACGACCCTCTTCTGATCCCCATTTATAACCTTGGTGACCGTTTGACAGTATATCACCAGTACGACCTCCTCCGCCGCCATATGTGGTACCGATCTATTCAGAGCCATATTTGGTCCCTCGAGTCGAGGGACTACCGGGAAGTCCCACTGTTCAGCTCAATACACGAAAAGGAATTCTGCTCAAAAGGTCTGCTGATTCGACGACATGGCCTCGACTATCCTGTACCGAAGGCGAGCCTGGATGCTGTACCAACCTTCCCCGTGGTTCGTGGAGGACATCACCACCAACTTCATCAAGTTCCTCCATGATACCAAGGAGGGGGTGACTCCCATCATGTTACAGATTGCTAGGAAACCCACCATCGAGCCCACACTGTTAGGCATCAACTGACAGAGGGCAATGTCGTTAGCCCTAAGCACAACAACAATGAAGGGGTCAATAGGGAATCGAAGCCCAAGTTCGAGGTATGCCTTGTAAATGGCAATACAGCCCGTCGGCGAGGTGCAGACAGACTCGTTGGGCTCGGGGGTGTACAACATATAGGTGTGAGGGACCCAAAATGAAACTTGGAGGAAATGTAAGTTCTCCGCTAAGAACTTTTTGAAAGGCCCTTGGACATAGAAGTGAGCAATTCTCTTGACCTTGGTCGGCTGATCCTCACTGCTCATACTTGCCTCAGAAGACACGTCCTCGCTATCTCTCCCCATATCGCAAACGACCTGACTATCGAGAAGATGGTCTAAGTAACTCCAAATGACTCGAGGTCAAGCAATGGTGACGAAATGGGGGTTATTTATCTCCAACCCCAACAGACATTACTGATTCTCCATCACTCGAGCATGGAATGGCATCGAGTATCCTCGCAGAATCAGGGCATCCATGGGCTATGGAAACCACGGGTACCCCATTTATTAACACCCTATCGAACAACGACTCGAGGGGAGAAGGAGGGGTCTCCCAACTAGACTAGGTGTCTCCATTATTTATGAAAGGAGAACCAGGCCTAGCAGGGTCCATTTATTGCTAAAGAAACAAGCTAGAAAGACAACAGAAGTCTTACCTTGTATAAAGACTCTCGAAGTCGATGGATCGAACTGGTCTGGCGTACCCGTCGAGTTTCTCTGGACCCTCGAAGACGAAGACTTCTAAAAAATAGCAGAACTCTGAAGAAAGGGAAGGGAGAATGGGACAAATGACTTGGTCCCCCCCTTATTTATAGACCATTCGTACTCAACGCTCAAATGGTTACCCCATCGTGGGCTTAACGCACTCCAAAGGTTTGGCGCTCACTATCTGCTAAGCGTCCCGCCTTTGGGCCCAAAACAGAGGCCCAATGATCATCCTCACCAGGATGACCACTTGGAACCTAGAGGTTGTCTCACTCAGCTCACTTGGCGCCCCCCAACAGAGTGGTTGACTATATTTCAGCTCAACACTAAGTCTTACACCTAGGCACTTCGCCTCGATCGAGCGAAGGATACTCCAAGCTTCTCAAAGATCCCCGGAGTCGGTACCCGTCAAGAGCTACGGTGCTAGTACTAATAACACCTCTCGAGGTACGTGGGGCTCACTAGCCCTTAAACACCTCGAGCATAGTCCAAATTACCTATCGAGGTACATGGGAATCATTAGCCCCTGAACACCTCGAGCAGAGTCTAAATTACCTCTCGAGGTACATGGGGCTCATTAGACCCTGAACACCTCGAGCATGGTCTAAATTATCTCTCGAGGTACATGGGGCTCATTAGCCCCTAGACACCTCAAGTCTAAACTACCTCTCGAGGTACATGGGGCCCATTAGCCCCTAAAGACCTCGAGCATGGTCTATATTACCTCTCGAGGTACATGGGGCTCATTAGCCCCTAAACACATCCAACATGGTCTAAATCCCCTCTCGAGGTACATGGGGATGGGGCTTATTAGCCCATACACGCCTCGAGCATGGTCTAAATTCCCTCTCGAGGTACGTGGGGCTCATCAGCTCTTGAATACCTCAAGTGTGGTACTAAGAACACCTCTCGAGGTACATGGGGCTCATTAGCCCATGAAAACCTCGAGCATGGTCTAAATTCCCTCTCGAGGTATGCAGGGCTCATTAGCCCTTGAACACCTCGAGCGTGGTACTAAGATCACCTCTCGAGGTTCATTCACTAGTGGAAAAAAGGCTAAATGACACTTTACAACTGCTCCGGTTGGTTCCAAAACGCATCAGTTAATGTAAATTGATCCTGTTGGAACGTGAACCAGATCAGTTTACATTAACAGATCTGATGGATTCGGATGTCCGGATTAGTAAATGGGCTTCAATCTTTTTTTAAAGGCGAGAGTCTGTCCGCCGTTGTAATAAATTTTAATGGGCTTTGGATTGGAAGCCTTTTGTCGGTTCCTCTCTCTCCTCTTCGTCTTTATTAGGGTTCGGGCGCTGTATCTCTCTTCGTCTGCTCTCTCATACTCATACGAATCACCCATCACTCCTCTCACCCTCCCTCTAAATTCCCTCTTTCAAAACCCAAGAACCACCCATCACTCCTCTCACCCTCCCTCTAAATTTCTTCTCTCAACCAGCGCTCTATTCTCTCTTCCTATGTGCTACTAAGTACTGGATGCCACCACTCACGCCTGACGCCACTAATCCCACCACCCATCGCTTTAGGATCTTGAAGAAAGACGAAGCCATCTCCGACAACAATGAAGAAGAAGACGAAACAATAAAAAAGGACTACAACAATTTGATAGGTTTGAGAAGTTAGATCTAGGATTTGAGTTTATGTGTTTTTTTTTCTTTTGATTTTCGTTCTCAAGTATTTTTATAAATTTTTCGTAATTATATCTAGAGTTTCTTAGTTTTTTGTAATGTTCGTAATTTTTCATTTTTTTTTTTTAATTTTCTCGATTCCTCGTCGTTTGTGGATGATATTTTGCAAGGTTTGTGGGTGTTAATATGAGATATATGGTTTGTTTTTGTATCTCATATGGTTTGTTTGTGTATGTTTCTTTGATCGTGATTTGTTGATGATAATTTGTTAGGTTTGTGATGGCTCGTTTGTGTATCACTAGTGGAAAAAACCTCAAATGTCACAAGCCAACTGATCCGGTTCTCACAAAACCGGATCGGTAAATTCAAATTTTTGGAAGGCAAAAGTTTTGGGCCACAAACTGATCCGGTTTTGAGGAGAACCAGATCGGTTTTTGTAATCTGATCCGGTTCTTAGTTTACTAGGCCCAAGTTTTGAAAGCCCAGCCTCATCTCATACAAAACCGACCCTCCTCTCCCAAACCCTAAATCCCCCCTGTTGCGATTCCGGCAACATCACCAATTCTCCGGCTTCTTCTGTCGCCGATCAGTCGCCAGCGATCGTCGATAAGGATTCCGGTTTGAGACCGTCGAATTTGATTCGAATCGGTTCTGGAAAACCCTAACGTTAATGCTGCTGTCAAAGCTAAAGGTTATCTATATGCTTTTTTCTTTCTTTTTTTGATAATTTGTAGTTGATTTTGCAAAACCTAATATTTTACTTATAATGTGCTTTTGCTAATTTGAGACAATTCATAAATAAAGTTTAATTTTTTTTGGTGATGAAGTGTCCCCTGCCTGCTGCCAGCACTGCATCACTGCCTGTCTCAGCCCTCATTTGCACCCACAAACTTTCGACCACTCTGTCCCACTTCGCGACACCGCTTCATTACCGCCACCACCCACGAACATACTTCGAAACCACCTGCGAACATCTCGTTCGCTCGCCTCTTCAAATCTCGGTTTGATTAAAATAATGTTATGATTTTCTTCTTGTTACTTTTTTATATTTTCCTTTAAATTTTCAATTTCTTGTAATTTCGTTTGACTTTCGTTCATACTTTTATTTTCTTGTAATTTTTTTTTGAGTTTTGGTTTGATATTTTTTTTGTTGATTTTCGCTTATAGGTATTAGTTTAGTTTGTAATTGTAATATTATTATATTTTGTAATCTCCTGAATTTCGTTTCTTTGTAATATTGTGGAAATAATGCGGATTTTCTTTGGTATTTTCATTTTTTTGTAATCTCCTGAATTTTGTAATATACAAAAATAGTAGTATATCAAAAAAATTTCTTTGGTTTGATATACTATGGTTTTTGTACCGATTAACAATGAAAAAATGTAATTTTTTTTTTAATATTTTATGGGCCTTAACTGATCTGGTTTTCGACCGGATCAATTGAACTTTTTCCACTAGTGTATATTTCTTTGATATGGAAGTTAGGGCTGGAGCCTCGACCTTTTTTTTAATTCCATAACTAAATTCACCTGATGCGGTTTATAAGCAAAAACCATATTAGATTATTAAGTAACTGAACCGGTTTTCACGATCTGGTTTTTTCGTAGCTGCTCTAGGCCCACCCAATCCGGATCAAAACCTCGAGCATGGTCTGGACGCCTCGAACAAAGCCCGAGCATCTCGAGCAGGGCCAAAACCCCCCTCGACGACTTGTTACCCCATCGAGTTATGACTAGCTACCCATCGAGTTATGACTAGCTCAGACATAAGCCCAACGTCCCATGGGGATCCATGACCATCATTCCGCAAAACACATGAATCAGGATGCATCTTCCTTCGTACGTTTCACGTGGGGCTAATCGAGAGTGAAATTACAATATTACCCCGCTGCACTCAGCAGACTGACCTATCAAGGGGTTCGGCCCAGCCCAGGTTCACATCCAGCCTGGCACTCAAGTTTCACGGTTTCCAACACCTATAAATCGGGAACATATGCCAATTTATTGAGGTAATGAATTCTACACCCACCACTTAGTACTAACCATCAAGTTCAACTACTGACTTGAGCGTCGAAGGGGCTATCCCGGAATCACCCTCGGGGTAGTCTAACCCTTATTCTGGACATCAGGCTTCCTCTTACAACCCGTACCACACACCTTTGACTAATCCCCCAACTCTATAAGTTTTCACTCGAAACACAAATAATCACCAAAAGCTTTAATAACAAATAGGTATGTAATATTAGCCAGTTGAAACCTTAAATTCAACATATTATGCTTAAGGAACAAAGCATTTAGAGAAAGACCACTGCTGGTATTACCTCTAATCATATAGTTCCACAAAAATGAATTGCTAAGCACAATATGATAAAAAAGTATCTACACTTTTTCCATACGACCACAATGCGCATTAAATGCAGCAAGTTTAGTAGTAAGAACTCTATTTCTGAGAAGAAGGATATGTGGGATACCCATTGCTGGTTCTGGTTCTGAACTCTTCTTTGCTCTTGTGTTTATGTTTTCTTAAGTTTGTGCTTTTAAGTTTACTGTTTTAGTTGTTTAGATATGTGGATTGCATCAACATTTCATTGTCTATGTTTCATTTGACTTTGCCTAATAATTTTTTTCATGTGGCGCTTAATTTGAGCTTAAATCTGCCAGTTGAAGATTTTTAAACCCATATAGGAACATAGTTTGAGAGAACGACGCTTAATTGTACTGTATGACTGTTATAACGATCAAGAATAGTTAGAGCATCACCCTTCATGATATAATCCCACTCCTTCTCTAATTTTCTCTCTCTAAAAAATATCACCCCACAATCTTTTCCCAACTATCCTCTTAACCATAAACAACAAAAAGATCATTATAACTACTTTTTCCTCTCTCTCTTACTTTTTGTCCCCATCCAACTACTTTTTCTCTCTCATCACTCAACTACCATTATATAATATTTTTATTATGTACTTCTTCTTAGTAATATGAAATATCCATTAATAATTGATAAAAAATATTAATTAATTAAATTACTAATAATATTATAATTATCATTTCAATAATTAAATTATCTACATAATTTGCTTTTATTAATTAACTAGCATACATAATTAGGGTTTTAATAATTAACTAAATACGTAATTAGCTACCACTATCTTACATGCATACATAATTAACGATCTAATAATTAATTTAAGAGACACAATTAGCATTTTTAATATATTATTAATAAAGAGAAATATAGATGTTGACAAATACATATAATGCTCTTAATTAGCGTTACAACCAAACTAATAACTGAATTAAGAATGAAATACTTAAAATGCTACAGTGGTGCGACAAATAATAACTTAATTAAGAACGAAATACATAAAAGACTCTTAATTAGCGTTACGGCCAAACTTCCGCTATATATTGGCAACCAAATCACGTTTCAAGGATTGATGCACATGCTGATATTCAATGTTGATATATACGATCCGATCATGATAATATTCAAATTGGTCGTCATTATTACTGGTGTTTGTAGTAAACTTAGTAGTATCTGCGTAGTGTGCATATGTATCTCGTTCATCATCCACAATCATGTTGTGCATGATAATGCAAAACATGATAATGCGGAGGGATGGTTTACGAACTATAGTAAACCGAGATTGCAGCACCCCAAAATGCTCTCTCAACATCTTTTTGAGCTCCTTCTTGGTGTTGAGCAAATTAGTGAGATTATAACCTTTATCATATTGGTTATCATTCACCGTAAAGTGCACGTGTGGTGCTCGACTTTCTAAAACTCCTTAAAAACATGAGATCGGTGAAGAACATTTAGGTCATTGCACGAACCTGGTATCCCGAAGAAAGAATGCCATATCCATATGTCACGATAAGAACCAGCTTGAAGAACTAAAGTAGCAACACCAGCTCTTCCTTGATTTTGCGATTTCCTTTCCGTCAGACAATTTTTCCACTCCCAATGCATATAATATATGATGCCGATGATGCCTAAAAATCAACGTTCTTCACCAAATCGAAGTAGTCTAGCCAAATCATATGGAGTTGGCCGTCTCAAGTACTCGGCAACAAATAAGTTGATAAAGCACTTCGTGAATTTCATTAATGCTAATCGAGTTGTGCTTTCACTAATTTGCACATACTCATCAATCGAGTCCGCCGCTACCCCTATGCAAGCATTCAAATAGCAGTTGTACACTTTTATAGAGGCGATAAACCTAAATGTCCAGTACCATCCCTTTTTTGAATGAACCATTCATCATTTGCAACGACACTTTCCATTATCCATAGAAAGATATGTCGCTGCATTCGAAATCTTCGACGAAATAAACGAGTAGGAGAGACTGGTTGTTCAGTAAAGTAATCATTGAACAATCGTCTATGGCCTTCCTCCCTGCCTCGAATAGGGCGGTGATGATCCTCATTCTCATCAGTCATTTTTGCTCTTCTATTCCTAGGTGTTGGAGTAGCATTTGATATAAGAGTTGGTTGAACGAGACATTGATTAATAAATCATCTATTTCTTGATCACATCTTGCTCGGGATGATCTCCTTTCCTCCTCAGAACCAGAGGAACTTGAAGCGATAAAGTTTAAGTTGAAGGAGTTCATTCTACAAATTTGCCTATGTGTTTAGTTTTGGTGTGAGCAAATGGTGAACAAGAATGCTCGAGTTATATATTGTAAACAATAATGTAAAAAGCAGAACAATAATGTAAAAAACTAAACAATAATGTAAAAAACAAAATAATAATGTAAAACACAGAACAATAATGTATAAAGATGCATTATTAAGTCAAAAGCAGAACAATAATGTAAAAAGTTACATTATTAAGTCAAAAGCAGAACAATTAATAATGTCAAAAGCTGCATTGAGATGTCAATTCAGATAATAATTAAGCTTAAACATAAACTTAAATTTATACTTAAACTTAAACTTAAACTGAATATGAACTTCAACGTAAACATAAACATAAACTTAAACTCAAACATGAACTACACTTAAACATAAACTTAACTTAAGCATAAACTAAACTTAAAACATTTGATTATTTTGAAACCATGCTGTTAGTTTCTCAATCATTGCCTCCTCAAATGGTACTCGATTTTCCTTCATAGATAATGCTTGTAGCAAATTCTAATTCTTATGATACTCTTGCAACCTCAAGCTCCTGTTTTGCAACTCCATTTCTTGTTGCTTTAGAGCAACCTTCTGTTTTTCGACCTCCAACCTCTCCCTTTCTCTTTCAGCATCTCCACTCCTAGACTCCGAATGGAATTGAAGTCTTTCATTAAATGAATTGAAACACTCAATCGTTTGACCAGCCACCCATTTGAGCTTGGACTTCGCCTTTTTCACACCATAGGGTCGTGGCTTCACTTCATTGAGTCACTTTCATCAACTCTCGGTCTTTTACTGCTACTTCTGCTTCCAATTAAATCCATATTTTCTTGTGGAGCTTTGGGGCGACCACGTGGAGTTTCCAATGATTTTTTTAACTATGGACCTCCATTTACGAAACTTCCTCAACATTTTCCAAGCATGTTTGAGTTTGAACCTACCATGTTTCCTATATATTATGCAATTAATGAGCTTCTCGACGAATGTCATTATCGTTTTGACCACTCTTCTTTTTTGCAAAAGCTTCATCATAAAATGCAGCCCACCTTAAAACCAGTGGAGCAACTCTAACAACAACCTTTCACCATATCCACATTTCTTGGAGCAATTTCTGTTGGGTTGGCCCTTCTTCCTGCCTCGAAAGCTTCCTAAACTTTTCCCTAGAAGACACCTTTCTTTTGACTCGTCCCAGTCACCTTATCAAGAGAAGTGTTCATAAATGCTGAGATAAGACTTTTATTATCTTCAGCATGATCCCAAACCCTACCACAACTTGTTTATGCAGTATGTGGGTTTTGTGATAAAGTGGGTGGTGGTTGTGTTGGAGGTGGTTGGTGAAAGAGAGAAGGTGATAGTGATTGTGAAAAGGATTGAGTTGCCTGAACAAACTCATCATAACCATCAGAATCATCACCTTCTTGGTATTGACCACCATCATCATCACCTTCTTGGTATTTATCACCATCATCATCACCATCACCATCGACCTCATTGTTTGGAGATGAATCTTCTTATTATTGAGAAAACCCATAATTAGAATCAGATTGACGATATGAAAGTTTGGCATTTTGAGATGGAGATTCATGGTAAAGGTTATCATATTGAGGATAATAATTTTGAGAATTTTTACCCCTTTGATTCATAATTATTTGAGAGGGTTGACGATAATTTGAGTGATTTTGAGAGGGTTAGCGATAATTTGAGTGATTTTGAGAGGTATTTGAGTGATATTGTTGTATGTATAGGCATTTGGTTTTTTGAGCGGTTTTGGTTTTGATTTCTTATATAATAAGGATTATTAGAATCCATAATTATAAGAATTTATAAACAAAGAGCAATGAAAGAAGAGTAATGAAATGAAATACAACAAATAGAAGAAATTAGTGAAGATGGAGAAAATTAAGTGTGTCCAAAATATAACAAAATGAGTCTCTATTTATAATGCTCGGAAAAATAGAGTTGTTGGTAATTTTTTTATTTGTATTTTTTAAAATATTACAGTTGCAAAATTTACTACGGTTATATTTTAATAATCAATCCTGGCGTGACAAATGTCACGCTGCAACTGGCACTGACACGCGTGTCAGCTGCAGAGTGTCATAGCTAATTATTTTTGCTTTTCAGCTTGCCAAAACGATGCATTTTGGCTGGAGCTTCTCTCACAGCTCCAGCCAAAATGCGTCGTTTTTTACTGGGGGAAAAGCAAAAAAAAATTACTTTCGCCAGATAAGGCACTTGGTCCCACTACTCCCACGCCTGATCGTACTTTCAATCGCTCCAACAGTTTTTTTCTTCCATTCACTACACAATCTTTGTTTCAATTGTGGTTAAGGCCAAAGAATTTGAGATTGTGTTCGCAATCTTATTTCTCAATCATGATTAATGTTGCTCTTAGGTTGTGCATCTGCTAGTTGCTGTAGGTTATGAATCCATATAGAAACATGACAATGTGGTAAATATTGGGCTTAATTTAACTTTTGCTTGTATGGGGTGATACAAAGTTTTTCTTTGTTTTACTTGGATGGTTTATAAGGTGTAGGTATGTGGTTTAGATTAAACTGATGCCTTGCCCAAAAATTTTGCTAAATGATGTGATTATATTGGTTTATTATTGGTAGTCCCTAAGGAAACAATAAACTATTCTCCTTGTTAGTAAGAGTCCTGTCGTAGTACGAGTTTTCCATATTACTCGTCAACATATATTGTTAATCAATTAAACTCCATACATTACTGTACAAAATTGTTTTTTGTTATGTTGGTTGTATTTTGTACAAAACAATTTCATTGAACTGCTTTCCTTAGAAGATATAGGTTTCTTCTTAGCACCTATGGTGCATTAAGCTTGTTTTATGATCCAAAAAAGGCAGTGCATTATGTTTATTTCAAAAAGGTAAAAATAGAAGTTAGGTCACCCTTCTCTCAAGGGAGTAACCTAATGAATCAAAAGGAATAACATGATCTAAGGTGGGATCAACTCAAACAACAAAATCAACCATCATAGCAGAAATAGTGTCACCCTTTTTGGAGAGGTAACTGGCTACTTGGTTGGCTTCTCGAAAAACATGAACTATGGAGTAAAAAGAAACTCGTGGAAGTAGAGTTGTAATGTCGTCAATGAGGGTTTGAATATTCCACGTACAAGAGTAAAGGCCTTGAAGGATTCGAATCACCACTTGATTATCGCCTTCAATATAGAGTTTCTGAATTTTGCTGAGATTGAGCCAACAGGATACCATAAAGGCTCCAAGCTGTTGCCACAAGAGCTGATGTAGAGCCAAGATATGCTTGGGCTAAGAAAAGTTCCTAGAAGAATCTCGAAGGCTAACTCCAGCCGATGCAGAAGAACTAATGACAGAGCCATCAAATTAAGTTTGGTATAACTGGGAGGTGGAGGTTGCTATTGACATAAATGATGGATGAGAGCCTACGAGAAGGAAGTGAAGAAATACTGAAGGAAAGCTCCATTATAGTACGAGCAATCCATTCCTGATGCAGATGCCATGCTCTATATTAGATGTGGTCGATATTACAAAGTCTATTTTCAAAAACTAAATAATTATGTTCTTTCCAAATGCTTAGAACGCTATAACTAATTAAATGAATAGCCTTTGGACGATAAGGGAAAGAATTCAAACATTGTTGAAGATCACGTGGAACAATATGAGTCAGTTTCATACAAACATGGGACAAGGTCCAAAAAGAGTGGACCGTAGAATAAGTGAAAAATAAATGATTTATAGTCTCAAACTCATAATGACAACGTCGACATAAGGAATCATTTGTAATTTTTCTTTTTTCTAAATTTGTCATAAAAGATAAACCATTTCGGAGTAATTGCCATAAGAAAATCTGCATTTTTGGGGGTAATATCAAGCTTCCACATCCAATGGAAAGGTCGTGGAGTTGTAGCTAAAGAAATATCATTGTGGATTTGATTGAAAAATCACCAAAACTAGTAAGACCCTAGCAGGGCGTGTCAGGAATAGGAATACCTAATATGCGGTTAACAATATG
Organism: Beta corolliflora; assembly: GCA_947648045.1. Classification (NCBI taxonomy): domain Eukaryota; kingdom Viridiplantae; phylum Streptophyta; class Magnoliopsida; order Caryophyllales; family Amaranthaceae; genus Beta; species Beta corolliflora. The sequence continues at coordinate 1,556,690 of CANSZD010002963.1, forward strand.
AGAGGGAACTAATTGATATAACAATGGAATATTCCATTACCGTGATGGCAGGATTACGTCACTCACAATTTGGTGAATATTGGCAATTAAATATTGCAGATTAATTAAGAGTTTCAATGAGACTTTTTTTTGTGCGCCAATTGTCGATCCAGAAAAGAACTTGTTCTCCTGTACCAATTTTCCATCGAATACCTTTTAGCAAAAGGTCACATATTTGGAGAATGGATAACCAAATGTAGGAATCATTAGATTTCGGTTTATATTCAAAGAAAGAAGTGTTACGAAGATACTTTTGACGCATAATAGATGGCCATAGATTTGTTTATTAGATAGAATTCTCCATTCCATCTTGGCTAAATAAGGGTTATTGACACAAGCCATTTTGTGGAAATTTAATCCTCCATACTTTCCACGTCGACAAATTTTTGACCGGGCAACCAAGGGAATCCCAGTACATTTAGAAGAAGATGTCCAACAAAGTTTTACGATTAATAGCATGAAATATAGAGCAATTTTTTTGTCAGAAGCTTGGTGATACCCATAAGATTAGCCGGAGATGATTCCAAATGCCTTTGAAAAAGGACTGATTCACCGGCCTTGGAGAGGCTTATAATAAGAAAAAATCAGTACGGAGAGGATTATAATAAGAAAAAATCACTCCCTGATAACGATCAAGAGCCACTTTAGGAGTCATATTAAAAATACTAGTTGTAGACACATAACTTTGTCTCCCTTTTTAGCACCCAATGATGAAACATACCTTCGTCCCACTTGGTCCTGACTAAAGAGGAGCCATCAAAATCCTTGCCCGAAACCCTTTTTAAGTCAAAATATATGAAAGGCCATTTAAAATACAATTTCAAAGCCTAATTAATTATTCATGATAATTAATTAATTTTCAAATAAATATGTTAATAAATTATTTTTATAAAATAAGATTATATGATTTAAACCCGTTATTCAATAACTATCGATAAAAGATAAGTCAAAACAGTTATTTAAGATAAAACTGAACTTCGGTAAAAACAAAACACATAAATGCGGCAAACAAAACAATGCGCTTTGCGCGACGGTCTTGCGTCTGACGCAAGGGTGTTGGGTGGCGCACAATACCCATGTGCCAGGCGCATGCTTGTTGCTTCAAGCGCACAATTCTTTCATGGAGCACAAGCTTCTTTTGTTATCCACAACTTCTATTTTCCGAACCATAATTGTATTTTGGATTGTAAATACTCCGTTTTTACACGAATTTCTCACCAACTTTATTTACACTTCAACATATCTAAACACTCAAAAATAAATCTCTCTAAGTTCTACACAAACACATTCAACCATACTCAAACAAGAATCTTCGTTCTTCTTCCTTTGAGTCTTCATTCAAAATTTTCATTTTTTTCAAGGTTAAAGATTGATTCCTTCAACGTCCGTACAATCAAACCTAGACGACAAAAGGTATAATTTTTTTTGGCAATTCAAATTGTTATTGATAACCAAAAAAATAGTGTACAAAACCAAGTAAAACCAACTTACAATGAGAAACAAGCCAACACAGTGGCACCACAAGCCAAGCCTACACAAAGGCAAACAAACTAAAGCTTACAAAGCAAAGCAACTGAAATCAGTAAGCAAGTAAAGCTCTATCTGCATCATTGTAGTTACAGGCAACTCTAAAAATTATATCTTTCCCCAGAACTTGAGGAGGGACACACATATCATTGAAGATTTTGTTGCTTCTTTGCATCCAAACAACATAGATTGTTTCTGTAAACAACATAACATATAGTCTTGATTTCCTTCCTTTCCCATGGGCTTTGATGTTTGGTTTCCTGTATTCTTCTGAGAAAGCTCTCATATGATAATTCATATTAAACTTAGCATGAATACTCCTCCAAACTTCAGCAACATAAGTACATTGAAAGAATAAATGTTGAATGGTTTCATGCTCATGCCTACACAGCTTGCAGATTAAGCTACACTCAATATTCTACTTACTTATCCTATCAGAATTGGGTAGTGTGTATTGAATAGCCAGCCATAGGATAAACTTACTCTTTGGACTAGCCTTGTAATTAAAAACATGCCTCTTCCATTGAACTTTCTGTATACTACCTAGCAATATAGTGTAAGCCCTCTTAATGTTGTATATGCCATTATACATCACAGGAGTTTGACCACAAATCTCTTGCAACAGCTCTCTTGTGCCAATAATTTTCCTTAACTGCCATGATACTACTAATAGCAACATTATAGATATCATCCCTTCTCAAATAATAAGCATTAATCCACCTAACCCACGACTTATCCGTTTTAAAAGCCAAAGCCCATAGAACTTAAGAATGATAGCTTTGTTCCATATTTCTATGTTTATTAAACTCCATCCTCCAGCAACTCTAGGATTATAGAAGCTAGTCCAAGCTATAGGAGCTTTATTAGAGTCGAAAGTCTTACCAGCCCATAAGAATTACCTTCACACTAATTCCACTGCTCTTATCACCTTCTTTGATAGAGGAAAAAATTGAGCCCAGTAATTTCGCATGTTACTCAAAATGCTTCATCCAAGCTGTAATCTACCAGCATAGGAAAGAGTTTTAGCAATCAATCCTCGAGCTATTTTAGTTATTTTAACAATTAGAATTTTGCATTGAGAGAAATTCAACTTTTTTGAGGAAAGAGACACTCCCAAATATTTGAAAGGCAGCTCCCCAATATGTAGATTCACAGCAGTTCCAAGGTTAGCAGATTCCCATCAACTCCAGCTATATAAATGTTACTCTTATCAATGCTAGCCTCCAAACCTGAAGCTGAGGAGAAATTTTGAAAGCTGCCATTATCTTAGTAACAGAACTAAGATTAACCCTGGAGAATAAGAGTAAGTCATCTGCAAACATGAGATGAGGACAAAGGTATAATTCCCGAGGGTCAATTCCATTTTAATTCTTATTTACTATTAATCTACTTTTCGTGATGTGCAAATCTTTATATTCGTAAAGGCATAAATCTGTATATAGTTGTACATTTTCTAATCCCTCTTCTTCGAATTATTTTAATGCTTCTCATACTTTGAATATTTTATTATGCCTTTTAATTGCAAATGCCTGATCACATAATATATATTGTTTGCTAAATCAGACCTTCAAATTAATCAAATCACGCCTAGTAAGATAAATTGGATAACCTATTAATCTTGTGATTTAGTTAAGTGATCACCAAAATTAGATCTTATGTGTTAAAAATCTACCCTTAACATGTTTGTCTTTTTATGTAATTAATCGAATTATGTGCACGTATTTGAATATTTAATTGAATAAGTGAGGAAATTCATCATGTACTCAAATCTTTTATTTTTTTAGTTTTATTGATTTTTCCTGAAAATTAATTGGCAACTCTCTTGAAACCAAAACATCACTAAATATTGCGTGGGATAAAATATGATAATCACATACCTACAATTTGGCGACTCCACAGGAGATTCGTTTTTAAAATATAAATTTTCTTTAAAATTAAATATTTTAAAATTCAACTTGGACGAGAAATGCGAAAATTCAATGTCATATTCATTTGCATTATATTTCTAGGCATATTGCATGACTAATTTTCAGGGCCAGCATAAGGTCTTGTCCTTACTCCATTAATGCATGTTATGTGCTTCGGGCTATCCTAGGGGGTTTGCACTTTGTCCTTCCAAGATGCTTTCTTAAGCAATAGTGTTGGATCATAGTCATAAGTAAACCTGTCTAACCATGACATTGCTCTCTTGTTTATGACTTGAGACTGGAGTGTGTCTCACACGGCGCCATCTTTTTAAGCAAAGATATGAAGCGTGTGATCAATCTCTTTGTCATGGACCCTTTTCAGACTAAACTCAAACATGAACATAGTACTAAAACATATATCTTGACTTTAGGTTGGAATTTCTTGAGTCCCCTAAGTTTTAAATGATGACAAACAGTTGTAAGGAACAGTTATTCTTATTGGTGTTATGAGCTATTAGGAAACATTTGAGAAACTAACTGTTCCTGACTGTAAACTGAAATAGTTAAGGATTATTTGCTATGCTATGTTGTTTCTTGTGTGGCAAACAGGTTCATTCCAAGACTTGGAGATAGGAGGCCCTCTCGAAGATGTTCGAGGAAAAGATAAATTGTTGATTTGTTGATTCAAGGGCAGCTTCAAGGATTGAAATTCATGAAGATAGTTTAGATCATTGGAAAAATGGATCAGAATACCCCCAACTTTGGCCCGTCCGCTTTTAATACCCCCAACTATGGGTTATTTTTAAATACCCCAACTATTGGAGAGGTCCGCCAAAAATACTCCATTTACCTGTTATGACCGGATGAACCGGTAAACCAACCCCCCACACCCCACCCTCCCCCATCCTCCTCTGCTCATCCCACCACCCCCAACCCCACCCCACCCCCCACTGCCATCTCTGTTCATCTTTCTCCCTTTAATTCTCCTTCTTTCTCTCTCTTCTCTGAATCACAACAGAGACACCATCATTCTCTCTCTAAAAGTGGCGGCAGAAAAGCATAAGCAGATCGAGTGAGAAAAAAACATTGGAGGTTTTCTACATTCTTGTGTTCGGTGCACTTGATGCGGTTGTGGCAGCATTAAAGCTCACCAAAACTAGCAAAGATCACATCAATACTTCCTTTGCTTTCAATTCCTTCAAGAACAATTATGTCCTTGTTTACTCTCTCATGATGGGTATCTCTTTCTCTCTCTCTCCTCTTTTAGATCTGCTCCCACTTTTTTTGCATCATTGTTTTTTCATTCCATTTTATTTCTGGAATTCTCATCATAACTTTCAGATCTTGGATTTGTTGTTCGTTGATTTTGTATTTGTATGAATTTTGGAATGTTGTATAAAATGAGTTTAGGAGCTGGTTTAATATGAAGTATAGTTATAATCTGATCCAATTATTGTCTGCTATCATTTTTTTTATTGATTTAAATCAGCCAGACATTCGCTAAATTATATCTGGTGTTGTCATTTAGTAAGAGTAATTATTTTCGAAATTGTTTTTAGTGTTGTTGTTGGTGTTGTTTCGGTTGGGTTGGTAATGTTTTACGTGGTACTTGTGGTATTTTATGGTGGTCTTGGGTGTGTTTTGGTGGTGTATTCCATGGTACTTGTGGCATTTTATGGTGGTCTTGGGTGTGTTTTGGTGGTGGCGGTGGCAGTGGCAGTGGGAGGAGGTGGTGATGGCCTTCGTGGGAGTTTACGAGGGTAGCGGTGGCAATTGATGGTGGTAGTGGTGGGTTTTGGCAATTGATGTGGGTGGTGGTGGTTGTGGTGGTAGTGAGCAGTAATGGGTAGGGGGATTCTGGTGGGTGGCTGCGGTGGGGATGGGGTGGGGGGCTGGTGGGAGGTCATGGTAGTGGTGGGCTGGTGGCTAGGTGGTGGTTGTAATGGAGGAAGAAGAAGTAGACGATGGAAAAAAAAAAATCACCTTGGTAACAGGTTACAAGTCATCTAGGTGCATTTGTGGCGGACCTCCCCAATAGTTGAGATTATACAGGAATAACCCATAGCTGGGGGTATTAAAAGCGGACGGGCCAAAGTTGGGGGTATTCTGATCCATTTTTCCAAGATCTTTTATTGGTTTATCTTAGGTCTTCATGTAATATTGCGTATGATATTTTTAGAAGAATTGCTTGTGTTGTTATTAATGTGAAATAGTGTGTTTTTGAATATGGGAACCAGTTGGTTGCATATTTAGAACACTACTAATCAGGGTAACAGGTCTGGGTCCTAGTTACTTTGTTGGGTGATTGAGCTGACTGTTTTAGGAAAGATTTTCGGAAAAAGGTTTTCAAAAACACTTTTCGTAAAAAGGGTTGTCAGCCTTTAGAATCTTTATTCAGTATTTTATTACCTTAAAGCGTGTGAATATCTTGGTTAATATCTTTCCTTCAAGAAAAATATTATTCAAGATATACTTTTCTTAACTTAAGATTATCCTATCCTAGGTATCTTGAGTTAGGGCAAGCTTAATGGTTGGACCTTGGTCAATAAATACTAAGTATGGATTTTACATCACACTGGATGCTCTCTTGGATTTTGTTGAGTATTTTTTAGAGCTTTCACAGAGAGAACAACAGAGCAGTTTCCTAAAATAGAGTACGCATTTCATCAAGCTTTAAATCACTCTTTATTTGCTTTGTAAGAAAGCGCGTTCAAGATAGACTGATTGTATTAAATCTCTAATATAGGGGTTAGAGATTGGGTAACATTTATGAGTTCATTCGTGAGTGCTTGTGAGTTCAAGTGCGAAATAACACACTTAAGTAAGTGTGGAGTGAGTTGTTTCCCTTGAGTAAGGGAAACAAGAGTGTGCGAGAGTCTTCTTGCTATTATGAGTTGATTAATAAGAAAACTAGCGTAGGAGGACGTAGGCCCTTATTTGGTTGAACCTTATTAAATTTGGTGTGTTCATTATCGCTTTTGAGTTATATTGTTTCACTATCAGGAACCAGCACAACTGGTTCCTCCTTAAATCGAAAGAACTTTGAATTTAGCACCAATTCTCCTAGTTACTCAAATCCACCACCCTCTTGAGTACATTATAAACCAATAATTGGTATCAGAGCTAGTTCTTCTTATTAATAGGGTAACACCAAGAGAAGTTGATCATGAGTACTCAAAAAATGAAAGTTATGGGATATGATAACAAGACTCCAAAATTCAATGGCAAGAACAATGCTTGTTGGAAGAATAGATTGAGGAATATCATCATCGGAATTGACTATGAGTGTGGGTTAGTTGTTAAGAACGGACCAATATAAATCACCAAGGATGTTGATGGTACCTCTGTTGTGAAGAAGGAGAGCGAGTATACATCAACTGATTACAAATAGTTAGAGAAGAATGCCAAAGCCATGTCCATACTTCAGTAAGTTATTGGAGAGAATGAGACAAATGGCATCTGTTTCCATTCGGTGACCATTTGGCCGAACATTATCCTGGGTCCTAACCACCAGGTTCCAGTCCATCTTCCTTCGCTGCTCGCTGCCTTCTGGCTGATTTTCTCTGGCCGTCCTCCTGGAGGGTTCCCGACGAACATGTCGACTTGGACCTGGACGATTTTCTTGGGAACGTCCCCTAAGAGGAACCGGATTGTTAGCTGCCGGCTCCGGGTTAATTTGGAAAAACAACATGTTGTTTTTGATCTGCTCCTAGACGACTGCTGCCATCTTAGTCAAGAAGTCGTTCAAGGCGTTCTCTAGATGGGCAGCAGTCACTGGACGTTCAAGATTCTCTTGAATGACAGGTTGTTGGCTTGGTCCAGGGACATTGATGATGGACGGAGGTCTATCCCTTGCTCGAGGCGGTCTCTCATGATCTACTGTGTCTTCGACATTGATCTGAAAACTTCGATTTCTAGCCACGTTGGACGATTGACAATCAGTCATCGTTGAGTCTCCCCACAGACGGCGCCAAATGTTTAGTATGCTTGTCCAACAAGTAAACTATAGGTTTAGCTTCCTTGCCCGACAAGTAAACCAGTTTCCCTTAGATGTTCTTCACTTGGAGACTTGTGCTGACTAACCTTTGGGCCAAAAGGAAGGCCTTTTCATCCCATTTGAGTATAACCCAATGGTTAAATCATTTTCCTTTAGGCTCTATGATGGGACACGTGTACGACCCTGATGGACCCATGTGTCTCTAAGAGAGCCGTAGATATTTTGGGCTACAACAATAATAGTAATAATAATAATAATAATAATAATAATAATAATAATAATAATAATAATAATAATAATAATAATAATAATAATAATAATAATAATAATAATAATAATAATAATAATAATAATAATAATAATAATAATAATAATAATAATAATAATAATAATAATAATAATAATAATAATAATAATAATAATAATAATAATAATAATAATAATAATAATAATAATAATAATAATAATAATAATAATAATAATAATAATAATAATAATAATAATAATAATAATAATAATAATAATAATAATAATAATAATAATAATAATAATAATTATTATTATTATTATTATTATTATTATTATTATTATTATTATTATTATTATTATTATTATTATTATGATAATGATAATGATAATGATAATGATAATGATGATGATATCATTTACTCTACCCATCCAATCTCAGAAGACATGTTAAATTCATCAAAGATCACATGGACACTTTCCTCAACACACAAGGTCCCATTATTAAACACCTGGCCTTGTATGCTTTACTTTGAGAAAAGTATCCTAGGAAGATTACCTCGTCACTCTTATGGTCAAATTTATCGAGCTGGTTCTTTCCATTATTATGCACAAAACACTTGCATCCAATGATACAAAAGTGTGCAATATTGAGCTTTCTTTCCTTTAGGAGTTCGTATGGGGTCTTATTCAATTTAGGTTTACTGAGAGCACTGCTTAAATTATAGCATGCAGTGTTCACAGCTTCTCCCCAAAAACTCTTAGGGAGACCACTTTCAATAAGCATCATCCTCGCCATCTCCTCTAGAGTTATATTCTTTCTTTCCACAACATCATTTTGTTGAGGTGTCGTAGGGGCAGATAAGATGTGACTCACTCCATGATCTCTACAAAAATCAATAAAGCTCGAATTATTAAACCCAGTGCCATGATTAGATCTTACCGCAACCAACTGATGATTCAACTGGTTTTGTACCTGTTTCACTAATGCCACAAACTCATCAAATGTCTCATTCTTTGAATGTAGGAACATTACCCAAGTAAATCTAGAAAAATCATCAACCATAACACATACAAACATGTGACTATTTCGACTTTGCACACGCACTGGACCACATAAATCAATATACACAAGTTCGAAAGGTCTACTGGCACTCATGACACTTTTTGTCTTAAAAGAGGATTTTACATGTTTTCCTTTAGCATATTCTGAACAAACTTTGTCAATCTTGTACTTAATATTTGGAAGTCCAATTCCTAAGTCAAGAGATTTAAGTTTAATCAAAAGTGTTAAGGTAGCATAACCAAACCTCTTTTGCGAAACCCATTGATTTGACTCAGAAACAGCTCTCAAACAAATGGACTTGATCTCCGGAATTCTATCCAGTAATGTGATAAAAATATCATCTTTCCTGGTTCCCTCACATACAAGTTCACCTATTTGTGAATTAACTATGTGACAAAAGGTCAGCTTGAAACTCAACTCGATTGTCTTTATCACATAGTTGGGAAATGCTCAAAAGATTATGTTGCAAGCCATAACATAATATACATCATCAATAGCTTGTGAAAGTGACTTACCAACTTTGCCTATACAACAATATAACCTTTGTTGTTTTCTTCGAAAGTAACACCTCCACCATCATAAGCTGTGAGTGAGATAAATTGCTTCTTATCCCAGGACATGTGTCGTGAGCATCAACTGTCAAAATACCAAAAGGTACTACCCCTCACTTTAGCCTGCAAGAAACAATCAAACATTAGGTTTAGGAACCCAAAATTTCTTGGGTCCCTTTTCACAAACAGTTGACTCTAGGTGGTCCGTCCTCACCCAGACCTACTTAACATGCTTGTTGTTGCTCTTTACACTTTTCTTTTTAGCTGGGCAATTGAAAATCTTATGTCCATTCATTCTACAATGATAAAACACACATGCATTTCCTTGCAAGAACATATTTAACTCTTTTAAATTCCTCGATCCAAGTGGTTCCCTTGGGGTGCCAATTGGTCCTGGTTCTCGTTGTGTAATAAGCAAGACCAGCTGTACCACTATTACCTTCCATGGAGGTAAGATGATTCAAGGTATCCCTTACAGACAGAAGTTTGTCCACATGCCTTTGACTATTTTGCATCTCTTTGTCCTTGGTTTCAGGAATTTTTATTAGAAAAGCATTGTCCTCATTCATAGCCACTGAAATGACTTTTAAGTTTTTCAAGATAAAATTTAAGTTTTAAAACCATAGTCATTTGGCATGTTGACAACCACTTTATGCTTTCCTTTTATACATTTAATGAATTGCAGCGTATAAATCACAAATTTTTCCTTCATACTCATCAATCATTTTACTAACTTCAGCACAAGGACATGCGGGGGAAACAGTTAGCTCAGCAATCTTCAGTGTAACAAACCTTTTATGCAATTCTTCTACATCATCAACCAAATGGTTAAAAGCATGCAGTAAATTAGACTTGCTTAGAGTATCTTCCTTACTCTTGAACGCAACAAAATTCATGCACAGAGGGAACAGTTAAGTTTTCTTCACTGTCAGTAGGAGCTTTACTAACTGATCAGACAAAGGCCGAACCCTTCCCAAAGGTGGTAGTTAGTGAGCAAGATCGGGTGAAGCTGAGAACTCCCCATGATGACCCTTTGGTTGTAGAAATGAAGATAGCCAACTTGAAAGTAAGAAGAATTTTGATTGACAGCGGAAGCTCGACATACATCATTAGTGCAGATTGCTTGTCTAGATTGAAGTTTGATGAGAAAAACTTGGTTCCCGTCCACCATCCCATCATAGGGTTTGGGGAGGAATCATTCATCCTATGGGAACAGTTACTTTGCCCGTCCGAGTTGGAGAGAAGGATGCCTCACGGACTTTGTTTATCAAGTTCTTGGTTGTCCGAGCCTAGCCAATCAGGTGTTCCTATTCTAGGTCAACCTTAAAGGGCGGCTGCCATACCATAAACACTATAAATACCCCTGAAATCAGGAGAAAAGGCATTCAATGCAAACAGTGTAAACTTACTCTGTAAAAATACTCTCTCACTTTCTCTCTCTATCTCTACTTTTTCCTTCCAACTCCTGATATCTGACTTTAGCTTCGGGGTGGGTCCCTTTTTTGCAGGTTCGGGAACGAAGCTCAGGTTCAAACTAGACAGACTCAGACATTGTTACGCACGGCCTTGGACCAAGTACCTGAGGTCAGAGGCAATGCGCTGCTCAGAATGCAATTGTACAAGCTGCGAATGACTCAGGACTTTAACAAGCGAGTCGCTAGACGACCACTCAAGGTAGGGGACTTGGTTCTAAGGAAGATGGAGGCCGTTGGACGAGCTAAAGAACTGGCAAAACTGACACCAATTTGGGAAGGACCCTATCTGATTGTCCAGGAGGTGCGAAGCGGAACATTTCGTCTCCAAGATATGGATGGACGACCAATACAACGCACTTGGAACTCAGACACATTGAAGAAGTACCACGTCTGACTCAGTTACTCGGCATGAATTTTACAGTAGTTTGCAACCAAAAACAAGTGCCACGGGACAAAAAAGAGAACCAGAAATGTATACATGTATCTTGGCACTCCGTCAAGCAAAATTCATATAATACAATTTCTACTTTCTCCCTATATTGTTCCTCTATTTGTTAGTAAGTTGTTCAGCTTGGGGCATTTTTACCACCAGTTAGTCTAGTGGTCTAAAAGTGACAGTAACTGGGAAAAAATTACAGAGAACAATAAAACGTCTAAAATGCTCACTTCTCTGACGAACATCACTCCCTCAAAGAGACCGGCCAAAGTGTAATAAACCTAAAGGTTAAATCACATATATGGTCAACAAATTGACAAAAATCTCTAGTAAGAGAAACGTCAAGGTCTCTAAGAGAAAGCTGACCTGAAGTAAGCAACCCTTAGTAAAGAAATCTTACTTTCAAATACACGGTCGGCTAAGTAGTAAAGACGCTAGTAAGGGATCGCTACTTCAAAACGAGCGTTACTCCCTCAAGTAAGCCGGCTAAAACATGGTTTGTCCATAAATCTAAGCCCATCCTAAATAATTTCATATGACTCGGCCACTGTTGGCCGCTCTCCTTCTTGGGGCAAGGCTAGTCCCTAATACAAGGATGAGCTTAGCCCAAGAAGGGGGGGGGGGATAAGGCTAAAAACCATGAAACTTTTAGGACCAGTCAAGTCTGTAGGACGAGCCAAGTTAGAAGGACGAGTAACAATTATACTTGGCTTCATTTAGGAAAGTTTGATGGTCGTCCAAAGACAAGGATGATACCCTTTCCTTAACAATGCTTGCAGACCGTCCAAATATCAGGTTGAGTCTCAATTTATACTCGGCTTCATTTAGGGAAGTTTGATGATCGTCCAAAGACAAGGATGATACTAACCCTTTCCGTCACAAAGCTTAAAGTCCGAACAAAAGCCAAGACGAGTCCAAAGACAAGAAGGACGAGTCTCATCTGTACTTGCGCTAATTTGCGGAATGTTTGAAGGACGTCTAAAGACAAGGACAAGAAGCATCTATTGCTTCATTAAGTTGCCAAGACGTCCAAGAAGAGATGGACGAGTCTCAGTTATACTTGATGAAAATTTAAGTGCAATAAAAGAAAGGACAAGCAATTGGCAAAAGGTCATTTCATTATATACTTGTCAAAACAACTTACAACTTAGTATAAAACAAAAGGAAGAGACAAAGCTATGACGGCAAACAAGCCAAGAAACTTAGAAAAATAAACCTAAGACTAGGCCTCTCATTCAGCAGGAGTTTTTTGGTCGTCCTCAGGAGTTTCTTGGTCGTCCTATGGTGACCCGTCCTCGTCCGCAACCTCTTCATCCGATTTCAAGATTTCAGGAGGCTCTTCAGCAGTCACCAGGGCACGGTGAACGCTCTCCTGAAATTACAGTCGCCAAACAAAGCGAGGGACCTCATGAGGCTCGGCCAGCATCTCAAAAGCCTTGACGGCCGAGTCTTTGGAAGTCTCAATGACTTGCTTCAAGCCTTCTTTAGCGTCATCAAAGGCCTGGGTCACGTCCTTCTACAGCCGAGCATTCTTCGCCCTTAGAAGAATATTTTCCTTCCTCAGTTGAATAGTGGCCAACAAAGCAGTATCTCTCTCGCCTTTCAACTCGGTTGAGACAGTGTTCAAGGCCAATTTCAATTGGTCTTGTTCCTTGTACAGCTTGTTGATGGCGACCAGATAGCTCTTGTTGCTGGACTCCAGCTCGGCTGACCTCTTCTCCCAGGCTTCTCTTGATTGGTGGTGGAGAGTGTTAGCCATTTCAATATCATGCATGGCCTTGTCGCCCGCCGTCGTAGCTTGGTGGACGAGGTGCTTATTTTCTTTCTTAAGCTCCCTCGCCCACTCCTCAGTTAAAATATTGCGATCCAGAAGCTAGAACAACGAAAATAAACAAGTCAATAGACTAGTTATAAAGTAAAAAGAATTGTACAAGTACAAAAACAACAGCGGCAATAAACTATACCTCAGTAGCAAGTTATGACATGTAGCCCACATGCCCAGCTGATGCTCCCCTCAACCCCATTATATGGGATTCAGGGTAGCATTTGAACAGTTCCTGCTTGAGCCAATCTCGCTCAGCCTTATACATGTTGGCAAAAGCGGCAGAAGACTCCTCGTCTGAGTCCACTGTGGGAACAGCCGCAGATGTAGCTGGTTCTTTGCCCTTATCTGAAAGAGGGGGGAATCTAATGACTATGGCTTGTCTGTTGGACGGACTCATTGACCGTCCGTCGACCCGCACCGTCCTAACTCTATTTGTATAATATGACTCACCCGAAGATAAGGATGTCGTCCTAATAGACAACGGCATCTGGGCGACTAGCTTCGCCACCGAGCCGCTGAAGCCCGGTATGTTGTCAGTAGCCGTCCCCGGCTCTGGAGCAACCAGCGCCATAGCTGAGTCTGGAAGGGTCTCAGCTTGATCAGCTGGAATTATGGCCAACTGATCTGTAGGAGCAGAACCCTTCTCCCCCACGGCCGGGGAATCAGCGGATGGCTTCTCCTTCAGGACCTTGTCCTTGGGAGGATGAATGGTCTTCTCTCCAGTTCTCTTGTCGGACGGAGTAGCCTTCTCCGTTTTCTTCTTAGTAAAGCCCTTAGGCTTTTTGGCTGCAGGCTGATCCCCAGCCGCAGTAGGTCACTTCTTGGACGAAGAGGATTTCCCAGGCGGGGCCTTGTTGGTTGGGGCATTCTTCTGCAAAAATAAACAAGTTAATAATCTGATCGTCCATAGAGTAAAACTCTAATCGAGTTATTGAGCTCCGGACGAGAATCACCCGAGGAAGGAAGGCGTCCAAGCACGGACGACCTTCTTTATCCAAGGGAACCTCGCCCAAAGTATTCTTCAAGTCCCAGACGAGAGCAGTGCAAGGCAGGAAGCCATCCAAAAGTGGACAGACCAGAACGACCCTCGTCCTAGACCAACTAAATCACTCAGACGAGGAAAACTCGGAGAAGGTGGTCGTCCAAACATGGACGATTTCCTTCCTCTGGTGATTCTCGTCCAAGTGTTGGAAATCAATCTTGGACGAACCTGAATGATCCTCGTCCAAGGCCATCAAACACTCAGACGAGGAAGGCCCGGAGAAGGTGGCCGTCCAAGGATGGACGCTTTCCTTCCTCGGGTGATTCTCGTCCAAGTGTTGGAAATTAACATTGGACGAACTCGAATGATCCTCGTCCAAGGCCATTAAACACTTAGACGAGGAAGGCCTGGAGAAGGTGGCTGTCCAAGGATGGACGCCTTCCTTGCTCGGGTAATTTTCGTCCAAATGTTGGAAATCAATTCGGACGGGCCCGAACGATCCTCGTCCAAACAAAAAAAATAAAAATTTAGTTACCAGGGTTTCAGCCCTTTTCTCAGCACTACTCTTGGCGAACTCCTTCCACAAGTTGTTTATAAACTTGGACATTTTGATATCTCCCGTCCATGATCCTTTGAGAAGGGCTCTGGCTGAGTCTGCAAAAAAGAAATGAAAGGGTTAGTCCGATACGGGCTATGGACGAGGCATTTTACTTGAAGTTTTGAATGTATACCTCTATCATCGGCCAACCGCAAGCCGGCGGCGACCAAGAAGTCATCATTATAAAACATCTCTTTAAAGGGTATCCAGTTAGCTGACCCTTTAAAGGATGTCTGACCCGGCCTGGAATACTCCTTTATTCTAAAACTATTCCACCACCTCTTCGTCATACTAGTCCTCCAACTCCAACCAGGACGTCCCTCGTCCAACATTCGTGACGGCTCGATCATAAGTACGATAGCCCTCAGTGGCGAAGTCGTTGGCCGCTCGTAGGAAGATGAAGTCGGTTTTCCAGTCGTGCATCTTCGACGGTTTGCCCCAAGCGGTAAGAAAGCCGGGGCGGTTGCTGATGCTGAGCCACGTTCCGTCCACAACCCCTGGAACCTTAGCCGCATAATGTATGTGGGTGAAGGCCTGGAGAGAAAGAGCCAGGCCTCGTAGCTCGCAGACGGCTATGAAGGTCAGCACGTTGTACCAGGCATTGGGCGCCAACTGATTATGGCCGATGTTATAGTACCTTAGCACCTGCTCTATGAAGTCATGGAGAGGGAACCTCAACCCCGCGTCCAAGGCTAGCTTGTAAACGGCGAAGTGGTTCTTGGGAGCGCTCAGAATCGTAGCCTCCTTATTAGGTATGACGAAAGACAAGCCCAGCATGGGCATATAAGTGGACAAATAGCTAGGATCAGGTCCTATCTTCTCTAACCATTTACGATTGGCTAAGATAAATGCGGGGTCAGAAAGGGAACCTAAGTGTCTCCTAATCTCAGACGAGGTAGTGGAGGGTTCGTCCGACTCTTCGGCAGTGTCGGATTCACTCATGTTATTATCCTCGCCGGATTCCTCCATATCGATGTCCCTGCCCGAAGGACTGGCCTCAGGGTTTATTTCAGAATATTCAACACTTTGGTCAGGAGAAGGAGGCCCGGCCAAAGGTTGAGCACTTTGGGCCTCCCTCGTTATTTCTGGAAGTCCAGTAGATTCCTCCATTTCAGAGCTATCGGTCGGAAGTATTATCCATCGCCATAGACGGGCCGTTTGCTAGACACGCGCCAGATTACCCTGCACTGGTAAAGACTGGGTCGTCTGACTTTGCCGGCCAAAATCATAAAAAAAAATATACTCGGCCCGAATAGGCCCAACTCTATAATGTGCCGAAGAAGAAATACTATCGGTTCTAGGGTCAAGACCAACTCTTAGGCAGCTAGGATTATTTGACGAAGAAGAGGAATCCATTTTATTGCTTTTCTAAGAAAGAATAAAGAATAAAGAAAAACAAAAAGAAAAAAGGAGAAGAAAAGATACCTGGCGAAACGTTTGGACGGTTTGGTGAAGAAAACAGAAACTAGACGATCTTTCTCTCTCTCTAGAACAAAAAACGCAGAGCCTCTGTCTCTAGAAAAATTCTCTCCAAGTGTGAAATGGTTAAATGAAGGCAAACAAAACACTTATATAGGGGGGTGAAAAAACCTGTTGAGCCGGTTAAAAGTGACTGGGAATGATTAAAATGGTCGACGATGACGGGTAAGGCCCAAAAAAGGGCGCGTCTTTGCCTTTTTTTGAATTTGAGGTAAATCCCTCAGGTAAAAGGGCCTTAACCATCGTATGGGCCAACGGTAAAAACCCTTTTAGGGGCAAATGTTGTAGCCCAAAATATCTACGGCTCTCTTAGAGACACATGGGTCCATTAGGGCCGTACACGTGTCCCCTCATAGAGCCTAAAGGAAAATGATTTAACCATTGGGTTATACTCTGAGATGAAAAGGCCTTCCTTTTGGCCCAAAGGTTAGTCAGATCCAAAACCCATATAATGGCTGCAGGTGATTGGTTGATCATCCATCTTCAATCAGATCCTGCCAAGTGTCATGTTTTGATTGCCTAGCCAATCAGGTGCTCCTATTCTAGGTCAACCTTAAAGGGCAGCAACCATACCATAAACACTATAAATACCCCTGAAATCAGGAGAAAAGGCATTCAATGCAAACAGTGTAAACTTACTCTGTAAAAATACTCTCTCACTTTCTCTCTCTATCTCTACTTTTTCCTTCCAACTCCTGATATCTGACTTAAGCTTCGGAGGGGAAACCACCACCCAAACCTCCAGGATGGGTCCCTTTTTTACATGTTCGGGAACGAAGCTCAGGTTCAGACTAGACAGACTCAGACATTGTTGCACAAGTCTCCAAGTGAATAACATCCCCAGGGAAAGCTGGTTTACTTGCCCGGACAAGGAAGCTAAACCTATTATTATTATTCTTATTATTATTATAATTATTATTATTATTATTATTATTATTATTATTATTATTATTATTATTATTATTATTACTATTTTTATTATTATTATTACTATTTTTATAATTATTATTATTATTATTATTATTATTATTATTATTATTCTTATTATTATTATTATTATTATTATTATTATTATTATTATTATTATTATTATTATTATTATTATTATTATTATTATTATTATTATTTTACTTTAAACCAAAAATAATTACACTTTGGATAATACATAGTATTAAAGGAGAAGTTGTGCATATATTTCATTGTGATATTTAATTATTCAGTTGTTAAGGTAATTATAATTCATAACTACTTAACAAAAAATATATTATTCTCTTCTATTTATTTTTAAAAAAAAATTCCTTAATAGCTTATCAGTACTATAAAAAGTGGAATAATAAACACATGATAGAGAACGGTCAACTTGAATAAGTATTTTTTACAATTATAGAGAACGCTCTTCTTATATAACCGTTTTATAAGAAAAAGAATACAGAACGCTTCCCATAGCTACCCATTTTGTTTGTTTATTAACATAATTTTTTTTATTTAAATCAATAAATTCAGTAGAATGCAAGTTTGATGTATATACGTTAACTGTTTATTATCTTTTACCTAAATAATTCTCTCACTTTCCATAAAAAAAAACTCTAACTAGATAATAACAAGCCCCAGCCAATATTTGAAATTTGAAAACCCCAATACTGGAACATACTAATATCCACGCGGGCAATCCATGTAAACCCCATTGAACCAATAAAATTCAACATCTAACCCCCTACAAAGTCACTGCTTCCCCTTTCGTTATCAATATCATACTCCATTTTGTTGTTCTTGAGTCATACGTATCTACTTTCTGCAAAAGTGAGAGGCAAGGATGGAGTTACTGTGAAGAGAGTACCGACAGTCCGACAGGGATTAAGCCAAAGCACAACAAGTCGGTACAAGTAGGGGTTGCTACAATTCGGCCCCCGCCGGCATGTACGCCGCCAGTCGAAGCTCCATAATGCTACGCCAATCAACCATTTCACATAAACTGGGGAAGTAAAAAAGAACAAGTGATCTGATCTATTGAGTTTTCTCTTTCTTTTTATTTTTCTTTGATTTTACAGTTTCTCATATTTTTTTATGTTGTTTTTAGTTTGTTCGCTCCAATTAATTTTTGATGATGTAGTACTGATCAATTCAAGTCATGAATATTGATGACTGTTGTCCAGTTTATGATGAATATTATTGAAATCAAATGTTGAATTTAATTTGAAATTGGTATTGATGAATGGTCAAATGGATATATATTTTATGCAACTTGTGATAATCTAATGACAACATGTTCTATTTTTTGATTAAAATCAGAAAAAATGAATGTTTGACTCTGAATTGCAGTTGCAATTGATGGATGTATAGGTTTCGGAATTAAATTCAGGGGATAATCGATGGAATGAATATCTTGAACTCCATGATTTTAGGGATCAACTCCAACTTCAAACTAGTTTCCGTGATTTTATCAAAGATATTAGGCGTATTTTTTTTTACTAAAAGAGGCATAATAGAAAATAGTTGTCTAAGGAAAATGTTCTCTATTGTAACGCAAAATAGAGCAGTTAAGCACGGAACCAGTTGTGCAGTCCTTGTTCATAATATGATTTCACAAAGGGAATAGAGAGCGCATATGTTAGACAATCGTTTTCTATGAATGAGCATAAAGATCGCCTCTTCCACCCGTTTTATAAACTTTATGGATCGCTTAGCAGAAGAACGGTCCTAAGGCGTTCTATAAAGCCTATTTTGACAGTTGTCTTTTCCCTTTTTTGTAGTAGTGTATACTTATGACTTCTAAATAGCTTATTCAATTAGAATTTTATTGATAGCCTAATTAGTAAAATAATAATTAGTTAGCTAATTAAGCATGTTTAGATTTTCAGGATATTACATCCATACCCCCTTAGAAAAAAATTTCGTCCTCAAAACTTAAATAATATGGTCGAAAGCAAACATTATGCATTTATCAACTTAAGCATTCATACACATATAAGATTCAAAATCACACTCATATACACATAGTTGCATGAAAGTAATCTATTCAAATTAGGGGTGTTCAAAATCACCCGACCCGCTTACCCCGACCCGTTAGCCCGCCGACCCGCTTTAAAAAAGCCGGGTAATTTTCTGATTTTCCAGGTCGGGTACCCGACCCAGGAGAAAATGCAAGTATCCGGGTCGGGTCATAGGTCGGTTCTGGAGGTAAACGGGTACCCGACGACCCGTTAACTTTAAAAAAACAACTAAAATCTGGAGGAATTTGGCACTCCGTAGTCACTCTTAGACTCATTTCATCATTTTCCCACATACCCACTCATCTCTCTGTCTTTTCGTCTTCCTAAGATCTCCTCTCTCTCCTCTATGCAAACTCATCTATTTGTTCGATCATTTATAACAGATCTTTGGCAGTATTTATTTTCTCTCTCCACCACTTATAAGCCACCACTATAACAAAATCACTACCAAAGCTGACCATAGAATGTCTGCAATTGTTTTCACCGCACAGCACATCACCTTATCTTCTTTGTATGTTTTTTTAAAATTTCTGGATGTAGTTTAGTTGGACCAATATGATTAGCATTTCACGTTTACAGTTTTGAAAATGTCAAAGGAGCTTCTTTTTTTAAAAAGTTTGGCAAAAGAACTATGCTTTGACATTTGTAATTATAAATTGTGCTTTTAATTATCACTTCAATGTTGTCGTATATAACTCTTCAAGAGAGTGTATTATGCATTTTGCCAAGGAGTATAATATGAGAGTGGAACAGTGAGTCAAATTTCATGATTTGAGCTATTTGGCAGTGATTGATTGTTTAAAACTTTCAGTAAATTGTGAATTGATTAGCCAAGTTGCCTCTGTAAAACAAGGCCCTTGCTCCAAAGTTTAATCCGGGTACCCGTGACCCGACCCGGAGAAATCGGGTACCCGATTCGCGGGTACCCGTTTTTTCGGGTCCGGTCATGGGCCGCCTTTTCTGTTTCCCGCAATTGCGGGTACCCGCATGTTCGGGTACCCGAAAATCCGGGTACCCGGTAATGAACACCCCTAGTTCAAATAGGTGGGGATGTTTTGTTCTCATCTGGTCCTCCACTCCCAAATAGCTTCCGATGACGTATGATTATCCCATAAGACCTTCACCAAGGGAATCAATTTATTTCTAAGTCGCTTTTCTCTATGATCAAGAATTTCGATTGGTTTCTCCTCATATGTTAAGTCTTTTCTTAGCTGCAAGGGCTCGTGTCTAATTACGTGGCTAGGATCTAGTATGTATATTCGCAACATTGACACGTGGAAGACATTATGAAACTTATCTAAATCTGTTAGTAGCGCCAGGCGATAAGCTACTTCATTAACTCGCTCCAGAATCTCATACGGACCAATATACCTCGGACTTAGCTTACCAGATTGATCGAGTGAATCTCATGATACCCTTAGGAGGTGAAACCTTTAGGAAGACATGATCAGCTACTTCGAATTCCAGTGGTCTCCTTCGACGATCTGAGTAGCTCTTTTGTCTATTTTGTGCTGCTTTCATTCTAGCTTGAATTAATCGCACTTTTTCTGTCGTTTCTTGTAATAAGTCAAGTCCAATCATCCGAGCTTCATCAATATCATTCCAACAGAGGGGTGTTTTGCATCTTCTTTCATAAAGTGCTTCATATGGTGCAATTTGATGGTAGCTTGATAGCTGTTGTTGTAAGAAAATTCCGCTAATGGCAAGTATTTCTCCCAACTTCCTTGAAAATCCAATATACATGCCCATAACTTATCTTTAAGAGTCTGAATTGTTTGTTCTGTTTGACCATTCGTTGCTGGATGAAAGGTTGTACTGAAATCGAGTCTCGTGCCAAAAGCTCTTTGTAACTCTTTCCAAAACCTTGCTTGGAATCTTGAGTCTCGATCAGACACAATAGAACTTGGCACCCCGTGTAACATGACAAATTGTGCTCACGTACAACTCAGCTAGCTTATCCAGACTCCAATTATTCCTAATGGCTAAGAAATTTACGGATTTCGTCAATCTGTCCACTACAACCCAAATAAAGTTCATACCTCAAGATGATGGTGGTAATCCCATAATAAGATCCATTGAATTTGAATCCCATTTCTAGGTGGGAATGTCTAATGGCTGCAATAATCCTGCAGGCCACTGGTGCTCGATCCTTATGTTTTGACAAGTCAAGCATTTTGCTACAAATTCTGCAACTTCTTGCTTGATAATGCTCCACCAGATGGTTTGCTTTAAATCCTTGTATAGCTTGTTTCCTCCAGGGTGGGTGGAAAAAGGACTGGTATGAGCTTCGTTCAGAATTTTCTTCTTTAATGCTTCATTGTTGGGGATGCATACTCTACCTTGAAAGCTTAACATACCATCATCCCGGATCACAAATCCCGGTGATTTACCCTTTTTCACATCATTTCTTATCTTTTCCAACTCCAAGTTTTCACTTTGCGCCTCTTTTATCTCTTCCAACAGAGTCGACCTCAACTCCAACGCATACAACTGTGCCTCCATTCTCTGCTGCATAATAATAATAATAATAATAATAATAATAATAATAATAATAATAATAATAATAATAATAATAATAATAATAATAATAATAATAATAATAATAATAATAATAATAATAATAATAATAATAATAATAATAATAATAATAATAATAATAATAATAATAATAATAATAATAATAATAATAATAATAATAATAATAATAATAATAATAATAATAATAATAATAATAATAATAATAATAATAATAATAATAATAATAATAATAATAATAATAATAATAATAATAATAATAATAATAATAATAATAATAATAATAATAATAATAATAATAATAATAATAATAATAATAATAATAATAATAATAATAATAATAATAATAATAATAATAATAATAATAATAATAATAATAATAATAATAATAATAATAATAATAATAATAATAATAATAATAATAATAATAATAATAATAATAATAATAATAATAATAATAATAATAATAATAATAATAATAATAATAATAATAATAATAATAATAATAATAATAATAATAATAATAATAATAATAATAATAATAATAATAATAATAATAATAATAATAATAATAATAATAATAATAATAATAATAATAATAATAATAATAATAATAATAATAATAATAATAATAATAATAATAATAATAATAATAATAATAATAATAATAATAATAATAATAATAATAATAATAATAATAATAATAATAATAATAATAATAATAATAATAATAATAATAATAATAATAATAATAATAATAATAATAATAATAATAATAATAATAATAATAATAATAATAATAATAATAATAATAATAATAATAATAATAATAATAATAATAATAATAATAATAATAATAATAATAATAATAATAATAATAATAATAGTAGTAGTAGTAGTAGTAGTAGTAGAAGAAGAAAAGGAAAAAGAGAAAGGAATTAGATAGCTTAAGCAAAGTCAAGCCATAATATTTGACTTTCTTTTCCCACCTAAACTTCTTCCTTATTCTACCTTCCTTTCTCCTTCTTCCACCTTATCCTACCTTCCTCCTCATACATGGCAACCAGAGGTGATTTTCATTACTCTCCCAACCAATCAACTGTTGCCACTATCATCTCAAGAGGAGAATTCTCACTCAAATTTTTTCCCCTCCATTGATATCTTCAAGTTTTCTACAAACATAACAAAGCCATGTTTACCAAGCATCACACTACAACACTCTCTCTCTTTCCCCGCTTCGGGATATCTCAACTCGCACCATCACCAAGCACCCTTCCCCATCGGCGTCGCTTCACTACCTCCTTGTCCGTCGCATCTTCCTCGCTTGCACTTCATCTCTATAGACACATAATCGTGTCTCCCCATTTAAGGGCCCAATGATAAGACATACCACGGTCTTAATTGGTCCGACCCAAATTTCAAAAGTGTTAAAAGCGTATTTTAATGATCCAAAATCGTATTTTGAGTCCAACTCTTTGAAAAAGCCCATTTAATTATTCATGATAATTAATTGTTTTATTTTAAATAAAATAAATATTTTCAAAGATATTTTTATAATTAAAATCTAAATTTATCCCGTAAAATCAGATTTCCGAACTTAAAAGATAAAAGAAAATCGTTAAAACGCATTTTATAAAAGTGTTGTCAAAGCGTGTCAAACATACCACAGTCTTACTCGCTCGCACCATCGTGCGTCAGGCGCGCCATTGTCCAACTGTATCAGGCACACCAATTTGTGCCTGACACGTGGCATTATGTGTCACATAGAGTCGCGCGCTTGGCGCACTCCTCCACGTGACGCGCAGTGTTCTTTTCTCTCTATTGAACCATTCGCGGGTCTAACAGACCCGGATGATCATATGGCCACATACAAAGCTCAGATGAGCGTCCTAACCGGTTGTGAGGCTACTTGGTGTCGATTCTTTCCCACAACATTGAAGGAACTGGCTCTGAACTGGTTTCAAGAGCTTCCTGCCAGAATCATAACTGATTTCTCGGTATTAGAAGACCTATTCATTCATCAGTTTGTTGCCGGAAAAAGGCAGAAGAAAACGAGCCTCCATCTGATGGCGGTCAGACAAGAGAAGAATGAAAGTCTAGCCGACTACATTACAAGGTTCAATGAAGAATCACTGAAAGTTTCAGATTTGCAAGATGCGGTTGCGTTCGCCGCCCTGATGTCTGGGCTTCAACTCGGTCGGTTGAGCTGGTCCTTGGCACACAAAGAGGTTAAAACTTTCTCTGAAGTAATGAGCAAGACTCAAAGGTTCATCCAGGCGACAGACATATGTCGCCACTCAGATGACGAGAGCAAGAAGAGAAAAGAAGAAGGAAATGACAAGGACCAACTAAACACCAAAAAACGGGAGGTCGGTCAGACAGATCCAATGACCATGGCGATGACCCCCGGTTCAACAAGAATAGGAGGGAGATATACTTGGACATCAAGGACAAGTCCATGCTCCCCAGGCCTCACCCAATCAAAACCTCATCCGCTTAGCGGGACAAGAGTCAATGGTGCGAGTACCATAAAGAGTGTGGTCACACTACCAAAGACTCGCAGAGACTTCAAGAAATCCCTCGACAACCAAGTGGATCAGTGGAAAACTAAACTGCTACCTCAAGCACTCGAGTGAAGAAAAGGGGAAATAGAAAGTAGGTCAGTCGAATAGTGGGACACAGAAGGATTCATTGGGGTCATAGCGGGTGGCTTCGCATTAGGAGGCCTAACCGACTGATCACGCACGTCCACCTACAGAGTCTCAAGCACCGGTGCTGGACGTCCACCACCCCCAACTCGAGCGCCCGCAATGACCTTTGGGGAGTCCAATCGCACCCTCCACACGCCACATGATGACCCTTTGGTGATCGAACTGAAAGTGGCCAACACAAGAGTCAAAAGAGTGTTAGCCGATAGCAGATCATCAGCGGACATAATCACTTTGGAGTGCCTTAGAAAGCTGACGTACAACGAATAAGATGTCACCCCTCTGAATCAGTCACTCATAGGCTTTGGGGGAAACTCGGTGCATCTAATCGGATCAATAAAGCTGCCCACTCGGATGGGAGAAAAAGGCAAGGGAAGAAGCCTACTGATTGAATTCCTAGTAGTGGACATCCCCCTACTATATAATATTATAATGGGAAGGCCAACTCTAAACAAGGTGAAAGCCGCAATCTTAATCTACCAGCTCCTCATGTAGTTCGAAACCGACGAAGGAACGGTCGGAAAGATTCAAGGAGACCAGCAAGCAGCAAGGAAGTGTTATGTAAACAGTTAAGGTCGACGTCCAAGAGGACTCGAAAAAGAGAAAGTGAGAAGAGAATCAGCCGGCGAGTGGCCTCGGGGTTTACATTACTGAGAACCCCAAGCAGTACAAGCGCCCTCAGCCAGCCGAAGACGATGAAGAGGTCTTCATCGGTAAGGAACTCAGTCGGACACTGAGGGTAGGCAAAGCCATGAACCCTCAAGTAAGAGAGGAGATCATTCAGGTACTCACCGAGTACAAAGACGTCTTTGCTTATGAAGCTTCAAAGATGGCCGGACTTGACCTCAAGATCATGTGCCACGAACTCAATATCAAAGAGGGCTTCAAGCCAATAAAGCAAAAGCTGAAGCACCAGGGTCCCGAGAGGAACGCTGCAGCCGCCGCTGAGGTTAAAGAGTTGCTTGAGGCAGGTTTCATAGAAGAAGGCTAGTACTCGGAATGGTTGGCCAATGTAGTATTGGTCAAAAAGTCAAGTGGGGCATGGAGGATGTGCGTAGATTTCATAGACCTGAACAAGGCATGTCCAAAAGATAATCACCCCTTGCCCAAGATCGATAGGCTTGTCGACTCAACTGCGGGGCATGCCCTCTTAAGCTTCATGAATGCCAATGTCGGGTACCATCAAATCCCAATGGCGGAGCACGACCGAGTCCATATCGCCTTCGTCACAAACCAAGGCGTGTACGGTTACAAGATGATGCCATTCGGACTCAAGAACGCAGGGGCTAAGTATCAACAAACAATAAACAAAATCATCAACGACCAGCTTGGT